>CM019710.1:26003254-26603254 GCA_009760885.1 Achatina immaculata | reverse complement strand
AGGTTGTACTGGACAGTCCACAGCATCTTGTACTGATGTTTGATTATAGATTAACTTACTAATTGACTCTTGTAGAAAGAAGTAGAACAGGCACAAATACTGAACATCAGGATTAAATTGTTCACAAAAATGAACAATATGTTGTATAGAGATGGGTATAGAGAGAAGAGCTTTTGTCTTGGTTTTATGTTGTATAGAGATAGGTATAGAGAGAAGAGCTTTTGTCTTGGTTTTATGTTGTGTAGAGATGAGTATAGAGAGAAGAGATTTTGTCTTGGTTTTATGTTGTATAGAGTTTGGTATAAATGGAAGAGATTTTGTCTTGGTTTTATGTTGTGTAGAGATTGGTATAGAGAGAAGAGCTTTTGTCTTGGTTTTATGTTGTGTAGAGATGAGTATAGAGAGAAGAGATTTTGTCTTGGTTTTATGTTGTATAGAGTTTGGTATAAATGGAAGAGATTTTGTCTTGGTTTTATGTTGTGTAGAGATTGGTATAGAGAGAAGAGCTTTTGTCTTGGGTCTATCTTATATAGAGATGGGTATATAAGAAAGAGTATTTGTCTTGGCTTTATGTTATATAGAGATGGGTATAGAGTGAAGAGCTTTTGTCTTGTTTTTCTTGAGCCTACACATAGGGACGATTGAATGCATCTGTGATGATAATGATGAGAATGTAGATGATATCAGTGATGAGTGCGGGAGCCAGGAGTTTGGCCTGCCCATCAGTGAATGCTCAAGCCAATATTTGTACATGGCTGGAAGTATGTGACGTTCGTGAGCATCCCCGGGGACATGCCTTGACCAATCAGTTAATTCAGTTTGTGGCCGCACTTTGTTTTTAATACTGGAAGACGTGGAAGAGCCTGACAGCCGAAGCCAGCGTCGCTTCATAATATCTGTGCTACGTGCTATAACATGCAAGGGTTGGCGCTTCTCTGCGAGTGGGTGATGGCTGCTGTGCCGGGTCGTGTGAGAGTTTGATGACAGCAGAGCTAGAACTGGGAAGATAGCTTACCAGTTTTTCTAAAGTTACACATCACCAGACCCCGCTTTTGTAATGCTAAATCTGGGAAAACTATAGATCACCAGATCCCACTTTTGTAATGTTAGGTCTAGGAAACTATAGATCACCAGATCCCACTTTTGTAATGTTAGGTCTAGGAAACTACAGATCATCAGATCCTACTTTTGTAATGTTAGGTCTAGGAAACTATAGATCACCAGATCCCACTTTTGTAATGCTAAATTGGGGAAAACTACAAATGACCAGATCTTGCTTTGGTAATGTTAGGTCTAGGAAACTATAGATGACCAAGGTTCTACATTTCAAACATCATAATGGGAAAATTAATCAAGACCGCACTTTAACATTAGAACAGGAAAACTATAGATGAAATTGTGACATATTTTTGTCACTCTGTCTTACTGCATTCGCTCTCTGTTAGTACCTTTTTTTTTCTTTACTGTATTTGCTACTCTTACTTCCATCCATTTGTCTTTTTTACCCTCTTACATCTGTCCATCAGTCTATCCGGAATCCATCTGTCCATTCACCTGTCCAGCATCCATCCTTCCAGTTGTTTCTCATCCACCCATCCACATGTATCTAATTCATATATCCATCCATCTGTCCAGAATCCCACCGTACATCCACATGTCCCTCATTCATCTGGCTGTAAAGAATCCCTCCATCCATCTCCATTTGCTTTATCCTTCTACCTGTCCAGTATCCATTCATACGCCCATATTGTAGCGGGGATTCAGTCACTTCATGATCACTTCTTCACCTCACGTCTTCAGCAGGCTCTCAGACTATATTCTGCTATATATTTCTGTATGTACACCTCAGACTATATTCTGCTATATATTTCTGTATGTACATCTCAGACTGTATTCTGCTATATATTTCTGTATGTACACCTCAGAATATATTTCTGTATGTACACCTCAGACTATATTCTGCTATATATTTCTGTATGGTCACCTCAGACTATATTCTGCTATATATTTCTGTATGTACATCTCAGACTATATTCTGCTGTATATTTCTGTATGTACATCTCAGACTATATTCTGCTATATATTTCTGTATGTACATCTCATACTATATTCTGCTATATATTTCTGTATATACATCTCAGACTGTATTCTGCTATATTTATGTATGTACACCTCAGACTATATTCTGCTATATATTTCTGTATGTACACCTCAGACTATATTCTGCTTTATATTTATGTATGTACATCTCAGACTATATTCTGCTATATATTTCTGTATATACATCTCAGACTATATTCTGCTATATATTTCTGTATGTACATCTCAGACTGTACTCTGCTATATATTTCTGTATGTACATCTCATACTATATTCTGCTATATATTTCTGTATGTACATCTCAGACTATATTCTGCTATATATTTCTGTATATACATCTCAGACTATATTCTGCTATATATTTCTGTATGTACATCTCAGACTGTACTCTGCTATATATTTCTGTATGTACATCTCATCTCTTTATCTTTATTTGCTCTCTGTCTTCTTAACCCAGGTTTGAATGAAGGCAGCAAGTGGGGCAGTAACCAGAGTGCTGGTTTTGATAGCAGGGTAAGTTTTTTTTTTTTTATCTTTTAGTTTTAACTTCTCATCTTTTGTTGTTTTCGTTCATCATTTTCTGTCCTAGTTCAGTCACTGTTTTTATTTACATGTCTTGTCTGTCTGTTATTCTGTTGTAGGTCTGCAACACATTTTCTCTCCTAGTTCAGTCACTGTTTTTATTTACCTGTCTTGTCTGTTATTCTATTGTAGATCTACAACACATTTTCTGTTTTCTTACAGTATTCACACTCTCACTTACCAACTCCATCACTCACCATTTCCATCACTGAGTTTTATCATTCTCTTACTATATCCCCTCTATCACTCACCAGCTCCATCGCTAATTTTTATTTACTCTCTTACTATATCCTCTCCATCACTCACCAGCTCCATCACTAACTTTTGTCTACTCTCTTACTATATCCTCACCATCACTCACCAGTTCCATCACTAACTTTTATCTACTCTCTTACTGTAACCATTCAATCGCTAATTTTTATCTACTCTCTTACTGTAACCATTCAATCGCTAATTTTTATCTACTCTCTTACTGTAACCATTCCATCGCTAATTTTTATCTTACTGTGACCTCTTACTATATCCCCTCCATCACTCACCAGCTCCATCACTAACTTTTATCTACTCTCTTACTGTAACCATTCCATTGCTAATTTTTATCTACTCTCTTACTATATCCCCTCCATCACTCACCAGCTCCATCACTAACTTTTATCTACTCTCTTACTGTAACCATTCCATCGCTAATTTTTATCTACTCTCTTACTATATCCCCTCCATCACTCACCAGCTCCATCACTAACTTTTATCTACTGTAACCATTCTGTCATCCATGAAATAAATCGCTCATTTTTGTCTGATTTCTTACCATGACCACTCCATCATTCACCAAGTCCATCACTCATTGACCGCTCACTCTATATTCACACCCACAGTATGAAGATCACAGACAACAACAGTATGAGAGTAATGGCACGGGGCATGTTGAACATTTTTTAGGTCCTGGTACTGCAGATGGTAACTATTTTCTTGTTCATTATTTCATAATCTGTCTTTAGTCCAGTGGTTCTCAGAACAGGCGGTGCAGCCTTTCAGGTGGTGGGAAGATTCTGAGGTGCAGCTGCCAGCGTGGGGAATGGGAGCAGATGGGGAGATGAGATCCAGCTGGGGCAGAAGAAGAAGAAGTGTGGCCTGGGAAGCAAGGGTGCAGCACCCAGAAATGTTTGAAAACCACTGATACAGATTTTAACCCTTTTTATCTATGTAGAAATTGACAGGTTCACAAATTTAGTCATTTAATATATATTATCATTGTATTTGTTATATTTTAGTGAAGAAGCAAATGATAGGAAAAGGGTTAATTTGCTACTGGCCTATGGTCAGAGGAAGTAAAACAATTCTTGGACAAGAAGGTATGTGACCTTCAACTAGTCTAATTAGGGGTAGGGGTATTCTGAGTTTAGGCAAGAAGGTAGGTGACCTTCAGCTAGTCTAATTAGTGGTGGGGCTATTCTGAGTTTAGGCAAGAAGGTAGGTGACCTTCAGCTAGACTATATTCTGCTATATTTATGTATGTACACCTCAGACTATATTCTGCTATATATTTCTGTATGTACATCTCAGACTGTACTCTGCTATATATTTCTGTTTGTACATCTCATCTCTTTATCTTTATTTGCTCTCTGTCTTCTTAACCCAGGTTTGAATGAAGGCAGCAAGTGGGGCAGTAACCAGAGTGCTGGTTTTGATAGCAGGGTAAGTTTTTTTTTTTTTATCTTTTAGTTTTAACTTCTCATCTTTTGTTGTTTTCGTTCATCATTTTCTGTCCTAGTTCAGTCACTGTTTTTATTTACCTGTTTTGTCTGTTATTCTATTGTAGATCTACAACACATTTTCTGTTTTCTTACAGTATTCACACTCTCACTTACCAACTCCATCACTCACCAGTTCCATCACTAACTTTTATCTACTCTCTTACTATCCTCTCCATCACTCACCAGCTCCATCACTAACTTTTGTCTACTCTCTACTATATCCTCTCCATCACTCACCAGTTCCATCACTAACTTTTATCTACTCTCTTACTGTAACCATTCAATCGCTAATTTTTATCTACTCTCTTACTGTAACCATTCAATCGCTAATTTTTATCTACTCTCTTACTGTAACCATTCCATCGCTAATTTTTATCTTACTGTGACCTCTTACTATATCCCCTCCATCACTCACCAGCTCCATCACTAACTTTTATCTACTCTCTTACTGTAACCATTCCATTGCTAATTTTTATCTACTCTCTTACTATATCCCCTCCATCACTCACCAGCTCCATCACTAACTTTTATCTACTCTCTTACTGTAACCATTCCATCGCTAATTTTTATCTACTCTCTACTATATCCCCTCCATCACTCACCAGCTCCATCACTAACTTTTATCTACTGTAACCATTCTGTCATCCATGAAATAAATCGCTCATTTTTGTCTGATTTCTTACCATGACCACTCCATCATTCACCAAGTCCATCACTCATTGACCGCTCACTCTATATTCACACCCACAGTATGAAGATCACAGACAACAACAGTATGAGAGTAATGGCACGGGGCATGTTGAACATTTTTTAGGTCCTGGTACTGCAGATGGTAACTATTTTCTTGTTCATTATTTCATAATCTGTCTTTAGTCCAGTGGTTCTCAGAACAGGCGGTGCAGCCTTTCAGGTGGTGGGAAGATTCTGAGGTGCAGCTGCCAGCGTGGGGAATGGGAGCAGATGGGGAGATGAGATCCAGCTGGGGCAGAAGAAGAAGAAGTGTGGCCTGGGAAGCAAGGGTGCAGCACCCAGAAATGTTTGAAAACCACTGATACAGATTTTAACCCTTTTTATCTATGTAGAAATTGACAGGTTCACAAATTTAGTCATTTAATATATATTATCATTGTATTTGTTATATTTTAGTGAAGAAGCAAATGATAGGAAAAGGGTTAATTTGCTACTGGCCTATGGTCAGAGGAAGTAAAACAATTCTTGGACAAGAAGGTATGTGACCTTCAACTAGTCTAATTAGGGGTAGGGGTATTCTGAGTTTAGGCAAGAAGGTAGGTGACCTTCAGCTAGTCTAATTAGTGGTGGGGCTATTCTGAGTTTAGGCAAGAAGGTAGGTGACCTTCAGCTAGTCTAATTAGTGGTGGGGCTATTCAGTTTTTAGGCAAAAGGTAACTAGTCTGATTAGGGGTAGGGGTATTCTGAGTTTAGGAAAGAAGGTATATGACCTTCAACTAGTCTAATTAGGGGTAGGGGTATTCTGAGTTTAGGCAAGAAGGTATATGACCTTCAGCTAGTCTAATTAGTGGTGGGGCTATTCTGAGTTTAGGCAAGAAGGTAGGTGACCTTCAGCTAGTCTAATTAGTGGTGGGGCTATTCAGTTTTTAGGCAAAAGGTAACTAGTCTGATTAGGGGTAGGGGTATTCTGAGTTTAGGAAAGAAGGTATATGACCTTCAACTAGTCTAATTAGGGGTAGGGGTATATGACCTTCAACTAGTCTAATTAGGGGTGGGAGTTTTCTGAGTTTAGGCAAGAAGGTATGTGACCTACAACTAGTCTAATTAGGGGTGGGAGTATTCTGAGTTTAGGCAAGAAGGTATATGACCTTCAAAGAGTCTGATTAGGGGTGGGAGTTTTCTGAGTTTAGGGAAGAAGGTATGTGACCTTCAACTAGTCTAATTAGGGGTAGGGGTATTCTGAGTTTAGGCAAGAAGGTATATGACCTTCAGCTAGTCTAATTAGGGGTAGGGGTATTCTGAATTGAAAGAAGGTTAAGAGAATCAGAGTACAGGCCATCTCTGGATTACAGATGTCTGACTTACATCTAGTTAACTAGCAAGACAGACACACACACGCACTAATAAAATCTGTTCCTTACAAAAACTTGTGTTACATACGATGGTTCGTAATAACAAACAGGCACTACTTTGTGGGCTGCATCATAACATTGCTTGTGTACAGCAGTTTGTTGGTTTCTCTAATGTATAGAAAGGTACGCTACACTGAAAGTGTTTCATCTTACATACAAATTCAACCTTAGAAATGGACCTTGTTCATAACCAAGGGAATGCCTGTATATAGCATTTGGAAACAGATTTACAATGGATATCTACAGACTGTAATCAGATACTTCAAACCAAAAAATTCAGAGAAAATTCTCCAGTTGGGATGAATTAGTTCTCTTACCTGACTTAATAACATCATCACTGGCTGCAGTGCGGTGCTCGTATAGCTTAGAAGGGTGCTGGGACAGCGAGTAAGACAGGAAATTATACAGATGAGTACTGGGACAGTGAGTGAGACAGGAGATTATACAGTGGGTACTGGGACAGTGAGTGAGACAGGAGATTATACAATGGGTACTGGGACAGTGAGACAGGAGATTATACTGATGAGTACTGGGACAGTGAGTGAGACAGGAGATTATACAGTGGGTACTGGGACAATGAGTGAGACAGGAAATTATACAGATGGGTACTGGGACAGTGAGTGAGACAGGAGATTATACAGATGGGTACTGGGACAGTGAGTGAGACAGGAGATTATACAATGGGTACTGGGACAGTGAGTGAGACAGGAAATTATACAGATGGGTACTGGGACAGTGAGTGAGACAGGAGATTATGCAATGGGTACTGGGACAGTGAGTGAGACAGGAGATTATGCAATGGGTACTGGGACAGTGAGTGAGACAGGAGATTATGCAATGGGTACTGGGACAGTGAGTGAGACAGGAGATTATGCAATGGGTACTGGGACAGTGAGTGAGACAGGAAATTATACAGATGGGTACTGGGACGGTGAGTGAGACAAGGGATTATGCAGATGGGTACTGGGACAGTGAGTGAGACAGGAGATTATACAGATGGGTAATGGGACAGTGAGTGAGACAAGATTAATATTTGCAGATCCATACTGGGACAGTGAGTGAGACAGGAAATTAATATATAGAGATGGATACTGGGACATTGAATGAGATAAGTGATAAGAATATGCAGATAGTACTGAGACAGTGAGTGAGATAGGAGATAGGAATATGCAGATAGTACTGGGACATTGAGTGAGATAGGAGATAAGAATATGCAGATAGTACTGGGACATTGAGTGAGATAGGAGATAAGAATATGCAGATAGTACTGGGACATTGAGTGAGAGGAGCCATACTGATCAACAGCACATGAGGTGAAACATCGAAATATGTAGCACACAGGAGGAGTGGCAGACAGGTATAGAAAGATATGGCTGGCAGATCACTGTAGAAGAGATGAGGTCATTGCTGCACACTGACTAATGAAAACAGTGGATTCCAAAATTACTGTATATTATTATTATTATATTATATCCTTCCCGTGCCGTTAAACATCACATAGGGCTCTAAACATCACATAGGGCTCGCAAAGTAGTTTGCCAATTTTTCCTGTCTTCGGCCAGTCTTTCAGCCTCATCAAAGGATTTTATGCCTGTTAATTTGGCCTCTCTTAACAATGTCCTCTTCAGAGTTTCAGGCGGTCTGCCTCTTTTTCTTTGGCCTGTTGTGTTCCACTTGATAGCTTGTTTTGGGATTAAATTACTGTATAGGTCAAGGTAAAATCCCTGTTCCCGTGCCATTAAGACATGTTGGGGATAGGGTGTCACGCCCGTATTTCCACGACCTTCAGGACATGAATGTGTGAGGGGGGGGGGGGGTCATTGTCACGACTGATCGCATTTACCTTCCAAGATTTCTGCGGTACCCAGTTTTAAAGGCCGGGTGGACCCCAGAGGGCTTTTTTTGCGTGTACTGGGAAAAGAATTGCACTGCTGGAACACAAACCCAATACCACCAGATTAGAAAACCGAACGCCTCAACACTCGGCTAACCAGGCCACCTTAAATTATATACACAATTTTAAAATATTGTATAAATAACCAGATTATTGCTTGTATAGGCTGTGATTTATTCTCATGTCTTCCCCAATGTCTCTGGGATGTACCTGGTCTGTTCACAGATAAAGGAGGAGATATATTCTCTAGACCTGGCTACAGAGATGGTCTATCTACTCAGGTATGGTGATCTGCTTGTACCATATTCTATTAAAATTACCCTTTTTTTAATGATTCTTTTTTAATTCCTTTTATTGTATAGAGACTAGATTTAAGATGTTCTTGCTTTCCTTCTTGTATGTGGTGATTGTTTGAGGCATTGTTTCCTGCTTGTATGTGGTGATTGTTTGAGGCATTGTTTCCTGCTTGTATGTGGTGATTGTTTGAGACATTGTTTCCTGTTTGTATGTGGTGATTGTTTGAGGCAGTGTTTCCTGCTTGTATGTGGTGATTGTTTGAGGCAGTGTTTTCTGCTTGTATGTGATGATTGTTTGAGGCAGTGTTTCCTGCTTGTATATGGTGATTGTTTGAGGCATTGTTTCCTGCTTGTATGTGGTGATTGTTTGAGGCAGTGTTTCCTGCTTGTATGTGGTGATTGTTTGAGGCAGTGTTTCCTGCTTGTATGTGGTGTTTGAGGCAGTGTTTCCTGCTTGTATGTGGTGTTTGTTTGAGGCATTGTTTCCTGCTTGTATGTGGTGATTGTTTGAGGCATTGTTTCCTGCTTGTATGTGGTGATTGTTTGAGGCATTGTTTCCTGCTTGTATGTGGTGATTGTTTGAGGCATTGTTTCCTGCTTGTATGTGGTGTTTGAGGCATTGTTTCCTGCTTGTATGTGGTGTTTGAGGCATTGTTTCCAGCTTGTATGTGGTGTTTGAGGCATTGTTTCCAGCTTGTATGTGGTGTTTGAGGCAGTGTTTCCTGCTTGTATATGGTGATTGTTTGAGGCAGTGTTTCCTGCTTGTATGTGGTGTTGAGGCAGTGTTTCCTGCTTGTATGAGACGGTGAGTGAGATAGGTGATAAGAATATGCAGATAGTACTGGGACAGTGAGTGAGATAGATAAGAATATGCAGATAGTACTGGGACAGTGAGTGAGATAGGTGATAAGAATATGCAGATAGTACTGAGACGGTGAGTGAGATAGGTGATAAGAATATGCAGATGGTACTGGGACAGTGAGTGAGATAGATAAGAATATGCAGATAGTACTGGGATGGTGAGTGAGATAGGAGATAGGAATATGCAGATAGTACTGGGACATTGAGTGAGATAGGAGATAAGAATATGCAGATAGTACTGGGACATTGAGTGAGATAGGAGATAGGAATATGCAGATAGTACTGGGACATTGAGTGAGATAGGAGATAGGAATATGCAGATAGTACTGGGACATTGAGTGAGATAGGAGATAAGAATATGCAGATAGTACTGGGACATTGAGTGAGATAGGAGATAAGAATATGCAGATAGTACTGGGACATTGAGTGAGAGGAGCCATACTGATCAACAGCACATGAGGTGA
Source organism: Achatina immaculata (assembly GCA_009760885.1). Classification (NCBI taxonomy): domain Eukaryota; kingdom Metazoa; phylum Mollusca; class Gastropoda; order Stylommatophora; family Achatinidae; genus Lissachatina; species Lissachatina immaculata. The sequence continues at coordinate 26,593,201 of CM019710.1, read as the reverse complement.
AACATCGAAATATGTAGCATACAGGAGGAGTGGCAGACAGGTATAGAAAGATATGGCTGGCAGATCACTGTAGAAGAGATGAGGTCATTGCTGCACACTGACTAATGAAAACAGTGGATTCCAAAATTACTGTATATTATTATTATTATATTATATCCTTCCCGTGCCGTTAAACATCACATAGGGCTCTAAACATCACATAGGGCTCGCAAAGTAGTTTGCCAATTTTTCCTGTCTTCGGCCAGTCTTTCAGCCTCATCAAAGGATTTTATGCCTGTTAATTTGGCCTCTCTTAACAATGTCCTCTTCAGAGTTTCAGGCGGTCTGCCTCTTTTTCTTTGGCCTGTTGTGTTCCACTTGATAGCTTGTTTTGGGATTAAATTACTGTATAGGTCAAGGTAAAATCCCTGTTCCTGTGCCATTAAGACATGTTGGGGATAGGGTGTCACGCCCGTATTTCCACGACCTTCAGGACATGAATGTGTGAGGGGGGGGGGGTCATTGTCACGACTGATCGCATTTACCTTCCAAGATTTCTGCGGTACCCAGTTTTAAAGGCCGGTACCCAGTTTTAAAGGCCGGGTGGACCCCAGAGGGCTTTTTTTGCGTGTACTGGGAAAAGAATTGCGCTGCTGGGACACAAACCCAATACCACCAGATTAGAAAACCGAACGCCTCAACACTCGGCTAACCAGGCCACCTTAAATTATATACACAATTTTAAAATATTGTATAAATAACCAGATTATTGCTTGTATAGGCTGTGATTTATTCTCATGTCTTCCGCAATGTCTCTGGGATGTACCTGGTCTGTTCACAGATAAAGGAGGAGATATATTCTCTAGACCTGGCTACAGAGATGGTCTATCTACTCAGGTATGGTGATCTGCTTGTACCATATTCTATTAAAATTACCCTTTTTTTAATGATTGTTTTTTAATTCCTTTTATTGTATAGAGACTAGATTTAAGATGTTCTTGCTTTCCTTCTTGTATGTGGTGATTGTTTGAGGCATTGTTTCCTGCTTGTATGTGGTGATTGTTTGAGGCATTGTTTCCTGCTTGTATGTGGTGATTGTTTGAGACATTGTTTCCTGTTTGTATGTGGTGATTGTTTGAGGCAGTGTTTCCTGCTTGTATGTGGTGATTGTTTGAGGCAGTGTTTTCTGCTTGTATGTGATGATTGTTTGAGGCAGTGTTTCCTGCTTGTATATGGTGATTGTTTGAGGCATTGTTTCCTGCTTGTATGTGGTGATTGTTTGAGGCAGTGTTTCCTGCTTGTATGTGGTGATTGTTTGAGGCAGTGTTTCCTGCTTGTATGTGGTGTTTGAGGCAGTTTCCTGCTTGTATGTGGTGATTGTTTGAGGCATTGTTTCCTGCTTGTATGTGGTGATTGTTTGAGGCATTGTTTCCTGCTTGTATGTGGTGATTGTTTGAGGCATTGTTTCCTGCTTGTATGTGGTGATTGTTTGAGGCATTGTTTCCTGCTTGTATGTGGTGTTTGAGGCATTGTTTCCTGCTTGTATGTGGTGTTTGAGGCATTGTTTCCTGCTTGTATGTGGTGTTTGAGGCATTGTTTCCAGCTTGTATGTGGTGTTTGAGGCATTGTTTCCAGCTTGTATGTGGTGTTTGAGGCAGTGTTTCCTGCTTGTATATGGTGATTGTTTGAGGCAGTGTTTCCTGCTTGTATGTGGTGTTTGAGGCAGTGTTTCCTGCTTGTATGTGATGATTGTTTGAGGCAGTGTTTCCTGTTTGTATGTGATGATTGTTTGAGGCATTGTTTCCTGCTTGTATGTGGTGATTGTTTGAGGCATTGTTTCCTGCTTGTATGTGGTGATTGTTTGAGGCAGTGTTTCCTGCTTGTATGTGATGATTGTTTGAGGCATTGTTTCCTGCTTGTATGTGATGATTGTTTGAGGCATTGTTTCCTGCTTGTATGTGGTGATTGTTTGAGGCAGTGTTTCCTGCTTGTATGTGGTGATTGTTTGAGGCAGTATTTCCTGCTTGTATGTGGTGTTTGAGGCAGTGTTTCCTGCTTGTATGTGGTGATTGTTTGAGACAGTATTTCCTACTTGTATGTAGTGTTTGAGGCAGTGTTTCCTACTTGTATGTAGTGTTTGAGGCAGTGTTTCCTGCTTGTATGTGGTGATTGTTTGAGGCAGTATTTCCTCCTTGTATGTGGTGTTTGAGGCATTGTGTCATATTTCTAGTAGGTTACAGCTCCTGTTTCTGCAGTCCCTGACTTGAGCTTAAAAGTGAGGGGTGTGTGGGGTGTGATTGCAGTGCTTCTGTAGCATATTTCCACTGCCACAGGGACTGGTGATCCCTGCCCCATTATTCAGACTAAGCGGGTTACTTGGGTTACCAGCAGAGGGGTGGAACCGAGTCTTGGTCAGCTGTGGTTCACCAGCCCTGATGCAAACGGTCAGCTTTGGGTCACATGAGTGCGACATCACATGTCACCTTCACCCCTGTAAAGCTTGGATGATTGGCGTGCTGTCTTGGGGAAAAAGCACCGCCCAACAGCAGGATGTCTTAGTGCATGGCCAGGCACACGGGTCGGGATTACTGGTTGGTGCACTCAACTTTGTGCCGAGATAAAGTGGTTCAGATCTGCTCAGAGGTGTCTCTACCACCCAGCTGTAGAAATAGGTATAACCCAGCTGTAGAAATAGATATAACCAGCTGTAGAAATAGGTATAACCCAGCTGTAGAAATAGATATAACCAGCTGTAGAAATAGGTATAACCCAGCTGTAGAAATAGATATAACCCAGCTGTAGAAATAGGTATAACCCAGCTGTAGAAATAAGATATAACCCAGCTGTAGAAATAGGTATAACCCAGCTGTAGAAATAGGTATAACCCAGCTGTGGAAATGGGTATAACCCAGCTGTGGAAGTGGGTATAACTCAGCTGTAGAAATAATTATAACCCGGCTGTGGAAGTGGGTATAACTCAGCTGTAGAAATAGGTATAACCCAGCTGTGGAAGTGGGTATAATTCAGCTGTAGAAATGGGTATAACCCAGCTGTGGAAATGGGTATAACCCAGCTGTAGAAATGGGTATAACCCAGCTGTAGAAATGGGTGTCTGGCTTCTTTTTTGATCTAGAAAAGGAAGATAGCCTGACTTGATGCTGACCACATCACCCTCTAGAGTGCCCACAGATGAAGGAAACAACTGACTATCAACATATCTTAGTGCCTTTATGACATTGTAGGGCTAACTTTTACAGTTCAAGATTGTACCAAACTGATGAAGACTGACTTGCCATAGTTTTTCTTAGCTCTACATAACTCCAGATGCTATGGCTGGTGGTAGAACAACATATTTATATTGTTAATAAAGACATATTGTGGTAATCCCAAGACCCTTAAAACGCATATAAATAAATATTGTTTACAATTGTCAAGCTTTATAGGCACTCTGTTTTTAAGAAATGAACAAGCTATCTCATGAAAACCATGATTCGACTGAAGCATATTATGTTTCAAATTGATCATCATGGTGTTCCATGCTTGTATGTGGTGATTGTTTGAGGCATTGTTTCCTGCTTGTATGTGGTGATTGTTTGAGGCAGTGTTTCCTGCTTGTATGTGATGATTGTTTGAGGCATTGTTTCCTGCTTGTATGTGATGATTGTTTGAGGCATTGTTTCCTGCTTGTATGTGGTGATGTTTGAGGCAGTGTTCCTGCTTGTATGTGGTGATTGTTTGAGGCAGTATTTCCTGCTTGTATGTGGTGTTGAGGCAGTGTTTCCTGCTTGTATGTGGTGATTGTTTGAGACAGTATTTCCTACTTGTATGTAGTGTTTGAGGCAGTGTTTCCTACTTGTATGTAGTGTTTGAGGCAGTGTTTCCTGCTTGTATGTGGTGATTGTTTGAGGCAGTATTTCCTGCTTGTATGTGGTGTTTGAGGCATTGTGTCATATTTCTAGTAGGTTACAGCTCCTGTTTCTGCAGTCCCTGACTTGAGCTTAAAAGTGAGGGGTGTGTGGGGTGTGATTGCAGTGTTTCTGTAGCATATTTCCACTGCCACAGGGACTGGTGATCCCTGCCCCATTATTCAGACTAAGCGGGTTACTTGGGTTACCAGCAGAGGGGTGGAACCGAGTCTTGGTCAGCTGTGGTTCACCAGCCCTGATGCAAACGGTCAGCTTTGGGTCACATGAGTGCGACATCACATGTCACCTTCACCCCTGTAAAGCTTGGATGATTGGCGTGCTGTCTTGGGGAAAAAGCACCGCCCAACAGCAGGATGTCTTAGTGCATGGCCAGGTACACGGGTCGGGATTACTGGTTGGTGCACTCAACTTTGTGCCGAGATAAAGTGGTTCAGATCTGCTCAGAGGTGTCTCTACCACCCAGCTGTAGAAATAGGTATAACCCAGCTGTAGAAATAGATATAACCCAGCTGTAGAAATAGGTATAACCCAGCTGTAGAAATAGATATAACCCAGCTGTAGAAATAGGTATAACCCAGCTGTAGAAATAGATATAACCCAGCTGTAGAAATAGGTATAACCCAGCTGTAGAAATAGATATAACCCAGCTGTAGAAATAGGTATAACCCAGCTGTAGAAATAGGTATAACCCAGCTGTGGAAATGGGTATAACCCAGCTGTGGAAGTGGGTATAACTCAGCTGTAGAAATAATTATAACCCGGCTGTGGAAGTGGGTATAACTCAGCTGTAGAAATAGGTATAACCCAGCTGTGGAAGTGGGTATAACTCAGCTGTAGAAATAGGTATAACCCAGCTGTGGAAGTGGGTATAACTCAGCTGTAGAAATGGGTATAACCCAGCTGTGGAAATGGGTATAACCCAGCTGTAGAAATGGGTGTCTGGCTTCTTTTTTGATCTAGAAAAGGAAGATAGCCTGACTTGATGCTGACCACATCACCCTCTAGAGTGCCCACAGATGAAGGGAAACAACTGAACTATCAACATATCTTAGTGCCTTTATGACATTGTAGGGCTAACTTTTACAGTTCAAGATTGTACCAAACTGATGAAGACTGACTTGCCATAGTTTTTCTTAGCTCTACATAACTCCAGATGCTATGGCTGGTGGTAGAACCACATATATTTATATTGTTAATAAAGACATATTGTGGTAATCCCAAGACCCTTAAAACACATATATAATAAATATTGTTTTACAGTTGTCAAGCTTTATAGGCGCTCTGTTTTTAAGAAAATGAACAAGCTATCTCATGAAAACATGATTCGACTGAAGCATATTATGTTTCAAATTGATCATCATGGTGTTCCATACTTTTGTGTTTGCAGGGTATGCTTGGTAGCGCTCTGTCTCCAGATGCCATGGTTGGTGGGAAAACCACATGTCCACCATATTTTTCTTATAGCAAGCGGCCATTGGAGGAGTCCCCTAGGGGTAAAGATTGGCCTGCCATAGTTTTTCTTAGTTTGTGTATTTAGTGTTTTGTGTACAGCTTCATCTGTCTGTCTCTGTGTATATATCAAGTGTTTTGTGTACAGCTTCATCTGTCTGTCTCTGTGTATATATCAAGTGTTTTGTGTACAGCTTCATCTGTCTGTCTCTGTGTATATATCAAGTGTTTTGTGTACAGCTTCATCTGTCTGTCTCTGTGTATATATCAAGTGTTTTGTGTACAGCTTCATCTGTCTGTCTCTGTGTATATATCAAGTGTTTTGTGTACAGCTTCATCTGTCTGTCTCTGTGTATATGTCAAGTGTTTTGTGTACAGCTTCATCTGTCTGTCTCTGTGTATATATCAAGTGTTTTGTGTACAGCTTCATTTGTTCATCTGTCTATAAAAAAATATGTGATTAAAACTCTTTCTGCACGTAGTCATCCAAAAAAATGTCTCCTCCAAAGTTTCTAATTTCATTGCTTAAATGTTGTAGAAAGGATCATGCATTAAAATGATCACGTAAGGCAGCCAGGATTCAACATATCGTAATAAGACAAAAGTTAAAGAACCTGTCAGTCACTGGACATGTCATGAGAAGACAGAAGTTAGAGAACCTGGCAGGAAACTCTCTGATATAAAGAGCAAAACAACAACAACACAACTCCTGTCAGATATCAGAGAAGTACCCCCTCAGGCAAGCGTTTCGGCCCTTTAAACTTATGATGCTCTGAGGGTGGCCCCTCTGGGTCATGACTTGTTGGTTATAACCGCTTTACGAGGCTGAAAATACTGTTGGAATGCTCACATCTGTAACATGCCAAGGTTCCTTGCTGTTTGTTCCGTGGATTTCGATACCCTGCCATATACTACAAGTCCCTGACAGTGCCCCTGCTTGTTTGTTCCATGGATGTTGATACCTTGCCTTATGTTACAGTGACCAAGTCCTTGACAGTTCCCCTGCTTGTTTGTTCCATGGATGTTGATACCCTGCCCTATTTGACAGTGCTCCTGCTTGTTTGTTCCATGGATGTTGATACCCTGCCCTATTTGACAGTGCTCCTGCGTGTTTGTTCCATGGATGTTGATACCCTGCCTTATGTTACAGTGACCAAGTTCTTAACAGTGCCCCTGCTTGTCCAGCTTGACATGCCTGTTGATTTATAAGACAGACCCTGAGGGAGAAAGAAACACAAGCCACTCTCATTGCCCACTGAGACAGTACAAGATGTTATCTTCCATTATATTGCCTTGATCGTTGTTATTGTGTTGTATAGGATCATCACGAATTTATAACAGTCTTCGCTAATGTGTAACAGTCTTTGTGGGTGACTGTTCCATTGTTTTCCAAGTTTGTGCCATATTCAACACCAGGCCCTCTCTGCTCTTTCTGAGAGCCTTTTCAGTGCTTCTATTCTTGCTTGTCCTTTTATGCCCAGTTGTTTACACATATCCTGCACTGATGTCACCACCATTCCTCAGCACCAGTCACTTTAGATTTATACCTTACCTGTGTGACTAGATCACTGTATCTTGCACCTTTGAACATGTGTTGTTCTTCTATTGTTCACTCATACTGGACCATGAGTTTGAATAAAGTTGAGCCCTGTTTCGAGGGCGAGTACACTACACTGTCTGGTCGCATTCCTATCTCATTAACGAATGCGGGATATTCTCTTCGCTCAGGTAGGTCAGCTGCCACATCTCAGTCATCTGGAAGTGAGGGCAAAGGATACTTTGCATGCTGACAGAACATGCTCCAAGGTTTGCTGACTGCCGCAGAGTGAACATACAGGATCTGCCACTTTGCACCACTCAAACAGGTTTAGACCTTATGACAGAAGGCCATATGCAGATCTGATAATGAAACTTAAGTTGCATATATCATTCCGTGTTAGTGATCGCTGCAAAGCGCCTTCCCAAGTTGTCTGTTGGCCTCGTTGAGTCTGCTGTACTGTTTTCTGGACCCGTTTTCCATCCTCCATGCATCTTATTTCATTGATGACCATGTCTCTTTGCTGTTTATTGGAAAACTTTGATGACCACTTGATATTGCCATGACCAAAACCCTCTTCTGTTGGTCAGGGTGTAACTTATGCTTCCTTCAGTTGTCTCCCTCACTGTAGCCACTTATTGTTGTACTCGCCATCTCCTTCCAGTCTTCAGTGTTGATTGGACTTCTCGTGTTGGTGGACTGACAACATCACAGCAGGTCTTGCTTTTCCTGCTTTAAACTCCTGTAGCATGGACTTGAGTGGTGGCCGCAGCCTGCTCGTCTTGCAATACAGTGCCACTTCCGTCAGCCCCGCTGCAAGCCCAGCCACTTTCTGGTGTACTTCTTGATTTTCCTCTCAACACTTTCAACTGTACTAGTGCTTATCTCACGTACAAGTAGTGGCCACAGCGGTTTAGGTATCAGCATGAACTGGAGGCACCATGCCATGAATTTACCCTGAATTTTGCTTTTATCTATGATTTCCAATCCACTTTCAGACATTTTGCAAGTACACTTGACTGCCACTGAGTCCTTCATTGAAACATCATGTCTTCTTCCTAGACCTTTTGCAGGCTCTTCCTCAACTGTTGGGATTTGTTGCTTAGCTGCTGTAAGCTTGACTTTTGCTAGTTCCCCCTTCCTGGATGACAGGCTTCTAGGTGTAAACCTCCTGGCCAGTCACTGAGAATATCTTGACTTCTACGTTCAGAAGAGAGATTGGTCTGAATTGACTGATATCAGTAGAGCTCTGCTTTTTAGGAATGTAAACTCCATTTGCTTTTTTCCACTCCTTGTTAATACGCCCTTTGGTTCTCGCAGATCTTAGTTGGTGGAGCTTCTTTAACACTCCAGGCCATCTTTTGTACTCTACATATGGAACACTATTCAGACCAGGTGCTGATGTTCCCCTGACCTTCTTCACTACATTAAATAGCTCCTGCAGGCTTGGTGGTGGTACTTGGAGCTTTGCTGCACTGGGCCACACCAGTCCCTCCATGTGTGGGAGCAACGTGTCTTGACTTCTGTCAGAGTATGTCTCACATAAGTGCTCTTCAGGAACTTCTTTGACAACCACTGGACATGTCATGAAGAGACAGAAGTTAGAGAACTTGACAATCACTGGACATGTCATGAAGAGACAGAAGTTAGAGAACTTGACAGTCATTGGACATGTCATGAAGACACTGAAGTTAGAGAACTTGACAGTCACTGGACATGTCATGAAGAGACAGAAGTTAGAGAACTTGAAAGTCACTGGACATGTCATGAAGAGACAGAAGTTAGAGAACTTGACAGTCACTGGACATGTCATTGGAAAACTTGAGAAAAAAAAAAGAAGAAGAGAGAAACAGAAAAATATCTGAATTGGATGAACAAAGAGGCACAAGAAGAAACAAACATCAGATCTGGTTTGGTATGCTAAGGACCAAACAAAGTGGAAAAGTAGGATCACCAGTGTATACTGACATAGCACTTGATGAATGAATGTAAAGTTATGACTTTAATTTGTATAATGTAATGTGTTCTGCAGGTGTACGATCAAGTGAGAAATTTACAGACGCCAAACTGAGAAAAAACGGTTCAGTGAGTACACAGTCTTGTTTATGTGTGTGTTTCCTCTCTCAGTGTGTATGTTAGAAGCCGTTTATGTGTGTGTTTCCTCTCTCAGTGTGTGTGTTTCCTCTCTCAGTGTGTATGTTAGAAGCCGTTTATGTGTGTGTTTCCTCTCTCAGTGTCTGTGTTAGAAGGCGTTTATGTGTGTGTTTCCTCTCTCAGTGTGTATGTTAGAAGGCGTTTATGTGTGTGTTTCCTCTCTCAGTGTGTATGTTAGAAGGCGTTTATGTGTGTGTTTCCTCTCTCAGTGTGTATGTTAGAAGCCGTTTATGTGTGTGTTTCCTCTCTCAGTGTGTATGTTAGAAGGCGTTTATGTGTGTGTTTCCTTTCTCAGTGTGTATGTTAGAAGCCGTTTATGTGTATGTTGCCTCTCTCAGTGTGTATGTTAGAAGCCGTTTATGTGTGTTTTGCCTCTCTCAGTGTCTGTGTTAGAACCTGTTTTTGGTTGTGGTTCCTCTCTTGTTGTCTGTGTTAGAGGACATCTCATTGTCTGTGTTTAGCTAAGATCATCTTTGGTTGTTATCTCTCCCCATTGTCTGTGTTTAGCTAAGATCATCTTTGGTTGTTATCTCTCCCCATTGTCTGTTTTTAGCTAAGATCATCTTTGGTTGTTATCTCTCCCCATTGTCTGTTTTTAGCTAAGATCATCTTTGGTTGTTATCTCTCCCCATTGTCTGTTTTTAGCTAAGATCATCTTTGGTTGTTACCTCTCTCCATTGTCTGTTGTTAGCTAAGACCATTACCATTTTCCATTGTCTGTTAGCTAAGACTGTCTTTGCTTATATTCTACTTAGAGAGAGAGAGAGTATATATATAAAAGCATGTTTTCTGTTTGTTTGGCATTCAAATTCACATTCAATCTGGAGCTGGTCACATGGACCAAATCCACAGATTTTTATGACAGTGTCACAGCTTCTGTCACAGATCCATATCCCATTGGCTAGATTGTGCAGATCTGCGTAGTTTGGATATTTTTAGAGTGTATGGTGTATCTCTCAGAACTGTACACATGTATCTCTCAGAACTGTACACACTGGCTCCAGCAGTGCATGTTTGTGTGGTGTATCTCTCAGAACTGTACACACTGGCTCCAGCAGTGCATGTTTGTGTGGTGTATCTCTCAGAACTGTACACACTGGCTCCAGCAGTGCATGTTTGTGTGGTGTATCTCGAGATGGACCTGGCAGGACTGCCAGACAAACCTGGTCAGGGCTACAGCTGGAGACTTGTACCCCTAGACTTAACCTCATTTAGATCTAGAACTCTGAAGAAATTGACGAGAGCTGGAACTCTGAAGAAATTGACTAGAGCTGGAACTCTGAAGAAATTGACTAGAGCTGGAACTCTGAAGAAATTGACTAGAAATGGAAGTCTGAAGAAACTGAACAGTCTTTTAGTTATAAGAAAGGTTTTTTTTTTGGGGGGGGGGGGGGGGGAAGGGGAAGGCCAAGAATGAAGATTCGTAACTAGTGAAATTTGAGGAGCTGCAGAAAAAACATTTCGTACAGAAGCGGGTCTTGACACAAAGAGAGATGAAGAAGACAAGGATGCCTTCAGCGGTTCTCAGAGTGGGCAGTTGGGGGTGCTGGAAGGTTGGAGTGGGTGAGAGACGTTAGAGTATCTGCAGCAGCTGCCACTTGTCAATATTTATCAGTCATGGCTGTGTGTGGCATGTCAGCAAGTTTAACCTGACACCAGCAAGTCCATCTTGTCACATTCAAGCGCTGGCTGATGTATAAGATTTCTGTGAAGATGAAGGCTAGGTGAACCGTATTTATGTTTTCTTCTAACACTTCCTATTCTCTGCGGGGGGGGGGGGGGGGTGGACACAGTCAGGGGGGAATTATGGAAAGTTCATTTGTGGGATTGGTGGTCGCCATGGTGATAGACGCTGGTTCCCTGGAGATGATGTGAGCTGAAACTAATCTATAATTGATCTTGTTTGATAATGCGGATTACATTTGCTGTCTCAGTCATTCTTTAAGGTAAACTCGCCAGCCACGTAAACTGCTGTTAGTTTTATTTATTCTTTTTTTTTTTAAATTTCCGGGTATTGGTTTTCAGCTTTTCTGTGGTAGCATGCCGGTTTAGGTTGTCGGGTAGCAGAGTTAGTTTTTGGGGCGGGGTTTGGTGATGTGTGTGTTCTGAGTAATCTGGTGACATTTGGTGATGTCTAAGGTCTAATTATTGTGGTGATATTTGGTGATGTCTAAGGTCTAATTATTGTGGTGATATTTGGTGATGTCTATGGTCTAATTATTGTGGTGATATTTGGTGATGTCTATGGTCTAATTATTGTGGTGATATTTGGTGATGTCTATGGTCTAATTATTGTGGTGATATTTGGTGATGTCTATGGTCTAATTATTGTGGTGATATTTGGTGATGTCTATGGTCTAATTATTGTGGTGATATTTGGTGATGTCTATGGTCTAATTATTGTGGTGACATTTGGTGATGTCTATGGTCTAATTATTGTGGTGATATTTGGTGATGTCTAAGGTCTAATTATTGTGGTGACATTTGGTGATGTCTATGGTCTGATTATTGTGGTGACATTTGGTGATGTCGAAGGTCTGATTATTGTGGTGATATTTGGTGATGTCTAAGATCTAATTATTGTGGTGACATTTGATGATGTGTAAATTCTAAGTATTGTGTCGACTTTGTGAAAATGTGTGATGTTGCTGAGCGTTACACGCAGGTTTGTAAGAAAATGTGTGATGTTGCAGAGCGTTATACGCAGATTTGTAAGAAAATGTGTGATGTTGCAGAGCGTTATACGCAGGTTTGTAAGAAAATGTGAATTGTTGCAGAGTGTTACACACAGGTTTGTAAGAAAATGTGAATTGTTGCAGAGCGTTACACGCAGGTTTGTAAGAAAATGTGAATTGTTGCAGAGCGTTACACGCAGGTTTGTAAGAAAATGTGTGATATTGCTGAGTGTTAAGAAAATGTTCACGTTTTTTTCTAGGAAGGAAGGGAAAAGACAGAGCGTTGTTGTTGTTGTTGCTGTCGTTGTTGTTGTTGTTGCTGCTGCTGTCATTGTTGTTGCTGCTGCTGTCGTTGTTGTTGCTGCTGCTGTCGTTGTTGTTGTTGCTGCTGCTGTCGCTGTTGTTGCTGCTGTTGTTGTTGCTGCTGCTGTCGTTGCTGCTGTTGTTGTTGTTGCTGCTGTCGTTGTTGCTGCTGCTGCTGTCGTTGTTGTTGCTGCTGCTGCTGTCGTTGTTGTTGTTGCTGCTGCTGTCGTTGTTGTTGTTGCTGCTGTTGTTGTTGTTGTTGTTATTGCTGCTGTTGTTGTTGCTGCTGCTGTCGTCGTCGTTGTTGTTGCTGCTGTCGTTGTTGTTGTTGCTGTTGTTGTTGTTGCTGTTGTCGTTGTTGTTGTTGTTGCTGCTGTCATTGTTGTTGTTGCTGCTGTTGTTGTTGCTGCTGTTGTTGTTGCTGCTGTTGTTGCTGCTGCTGTCGTTGTTGTTGCTGCTGTCGTTGTTGCTGTCGTTGTTGTTGCTGCTACTGTCGTTGTTGTTGTTGCTGCTGCTGTTGTTGTTGTTATTGCTGCTGCTGTCGTTGTTGTTGCTGTTGTTGTTGCTGCTGTCGTTGTTGTTGCTATCGCTGTTGTTGCTGCTGCTGTTGTTGTTGCTGCTGTTGTTGTTGTTGCCGCTGTCGCTGTTGTTGCTGCTGCTGTCGTCGTTGTTGTTGTTTCTGCTGCTGTTGTTGTTGTTGCTGTCGTTGTTGTTGCTAAGCTACAAAATTCTGCTCCCGCTCATTGTTGATGATGACATGAGGATAATTAAGGATAATGATGACATGAGGATAATTAAGGATAATGATGACATGAGGATAATTAAGGATGATGATGACATGAGGATAATTAAGGATAATGATGACATGAGGATAATTAAGGATGATGACATGAGGATAATTAAGGATAATGATGACATGAGGATAATGATGACAAGAGGATAATTAAGGATAATGATGACAAGAGGATAATTAAGGATAATGATGACATGGGGAAAATTAAAGATAATGATGACATATTATGTTGGTTATAATGACGACAGTGATAGCAAACTCTACTATTTTTCTGGGACAGTTACAGAAGACGATAGAATGTTGTCTTAGACAACTGCTATGTCAGGCCTGTTGGTATCTCCTCCACTCCCTTCATCATCCGCGTCTTTGCCTGTCTCATCTACCAGGCTGCTGTGTACGCTCTTTCAATACAGAGTAGTTTTAAAACATCAGCGAAATCAGTTTGAAGTGCTAGGGCTCTAGAGCATGAAGAACTTGGCCGAGTGCGAGTTTGTTGTTCGGTCTTGCTGCTGGAGTCCACGGATCCACTGCCGGTCTTGAAACACTTCTAGCTCCTCTGCAGGTTATTTTGCTGTCTGAATGTTGTAATGCTTCCAGCAGCTGACCTAGTGTCTTGACCAGCCACTAGCCAGGAGACTGGAGCACATGTGATCCCTTCCATGCTGCCATGATAACACAAGTGCTTGCTTTACAGCCTTCTTTCCTGCCTTTACACTGGGCGTCCTGCCCGAAAGATTCTTTCTTTATTTCCTTCTTTCTTTCTTTCTTTCTTTTGAATTGAAATGTGTGTCATCATAGAGGACAGCATGTTGCATGCCAGGCCTCACAAACATTTAGGTCAACACATGTTGGTAGTTGACACTAGTGCACGGCAGTGTGGTGGGAGCATGTGTTGGCCACCTGTTGTCGGATGTTTGTGGCCAGCTCATAGCATTTCACATCTTCCTCTACTCCGTCCTCGGGGACCAGTGATTTCTGTCAATAAAATACATTTCTTTGTGTGTGTGTGTATGTGTGAGCGCATGTGTGTATGTGCGTGTGCGCGTGTGTATATATGTGTGTGCGCACACGTGCGTATATGTGCGTGTGCTCATGTTTACATATGCGTGTGTATATATATGTGTGTGCGGATGTGTATTATGAGTGTATGTGTGTGCACGCATGTGGGTTTGTGCGTGTGTGTATATATGTGTACGTGTATATATGTATGTGTGTATATGCATGCACGGTGTAGTTTACAAACGTAAATGAAAGGGAACAGGAAAGACAGTTTGTGTGTGTGTGTGAGAGAGAGAGAGAAAGTGAGTGAGTGAATGAGAGTGACACAATCGACTTTAGAGTGACATGTGTAGAAAGTTCAAGATGGGCGGTTCCCGTCTTTGTGTGGGTGCCCTTAAACTAGAACACATCCTCCAGAAACTACAGCAGCCAGGAAACACTGAGGCTCATCTACAAGCCTGCTGAGAAAATCCACCAAGCCAGGCTCTGCTCCTTCTAGTACAGGAACTCAACAGACCAGTTTATCTAAGGGACACAACTGCAGATATAACTAGCAGTGAGGTGATTGTCTGTATGTTCAGTATGTGCACTTGCTAGCCGAAGAACGCAGAAAGAGTGAAACGAGAACTAACTGCAGACAACAAGGAAATAATTGAGAGAAGACGGAAAAGCAGGCCATGATTGTCTGTGTGCATGTATGTAGTACTTCCACTAGCACCTGCGGAGACATGTGTTACTGCACATAGATTGCCCGCCCCTGGCGTGTCTGGTTATTGAACACTGCCGGCTGCTGACCTGCTCTTACTGAAAGTACAGAATCCCCAGATCTGTTGGATGGCCAGCTCGGTGCTAGGAGCGACGCAGTCCGGCCCTGGAAGACTAGGACGTCGCGTGCTGTATGTCAGACGGTCTCACACACGTCATGTTCTTGGCGTGGGAGTCGTGGAGGCACAGCTGTGTTCAGACTTGTACGAGTATGTGCATGCCTGTGACAGCTGGCCACAGCTGGCTTCCCCGTCAGCTGAAGCCTCCCTCGCACGTGTCCTGCACGCGTGTTCAACCTGGCGCCCCCCCCCCCCCCCCCGTCTTGAGCGTGCAGATTTAAGAGCTGGAGATATCAGTCTTACCTCGGCTCATTAGTTATTCATGGGGACTTTGATTTCATCACATCTTCACTAGACCGTAATATGATTAAATCTTCACTAGACCATAATATGATTAAATCTTCACTAGACCATAATATGATTAAACCTTCACTAGGCCATAATATGATTAAATCTTCACTAGACGAGTACACTTTTTCTAAACAGATTAATGAGACCGAGTATGATTTTCACGACGTTGCTGCTGTTATATTCTTGTTGTTCTTTTTAGCCAGCGTTGTGAAGATGCTGATTCCCGAGAATGCGTGGTGACGGATGGGGAGTTGGTTTGAATGATGACCTTGAAGGCCTGACGTGAAGACAAGCCCCGATCTTCTTAGAAGACACCGCCATGTGGGAGGAGGGCCACTTCTTGCGTTTGTCCCGTTTGACTGGGAGAGAGAATATGAGCGTCACGTAAAAAAAGAGACATTAATCCGTTGCAAGGAGCAGCAGGTAGAGGATATGAGCAGGTGGAGAGTGGACAAGACAAGAAGATCATGAACTTGGCCTTGGTTATCATAGCAACACCTGGCCAGCGCTGTTGTGGGCTTATGGGAAACCAGGTGTTCTACTTCAGGCGCCCGCGTTTCCCCGCTGCCCTCAGTGCAGGCAGATCCAGCTTTCTAGAAAATAGGGCAGCAAGTACTTCAGTGCTCTGGGCATGTAGGCAGACATTAGAGACATTCAGTATGTCTTAATATGTGTGTGGGTGGGACGGCTGAGAGAGAGATTGCTTCTCCCCCCCCCCCCCCCATGGATAACTTTACTGACTCTCAGGAGAGACTTACACCTAACAGTCCAGGCTGTTTTGTGCTAGTGTTTATGAAAGTTTGAAGGTCACCTGATTAAACCAAAGATAACGTTGTTATATGTAAATCTTAATATTTCTTGAGTAGTAGTAGTACAACATAACCCCCTTCTGCCATCACGTTATGCTTATAACCATCACAGATTCACTGGCCACGAGGTTCGCTATTTCGCCACGTTCCGTCGTGTCTAGGGTCCTAGTTTCTGCCGTCTCGCTGAGTCTGGCAGGTAACTGATAAGATTACAAGAAGTAAAATTGTTTCACGGTAAGCTTTTGTTTTTGTCTGTATAACTTTAACATCCACTTGCAGGTGATATATCGTATTATTTGCATCTTATTCGCTGGTCAGAGTGCGTTTGTTGCAGTGCCTCGTCATTCGCCGGTGCCTTAGTTTCAAACTGACGAATAAGCGGGGGATCTGCCTTGCTAGTTTCAAACACTGCCCCAGTGGATAGTCGCCGGGTTTGTATGGGGCGTGGTGAAGCTTAAGCCCCTCCCTGGGTGTATGTGGACGGTGGAAAGATTCCTAAGAGGAGACGGAAGGAGTGGGACATCAGGTCGTATGAAATAGATGTATACGGGGGGGGGGGGGTGTGGCTTGGGTGACAAGACATCCTCATTAAAAAAATTTCAAGCACTTAGCTAGAACAACTCCTTGTCCCTAGTGGTGTGTGGTTTGTGTATTGGCTATAAGTAGACCTTTGTCCCTAGTGGTGTGGTGTGGTTTGTGTATTGGCTATAAGTAGACTTCCCCGTCAGCTGAAGCCTCCCTCGCACGTGTCCTGCACGCGTGTTCAACCTGGCGCCCCCCCCCCCCCCCCCGTCTTGAGCGTGCAGATTTAAGAGCTGGAGATATCAGTCTTACCTCGGCTCATTAGTTATTCATGGGGACTTTGATTTCATCACATCTTCACTAGACCATAATATGATTAAATCTTCACTAGACCATAATATGATTAAATCTTCACTAGACCATAATATGATTAAACCTTCACTAGGCCATAATATGATTAAATCTTCACTAGACGAGTACACTTTTTCTAAACAGATTAATGAGACCGAGTATGATTTTCACGACGTTGCTGCTGTTATATTCTTGTTGTTCTTTTTAGCCAGCGTTGTGAAGATGCTGATTCCCGAGAATGCGTGGTGACGGATGGGGAGTTGGTTTGAATGATGACCTTGAAGGCCTGACGTGAAGACAAGCCCCGATCTTCTTAGAAGACACCGCCATGTGGGAGGAGGGCCACTTCTTGCGTTTGTCCCGTTTGACTGGGAGAGAGAATATGAGCGTCACGTAAAAAAGAGACATTAATCCGTTGCAAGGAGCAGCAGGTAGAGGATATGAGCAGGTGGAGAGTGGACAAGACAAGAAGATCATGAACTTGGCCTTGGTTATCATAGCAACACCTGGCCAGCGCTGTTGTGGGCTTATGGGAAACCAGGTGTTCTACTTCAGGCGCCCGCGTTTCCCCGCTGCCCTCAGTGCAGGCAGATCCAGCTTTCTAGAAAATAGGGCAGCAAGTACTTCAGTGCTCTGGGCATGTAGGCAGACATTAGAGACATTCAGTATGTCTTAATATGTGTGTGGGTGGGACGGCTGAGAGAGAGATTGCTTCTCCCCCCCCCCCCCCCATGGATAACTTTACTGACTCTCAGGAGAGACTTACACCTAACAGTCCAGGCTGTTTTGTGCTAGTGTTTATGAAAGTTTGAAGGTCACCTGATTAAACCAAAGATAACGTTGTTATATGTAAATCTTAATATTTCTTGAGTAGTAGTAGTACAACATAACCCCCTTCTGCCATCACGTTATGCTTATAACCATCACAGATTCACTGGCCACGAGGTTCGCTATTTCGCCACGTTCCGTCGTGTCTAGGGTCCTAGTTTCTGCCGTCTCGCTGAGTCTGGCAGGTAACTGATAAGATTACAAGAAGTAAAATTGTTTCACGGTAAGCTTTTGTTTTTGTCTGTATAACTTTAACATCCACTTGCAGGTGATATATCGTATTATTTGCATCTTATTCGCTGGTCAGAGTGCGTTTGTTGCAGTGCCTCGTCATTCGCCGGTGCCTTAGTTTCAAACTGACGAATAAGCGGGGGATCTGCCTTGCTAGTTTCAAACACTGCCCCAGTGGATAGTCGCCGGGTTTGTATGGGGCGTGGTGAAGCTTAAGCCCCTCCCTGGGTGTATGTGGACGGTGGAAAGATT
The DNA here is from genome assembly GCA_009760885.1 of Achatina immaculata. Classification (NCBI taxonomy): domain Eukaryota; kingdom Metazoa; phylum Mollusca; class Gastropoda; order Stylommatophora; family Achatinidae; genus Lissachatina; species Lissachatina immaculata. The sequence continues at coordinate 26,575,218 of CM019710.1, read as the reverse complement.
CCTAAGAGGAGACGGAAGGAGTGGGACATCAGGTCGTATGAAATAGATGTATACGGGGGGTGGGGGGGGGGTGTGGCTTGGGTGACAAGACATCCTCATTAAAAAAATTTCAAGCACTTAGCTAGAACAACTCCTTGTCCCTAGTGGTGTGTGTGGTTTGTGTATTGGCTATAAGTAGACCTTTGTCCCTAGTGGTGTGTGTGTGGTTTGTGTATTGGCTATAAGTAGACCTTTGTCCCTAGTGGTGTGTGTGTGGTTTGTGTATTGGCTATAAGTAGACCTTTGTCCCTAGTGGCGTGTGCGTGTGTTGGCTATAAGTAGACCTTTGTCCCTAGTGGTGTGTGTGTTGGCTATAAGTAGACATTTGTCCCTAGTGGTGTGTGTGTGGTTTGTGTATTGGCTATAAGTAGACATTTGTCCCGTGTGGTTTGTGTGTTGGCTATAAGTAGACATTTGTCCCGTGTGGTTTGTGTGTTGGCTATAAGTAGACCTTTGTCCCTAGTGGTGTGTGTGTGGTTTGTGTGTTGGCTATAAGTAGACCTTTGTCCCTAGTGGTGTTTGTGTGTTGGCTATAAGTAGACCTTTGTCCCTAGTGGTGTGTGTGGTTTGTGTGTTGGCTATAAGTAGACCTTTGTCCCTAGTGATGTGTGTGGGTTGTGTGTTGGCTATAAGTAGACCTTTGTCCGTAGTGGTGTGTGTGTGGTTTGTGTGTGGTTTGTGTGTTGGCTATAAGTAGACCTTTGTCCCTAGTGGTGTGTTTGTGTGTTGGCTATAAGTAGACCTTTGTCCGTAGTGGTGTGTGTGTGTGGTTTGTGTGTTGGCTATAAGTAGACCTTTGTCCGTAGTGGTGTGTGGTTTGTGTGTTGGCTATAAGTAGACCTTTGTCCCTAGTGATGTTTGTGTGTTGGCTGTAAGTAGACCTTTGTCCCTAGTGATGTTTGTATGTTGGCTATAAGTAGACCTTTGTCCCTAGTGATGTTTGTATGTTGGCTATAAGTAGACCTTTGTCCCTAGTGATGTTTGTGTGTTGGCTGTAAGTAGACCTTTGTCCCTAGTGATGTTTGTGTGTTGGCTATAAGTAGACCTTTGTCCCTAGTGATGTTTGTGTGTTGGCTATAAGTAGACCTTTGTCCCTAGTGATGTTTGTGTGTTGGCTATAAGTAGACCTTTGTCCCTAGTGATGTTTGTATGTTGGCTATAAGTAGACCTTTGTCCCTAGTGATGTTTGTGTGTTGGCTATAAGTAGACCTTTGTCCCTAGTGATGTTTGTGTGTTGGCTATAAGTAGACCTTTGTCCCTAGTGATGTTTGTGTGTTGGCTATAAGTATACCAGTGCCTGTAGGTGTGTTGTATGTGGCTGACACCTTCTTTTTTGGTGACCATACACACGAACCTTATTACAGATGTTTTGGTGCTTTCCTGTCTTCTGAACTTAACTCTGTCCAGAACTGTGTCTAAGCACCGAGTCAGGGAAACATGAAGGCCATGCATGCGGGCCCACCCACCCGCACGCACGCACGCACGCGCACACACACACACACACATCTCTGATGTGTAGTCACAAGCTGATTTACTGATGCCTAAACTTGCCCACAATGTGGCGGAACTTGCTGTTTTCCTCATCAAGTTAAACATCTCACTCCCCATCCATATGTTTTCAAGGTATGCGCAGGCTGGAGCTCTCACTGTGACAGCTGCAAGTTCGCTCACCCAGCCACCCACCCTAGGCCAGATCTAACTAAAGCTCCAGAGTTTCCTCTCTGACAGAAAGCAGAACTTACTCCAGGCTGCTGATGGCCTGCACGATAACTCGTTTATTTTTATCCACCTTCTGCTCACACGGAACGCAGGTGTAGCACAGCTGGTATTTCTATTCTGTAGCTCACTTCCCCTTCCCTTTCTTATGGTCCGTCCTCTTAACGGCCGTCCCACCCCGATCGCTGATTTCTCTCCATGGTCTGGCAGTTTTATTTATCGTCAACACTCTGCGTGTTTTATGCTTTTTAAAGCGGTATTTTTCTTTGATCTTTTCCTGCAGGCAGACCCAAGTTTGTAAGTTTGTGGTTTGTCTGCACAGAAACCTCTGTCTTAGCTATAGTGTTTTCCTGCATGTCTCTGCTAGCTGCTTGCATAGTATGTATTCTGTTAAAAAAAGAAACGCAACAAATACGATGTTGCGATTTAAACTGATCAGGCAAGGGCAAATTGCCTGAAACATTCACTTGGACATCAACTTCACGTGTTGACCTGAATTGTACTCAGCAGATGATTCATGAGCACAGAAAAGCGACACTAGCCAAAACAGCATTTTTGACAATAACTCATGAGAGGTTCACGAGAATCCCATGAAACTTACTAAACACAAAACTCACTGACCATGTTATTGAATGCCTATAAAAGATTGACGCTTCTCCAATCAATTCATTTGAAAATTCAGTGCTCAAGTATGGCTCATCTCACTACAGAACACCGACTCATCATCATTGGACGTTTACAGACTGGTCAGTCACAAAGTGCAGTGGCCAGGCAATTTAATGTGGTTAGCAGCACCATTAGTCACCTTTGGAGACGATTTCAAGAAAAACTGGCCCAGTTGCAGACCGGCCGCGCAGTGGAAGACCCACAATCACAACTCCTGCCGAAGACCGCTTCATACGGCTGCGTCACCTCAGGAATCGATTTGCATCTGCGTCCTCAACAGCCCAGTCAATGATAGCAGCTCGTCGAATTTAAGATCAAACGGGCAGGAACTGGCTGCACGACGCTGGTCTTTGGGCTAGAAGTCCTTACAGAGGTCCTGTTCTTACGGACCGGCATCGCCAGAACCGACTGCAGTGGGCGAACCAGCATCGTCAATGGACCGCGGCGAATGATTGGAGAAGGGTTTGGTTTAGTGATGAATCATTCTTTCTGCTCCAGCGACACGATAGACGGAGAAGACTTTACCGCAGAGTCCATGAGCGCTACGCCCAGAACTACGTGGATGAGGCTCCTCCACATGGTGGCGGAGGTTTACTGGTGTGGGGGACGATGAACTTCACGGAAAGAAGTGACCTGTTGCAAATTAAAGGACGCCTGAATGCCCAACGATACGTCTCTGAAATTCTTCGTCCTTACAGCCTTCCACTTCTGGCTGCACCAGGATCGATTTTTCAGCAAGATAACGCTCGACCTAATGTGGCACAACTCATCACCCAGTTCATCGCTGACAACAACGTCCAGACCATTCCGTGGCCATCCATGTCATCCAATAGAACACTTATGGGATGAGTTCAACAGACAAGACCGCCAGCGAGACATGGCGCCAACTAATCTCCAAGTCTTTTGCACTGCGGGAAGAGTGGACAGCCATCCCACAATACCAGCTACAACGGCTAATCTGATTCATGTCAAGGAGATGTCGTTCTCTGATACAGGCCAGAGGAGGTCATACACTTACTGAAATGGAGGCCTCAGTCGCAAAGAATAAAGGCCCAAAACCAGATTTAATGCACATCATTTCACTGTTAAAGTCTTAAAGTTTCTTCATGCTAAAATTGAAACACTAATTCCGTAAAATAAAATGTTGATACAAGTTTGAAATTTGGTGTCCATTACGACTACAGCAGTGCTGGGTTTATTTATTTATTTATTTTAATAGTAAAGTAGTTCCTACTGTATTCACGACACTTTGGCTTCAAGTTTTAACTACTTGAAACTGCGCATAAAACCGACCTACACTTCTTCTTCTTTTTCTTTAAGGCTCATTGCTGCAGATAAAGTTCACCTCCATTCCTCTCTATTCCTGATCTTCTCTCTCCAGTTGATGACACCAATTTCTTTTATATCCTCTTCTATGTTGTCTTTCCATCTCTGTCTTGGTCTACCCCTTGGTCTTGTTTCCCTCATCTCTTGTGCATGCATCATATTCGTTTGTCTGTTTTCTTCCATCCTTTCTACATGCCCCAGCCAGCGTAGTCTGTTCAGTTCCAAGACATTTATAATTCTTTGGGATTTAAATAAGCTGTTCAGTCCAGTGTTCTTTCTAGCTCTCCATTCTCCACTGTTGGTATCCTTTATGGGCCCAAAGATTCCTCTTAGCATCTTGTTCTCAAACATCTGCAGTTGTTGACAAAGCATATTTTATTCCATATCTGTACTCTGATTTTAATTTCCTCGCTTACTGTGTTGCTTCTGTTGAAGGTTGTGCCTAGATATTTGTATGTCTCTGCTTTCCTAATAATCATATCTCTCCAACATTTATATTATCTGGATCATTCTGCTTCTGGTCTCTTGATATCTTCATATACTCTGTCTTATCTTGGTTAATGGTCAAGCCCACTTTTAGTGCTACATTTCTCAGGTGTATGCAGGTATTGATGACTTCTTGCATAGTTTCCCCCCACCACCTGTTTTAGATACCATTTTTTTTAAACAATACGTATATACGTAACTGTGATGCAGTTTACTTAAGGTTATACACATTAAGGCTTCTCTTTAGCTTTGTAGAATTGCCAGCATTACTATTTCTGAGCTTTTGGGTCATATGGTCTTGCACATACTTAACGGTCGACTGAGATACGAATGTTCTTTCTTACTGCCAACTGAGGTGTGGAGATTAGTACTGCTGTCGACTGAGTTACGGATGTTAGTACTTACAGCGGAGATTGTACACATTTTATTTTAAAAATAATAAAATACGGTGTAGAGTAAACATACAGTAGAACAGTTTCGTTCTCTCGCAGAATCCTTGTATGTCCGCTTTCCACTTTGCACGGTTACCGCGGAACTTTCAACTTGCAGAGCGATGCATCATTTGTGGTTAATAACTACAGCATCATGGCCTCATAAACGTGCGCGTTTTGCTGGGTACAGAAAGCGTGCGTCAGTGTGTGTATACAGTATGTGTGTCCACATTTTTATGTGGCGCTGAAAAGTTATTAGATTAGTTATTTTATGTTTTGTGATTGATAAATTCCCCACAGTTGCTGTGCTAGTTTGTGTGACTGTGTTGAAGTAGTGGCGCGTACTTTGTGTTTTACCTTCGCCTTTTACATCAGCATACGGCTATATCGATTTACTGCCAGGTAAATCAGTGCATGACTCTATGTTATACACAGTGTAGTAGGTACAGCCTTTGTGTTTACGTCGTGAATGTTGAAGCGTGACTTTGTGTTTACGTCGTGGTTGTTGAAGCGTAACTTTGTATTTACGTCGTGGTTGTTGAAGCGTGACTTTGTGTTTACGTCGTGGTTGTTGAAGCGTAACTTTCTATTTACGTCGTGGTTGTTGGAGTGTATCTTTGTGTTTACGTCGTGGATGTTGGAGCGTGACTTAGTATTTACGTCGTGGTTGTTGGAGTGTATCTTTGTGTTTACGTCGTGGATGTTGAAGCGTAACTTTGCGTTTATGTCGCTGATGTTGAAGCGTTGCTTTGTGTCCACGTCGTGGATGTTGAAGCGTTGTTTTGTGTTTACGTCGTGGATGTTGAAGCGTAACTTTGCGTTTACGTCGCTGATGTTGAAGCGTTGCTTTGTGTCCACGTCGTGGATGTTGGAGCGTGACTTTGTGTTTACGTCGTGGATGTTGGAGCGTGACTTTGTGTTTACGTCGTGGATGTTGGAGCGTGACTTTGTGTTTACGTCGTGGATGTTGGAGCATGACTTTGTGTTTACGTCGTGGATGTTGGAGCATGACTTTGTGTTTACGTCGTGGATGTTGGAGCATGACTTTGTGTTTACGTCGTGGATGTTGGAGCGTGACTTTGTGTTTACGTCGTGGTTGTTGAAGCGTGACTTATTATTTACGTGGTGGTTGTTGGAGCGTGACTTAGTATTTACGTGGTGGTTGTTGGAGCGTAACTTTGTGTGTTTATGTCGTGGTTGTTGGAGCGTGACTTAGTATTTACGTGGTGGTTGTTGGAGCGTAACTTTATGTGTTTATATCGTGGTTGTTGGAGCGTGACTTAGTGTTTACGTGGTGGTTGTTGGAGCGTGACTTAGTGTTTACGTGGTGGTTGTTGGAGCGTGACTTAGTGTTTACGTCGTGGATGTTGAAGCGTAACTTTGCGTTTATGTCGCGGATGTTGAAGCGTTGCTTTGTGTCTACGTCGTGGTTGTTGAAGCGTTGTTTTGTGTTTACGTCGCTGATGTTGAAGCGTTGCTTTGTGTCCACGTCGTGGATGTTGGAGCGTGACTTTGTGTTTACGTCGTGGATGTTGGAGCGTGACTTAGTGTTTACGTGCTGGTTGTTGGAGCGTGACTTAGTATTTACGTGGTGGTTGTTGGAGCGTGACTTAGTGTTTACGTGCTGGTTGTTGGAGCGTGACTTAGTATTTACGTGGTGGTTGTTGGAACGTGACTTAGTGTTTACGTGGTGGTTGTTGGAACGTGACTTAGTATTTACGTGGTGGTTGTTGGAGCGTGACTTAGTGTTTACGTGGTGGTTGTTGGAGCGTGACTTAGTGTTTACGTGGTGGTTGTTGGAACGTGACTTAGTATTTACGTGGTGGTTGTTGGAGCGTGACTTAGTGTTTACGTGGTGGTTGTTGGAGCGTGACCTAGTGTTTACGTCGTGGATGATCTTGTGCAGGTATTGTTTTCATGTTGTAAAACCACTAGATTTGTTGTTTCTTCTTTAAATATCAATCATGTTTGACATACAAATCTTCAAACAGAGCCCCATGAAAGCCGTCTTGGCAGCTGTAATCCATGCTCCTGTCTTTCAGAATTAAGTCTCAACCTCTTCCAGAAGATACGAACATTTTTTAATGTTAAAACATAATTTGAGGGAAACTCTGCTACTTTATCTTTTCATTGCTAAATATTAGTCTTCCTCCTGTGTCTGTCTGGCTGGAGCTGCGATGTGCTGAAGATGTGGAGACACAGCGTTGTGTTGACTTGGGGGCGGGGTAGAGAGACCGTACTTTCTGCCCCGGGGTGGAGCTAAAAAACCACGGCCCACGCAATAATTCTTTAGCAGACTGCGTCCACCCTGGGCATGTTACACGGGGTATCAGCCAAGATTTACGACAGGGTCTTGATCAGCTGTGAGTCTCTGATTGCCCGAAGCGGCCAGGATTAAAATAACTACACTCGCTACTCATTGAGATATTTTTGTTTACTTTCAGTTTCCCCACCCCTCTTTGGGTCAAGGGTCATGCACCCTTGCTGGTTTAATATCTGCCTGGGACGTGAGTTGTGGATGCATATACTGAAGGGGAAATAATGCTTAAAATGTTTATGGCTAGTGTACCCTATTTCCTTGAGTTACGTTTCCTTAGGCTGCTTCTGTTCCAGTGGTTATTATCATGGGTCCATGGACCCAAAAAGGGATCCACGAAATTATTTTTTAGGGTACAGAGCCAGCAGATGGATTGTCTAGATTAAAAGAAAAATATCCAAATCATGTGGATTTTATGTGCATCATTTATTGGTAGCTCATCTCAGACCCTGAAAGAAGGTGCACGGCCACAAGAAGGGCTTAGAGCCCGCAGTTTTTTCCCGCCATTTCTTGTCAAGGCGAAGTTGTGGCCTACAGGGAATTCTTCGCTGGTAAAACAGTACAGAGCTGGGGCATGTAGGGGACATAACCCGTACACACTGCTAGCATGTTGTGTAGCAGGGGTCGCCGGACTTGCTGGAGGTAAGAGCCACAAACGATAAACTGCAGATGTTTGACGGCCGCAACAAGGTACGGACGGGTGGTTGGAGGAGCCCGGGCTGTTGTGTAGAATCTCATCTTGTAACTTTGTACCCTGCATGTAATTCTGAAACTTGAAAATTCTTTATCTAGCTTTTATATTTATTGTGGAAAGAAATCTGCCAACGTACTTCCACGAGCTGGCCGCAGTTTGGCATCCCCTGTGAAGATGCTTGCGAGGGACGAAATTTCTGTGTCATAACCTCGTTCCCTTTCTGGGGCCACGATCTTCGGCCAGGCTGACTCCGTTTTTAGGGGGTCTAAGATATCTTATATACTTCCCGTGCCGTTAAACGTCACATAGGGCAGGCAAAGTAGTTCGCAAGGTTTTTCCTGTTTTCGGCGACTCTTTCAACCTCATCAAGGAATCTTATGCCTATTAATTTGGCCTTAAATGCCCTCTTCAGAGTTTCACGTGGTGTGCCTCTTTTTCTTTGGCCTGTTGTTTGATAGCTTACGATAGCGACCAGCAAAAAAATCAGATGAGAAAGTTCTGAAAGAGGCACAAGAAACAGGGAAAATTATAACAAAGATCAGAAAACAATCTAATTTTTTTGTGGAAAGGTGGGGGGGGGGGGCATGTTTGGAGGAGAGGCGGGCTAGAGCACATAATGGCAACACGAAAGATGGAAGGTAGAAGAGACAGAGGTAGACAGAAAGAAAAAAATGTTTGATGGTTTGGCATCCTAGCTCGGGGATTGCAGGCTAACAAGCTTGCTGAGCTGCACAAGGGATCGGAGGTTATGGGGGGAGATGTTGGATAGCCTGGTCGTTCATGCGTGTCTAAAATCATGATACTCGGAGTCTATATTCCTTCACTGGGATTTCGACCAGACTCTTCTGTTACTGAGAGACTTAACTCGCGTCACTTGTCACTGCTAGTTGCTCGCTCCCCCCCCCACCCCCACCCCGCCCGTTGTTTGAAGCGCCGGCGGTGATAGTCAGGGAAGCTGGCCAGACATGACCGTGTCAGGAAACTGTTTGAGGAGCATGTCTTCATCATCTTAGCCGTGTCCTTTCCGCCCCGGGACATTCTTGTACGTGTCCTCGGACGTAAGTGCTTTCAGCCTCACACATTTATCATGTCTTCATCATTATTGTCTTCAATAGACGCTACGCTGTTTCATTTCTTCTCTTTATTCTATTTTTTATGTTTCTGCTTTCACCTGTTCCAGTCAGCGCCGTGAACATTGGTTCTGTGTGTGTTTATTATAGTTTGTTTAAGTCAGCGCCGTGAACATTGGTTCTGTGTGTGTTTATTATAGTTTGTTTAAGTCAGTGCTGTGAACATTGGTTCTGTGTGTGTTTATAGTAGTTTGTTTAAGTCAGCTCTGTGAACATTGGTTCTGTGTGTGTTTATAGTAGTTTGTTTAAGTCAGCGCTGTGAACATTGGCTCTGTGTGTGTTTATTATAGTTTGTTTAAGTCAGCGCCGTGAACATTGGCTCTGTGTGTGTTTATTATAGTTTGTTTAAGTCAGCGCTGTGAACATTGGTTCTGTGTGTGTTTATTATAGTTTGTTTAAGTCAGTGCCGTGAACATTGGTTCTGTGTGTGTTTATTATAGTTTGTTTAAGTCAGCGCCGTGAACATTGGTTCTGTGTGTGTTTATTATAGTTTGTTTAAGTCAGCGCTGTGAACATTGGTTCTGTGTGTGTTTATAGTAGTTTGTTTAAGTCAGCGCCGTGAACATTGGTTCTGTGTGTTTATAGTAGTTTGTTTAAGTCAGCGCTGTGAACATTGGTTCTGTGTGTGTTTATTATAGTTTGTTTAAGTCAGCGCCGTGAACATTGGTTCTGTGTGTTTATAGTAGTTTGTTTAAGTCAGTGCTGTGAACATTGTGTGTGTTTATAGTAGTTTTTTAAGTCAGCGCTGTGAACATTGGTTCTGTGTGTGTTTATTATAGTTTGTTTAAGTCAGCGCCGTGAACATTGGTTCTGTGTGTTTATAGTAGTTTGTTTAAGTCAGCGCCGTGAACATTGGTTCTGTGTGTGTTTATAGTAGTTTAAGTCAGCGCTGTGAACATTGGTTCTGTGTGTGTTTATTATAGTTTGTTTAAGTCAGCGCTGTGAACATTGGTTCTGTGTGTGTTATTATAGTTTGTTTAAGTCAGCGCTGTGAACATTGGTTCTGTGTGTTTATTATAGTTTGTTTAAGTCAGCGCTGTGAACATTGGTTCTGTGGTGTTTATTATAGTTTGTTTAAGTCAGCGCTGTGAACATTGGTTCTGTGGTGTTTATTATAGTTTGTTTAAGTCAGCGCTGTGAACATTGGTTCTGTGTGTTTATTATAGTTTGTTTAAGTCAGCGCTGTGAACATTGGTTCTGTGTGTGTTTATTATAGTTTAAGTCAGCGCCGTGAACATTGGTTCTGTGTGTTTATAGTAGTTTGTTTAAGTCAGCGCTGTGAACATTGGTTCTGTGTGTGTTTATTATAGTTTGTTTAAGTCAGCTCTGTGAACATTGGTTCTGTGTGTGTTTATTATAGTTTGTTTAAGTCAGCGCTGTGAACATTGGCTGTGTGTGTTTATTATAGTTTGTTTAAGTCAGCGCTGTGAACATTGGTTCTGTGTGTGTTTATTATAGTTGTTTAAGTCAGCGCTGTGAACATTGGTTCTGTGTGTGTTTATTATAGTTGTTTAAGTCAGCGCTGTGAACATTGGTTCTGTGTGTGTTTATTATAGTTTGTTTAAGTCAGTGCCGTGAACATTGGCTGTGTGTGTTTATTATAGTTTGTTTAAGTCAGCGCTGTGAACATTGGCTGTGTGTGTTTATTATAGTTTGTTTAAGTCAGCGCTGTGAACATTGGCTGTGTGTGTTTATTATAGTTTGTTTAAGTCAGCGCTGTGAACATTGGCTGTGTGTGTTTATTATAGTTTGTTTAAGTCAGCGCTGTGAACATTGGCTGTGTGTGTTTATTATAGTTTGTTTAAGTCAGCGCTGTGAACATTGGCTGTGTGTGTTTATAGTAGTTTGTTTAAGTCAGCGCCGTGAACATTGGTTCTGTGTGTTTATAGTAGTTTGTTTAAGTCAGCGCCGTGAACATTGGCTGTGTGTGTTTATAGTAGTTTGTTTAAGTCAGCGCCGTGAACATTGGCTGTGTGTGTTTATAGTAGTTTGTTTAAGTCAGCGCCGTGAACATTGGTTCTGTGTGTGTTTATTATAGTTTGTTTAAGTCAGCGCCATGAACATTGGCTGTGTGTGTGTTTATAGTAGTTTGTTTAAGTCAGCGCTGTGAACATTGGCTCTGTGTGTGTTTATTATAGTTTGTTTAAGTCAGCGCTGTGAACATTGGTTCTGTGTGTGTTTATTATAGTTTGTTTAAGTCAGCGCTGTGAACATTGGTTCTGTGTGTGTTTATTATAGTTTGTTTAAGTCAGCGCTGTGAACATTGGCTGTGTGTGTTTATTATAGTTTGTTTAAGTCAGCGCTGTGAACATTGGCTGTGTGTGTTTATAGTAGTTTGTTTAAGTCAGCGCCGTGAACATTGGTTCTGTGTGTGTTTATAGTAGTTTGTTTAAGTCAGCGCTGTGAACATTGGCTGTGTGTGTTTATAGTAGTTTGTTTAAGTCAGCGCTGTGAACATTGGCTGTGTGTGTTTATAGTAGTTTGTTTAAGTCAGCGCCGTGAACATTGGTTCTGTGTGTGTTTATTATAGTTTGTTTAAGTCAGTGCCGTGAACATTGGTTCTGTGTGTGTTTATTATAGTTTGTTTAAGTCAGCGCTGTGAACATTGGCTCTGTGTGTGTTTATTATAGTTTGTTTAAGTCAGCGCTGTGAACATTGGCTCTGTGTGTGTTTATTATAGTTTGTTTAAGTCAGCGCTGTGAACATTGGTTCTGTGTGTGTTTATTATAGTTTGTTTAAGTCAGCGCTGTGAACACTGGCTGTGTGTGTTTATTATAGTTTGTTTAAGTCAGCGCTGTGAACACTGGCTCTGTGTGTGTTTATTATAGTTTGTTTAAGTCAGTGCCGTGAACATTGGTTCTGTGTGTGTTTATTATAGTTTGTTTAAGTCAGCGCTGTGAACATTGGTTCTGTGTGTGTTTATTATAGTTTGTTTAAGTCAGTGCCGTGAACATTGGTTCTGTGTGTGTTTATTATAGTTTGTTTAAGTCAGCGCTGTGAACACTGGCTCTGTGTGAATATTTTGCTGGTCATGTGTACAGTGTGGTCTTTGTGCCTCTCATCTTTTGCTAACAGTCCACATTCTTTTAAGTATGAAACTTGTAGCTTTAGTTTTTCTGTCCGATCATCAGTGCCAACATTGGTACATGTGTGCTTTCCTTTTCTGTAGGTGTATTCCTCGGCCATAGAGGACTTCCCCCAAGATTCCCCACGTTACAGCTCGCCGAAGCCTGGGATGTATGGGGAATATTTTATGGGTGAGTTATCTTGTTGTTTAGTGTTGTATTTTTTGTTCTGTGTAGTGCAGTCTCATGTGTGGCCTGGAGAAGGCAGGCAGTGAAGCGCTGCTAGATCAGCTGATGTTGTAGCAGATAAAACCAAACTCTTATCCTGCCAACAACAGCCACGACACACCATCTTATCATTACAAAATCTCCTAAAGACTACCTTGCTTTACTGATAAATAATGCAATGTTGGATGTCTATCTGTAGCATCAATGGCAGTTTAAAATTACATAGAACAGAACAGCATGGCTCAAATTTTCTTCTTTTTTTTTTTTAAGTTGCTTAAACAGCTTTAGGTAGATTAAGAGTTAACTATTGTGGTCATATCAAGAGCTGTAATAGTATAGTCATATCAAGAGCTGTAATAGTGTAGTCATATCAAGAGCTGTAATAGTATAGTCATATCAAGAGCTGTAATAGTGTAGTCATATCAAGAACTGTAATAGTATAGTCATATCAAGAGCTGTAATAGTATAGTCATATCAAGAGCTGTAATAGTGTAGTTGTATCAAGAGCTGTAATAGTATAGTCATATCAAGAACTGTAATAGTGTAGTCATATCAAGAGCTGTAATAGTATAGTCATATCAAGAGCTGTAATAGTATAGTCATATCAAGAGCTGTAATAGTATAGTCATATCAAGAGCTGTAATAGTATAGTCATATCAAGAACTGTAATAGTGTAGTCATATCAAGAGCTATAATAGTATAGTCATATCAAGAGCTGTAATAGTGTAGTCGTATCAAGAACTGTAATAGTATAGTCATATCAAGAGCTGTAATAGTGTAGTCGTATCAAGAGCTGTAATAGTATAGTCATATCAAGAGCTGTAATAGTGTAGTCATATCAAGAGCTGTAATAGTATAGTCATATCAAGAACTTTAATAGTATAGTCATATCAAGAGCTGTAATAGTGTAGTCATATCAAGAGCTGTAATAGTATAGTCATATCAAGAGCTGTAATAGTGTAGTCATATCAAGAACTGTAATAGTATAGTCATATCAAGAGCTGTAATAGTATAGTCATATCAAGAGCTGTAATAGTGTAGTTGTATCAAGAGCTGTAATAGTATAGTCATATCAAGAACTGTAATAGTGTAGTCATATCAAGAGCTGTAATAGTATAGTCATATCAAGAGCTGTAATAGTATAGTCATATCAAGAGCTGTAATAGTATAGTCATATCAAGAGCTGTAATAGTGTAGTCATATCAAGAACTGTAATAGTATAGTCATATCAAGAGCTGTAATAGTATAGTCATATCAAGAACTGTAATAGTGTAGTTGTATCAAGAGCTATAATAGTATAGTCATATCAAGAGCTGTAATAGTCTAGTCGTATCAAGAACTGTAATAGTATAGTCATATCAAGAGCTGTAATAGTGTAGTCGTATCAAGAGCTGTAATAGTATAGTCTATCAAGCGCTGTGAACATTGGCTGTGTGTTTATAGTAGTTTGTTTAAGTCAGCGCCGTGAACATTGGCTGTGTGTTTATAGTAGTTTGTTTAAGTCAGCGCCGTGAACATTGGCTGTGTGTTTATAGTAGTTTGTTTAAGTCAGCGCTGTGAACACTGGCTCTGTGTGAATAGTTTGCTGGTCATGTATACAGTGTGGTCTTTGTGCCTCTCATCTTTTGCTAACAGTCCACATTCTTTTAAGTATGAAACTTGTAGCTTTAGTTTTTCTGTCCGATCATCAGTGCCAACATTGGTACATGTGTGCTTTCCTTTTCTGTAGGTGTATTCCTCGGCCATAGAGGACTTCCCTCAAGATTCCCCACGTTACAGCTCGCCGAAGCCTGGGATGTATGGGGAATATTTTATGGGTGAGTTATCTTGTTGTTTAGTGTTGTATTTTTTGTTCTGTGTAGTGCAGTCTCATGTGTGGCCTGGAGAAGTCAGGCAGTGAAGCGCTGCTAGATCAGCTGATGCTGTAGCAGATAAAACCAAACTCTTATCAACAGCAGCCACGACACACCATCTTATCATTACAAAATCTCCTAAAGACTACCTTGCTTTACTGATAAATAATGCAATGTTGGATGTCTATCTGTAGCATCGATGGCAGTTTAAAATTACATAGAACAGAACAGCATGGCTCAAATTTTCTTCTTTTTTTTTTTTAAGTTGCTTAAACAGCTTTAGGTAGATTAAGAGTTAACTATTGTGGTCATATCAAGAGCTGTAATAGTGTAGTCGTATCAAGAGCTATAATAGTATAGTCGTATCAAGAGCTGTAATAGTGTAGTCGTATCAAGAGCTATAATAGTATAGTCGTATCAAGAGCTGTAATAGTGTAGTCATATCAAGAGCTGTAATAGTGTAGTCATATCAAGAGCTGTAATAATGTAGTCGTATCAAGAGCTGTAATAGTGTAGTCGTATCAAGAGCTGTAATAGTGTAGTCGTATCAAGAGCTGTAATAGTGTAGTCGTATCAAGAGCTGTAATAGTGTAGTCGTATCAAGAGCTGTAATAGTGTAGTCGTATCAAGAGCTGTAATAGTGTAGTCGTATCAAGAGCTGTAATAGTGTAGTCATATCAAGAGCTGTAATAGTATAGTCATATCAAGAGCTGTAATAGTATAGTCATATCAAGAGCTGTAATAGTGTAGTCGTATCAAGAGCTGTAATAGTATAACAAAAACTGTAATGAAAAAGAGAGAATGGGATCAAGGAATAAAAATATAGATTGAAGGACAACATCTCAAGATGGCCAGGATATTGACTTAGTCCACGGAACACCTCGAGAGAAAGGAGCCAACAGTCTAGAGATATTGTTCAGCCAACCCTTCCCTGTGGAGGTGGCACAAGATGATATTATTTTTAAGTTCATCCAGTACTTATGGGTGTCTCAGTGACAAATTGGTTAGAGCACTGGTTTCTCGTGGTGAAAGTGGCAGGTTTGAATCCAGCTAGAGGCACCCCAGTCAAACAGCTGTAGAAATGGGTACCTGACTTCTGGAGTTGGGGAAGGGAAGGTGGCCACTAACACCATATCCCTGTGTCCCGCTAAGGCATGACAGGGTTACTTTTTTTTTTCTTAAGTGCTTGTAGGTATTGTGCCTTGTGGAGTCCCATTGTTAAAAGTTATCTTTTTGCAAGTTTAAAGAGGTGAAGTTGCTTGTGTGTCTCCATGTCCTGTCACACCAGGTTCTGAGGACTAGAAAACTAAGTTGTGAAAAGATTGTTAAGTGCAAGTAAGACATTAGAGACATGAAAGATTGTTAGGTGCAAGTAAGACATCAGAGATATGAAAGATTGTTAGGTGCAGGTAAGACATCAGAGACATGAAAGATTGTTAGGTGCAGGTAAGACATCAGAGACATGAAAGATTGTTAGGTGCAGGTAAGACATCAGAAACATGAAAGATTGTTAGGTGCAAGTAAGACATCAGAGACATGAAAGATTGTTAGGTGTAAGTAAGACATCAGAGATGTGAAAGATTGTTAGGTGCAAGTAAGACATCAGAGACATGAAAGATTGTTAGGTGCAAGTAAGACATCAGAGACATGAAAGATTGTTAGGTACAAGTAAGACATTAGAGACATGAAAGATTGTTAGGTGCAAGTAAGACATCAGAGACATGAAAGATTGTTAGGTGCGGGTAAGACAGAGACATGAAAGATTGTAGATGCAGATAAGACATCAGAGACATGAAAGATTGTTAGGTGCAAGTAAGACATCAGAGACATGATCTGTGTCTAATCTGAGGCTGAGTTCTTGGATATGTTGTATTTATAGTTAACATGCATTAATAAATCTGTTTAGTGATAAGAGAAGTGAAATGTCAGATAGAAACAAAAGTGAAATATCAGATAGAAATATCCTAACTTATAAAGACCAGCCCCAGTAACTTTTGATTGTGCTTGTCAAGTTTTTTTGACCTGTTATTTGATTTGTCTACCTGTTGGCCTAGACCATCCTCCTGTGTCAGGTGAGCAGTGGCCAGGCTCTCACCCATCCTCCTTCCTCCCTGGGTCCACAGTTGGGTTCTCACAGCAGTCTTCCTTTCCTCACAGCATGCAACATCATGGCAACTTGGTGAGTAGTAGGTTTTCTCATACTTTTTTATGTGAACATAAGTTTATCTATTAAAACACTGTGTAAACAGTATGCTTCACCTTACATCCATAGCATGAGATTTCAGATGTGCTTTAGCCCCAGCATAATGTTTCAGGAACCTTTTTATTTTTTCCTTTAACATCCTAATCTGGTAACAGTACTCTGCATGAGAATGCAGTATGATGTATATGTACTACACCTGCCCTGTGGGAAAGGTTATAATATCCCTTTCATATGCACCTGCTCTGGCAGACAAAACTGAACACATCTGCAGTGGATTCTGTCTGTAATATCACGTCTTTAGCATAACGAGATCAGCTAAATAAAGCAGTTATCTGTATATTGATTTCATATCAGCATTTACTCCTTGCAGTTGATCTGTGATTGATTTATTTATTCAGTTCCCTTTGCTGGTGTCACTTTCAATTAACTGTTCCTGTAACGTTATTTTCTTCTCTTATTTCGGTGTTCTCATTTTCTTCTTCTTCTTCTTCTGTCTCCCTGAGACTGTGAGCAGTGATAGTCTTTGTGTGCAGTCGGTGGTGAGCAGATGTTGAAGCATAGCATCGTGTCAGATGGGAGAGAGTTACGGTGGATATTTTTCCAGGTCCTAAGTGGGGCTAGTTGATGATGATTATTGAGGAAAGACGCTGGCCGTGGTTGGGACACGTGCTTTGGATGACTGGCGACTCTCTTCCAAAACTAGCGCTGAGATGGAGACAGCACAGGGGAACAGAAGTCAAGATAGACCAAAGGAGACATGGAGAAGAACAATAGAGAGGATGTTGAGCAGTAGAGGGCTCACCTGGGAAAAGTGGAAGAAAGAAGTGAACGACAGCCATTTGTGGAAAACCCTTGTTGAAGCTCAATCTGCCCTGGGCACTTAAGGTTCAGAGAGAGAAAGAAGGTTCAAAAAGAGAGAGAGAAGGTTCAGAAAGAGAGAGAGAAGGTTCGGAGAGAGAGAGAGAGAATGTTCAGAGAGAGAGAGAAGGTTCAGAGAGAGAGAAGGTTCAGAGAGAGAGAGAATGTTCAGAGAGAGAGAATGTTCAGAGAGAGAGAGAATGTTCAGAGAGAGAGAGAAGGTTCAGAGAGAGAGAGAATGTTCAGAGATAGAGAGAAGGTTCAGAGAGAGAGAGAGAATGTTCAGAGAGAGAGAAGGTTCAGAGAGAGAGAGAAGGTTCAGAGAGAGAGAATGTTCAGAGAGAGAGAGAGAGAAGGTTCAGAGAGAGAGAGAATGTTCAGAGAGAGAGAATGTTCAGAGAGAGAGAGAGAGAAGGTTCAGAGAGAGAGAGAGAGAATGTTCAGAGAGAGAGAGAGAGAGAGAAGGTTCAGAGAGAGAGAAAAGTGGGGCTAGTAGGGTTGAGTGCTGTACTTCTTTAGCAGACTTTACAATCATGGGAACAGTAGCCATTATTGTCCTGTTAGTCAGAGTTACAAGTATGGGAACAGTAGCCATCATTGTCCTGTTAGTCAGAGTTACAATCATGGGAACAGTAGCCATCATTGTCCTGTTAGCCAGAGTTACAAGTATGGGAACAGTAGCCATCATTGTCCTGTTAGTCAGAGTTACAATCATGGGAACAGTAGCCATCATTGTCCTGTTAGTCAGAGTTACAATCATGGGAACAGTAGCCATTGTTGTCCTGTTAGCCAGAGTTACAATCATGGGAACAGTAGCCATCATTGTCCTGTTAGTCAGAGTTACAATCATGGGAACAGTAGCCATCATTGTCCTGTTAGTCAGAGTTACAATCATGGGAACAGTAGCCATCATTGTCCTGTTAGCCAGAGTTACAATCATGGGAACAGTAGCCATTGTTGTCCTGTTAGCCAGACTTACAAGCATGGGAACAGTAGCCATCATTGTCCTGTTAGCCAGAGTTACAAGCATGGGAACAGTAGCCATCGTTGTCCTGTTAGCCAGACTTACAAGCATAGGAACAGTAGCCATCGTTGTCCTGTTAGCCAGAGTTACAATCATGGGAACAGTAGCCATCATTGTCCTGTTAGCCAGAGTTACAAGTATGGGAGCAGTAGCCATCTTTGTCCTGTTAGCCAGTTACAATCATGGGAACAGTAGCCATCTTTGTCCTGTTAGCCAGACTTACAAGCATGGGAACAGTAGCCATCATTGTCCTGTTAGCCAGACTTACAATCATAGGAACAGTAGCCATCATTGTCCTGTTAGCCAGAGTTACAATCATGGGAACAGTAGCCATCGTTGTCCTGTTAGCCAGAGTTACAATCATGGGAACAGTAGCCATCGTTGTCCTGTTAGCCAGACTTACAAGCATAGGAACAGTAGCCATCTTTGTCCTGTTAGCCAGAGTTACAATCATAGGAACAGTAGCCATCATTGTCCTGTTAGCCAGAGTTACAAGTATGGGAGCAGTAGCCATCTTTGTCCTGTTAGCCAGTTACAATCATGGGAACAGTAGCCATCTTTGTCCTGTTAGCCAGACTTACAAGCATGGGAACAGTAGCCATCATTGTCCTGTTAGCCAGAGTTACAATCATAGGAACAGTAGCCATCATTGTCCTGTTAGCCAGAGTTGCAATCATGGGAACAGTAGCCATCATTGTCCTGTTAGCCAGACTTACAATCATAGGAACAGTAGCCATCATTGTCCTGTTAGCCAGAGTTGCAATCATGAGAACAGTAGCCATCGTTGTCCTGTTAGCCAGAGTTACAATCATGGGAACAGTAGCCATCATTGTCCTGTTAGCCAGACTTACAAGCATGGGAACAGTAGCCATCTTTGTCCTTTTAGCCAGAGTTACAATCATGGGAACAGTAGCCATCATTGTCCTGTTAGCCAGAGTTACAATCATGGGAACAGTAGCCATTGTCCTGTTAGCCAGAATTACTATCATGGGAACAGTAGCCATCATTGTCCTGTTAGCCAGACTGAGAGATTGTTACTGGGAAGATCAGTAGAGAGGTGGGATAGGGTCTTGGCCCCCTGTAGTTTGCTACTACAAGCATGTCAGCATTACTTCACTACCTGTTCTCATTGTAAAGGTCAAGGACCAGCCAGATCCTCTTTCACATAGGAGAATTCTGTTCTCAGTTTCATGATTGTGAAGTGTTTGATGGTTGTCTGAACTCTTCTAGTACTGTCTGGTTGTCTGAACTCATCTAGTTCTGTCTGTCTCTCATCCACCAATTTTTTTCTCTGGTCGATGTACCAGATGGCTGGCAATCTACTCTATTCAATTTGTCTCCATCAATTTCTGATTGGACATTAATTTTCTCGCCATCTCCCGGCCAGTTCTAGCTCAAGCAGACAGGGAAATTGTGTCCATAAATGTCAGCAATCAGTCTAGGCTGGATGTCTGGAATTATCTTGTGCAGCAAAAAAAAACTCTATTTTGAGGTTGTTGATTGTCCTCAATGCTGCAGCCTCTTCTACTAGAGCAATGATTTGTTACACAAGACATTAACTTCATCTGGATGATGATGAGATGAGAGAGGGCATTGTATAAGAGTGGAAGATGCACACTCTACATTTCTTAATTCAAATAACACTCATGACACACAAACAGTTTTTATTATTATTCATTGCAGCCAGCATGTTTAACGAGGCTTATTTTCAGCATATGTGATAGTTTAAAATTATAAACTCCCATTTATACCAAGCACTTATAAAACTGCAGGATTTTGTTCAAACTCGTTGAATAGCTCATGATACTCCAATAAGGGCTAAACTTCCAAAGATGTTTTTATTTGTATACTTTCTTATCAGTTTATTACCACATGTTTTATACTGATTTTAATGTGAACATTTGTTTTGTCTCTTAATGGACTGACAAAATATCCTGGAATGTTACACCTAGCAGACAAGAAATCCTCCCGTATCAGAAGTGAGTTTCTTTATCAGGAGCATGTCAGGTACCTGTTTTTCACATCAAAGTTTGCAGGTGATCAAGGCTAGCAGGATTCCACGCAAGCAGCTGACATTTGTCAGCAGTCAGAAACCTGTCAGTCAGTCAACCCAAGGAAAACAACCAGCTAGTCAAAGCTAGGGCTGTCAGATTTATGACCAGCCTTTGTTTTCTAAATGGTCCTTCTTTGATGCCTGCCTTATTTTACTGGTTTGGTTTTACTTGATTATAATCTTTTCATTTTGGTGTTCCCCAGGTTATGAGCATCGAGCTTGTGTACAGACACTAGGTACACACAGCCCTGTAGAGCTTATCATATTCAAAGTTCCAGTTACCTGCAGTGACTTTTAGTAACATGCATCAAAGGAGATCTGTAGTAGTTAACTGGTTTCTTTCATTTTTTTAATGTGTAGAAAGGGACAAACGTTTAACTAACTGATGTTACATACAAACACCTACCTACCTGATCTGACATGTAAGTTTGACCTGTTTATAAGCCGGGAACTGCCTGTACTCTGAGGTAGTCAGTGAGTGCATCACTTTGGCAGCCAACTCTTCAGGGTGTGTGTAAATGTTTTCTTTTCAGCCGTATCATCATTCTGTTTCACCGAGCCAAGATCCACAACTTCTGTCTTCCTCTGGCTTACCTCCCATGTCCACATTTCGTGGCGGGCAGCCCCCTGGCGGGACCAGCGTGCCTTCCTCAGGTCCCGGCTACGCAGCACCAGGTGCTTCTTCCCCTACAGTCAATGGCTCTGACCTAATGTCAAGGCCACCACCGGTCTCATCTTCATCTGGAATAGCAGTGGGCAAGGCCTTAGCTTCTGTGAGTATTCATGAGTACGTTCCACAATCTGGCCTAGTTGAACTTATCTAAATGTTACACACACTATACTGATGCTGTTTGACTTGATCCACCACCCAACATGGTATTCACTTCATCTCATGCTGAGCAATTGTGTCTTTCTTTACAGAAGGGTAAGGTAAAGGCACATAAGGATATGGTGTTAAGTGACCTGTCAGCACACCAGAGGGTGATGTGGTCAGTATCATGCCTGACCACCTTTCCTTTGCCAACTCCAGAAGTCAAGTACTCATTTCTACAGCTGGGTGACAGGGGTGCCTCCAGTCAGATTCAGATTTCCTTACAGAAGATGCTGTCTATGTTGGCAGTTAGCAGCCCATAGCTGACATGCTGGTGTCAGAGTTAGCAGCCCATAGCCGACATGCTGGTGTCAGGGTTAGCAGCCCATAGCCGACGTGCTGGTGTCAGGGTTAGCAGCCCATAGTCGACATGCTGGTGTCAGGGTTAGCAACCCATAGCCGACGTGCTGGTGTCAGGGTTAGCAACCCGTAGCCTACGTGCTGGTGTCAGGGTTTATAAACCATAGCTGACCAAGACTTTGTCCCATCTCTCCATTGGTACCTCCGGTAACATTTATAGCCTGGCTAACAGTGATCATCATAGTCCCCAAGCTGGTGGAGACGGCTAAAGAAGTATTGCACATCCTCTACTTTTTAGTTCCATTCAGGGACTGAAAACACTGCAGTCGTGACCCGCTTCCAATCCAGCACAATGCTTTGCCTAGCATCTCCACAGCATCGGCTGCGAAGAACACCAACCCATAGTTTAAGGAGATTGAAGAAGTGTTTGTTTACTTGAAAGCATCCCAGTTTTCTGGCCAGCTTCTTTGTTTCCCTGACTAAACTACCAACATTTATCACATGCTTGCTTATTGTCTGAGCCGTTGTCTTATTTCTAGCTTTCCTTACAGTGTCTTCTCTCTTTCTGTATGTGTGTTCTTTCTTTTCATGTACGCACTTTTCTTTCCTTGAGATCAGTGTCAGAGTTTCTGTGCGTTTTTGTTATGTTCTTCTAATGGTGTCTGAGTGGCAAAGTGGTTAGTGCACTGGTCTCTCATGGCGAAGGTCGGGGGTTTGAATCTGGCCGGAGGCACCCCAGTCATCCAGCTGTAGAAATGGGTACCCGACTTCTTCTGGAGTTGGGGAAGGAAAGGCGGCCAGGCGTGATACTGACCATATCACCCTCTAGTGTGCTGACAGGTCAAGGAAAATATGGGCACTAACACCATATCCCTATGTGCCTCTAAGGCATGACAGGATTACCTTGACCTTTTTTTTTTTTTTTAACCTTCTAATGCTAAACTGATACTGACTGTGTGTGAAAGTTTAATGTTGAGTTGTGAAGAATGTAACGTTAACTGGGTCTATGTCCCTAGTCTTCACATCTATCAACCCACCCACCCATTCACTCATCCATCCATAGATCCATCATTTTTTTTCAAAGTGTGTTGTGATATCACAGTAGTATGCCTGAGATTGTGGTATGAAGCTATGCTGATGTATAAGTTATTCTGTATTTGTTGATGTATGGATAAGAGAGTAAATGTTTTGTTAGTTCATATTTTAATCTTGCTCCTTATGTTTTTATATACTTGAATTAAACTGAATGGAAAGAGTGAAAGATGAGAGACAAAGGGTAGAATGAGAGATGGGCATGTGTGCCCAATTCTTCACCCTTTCCAAATAAAAGATTTTTGTTTGTTCCTACATACATAGACATGCACAAAGCTTGTATAACTCTTACCTATGTGAGTACATGGCTTGTGTTCTTTCTTTCTATGTAGATATATTTAACAGAACAGACCAACAGCAGTTACGGGGGTTCGAGCCCCACATCCCCAGTATCTTCTCCTCCTCCGGTATCGACAAGTGAGTATGTTACTCTGTAAAGTTCAGGGCTTGTCCTGTTGTTGTGTTTTGAGAGTTGCCATAAAGAGCTTTATGTACTTCTACCTGATAATATGATGATGATGATGATGGTGCTTCCATGGCTGTATCCTAGGACATTTAGCTGTTTAGCTGTCATCAGATCATCACCATTGCTGGGCAGACCAGAGCAGGGCTCAGTCTTATAGCAGTTCTGATAAAGGCAAAAGGTCAAAATATTGGTTTCACCACATTTAATCACAATGTTGTGGTAGTTTTTTTTTTTTCTTTAGTTCATTATCTATTAAAAAGTATTGTTTCATATCACTTGCAGATAATGATAACAGATTTTTTAAAAACTTTGCTTATAACCTGGTTTTTTTCTGTTTACAGGTGGTGGCTCACATTGGAAGAGGTCTGCAAGCCAGAGTGGCACAACAGCACATTATGAGCCTGTGCACAATCATCTTCATCCTTTGGTAAGTTTATCCTAGCTTTTTTACTGTCATGCACCCACTTAGGGCCACTTTTAGGACTTGTCATAAGTTGAGTTGGCCACATGTCAGTTGTTATAGGCAGAGGTCAAATGCCAAGTACAGTTCACTACTATGACATGTTACAAGATGAATGCATGTTTACTATCACAATACAAATTAGCATAGTAAATGGAAATTTGTCACAAAATATAAATCACAGCATATTAAATAAAGAATACTACTGTACTTGGACTTGGCTGTAAGTACAGATGGCTGAACTGGGTTGGCCGTGGATCAGCGTGTGGCTGTAGTTTCCTTACAGAGTGGTTTTTTTTTAGTAATTTAGTCACTGGTTCTGGAACTCTCTTTGTAATCTTTGACATGTGACTTGACAGACGTGGCATTCATTGCATTAGTGGGTGAGTTAGCTAATAGTGGCATGTCCTCTCATGTGGAGGGTTGTGTGGGCTTATGTGTGTGGCCCTAGTCAGTCCTAGTGTGAAAATGAGTTCTTTTGGTGGGGGGAGGGGGGGGAGAATCAGAAAGAAGTGAAACTCCACCTCCAAGGCTGGCCACACCAGATGACACCATACATGGTGGTCAGTCCAAAGCAGGTGAATATGTAAGATAAAGGCTGATTTATAATAAGCAATTCTCTTTCTTGATGTTTAACCAGACCTTTGGCAGCATTAGATGTCATAACTGATGGTCAGTATTCTCTTATAGCAGTCCTGTATAAATGTTCTGTTACCGCAGCCTCCAGTAAATGTTTTACTCTCTTTACCGCAGCCTCCAGTAAATGTTTTACTCACTTTACTGCAGCCTCCAGTAAATGTTTTACCCACTTTTCCGCAGCCTCCAGTAAATGTTTTACCCACTTTACCGCAGCCTCTAGTGAATGTCCCATTATTTCAGTATGTCTTGTTACTGCAGCCCCAATAAATAGCAGGTTACTACAGCCTCATTAAATGCCCTCATCATCTCTATCTGAGCCCTATCAGGTGACCTGTTATTGTTTCCTCACTAAAATGTCTGATAATAACAACACTGTTAAGTGTCCCCATTACTAGTGACTTATATAGTACAAGATTGCCATCTTGTCCACACACTAACCAATATTGCCATCTTGTCCACACATTAACCAATATTGCCATCTTGTCCACACACTAACCAAGATTGCCATCTTGTCCACACACTAACCAAGATTGCCATCTTGTCCACACACTAACCAAGATTGCCATCTTGTCCACACACTAACCAATATTGCCATCTTGTCCACACACTAACCAAGATTGCCATCTTGTCCACACACTAACCAAGATTGCCATCTTGTCCACACACTAACCAAGATTGCCATCTTGTCCACACACTAACCAAGATTGCCGACTTGTCCACACACAAACCAATATTGCCATCTTGTCCACACACTAACTAATATTGCCGTCTTGTCCACACACTAACCAAGATTGCCGACTTGTCCACACACAAACCAATATTGCCATCTTGTCCACACACTAACTAATATTGCCGTCTTGTCCACACACTAACCAGTATTGCCGACTTGTCCACACACTAACCAGACACTCTTGTTCACACACTAACCAGGCACCCTTGGAGGAGAGGTTGGACCTGGATGACGCTATCCTTGTTCTGAAAACTCATGCAGAAGGGCAGCCACTCCTGCCAGCCGGCCACCCTGGCTTACCTCCCCCAGTGATGTCGACAGTCGGTCACCCTTCAGGAATACTAGGTCCTCTAGGGTCATACCCACCCACCGCCGGCATGATGGGACATCTACAGTCGCCTCACTTGGTAAGTCTTTCAGTTTTCTGCTCCGTCTCTTTCAGTCTCCAGGTAACAGATGTGGAACAGTGTTGCTATATTAAATTAGTCAGTGTTGAGTGGTTTGTAATCATGCAGTGTAGTGTTCCACTTCTTTTCTATATTCATATTATGGGACATGGATGTACAAGTCAATATATATCTCACATACACACATACCTATTTTTTTCATGATTTTATCTGTACATGCTTTTGTATATGGTCGTTGAAAAGAGTTTTTGCTGAAATATTGTATGTTTTTCATTTATATGTGCTGAACTTACTTTCTGCTGTTATTGTTTCTGCTGATTTCCCTCCCTCTCTCTCTCTCTCTCGTTTTGTAAAACTGAACCTTACACCTCGGCCTTCATTACTAGAAGCAGTTTTACCGCAGTCGTCGTTTCTCTTATCTTACATTCTTCTTGGTAATTACCACTTCTTTCATCTTCTTATTATCAGTTGTGCCAGCTCTTGTTACCTGGTACAGTAGATGTTTTGAAGCACAGGTAGATTGTCAGGCAGGGAATGAGTTAGGTCTTATCAGCTGTGCCAGCTCTTGTTACCTGGTACAGTAGTACAGGTAGATTGTCAGGCAGGGAATGAGTTAGGTCTTATCAGCTGTGCCAGCTCTTGTTACCTGGTACAGTAGTACAGGTAGATTGTCAGGCAGGGAATGGGTTAGAAGGGTTTACTTGATCATCACAGTGGGTCCAAGAAGCAGAGTATCTCCGTGAGATATAGCCTATAACCAAACAGAAGACGCGTTTCAGTTTGTCACTAGCAGCACCGTGGAGAGGTAGGGTAGTGTCTTGATCAACTCTGGTCCCCCAATCCCCAGTGATAGCTTCAAGAAAACCTGATCAGAGACTGACAGAAAACAGGGAAACTAGCGCCACACGTTCGCTCCTACTTAGATCATACTTCATGGTTTTGGTTTTTTTTTTTTTTGGGGGGGGGGGACCCAGATAAGCACATGAAAAGTCAGAGGGGTGAGAAAAAAAGTTATCTCGCTGACCAAGTGGCACATAAGAAGAAATACCACCAGCCATACAGCATGGAGATGCGTGGTGTTGATTGCTGTGTCAGAGGAAGGCTTGATACTGTGTTATTGGATTCACTGTAGCTGCAGACACGGCTAGTAACACTGAGATTAGCCCAGCGCTGCTCCTACATCGCTGGTATAATACACCCGCAAGGGGGGGGGGCCCTGCTAGATCACCTCGCAGTGGTGAGGGGTTTTGTCTTCGTCCTGGTCTTCCTCTCTCTCTTTGTTTGTTCTTTAAATTAAGTTTATTTGTGTTGAAGGTAACAGTTACAAATCATGTGAAACTGACGTGAGCTGAGGATGATTGGCGGTGACGTGAAATAATGAAATGGTGGGCTTTAACAAAACATGAGATGATAGTGTGGAGTATCATAGCTACATCTGGGTTTGACATTTGACCGCAATGTGGGGGGGGGGGGGGGTACATAAATTTCATATCGTTGTCAAACAAAAACAAAACAAATAGTTGTTCAAAGTTTGAGCTGATATTCTGGACTCGACGCCAGGCCACCATCGTCACTCCTTTCAGAGGCGGGCGGCGTCTGGCGGGAGATTAAGAGCAAGGAAGGTACATAAAGAACATTTTATAGGACAATAGATACAAGTGAAGTGTTTCCCCATCTTGTTTAGACAAAAAAAAAAAGGCGAGTTTGAACAGTCTGGACAGGATTTGGATTAGCTCGAGGATGGGCACAAAGGAGACACGTGGCGTAGAGACGCGTGTCATGCCATAGTTTTGTTTCTATTGTGCGGTCATGTTATGATAAATCTGGGCTGTCAGTTTTCTAGGGATAAGTAAAGTGTTGTGAAGAATATTGTGATCTGCCATGCGGTTTACAATGCCATGATGGAAGTGTTGGCGGAAAATCATGATAAACCACCTTTTTTTTTTAAAAATTTGTACATGAGTTATTTGTACAAGGAAAAGCGACTGGGCCTGATAATATAACAATAGAAGAAATAGAGGCACTAGAGGAGACAGGAATAAAAATAATAACCAAGTTACTGAATGATATTTACAACAGTGGTTATATTCCCAGTGACTTAATTAAAATCCACGTTTATAGCGCTACCAAATAAACCAGGTGCAAAGGAATGTGACGACCACCGGACCATCAGCCTCTCATGTCACATAACGAAGCTACTTCTGAGAATCATTATGAGAAGAACAAGGAAAAAGATAACATCTTATGGCATGATTCCTTTCTTGTGTAGGTTTTGAAATGATTGTGTGTAGTCAGTGATGAAGTATGTGTATCCTCTCTTTATTCTGTCCTGTAATGTTGTGCACTCTCTTGTGTAATGCCTTCTCTACTGAAAAGGCCCGTTGGTTCTGTCTGTACAGTCTGCTCATTATAGCTACAGATAGCCAGTTTCTGCTGAATACATTAGCAGTTCTCTTTAATATGTTTACCATGTTTGTTTTGGCTTGGATGCGGTAGTTTTAGTTTTTTAAAAACCTAGTGCCTGGATTTAAAAGCCCGTGTTTTCTTCTTATATAAGTTTGTTCCGCAGAAATTCTCTCTTCTTATTCAGAAACATCTTGAAGATGATTTAAAATGTGAAGTATTTACTTCCCTTGCCGTGTAGTTAAAAACGCATTACTTCCCTTAGCATGGTCACATCTGGTGATGTAATTGGCTGCGTTCTCTCTACTTCTTTTCTTTCACTCATCTAGCACGTAGGGAGAGTGTTTACTACGGCCAGGATAGTCTTGGGACGCTGGTTCATGTATGAGACTGCACAGGATGGGACAGAAGTATCACTGAACATTTCTTTTGGAACGACACGTCAGACTTGTCTTGTTTTGTCTTCTGTCTCCGTGGAACCGCTGGTGCTCACTGCCGCCGATGCGGCGGGGATGTTGAGGCACAGCGTGGTGTCGGCTAGGGAGCGGGTTATGGCGGCTGTTTTCCCTGGTGCTCACAAGTAGAAAGTGTGCAACATTTCTTTAGCAGACTCCGCCACGGGGGCGGGGGGGGGGGGGGGGGGGAGAGAGAGAAAGAGACGACTATGACGATCCTTGCCCTGGTAGCCAGGCTACGCCTGTTCTGGAGACATCAACAGAGATGTGCGGCAGGCTCTTGGTGAGATATAATTGCTAGATCATGACGCTAGCATGTCAGCTGTGGGTCGCTGACAGACAGTGTAGTTGAGAATGTATAAAACAGGAAAAGGTAGGAGCAGCTTTATTACTTAACGATTACAAGTAAGAACAAAGTCCACCCCTTCTTACTTTTCAAACTTCCTCACAGCATCACTCTGCAACCCCTC
This sequence comes from Achatina immaculata, assembly GCA_009760885.1. Taxonomy (NCBI): domain Eukaryota; kingdom Metazoa; phylum Mollusca; class Gastropoda; order Stylommatophora; family Achatinidae; genus Lissachatina; species Lissachatina immaculata. Next base: position 26,546,836 of record CM019710.1, on the reverse strand, counting down.
TTCCCCAATCATCTGTTTCAATTTATCCTGGCTAGGTCAGTATTGCACCACACACTCTCTCTCCCTTCCCCGGTTCCCCATCCACCACCCCCAGTTACAACCCACCGACCACATGTCACAGGTCTCTATTTAAAGTCTCCACGTTCTACTAAATCCATTCCTGACACACACCGCCGGACAAGCCACACCTTACAATTTACAGCTAAGTACTCTTTAAAAAAATTTTTTTAAATTTTTTTTATTTTTATTTATTTATTATTTTTTTAAAATTATTTTAAATAGCATTCATGTGAATCCATACTTTATCTCCTCTATCTACTTCTTCGTCCTGTATGTTTTTGTATGATTAAGGCTCACGCCGAAACGTCACAACTTTGTAATCGTTAAGTAATAAAGCTGCTCCTACTTTTTCCTGTTTTATACATTCTAGTATCACAGCTTTACTGCAGTGCTTCGTGTATAGTTATATACTTATACACTAATTATAGTGTAGTTGAGAATGTTGTTTTATAGCCTAGTAGTTTTGCAGATGAAGCCACTGACAGCAATTATTGAGGAAAGACGCTGGCGATGGTTGGGACATGTGGTCCGGATGACTGACAACTCACTACCAAAAATAGCACTAAGATGGACACCACAGGGGAACAGAAGTAAGGGTAGACCAAAAGAGACGTGGAGAAGAACAACAGAAAGGATGTTGAGCAATAGAGGGCTCACCTGGGCAAGAGCAGAAAAAAGGCAAAGGACAGGGTTTTGTGGAAAACCCTTGCGGAAGCCCCATGTGCCCTGGGCACTTAAGGTTCAGAGAGAGAGAGAGAGTTTTGCTTACTTTACTTGTCTGTAGATTTTCCTGTAGTCTGGAGTAGAAACTTTGATTGCAGAGTCCAAAACTCAGGCTTGTTGTTGTTGTTGTTGTTGTTTTGTGCCGCCTGTGTGGATGTATTTGTGTGTGTTTATGTATATGTGTGTTTTGTGTGTATGCGTTTGGGAGAGGGAGGGAGGAAGGTGCTGGCAGGCCGAGACCAATAATTCCAGCATTGCGTGCCATGATTAGACTTAAATCATCTGTGTCCCGTAACGATTATCCAAAATAAGCGTCCCATTTCTGCTATCCTAGATGAATGTCCCATTACAGCTGTCTCAAATAAAACCCATTGTAGAACTTGTCTCTGTTCCACCCTACAGTGGGCCTGTACGTAAGGACAGATAAAGATGACAAGTTAGAAGAAAATGATCCAACGATTCCCCCCTTTTTCTGCATGCGGTGACCGCCCTTGAAAGTCTCCACACTTTCTCCGGCAAGCCTTCCTCCTCCTTTTATTGCGTGGTGTCCGTGGTAGGAAGTGCATTGTTTATTTAGAAGAGTTGCCACAGACCGCTTTTTCTGTGCCTGTTGTGTGCTGTTCTGACGCTGGAAGTTTTCTCCGTTTTCATTCAGTTATAACCCGCCGGCCTCAGAAATCCTGCTTTCATATTCTGAATATGTTTCTTATCACATGTCCCTCACGGGCTTCCATAGTTTCCACATGACTCGTTTCTCTCTGTGGTTTAGGTACAGTTAATGCAAGTTGGAAGCAGCAAGTCTTTCTCTTAGTAAAGTGTTAAAGAAACATGTATAATTAATTAATCTTCATAAAACAGGGAACAAAGCGGGCGAGAAATGGAGGTGAGCTGAGTGGGATATTGTAAACCAATCCGTGCCAGTTTGAACAAGTCTTAGTGAAAATATATATCTCAATATTATCTTCTCTCAGTTTTCGTTTCATTGTGTTATTTATTTACCAATGCATGAAAGCTGACAGATGAAATCTTCCACTTTCCGTTCTGAATAAAATCCCCGGGCGCCTGGCGGGCAGATGAATAAGTAAACTTTACGAGCTAATCATAGAAAATTCTAGGAGTTGGTCATTTGTCACCAAACAAATGTACTCTGTGTGTCAAAAAAGTAACAGTATACGTGGATGATAGCACCATAGAAAAAAGTAACAATATACGTGGATGATAGCACCATAGAAAAAAGTAACAATATACGTGGATGATAGCACCATAGAAAAAAAAAGAAATTAAATCAGTAACATTATAGTCATTATTTCATTGAGCTGTAACAAAATATTGCTGAAATTTGTTGACTGATGAAGTGAGCAGTGTTTTTTTTTCTGAGTTCACTTGTATTACAGGGTGCCTGGGTGGCGGAGTGATTAGCCACTCATGGAGAAAGTCGCTGATTCGAATCCGCCCCTTTCTCTGGACTGTTGAAGTCATCATCATCAAGAGCAGGCCTAACCCCTAGTATGTGTCAGAATGAGCAGAGAAGATGTCAGTTTCATGGTTTTACTTAACACAGTGACAGCCAAGAGCAGAAAGAAAATTGTTATCCAGCAATATTTTTTTGCTCACCAGAATTATTGAGAAGTGGAATCCCATAAACCCGGCCATCTGTTTCTCGTAGCCTAGCCCGGCCGACCGACCGAGGTAAAGAATCTAGTAGTGGCTGACACCGGCCATGCGTCCTAGCTTCAGTGCACGGAGCTTAAGAGAACATGACCAGGCCCTCATCTAGCTACAAGCACGACTCCCTCCAGCGCCATCACACGTTTTGTTTTAACTGTTGTTCCATAGGTTCTTCCCAGCCACGACCATCTGGATTTCTTCTTCTTCGTCGTGTGAGCTCTCTCTCTCTCTCTCTCTCTCTCTCTCTCTCTCTCTCTCTCTCTCTCTCTCTCTCTTGTTCGTCTAGTCCCCTTCTCGACATTTCCTCTCAACTTCTCTCCTCCGTCGTCCCCTCCCTTCCCCCCCCCCCGCCCCGGCCTATGTTAAACTGAAGTATGTGGAGCCCAGCTTGTTCCCACATTGCCGCTTCTGTGTTACGGCTTCATACCACAGCTACTCCTGCTATTGTTCTTGTATGTTTATGACCATATGGTCTGACAGCAGGGTCTGCTCCCATCTGCAAAGAAAGAAAGAGAAAAAGAAAAATGAAAAAAAAAACAAAGAAAGAGAGAAAAAGAAAGAAAGAAAGAGAAAGAAAGAAAGAAAGAAAGAAAAAGAAAGAAGAAAGAAAGAATGAACGAAAGAAAAAGAAGAAAGAACGAACGAACGAAAGAAAGAAAGAGAAAGAAAGAAAGCCTCCCTGTCTGTGTCTCTCAGTGTTTTAACGCGCAAATAGGAATCGTGGACTGTTCTTGTTGGCAATCATTTCTCCAGCGCTGTTTTCATTTGTATCACTTACCAAATTAACGCTGTTTAAACATGTCAGAGTACAAGAGAAATAAAGTAACTACAATCATGTGCTTTTGTTCTGTGGTTCGAGAGTTTCTAATTGTACGTTCCTGCAAGTTCTAAAACCTTGGCACCTGGTAGTTTCCCAGAAAGAAGAAAAACATGACGCCGGTGGTTTTGATGACAAAAAATGTTGGTGTGTTGTGTGGGTGTCGTTTGGTAGGTTCAAAGGTGAGGTAACTGAAGCGTTTCCCTGCCTCCTCCCGTCAAACACGTGACTGGTTTGTGCGTCTAACCCAGCCCTTCAGTCAGTTTTTTCTTGCCAGAGTGTCAGCGGAACTAGCGCCGGCCTCAGCGGTGGTCAGTCAGTGCTTGGTAGCTACATAAATCAGTGGCTTTTGTCAGTCAGTGCTTGGTAGCTACATAAATCAGTGGCTTTTGTCAGTCAGTGCTTGGTAGCTACATAAATCAGTGGCTTTTGTCAGTCAGTGCTTGGTAGCTACATAAATCAGTGGCTTTTGTCAGTCAGTGCTTGGTAGCTACATAAATCAGTGGCTTTTGTCAGTCAGTGCTTGGTAGCTACATAAATCAGTGGCTTTTGTCAGTCAGTGCTTGGTAGCTACATAAATCAGTGGCTTTTGTCAGTCAGTGCTTGGTAGCTACATAAATCAGTGGCTTTTGTCAGTCAGTGCTTGGTAGCTACATAAATCAGCGGCTTTTGTCAGTCAGTGCTTGGTAGCTACATAAATCAGCGGCTTTTGTCAGTCAGTGCTTGGTAGCTACATAAATCAGCGGCTTTTGTCAGTCAGTGCTTGGTAGCTACATAAATCAGCGGCTTTTGTCAGTCAGTGCTTGGTAGCTACATAAATCAGCGGCTTTTGTCAGTCAGTGCTTGGTAGCTACATAAATCAGTGGCTTTAACTAATGAGTGCGTTTCTTGTAGTTGATGTAAGCATTGCTTGGTCTGCTTTACTTCGTCACATGTACATACAGTGGGGCCAGTTGTGTGACAACAAACATCTCCGTTCTGCTTTGATTGTATCTTGTCCCGCCTCTCCCTTGGTGATCCTAGTAACACGATAAAGATAGGCCTCACTGTGCTTTCCCTTGTTGGGGGGGGGGTCAGCTTGCTTTTTTTTTCTTCAGTCCAGCCCCGCCCCCTCAAACTACACGATGCTGGTGGTCAGCCACCATCACGGCATAAGCTGCAAACAACACTTTTCACGTAGATAAAACATCAAGACACCGCTCACCTTGTTCAGACAGCCATGATATGGAGATCTTCTTTCTTCTCTTTCATATATTCAGCTATCTAGACACAGAGATGGGTCGCCTCCATGATTCCCATCCTCAGTAGTTCTTAATATGATGTTCCCCACAGTTCTCATCTTCTTAACTTACCTCCTTCCCGTGCCGTTAAACGTCACATAGGGCTCGCAAAGTAGTTCGCCAATTTTTCCTGTCTTCGGCGAGTCTTTCAACCTCATCAAAGGATGTCATGCCTGTTAACTTGGCCTCTCTTAATAATGTCCTCCTCAGAGTTTCACGCGGTCTGCCCCTTTTTCTTCGGCCTGTTGTGTTCAGTTCTCATCTAGGCTCCCTTTTTTAGGGGCCAGGTTTGGACTCTTGTGTATAGAATATGGTGTATAGATCTGTGTATAGAATATGGTGTATAGATCTGTGTATAGAATATGGTGTATAGATCTGTGTATAGAATACGGTGTGAAGATCTGTGTATAGAATACGGTGTATAGATCTGTGTATAGAATACAGTGTGAAGATCTGTGTATAGAATACGGTGTGAAGATCTGTGTATAGAATAAAGATCTGTGTATAGAATAAAGATCTGTGTATAGAATAAAGATCTGTGTATAGAATACGGTGTGAAGATCTGTGTATAGAATACGGTGTAAAGATCTGTGTATAGAATACGGTGTGAAGATCTGTGTATAGAATACGGTGTGAAGATCTGTGTATAGAATAAAGATCTGTGTATAGAATACGGTGTAAAGATCTGTGTATAGAATACGGTGTGAAGATCTGTGTATAGAATACGGGTCTGTTGGGAGTATTCTGGGGTCTTGACGCCATTTTGGCAGAGATGGGTTTTAAGAGAGCTTCGGTTTATGTAGAAGTCCTAGCATCATTTACTTTGTGGAGCTTCGGTTTATGTAGAAGTCCTAGCATCATTTACTTTGTAGAGCTTCAGGTTATATAAATAGAAGTCCAAGCATCATTTACTTTGTGGAGCTTCGGTTTATGTAGAAGTCTGAACATCATTTACTTTGTGGAGCTTCGGTTTATGTAGAAGTCTGAACATCATTTACTTTGTGTAGCTTCGGTTTATATAGAAGTCCTAGCATCATTTACTTTGTTGAGAAAAACGTTGAGTCTGTTGTCATGGTAACATGGTAGAGATATCGGGGAAACCTCTCCAGTACGACTTGTTCGCTGCCAAGTTTTGTTGACAAAAGTTGAGACCATGTCCTGCCACTGCTACCACTTGTCAGTAAGCTCACTGAATGTTTCTCCTCATCTCTGTCTCCAGGCTGTTGTGACATTGCCTGCTGGCAGAGATCAGATGGAGGGAAAGAGAGCATTCTTGTCTGACATTTGATTGGGCGCCACAAGCTGTGCTGTTCAGATGTTAACATCACCTCTCTCTCGTTCTCTCTCTCTCTCTTTCCACCTTATATGTCCCTTTCATCTCTTCCCCCTTCTTTTTCTCTTTCTCTTCCCTCTTCTCTCTCTCTCTTTCCACCTTATATGTCCCTTTCATCTCCTCCCCCTTCTTTTTCCCTTTCTCTTCCCTCTTCTCTCTCTCTCTTTCCACCTTATATGTCCCTTTCATCTCCTCCCCCTTCTTTTTCCCTTTCTCTTCCCTCTTCTCTCTTTCTCTTTCCACCTTATATGTCCCTTTCATCTCCTCCCCCTCTTTTTCCCTTTCTCTTCCCTCTTCTCTCTCTCTCTCTTTCTACCTTATATGTCCCTAATATCTCTTACCCCTCTTTTTCCCTTTCTCTTCCCTCTTCTCTCTCTCCCTTTCCACCTTATATGTCCCTTTCATCTCCTCCCCCTCTTTTTCACTTTCTTCTCTCTCTCTCTCTCTCCACCTTATATGTCCCTTTCATCTCCTCCCCCTCTTTTTCCCTTTCTCTTCCCTCTTCTCTCTCTCCTCTTTCCACCTTATATTTCATCTCCTCCCCCTCTTTTTCCCTTTCTCTTCCCTCTTCTCTCTCTCTCTCTCTCTCTCTTTCCACCTTATATGTCCCTTTCATCTCTTCTCTCTCTCTCTCTTTCCACCTTATATGTCCCTTTCATCTCTTCCCCCTCTTTTTCTCTTTCTCTTCCCTCATCTCTCTTTCCACCTTCTATGTTCCTTTCATTTCCTCCCCTTATTTTTCCCTTTCTCTTCCCTCTCTTCTCTCTCTCCGTCTTTCCACCTTCTATGTTCCTTTCATTTCCTTCCCCTCTTTTTCCCTTTCTCTTCCCTCTCTTCGTCTTTCCACCCTCTCTGTCCCTTCCATCTCCTCCCCCTCTTTTTCCCTTTCTCTTCCCTCTCTCCGTCTTTTGATCCTCTCTGTCCCTTTCATCTCCTCCCCCTCTTTTTCCCTTTCTCTTCCCTCTCTCCGTCTTTTGATCCTCTCTGTCCCTTTCATCTCCTCCCCCTCCCTTTCCCGTGGCTCCTCCCTCTCACCCCCCCCCCCCCAGTTGTAACTTTTGATACCATTCCTCTAACGCGCTTTAAAGCCATGCTAGATTGACACACTGAACTGACGCTGTCACGCTTTCAATAGTATGGCCCGAATTTTTGCTTTTAAAAAAGCGTCTTTGGCAGTTTTGTTTGAGAGTTTGTATGTAGAACAGAGCAGAGCTTGCGATTTAGCAGGGCTGTAGATGGATGAATCAGGGGCCTCGTTTACTTGTTTGCTTCCTAGAATATAACGTTTTCTTGTCTTGATTATTGCTTGTGTTTCTAACACTGTTCTTTCACATCTGTATTCATATCCTCATTATTATCTCCTACGTCTTGTCTGTATGTTGCGTGTTCTCTTGCTTTTTTTTATCTGTTTATAAAACTACATACTTATCTGTTATAATTACATGTGACATGTCCGAACACGCATGTTTACATGTTGGTTGTTGTCAGTGAACGTTCACTTGAAACATAATCATCTACACATCGCAGAGCCTTGCCGCTGTCATTATATCCTTGATTTTGCCCTCTACAGCTGTCTCGTGTTGCATCCTTCCCAGACACCAGCACGGAAGTCACTTTCTCTAGAGACATTTGCTACCATCTGACATTATTCTCCAGCAACATTACTTGCAATTTACCTACGTCTCTCTCTCTCTCTCTCTCTCTCTCTCTCTCTCTCTCTCTCTCTCTCTCTCTCTGCTGTCTCTTTCTCGACGTCTCTGTTTCTCTGCTTTATTTATGTGTATATGCTGCCCTTCTCTTGTTCCCGCCTCCTCATCTTTTCCTGTGTTTGTCCACCTGTCTCTTCGCACTTTTATTGCCTGCCCAAACAGGAAACAGGCAGTCTCAGTCAGTGTTTCCTATTTTCCATGATATTCGTGACTTCTAGTTTAGACCTTGCAAGTCTTTTATTTAACATTCTCTCTTCCCACCTCTCTATTCTCAGAATATACAAGGAACCCTCTCTCTTTCTCTGCTCTCCTGCTGTCCTCTCTCTCCTGTTCCCTCTATTCTCTCTGTCCTCTCTTGCTCACCCCTTTCTCTCACCCCTTTCTCTCACCCCTCTCTACCCTCCCTGTCTTTAAGAACTTTGGTACATATATGTAGTTACTTTCCGTATTAAGTGCACGGATAAGAATAAAAGGTAAATGTTTTATTTTATGAACATTTATTGTCCAGTTTTTTACGTGTTAGTTTTGTTTGTTATATGCGTGGCAATATCTGAACTATATGATGTAGAATGTCGTGAACAGAGAGAAAGTTGTGTGATAAAGGGCAGAGTGTCAGGCAGAGAAAGTTGTGTGATAAAGGGCAGAGTGTCAGGCAGAGAAAGTTGTGTGATAAAGGGCAGAGTGTCAGGCGGGCAGCGAAAATAAAAGTCTCGTTTCTTCTCTCATTCTCATTTCTTCCAGCTAAAGAAAGAAAAAAAGACACATCAAAGTCAGTGCATATGTTCAGATTGCTTAAGATCATGCTAGATTGTAACCAGCAATGTGACACACAAGCCAGTGGTAATAGCGAGCACGTAGAAGAGAAGTAGCGACTAGAGCACTGGACTAATGACAGACTGACTGATGAATTCTATCCTCCTGTTGGCGGCACGAATCTTCTTTAGACTCTTCCTCTTCAGATTTTTTTCTGTTTGTGCAGTTGCTTTTTTAAAATAAAATGGTAACTTGCATAAACATGGCAGCTTTTATGAAGCTAATTATTCAGGGAGCCCTTGTCTGCAGCTGCTAGTTAGGAGAAGTCAGAGGGCAGTCGCGCTCCCAGCATGTTGCTTCAGTTTGCTGTGGCTTGTACGCCTGCGGGGTTGCCGTGATTTTATTAAGGAGAAAACTTGTGTCGTGTGTTCAGGTAGTGAACATTTAGTTGCAGGGTTTTTGTGTTCACACAGCAGCTGCTGCCGCTTTGCTGTAAATACGAGGTTTATGTTGTCAGTAATTCTTCCCAGAAGCCGGGCAGGTGCTGCTTGTAGTGACCTTGGCTTGTGAAAGCATTAACACTTCACACCCTTACCACATGCAAATGTCACGGGACATCGTGGTTTTTGTTTTTTACCATATCTCTCTCTCTCTCTCCTCCTCCTCGTCCTCTTCTTCTGTGGTGCATGCCAGTCACGTATTGATTGTCACTGATTTCCACAACCATGGCGACTTCGCCCTCTCTATAAGATATATAGACCGTGCTTCAAGCCTCTCTTAGCTCATCAGTTATCATGTTTCTTTGTCTTCTTATACCCCTTTTTTTTTCCTTTCAGTTTTCTTGTTGTTATTAAATGTTCTAGTTTGCCTCTTCTCAAAATATATCCTAGAAATCTAGATTAAAAGATATCCTAGAAATCTGGACTACCGTGTTTTGAATTTTGCCATAATTTCTTTCTTTTGCTCAACCTCTCTTAGAACCTCTTCATTTCTTTTCTTGGTTGTTGGTATTCTCATCATTCTTCTTATAAACCACATCTCCGCTGCTTCTGGTAAGTTCTGGCTGTTCTTGGTTGTCCTCCATGCTTCCCATACATATAATAATACAGGTTCGATGTAACACTGGATAACTCTCTTTCTGGTGTTCGTCGACAGAGCTTTATTGCTCAGAATGTTTTTCTTTTTCATAAATTCTGACTTGGCCTGGGCTATTCTGTTCCTTATTTCAGTTTCACATCTTCCGTCTTGTGTTATTATTGTTATTAATTACTTGAATTTGTATCTTCCGTCTTGTGTTATTATTGTTACTAAATATTTGAATGTGTCCACTTGCTTGAATTTATGTGACTTTTACTGTGATCCTACATCTTGCTGGTGTTTCTTTCTTGGATATGACCGTGACTTCTGTCTTCTTTTTACTTTGAAGAAAAACAAGAAGCATTGTTAGACAAGTAGATTTTTAAAAAAAACGAGGATAAAGGACTTCGTGTAAATAACGGCATTTACTGTTTTCATGTTTTTTCTGTTGTTTTATTGTGAGTGACGGGTAGGGCGAGGTAGACGGTGTAAACATCTTTGTATGTTCTCATAAATTTCTGTTACAGCATTGAAGAGACACCTGCAAACCATGGCGGGCTGTTAACTTCGCGTGCTGCGGGGTAAGCATATATATTAGAAACTCGTATCCAGTCAGTTCTAGGCCAGGTCTCTTTCTAGTTAACCCGCGTGGTGGAGAGTGGAGGATTGAGAAAAGTGCGGCCGAGTTCTTTCGAGGAAGTGGATAAGCATGGACCGCCGTATAAGCGGGGGCGATGGAAAGTGAAGGATGCACGTATAGCTCAGTCATGGTGGTGAGTGCCTAAAAGAAGTACAACATGACACTTCAAAACAGCGCACAGTCACGTGAGATTATAAAGAATAAGTATGAAGAAAGTATTCTGAACTCACACATACGACGCACACACACAGATCGCATGCACACACTTTCCGGCCTTCTCACAGCCGACATCGCGACGTTCACATTGATCTGCTGAATCTGGCAACCACATGGTGTAGAAAATCTGGGAAAATGTAACCTGGGAGCCGGGGGGGGGGGGGGGGGGCACACGAGAGAAGCGAAAACACAGTGCAAGTATGTCTGGAGAAAGCGAGCAGCGAGAAACAGATACGGCTTGAGGCGCTGGCGAGGGAGAGAGAGATAGAGGAGGGCTGGCGATTAACGTGTGGAAACCTGGATATATCTGTCAGGGTGAGAGAATTTGTCCGACTACCCGTCAGGAACTGGCGCGCAACAGTTTACATGGAAAATGAGCTTTGTTTGTCCAAGATTAGTCGGGCGCTGAACCGTGTAATGTTGTGATCCCAGGAGTAATCGCCATTCTTGTACTGGATTATTATTGTTTGACACGTGTGCCAGCATGTTAAGTCCGTGGTGCAATGCTACCACTCTCAAGCATAGATTTTTTTTTTTTTTGGCTTCATCTTCGCTTTTGTGCATTTGGTCGACGGATTGTGTGGACGTTTTGTTTTGTTGCCGATAATTTTAGATAAAACTTTTATACTAACTCGTTATGTAACAAGGGGTTCTCTTGTACAGACAGTCACGTACTCGTAGGCTCCCAGTATGATTATTATTATTTGTTTATTATTATTTCCTTGTTTAACTTTCAGTGTTTTTGAATTATATTAATTTATATTACAGCGCTAATGTAGCGCAGGAGTTAACATGGCTGCCATCCCGTGGGAGGAGGGTCAGAACATCTGTAAGCTTGTAGTAGTAGTAGTATGATGATGATGATGATGCTAACTAACTAATGCAGTAATCAATACATGAAAATATCGTGGTGGGTCATGGTGCCACGTGTTGTGTGCACGTGAGAGAGGGAAGAGGTTCTTGTGGAAGGGAGGGGAGGGGGGGGGGTATATTGGCACATCACTTAACGTAAGTTGCCAGATAATGTCCAGAAGTAGAGGTTTGTGTTCCAGTCAAACTAGCAAACCTGGTTAACAGCCTGCTCGTGGAGGCCTGTACAGATGATCCCCACAGACACGTGTGGTCTGCATCTGTTGTTTGGGGTAGAAGATCTGGCACAACAGGTCATCACCACCAGGCGTGTCCATCAGGTTCAGGGCACACGAAGAATTGTCAGTCAGTGCAGCACTGGTATCATCATTTCCCCTGTACTGAAGGATATATCAAGAAGATGGAGCGCTTGTCAAGAAGAGCGATGAACTAACTGCTAGGCCATCAGTACCAGGCATGTCTACCAGGCTTAGGGCACACGATGAACTAACTGCTAGGCCATCACTACCAGGCATGTCTACCAGCCGGCTTCTAGCGCCAGAGTTAGCCACTCATAGCCGGCTTCTAGCGCCAGAGTTAGCCACTCATAGCCGGCTTCTAGCGCCAGAGTAGCCCACTCATAGCCGGCTTCTAGCGCCAGAGTTAGCCACTCATAGCTGGCTTCTAGAGCCAGAGTTAGCCACTCATAGCCGGCCTCTAGCGCCAGAGTTAGCCACTCATAGCCGGCTTCTAGCGCCAGAGTTAACCACTCATAGCCGGCTTCTAGCGCCAGAGTTAGCCACTCATAACCGGCTTCTAGCGCCAGAGTTAACCACTCATAACCGGCTTCTAGCGCCAGAGTTAACCACTCATAACCGGCTTCTAGCGCCAGAGTTAGCCGACTTTTAGCGACTCATAGCCGGCTTCTAGCGCCAGAGTTAGCCACTCATAGCCGGCTTCTAGCGCCAGAGTTAGCCACTCTTAGCCGGCCAAAACCCTGTCCCACGTCCCCGTTGGTGCCCCCATTAGCGGGGCAGGTACGGGCACAGTCCACATAACGGCAGCGCTGGGTAGGGAGGTTCTCAGCAGGGCATACACAGGTAGCTTAGATTCCACATATCAGTTTATTCTCTCATCAGTTCCCGAACTTTGTCACTTATCTGTTCAACTGTCACTTTGTTTAATATATATAGTGCAGGCCTCATATGTTTTAGCCCAGATACTCACAGACAGCAACAGCTTGTACAGCTGACACACATTGCTAGTGGCTGCCATGTAACTCTCTTTCTCAGTCTTCTCTCTTTCTTTCTCTGACGCCATACTTCCGCCAATCGTTCACGGTCACTCGACACGTTCCCCTTACATTTACTCTCCGGGTCTGCAAAAATATCCGCTGTACCCCACTCCTCATTGACACAGTGTATGTTCCTCACCACTATCACTGCAGCAACAACAACAACAACAACATATCTGAGTTGCATAGTGGAAAGTTGAGCCGCTTTCATGGTGTACTTTGACAGAAATCTCAGGAAATGAGTTAGAGCTGCCGTTGCTAGAGTGACAGCCTGCACATCAAGACATCGCCTGCTCCTGCTGTAGTTAGGTTGTGTGTAAGGAAGATAAGACATTGTGCAATCAGCTGTCTCAAGCCTCTCTCTCTCTCTCTCTCTCTCTCTGTCGCTCTCTCTGTCTCTCGCTCTCTCTGTCTCTCGCTTTGACTCTTTCTGCCTCTCTCTCTGTCTCTCAGTCTGACTGTCTGTCTCTCTCTGTCTTTCTGACTCTCTCTGTCTCTCTCTCTGTCTGTCTCTCTGACTCTGTCTCTCTGACTCTGTCTCTCTCTCTCTGACTCTCTCTCTGCCTCTGTATGTCTCTGTCTGTCTGTCTCTCCTGACTGCCCAGCTATTGTTACTTGTTTATTTTAGCAACATTTCTGAACATTGTCAAGGCAGCATTTCCCTACTAGAAGAATATGTTACCCAGTTTCTTTTTAATTATGGGATAGGAAAAGCAGTTTTTTGCTGTTTTTTTCTTCTTCAAATTTCAATTTAAGAAATAAAATTGTGAAATGAAAGGATAGGCTATAGCTGGATGTAGGGTTTGTTGAAAAGAAATTCATTAAAGTATATCAAGTGATATATGAGCATTTCTTTCTTATATAACAAGTGATATATGAGCATTTCTTTCTTATATAACAAGTGATATATGAGCATTTCTTTCTTATATAACAAGTGATATATGAGCATTTCTTTCTTATATAACAAGTAATATATGGATATTTCTTTTGTTATATAACAAGTGATAAATGAATATTTCTATTTTAGAACAAATATGTTAATAGTTATATTTTTTGTAAAAAAAAATGATCGTGTGTTAATATTTCTATGTTAGAACAATAACATTTCTGTTGTGGAACAAGTGATACATGAACATTTGTGTTTGAAGACTTTGATATGACATTTTTCTTTCCTTAGAAAAGTGAGTAGCAAAATTTGTAGTTAAAGAGACTTAAAGAACTTTTCAAAAAGAGTAGAAGAAGGACAAGTATCACTTTAGTCTTGTCAAAAGATTGAAGGAGAAACATTTCTTAAGAAGTAGATCTTATTTAAAAAGAGACATGGAGAAGAACAACAGAAAGGATGTTGAGCTATAGAGGGCTCACCTGGGCAAGAGCAGGAAAAAAAAAAGGCGAAGGACAGGCATTTGTGGAAAACCCTTGCGGAAGCCTCATGTGCCCTGGGCACTTAAGGTTCAGAGAGAGAGAGAGAGATCATATTTTAAAGGGAATGTTGTACTTTAAAAGAGAATAGGAAGGAGTTACTGTCAGTACAGCTAGTACTAGTTTAAGCTGACAGACAAGTAAATTGAAGGGCAATTTTTTTTTTTTTTAGATAAGCTCATTAACTTTCAATGCGGAGGTAATTTTGTTTTTTCTTTTACTTGAAATAATGTATTTTCTTTTTGTAATAACATTAACAAGAAAGTATTTTTATGTAATGAGTAACTTTTGTTATTTTTAACAGCGCCATGAGAAGGTTTATTTTAAAATATGGAATGTGACTCCTCTCTTCAGTAAACAGAATGTGACAAGATTTGTTGAATGTGATGGGGAAACTTGTGTTTTAAAAATACAAATTGTGAAAGCTTTTCATTTTTAAAAATGGAAATGTTTATTTTATCTAATACAAATTGTTTTTCCAAACTTTGGTAGATAAAACAGCACTCGTAGGTTTGGTAGATAAAACAGCACTCGTAGGTTTGGTAGATAAAACAGCACTCGTAGGTTTGGTAGATAAAACAGCACTCGTAGGTTTGGTAGATAAAACAACACTCGTAGGTTTGGTAGATAAAACAACACTCATAGGTTTGGTAGATAAAACAACACTAGTAGGCTTGGTAGATCTTGCATGCCCGAGCAAAACAGTGCTCAGAGCGATATTTAGCCGAAGAATTATTCAAAAGTAGCACACTTCTAACACAAGCCATATTTTTCTATGATAGAGTATGTTTTTTTTTTCCTAGTTTATTCCCACTGATACGTCTGAACAAAATGTTTCTCCGCTCTCGGAGTGAAAGAGTTAAGGAGCGGAAATGAAAACCTCTGCGTTTAAAACAAGAAAAAGTGACGAAGAGATCTTTACAGTGTTCGGCTTATGATGTTCTTTAGTTCAGAAGAGCGGCCCTGTGTTGTATGAAGTAGTTCTTGTGTACTTGTTCTGCCTTTCAGCGTCTAACATGCAGGATGTCTAATTGTGACTTTATGACATCGTTTTTGTTTTGTTTTGTTTTCAAGTAAAGAACATCCTTAGTTGTGAGGTATCTTAAGTCTACAGCGACTTGAACAAACTGTCGTTTGTTGGAGGTTTCAGAAAGTGAATTCCTATGGGTACTTGAAGGACTCGCAGTTGCTTTTGTCGTGGATTGTGCACTTGAAACATGGGGATTGGTCGGTTGTTTTAGAGTCTAGGACTGAAAGATTGGAAACTGCCATTGTCAGTCACAATACACAATGTACCCAAGCCATTCCGACTACCCTTGGGTAGCACCACCACCTGTGACAGGGTCCAGTGAGAACTGGGGGTGGGACGCTCCTACCCCAGCCTTTCAGCAGCACACCCACAGTCACCAGCAGCATGGAATGTCTTGGAAAGAGACCCCGCCCCCTAACAGCCACTCAGCATACGTACCGCCCCCTTCTTGTCAATACGAAGAGAAGCAGTTGCCATACTATGACTACTCTCAGTACTGCTGGGTTGGTTAAACTTGATTGTTTGCTTCTTTGTGTAGAACAGGGATGCTCAGCCTTTTGGATGTCGCGGGTCACACAAGCCTGTAAGCCATTAAACTCACATTAATATTAGTCAATTTTAAAAAAAAGTATACACTCTTTGACAGTTTCTAGAAGTGTCTAGAGACTGGAAACTACTTTTCTGGTAAACTAAAGAGTACGCGACAACTTAAGCAGCGCCAGCTGGTGAGTGGCTGAGCTGGCCTGGCTAACTTCCTGCACAATTCAGAACTTTACCTTCTTATTATTATTGCAGAATTACAATAAGTTGTAATATATATTTTTAAAATATGCAATATTTTGAAAGGTTCGCGTTCGCTGGCAACAAGGTTAAAAGGTTGAGCACCCTTGATGTTGAGTTGTTATTCTTACTGTTATGTTGTTATTACAAGCTATCTTGCTTTAAACAAACCCACTTGATAGCTTGTTGAGTCCTGACTCGCTGTCGCCGCCTTATTTCCCAGCTTGTGGCCATGTCTGGTCTCTAGACTCGTACCCCAGCACTTCGTCTTCTTGCTACAAAGCGACACCTCCTAGACCATACAACGCTGATATTTATATTTCCTTAATCAGCAGGAGCTACGTTCACGTCGTCATTTTCTTCCTTTGTTTGGTTCGCGTGTAGAACGTGTTCTCGTTATCTCTTGGCCTTCTTGTCACCTTGCTCTAGATTTCTGGCCTCCATTTATATCTTTTATTTTCACACTGTAACCTCAGTCACCGCTGCCAGTCCTCGACAGATTTTCGATGTACGACTTAAAGTCAGGCCACTCGATTTACGTCCATTCAGTTTGTTACTTTTCGATGTTTCACTCAGACCACTCGAGCAGACTTTCCTTAGTCGTTCAAAAAATGACCACATACGGTGTCCGTTATTTGTACTTATCTTAAATGTTGTAGCATCTGTATGACAGACAGGTGAGCCAAAACCACACCAGGTATTGAACTAAAGAACAGTTTCCATCTCACCGTCTACACATTGACGTTTTCTTTGTTATTATCGTCGTCTTCTTCATCTCACAGTCACTCTTTATACTGGCAGCATCCTTCACAACAGTGTTCACAGCTAAGACCGCCAGACTCTCACCGCCATTTCTTACTTTCATTCTTAGCTCCACCTCCAAGTCCGCTGAGGCGAGTCTGCGAGCAACGTCTCATTTTGTTTCCTTCCTTCATCTTGAAAGTTGTTGTGGTGGGCGGCGGCCAGGTAGTAGCCGTAGTCTGTGTTGAGAGCTGGGAAACTATTCTTGTCCTCACGCCTAGGCAGACAGCTCGGAACTGTGGGTTTTTGCCAAGGCTGGGAGGAGAGAGAGAGAGTTTTTGATCCGGATAAGAAAAAGGTACTAGGGAAATGATAGAGCGAAGGGAAGCAACCGAATAAAATACTCCCTTTATGGAGGAGGAGTAAGCCCCCTTCCTAGTGTCATACACAAAATGTTGGACAACGATTCCAAACATCTTTTATATCTGATAAGAGCAGAACGTTTTTTCTGTGTTAATTTTTTTTCTATGCGATGTGTATGGAAGTTTTGCAGTCGACAGGAGTACAGTCAGTCAATGGATTCAGAGAATCAAAGAATCTCAATAAATGGATATAAGGAGTTGCATGATCGGCCGCGCTGTGGACGTCCTGCCACAGCCACCAAGGCAGAAATGTTGAAATACGCTAAGGGCATTATTCTTACTGATAGGCGTATCACTACTCAAAAATTGGCCTTAAAGTTGTCACTCAGCATTGGTAGTGCAAATGCAGTTATAAAAGCTCTCAGATTTTCTAAGGTTTGCACAAGATGGATTCTGCGAAGTCTCACAAATGACCATTGATTGCAAAGGAAAGCAATATCCTCTAAATTGTTGGAGCACTTCAATGCTGAGGGAGAGAATTTTTTGGCTAAGACTGTAACAGTGACGAAACCTGGGCACAGCATTTTGAACCTAAGACCAAAAGACAATCAATGGAGGGGCATCATCCGCAGTCACCACGAGGAAAGACAGCTCCTTCAGCTGGAAAGGTCAAGATCACTTGTCTTTTGGAACATTGAAGGTGTGATTCTTTTGGGTGTCATGCCAAGAGGAGAGACAATCAATTTGATAAAACTCAATCAGCGTTTTCACAGAGTTCGGCTGCACAAGAATCCAGCAGACTTGCTTCTCCTTCACGACAGTGCGCACCATCACACAAGTCTGGCAACATGGGAAGCAATCACTAAATTGGGTTGGACTGTACTACCCCATCCACCCTATAGTCCCGATTTGGCACCCTCTGATTTCCATCTGTTTGGTCCACTTAAAGATGCGCTCCAAGGGGTAAGATTTGAAGACAATGGAGTCATGCAGCGAAGAAATGGCAACATAATCAAGAGAAAATCTAGTACGGGCTAGGAATACATGCACTTGTTTCGCGCTGGCGTAAAGCCATACAAGTTGATGGGAATTATGTTGAATAATACCAATGTTTACATGACATATCCATGTATATTGTGTATAAATGTCATGCGTTTTGAATAAACAACTCCTGCGAAAAAATTATCTGGTGCATTGCTTTCTGAACACCCCTCATATATTGATCCAGTTTTTGTTTGTACTGAAAATTAATCATCCGTTACGCTTACAGCCATCATCATCTTGTGCCATAGACACATCATTTCCAGGTTTCTGTTAACTCATTTTTGTGTATGTGTGTTTTTGTCTCCCCCAGGGAGGTCACCATGGTATGACAAGTGACAGAGTTCCGCCCCCTGCCAGTCTACTTTCATTCTTAGCTCCACCTCCAAGTCCGCTGAGGCGAGTCTGCGAGCAACGTCTCATTTTGTTTCCTTCCTTCATCTTGAAAGTTGTTGTGGTGGGCGGCGGCCAGGTAGTAGCCGTAGTCTGTGTTGAGAGCTGGGAAACTATTCTTGTCCTCACGCCTAGGCAGACAGCTCGGAACTGTGGGTTTTTGCCAAGGCTGGGAGGAGAGAGAGAGAGTTTTTGATCCGGATAAGAAAAAGGTACTAGGGAAATGATAGAGCGAAGGGAAGCAACCGAATAAAATACTCCCTTTATGGAGGAGGAGTAAGCCCCCTTCCTAGTGTCATACACAAAATGTTGGACAACGATTCCAAACATCTTTTATATCTGATAAGAGCAGAACGTTTTTTCTGTGTTAATTTTTTTTCTATGCGATGTGTATGGAAGTTTTGCAGTCGACAGGAGTACAGTCAGTCAATGGATTCAGAGAATCAAAGAATCTCAATAAATGGATATAAGGAGTTGCATGATCGGCCGCGCTGTGGACGTCCTGCCACAGCCACCAAGGCAGAAATGTTGAAATACGCTAAGGGCATTATTCTTACTGATAGGCGTATCACTACTCAAAAATTGGCCTTAAAGTTGTCACTCAGCATTGGTAGTGCAAATGCAGTTATAAAAGCTCTCAGATTTTCTAAGGTTTGCACAAGATGGATTCTGCGAAGTCTCACAAATGACCATTGATTGCAAAGGAAAGCAATATCCTCTAAATTGTTGGAGCACTTCAATGCTGAGGGAGAGAATTTTTTGGCTAAGACTGTAACAGTGACGAAACCTGGGCACAGCATTTTGAACCTAAGACCAAAAGACAATCAATGGAGGGGCATCATCCGCAGTCACCACGAGGAAAGACAGCTCCTTCAGCTGGAAAGGTCAAGATCACTTGTCTTTTGGAACATTGAAGGTGTGATTCTTTTGGGTGTCATGCCAAGAGGAGAGACAATCAATTTGATAAAACTCAATCAGCGTTTTCACAGAGTTCGGCTGCACAAGAATCCAGCAGACTTGCTTCTCCTTCACGACAGTGCGCACCATCACACAAGTCTGGCAACATGGGAAGCAATCACTAAATTGGGTTGGACTGTACTACCCCATCCACCCTATAGTCCCGATTTGGCACCCTCTGATTTCCATCTGTTTGGTCCACTTAAAGATGCGCTCCAAGGGGTAAGATTTGAAGACAATGGAGTCATGCAGCGAAGAAATGGCAACATAATCAAGAGAAAATCTAGTACGGGCTAGGAATACATGCACTTGTTTCGCGCTGGCGTAAAGCCATACAAGTTGATGGGAATTATGTTGAATAATACCAATGTTTACATGACATATCCATGTATATTGTGTATAAATGTCATGCGTTTTGAATAAACAACTCCTGCGAAAAAATTATCTGGTGCATTGCTTTCTGAACACCCCTCATATATTTGATCCAGTTTTTGTTTGTACTGAAAATTAATCATCCGTTACGCTTACAGCCATCATCATCTTGTGCCATAGACACATCATTTCCAGGTTTCTGTTAACTCATTTTTGTGTATGTGTGTTTTTGTCTCCCCCAGGGAGGTCACCATGGTATGACAAGTGACAGAGTTCCGCCCCCTGCCAGTCTACCTTCATTATCATCCAACCATCAAAAGTCCTATGACACAGGTAATCATCTCTCAGAAAAAGACTAACACAATTGTACAGTGATTTAACTGCTGTTGAGGAGAGCTTTCATCATTAGAACTTTTTTTATTCTTCTGATTATTTATTTTCATAATTAGATTTTTTTAAAAATTGTTCTGATTATATATTTTCATCATTAAAAGTTTTACAAATTTTTTCTGATTGTATATTTTCATCATTAGAACTTTTTTTTCATTGTTCTAATTATATATTTTCATCATTAAAAGTTTTCTTAAAATTGTTCTGATTATTTATTTTCATCATTAGAACTTTTTTAAAAAATTGTTCTGGTTATATATTTTCAGCATTAGAACTTTTTAAACAAATTGTTCTGATTATATATTTTCATCATTAGAACTTTTTTTAAAAATTGTTCTGATTATATATTTTCATCATTAGAACTTTTTAAACAAATTGTTCTGATTATATATTTTCGCCATTCTTCAGCAGAAGATCCCGATGCCTCTTCCGATGGACCAATCAAAACTGAGAAAAATGACAAGTCGGACGTGGAAAAGGGCGAGAAGACTGCAGCTGATAAAACAACAAAATCTGTTTCTCAGACAGGAGAGCCACCTACCAAGAGAGCAAGGTAAAGATAGAGTGTTAGCAGTGATTAGAGCAAGGTAAAGATAGAGTGTTAGCAGTGATTAGAGCAGGTAAAGATAGAGTGTTAGCAGTGATTAGAGCAGGTAAAGATAGAGTGTTAGCAGTGATTAGAGCAGGTAAAGATAGAGTGTTAGCAGTGATTAGAGCAGGTAAAGATAGAGTGTTAGCAGTGATTAGAGCAGGTAAAGATAAATATGAGTGTTAGCAGTGATTAGAGCAGGTAAAGATAAATATGAGTGTTAGCAGTGATTAGAGCAGGTAAAGAAAAATATGAGTGTTAGCAGTGATTAGAGCAGGTAAAGATAAATATGAGTGTTAGCAGTGATTAGAGCAGGTAAAGATAAATATGAGTGTTAGCAGTGATTAGAGCAGGTAAAGATAGAGTGTTAGCAGTGATTAGAGCAGGTAAAGATAGAGTGTTAGCAGTGATTAGAGCAGGTAAAGATAAATATGAGTGTTAGCAGTGATTAGAGCAGGTAAAGATAAATATGAGTGTTAGCAGTGATTAGAGCAGGTAAAGATAAATATGAGTGTTAGCAGTGATTAGAGCAGATTATTTATCTTTTATAGACTACTCAAAGGCATTTGATTGTGTACAACACCAGAAACTTTGGGAAATAATGGAAAAAATGGGATTTCCAACACTTTTGATACAATTAACATCACTGCTGTATCTAGACCAACAAGCAGCAGTAAGAATAAATGGTGAAACAACAAGTTGGTTTGACATAAAACAAGGGGTCCGTCAGGGGTGCATATTGTCGCCTTACTTATTTAACTTGTATACTGAAAATATAATGAGGAATGTTAGAGAAGAATATTACGGTGCCATAAAAATTAGAGGCTATGAAATACCAGAGATTAGATATGCTGATGACACAGTATTACTGTCCACAACACAAAAAGGAGTGGAAAAACTAATTATGTCAGTCCGTAAGAACAGCAAAAAGCAAAACCTCTATCTTAATGCAAAGAAAACTAAATTGATGACAACTGACAAAACAAACAAGGCAGCTGAAATATGTATCATTCTTTCATTCATTTGCATATCCCTTGCGGAACTTTGCCTCCCTAACAGCACTCCTGTAGGCCTCTTGGTTGTGAGCAAGATGGCCTGCTGCTGATGCATCCATTTGCAGATCATCAACGATGTCTTGCAGCCATCTTCGTTTTGGTCTTCCTCTCTTTCTTTTTCCCATTATGTACCCTTCCAAGACGGTCTTCTCTAGATTATTATGACTTTTAATGAGTTCAAAATATTTAAGTTTTCTCTCTTTAATCCTCTTTACTAGTCAGTCTTCTTCAATGTGAAATATGTATCAGTGAGGAAAAATTGGAAGAGGTGGCTAGTTTTGAATATCTTGGATCACTTCTAAATAACAATGGAGATACAATGAGGGAAATTAAAAGGAGGACATCTATCGCTCTTCAGAAAGTAAAACAACTAAAGAATCTGTGGAGAGGAGCAGACAGAACTATAAAAATAAGATTTTCAAGGGCATGCATCTTTCCCATCACAACATATGCCTGTGAGACCTGGACACTTAACAAAACAGCTGAGAAACACATAAATGCCTTTGAATGTAAATGCTACAGAAGAGTTCTTCAAATATCATGGACACAAAAAAGAACAAATATATCCATACTAAATACTGATGAGGGATGGATAAGAAAGAGAATTAAACAAAGAAAACTTAAATATTTTGGACACATTAAACGTCATGATAATCTAGAGAAGACCATCTTGGAAGGGTACATAATGGGAAAAAGAAAGAGAGGAAGACCAAGGCAAAGATGGCTGCAAGAAATCGTTGATTATCTGGAAATGGTGCATCAGCAACAGGCCATCTTGCTCACAACTGAAAAGCCTACAGGAGAGCTGTTAGGGAGGCAAAGTTCCGCAGGGGATATGCAAATGAATGTCATTATATTTATAGTATTACCATTGCAGTAATTGTCCAACATAGCATCCAAAAACAGTATAAATGTTAATATAATATCCACCTGCAGCATGTGTGTTAATATAGCATCCAGCCACAGCAAATATGTTAATAAAACATCCACCCATAGCATATGTTAATATAAAATCCAGCCACAGCATGTATGTTAATATAGCATCAAGCCACAGCATGTATGTTAATATAAAATCCAGCCACAGCATATATGTTAATATAGCATCAAGCCACAGCATATATGTTAATATAGCATCAAGCCACAGCATGTATGTTAATATAGCATCAAGCCACAGCATGTATGTTAATATAGCATCCAGCCACAGCATATATGTTAATATAGCATCAAGCCACAGCATATATGTTAATATAGCATCCAGCCACAGCATGTATGTTAATATAAAATCCAGCCACAGCATGTATGTTAATATAAAATCCAGCCACAGCATGTATGTTAATATAGCATCAAGCCACAGCATGTATGTTAATATAGCATCCAGCCACAGCATGTATGTTAATATAGCATCAAGCCACAGCATGTATGTTAATATAGCATCCAGCCACAGCATGTATGTTAATATAGCATCCAGCCACAGCATGTATGTTAATATAGCATCCAGCCACAGCATGTATGTTAATATAGCATCAAGCCACAGCATATATGTTAATATAGCATCAAGCCACAGCATGTATGTTAATATAGCATCCAGCCACAGCATGTATGTTAATATAAAATCCAGCCACAGCATGTATGTTAATATAAAATCCAGCCACAACATATATGTTAATGGTCTTGTAATGTTATAATAGAATTCAAAAAACTAGTTGCGCTGCTGGGGTGTATAATGATACAGTACATATATAACCTGTAATACATAAACATCTATGTTACTGGCATATATATGTATGTATTGTACTTTCAGTCTTTACTTTTGTATAAACTTTCCCTATTTGCTGTGCTGTGCATGTTGAAACTACCCATCAGCCGTTGCAAACATGTATGTTATAGACAGTGTCCAAATCACATAACCCCCTTGTTTCACATAATGTGTTGTGGACATGAGCATATATGTAGTCTTATCATTTTATGTAGTCTTATCATATGTATAGTGTTGTTGACCAACTTTTGGCCCCAGCTTTCTAACTTGGTTCCTGTTCTTCAGCATAATCACAGCACTGGCTACAAAGGAGCCAGAACTAACAAATCAAACGACATCAGGACAAGAGCTTAGACTATTTTGTCTCCTGACCCTTCAAGTGACATCAGGACAAGAGCTTAGACTATTTTGTCTCCTGACCCCTCAAGTGATATCAGGACAAGAACATAGACTATTTTGTCTCCTGACCCCTCAGGTGACATCAGGACAAGAGCTTAGACTATTTTGTCTCCTGACCCCTCAAGTGACATCAGGACAAGAGCTTAGACTGTTTTGTCTCCTGACCCCCTCAAGTGACATCAGGACAAGAGCTTAGACTGTTTTGTCTCCTGACCCCTCAAGTGACATCAGGACAAGAGCTTAGACTTTTGTCTCCTGACCCCCTCAAGTGACATCAGGACAAGAGCTTAGACTGTTTTGTCTCCTGACCCCCTCAAGTGACATCAGGACAAGAATATAGACTGTTTTATCTCCTGACCCCTCAAGTGACATCAGGACAAGAACATAGACTATTTTATCTCCTGACCCCTCTAGTTATGTTTTTCTACCCTCATTCTCTCAGTCAAATCCAATATGGGCTAATAAACTAGATCAGGTTTTTGCTGTTTTTTTTTTCTGTATTGTACACTCATTTTAACATATAGAATAGTATAACCAACCACAGAGAGGAGAGAAACCATATACCACTGCAGGCAGTCTTGGGCAAAGAGTGTAGATACTTCTTGTAATAAGCAGTCTTCTTTCTTCATTCACCTCTTGTCACGGCCTGGATGTGATGTTGTGCCACACTTCTCCTGTAATCTCCAAGATGTCTCAAGTAGAAAAAGGCTGAGAATATTGGGGAGGGGGGTGTTGCTGCTTGTGCCTTTATTTGATGATGTGGTCATGTAGGCAGGATATGTGATAGTTTGGATATATGCAGGCAGGATATGTGATAGCTTGGATATAAGCAGGCAGGATATGTGATAGCTTGGATATAAACAGGCAGGATATGTGGAAGTATTGGATATAAGCAGGCAGGATATGTGATAGCTTGGATATAAGCAGGCAGGATATGTGATAGCTTGGATATAAGCAGGCAGGATATGTGATAGCTTGGATATAAGCAGGCAGGATATGTGATAGCTTGGATATAAGCAGGCAAGATATGTGATAGCTTGGATGTAACCTGGCATGATATGTGATAGCATGGATATAAGCAGGCAGGATATGTGATAGCTTGGATATAAGCAGTGACCTCACCTCTGTACATCACATAAAAGCTTTCAACATATTAGACAATTTCATTTAAGAACTCTTGACCACAGACTGTGAGATCACCTCCAGCAACTGAAAAGCTTCCACACAAATGAATGTTCTTGGAGAAGAGTGTAGGATTGTCCAGCACTGCCACACCTCCACAGCCAGGCCTCCACATCCACACCTCCACAGCCAAACCTCCACAACCAGACCTCCACAGCCATGCCTCCACAGCCACACTTCCACAGCCATGCCTCCACAGCTACACCTCCACAGCCACGCCTCCACAGCCAGACCTCCACAACCACCAGACCTCCACAGCTACCAGACCTCCACAGCTACCAGACCTCCACAGCTACCAGACCTCCACAACCACCAGACCTCCACAGCTACCAGGCCTCCCCAGCCAGACCTCCCCAGCCACCAGACCTCCACAGCCACCAGACCTCCACAGCCACCAGACCTCCACAGCCACCAGACCTCCACAGCTACCAGACCTCTATAGCCACCAGACCTCCACAACCAGACCTCCACAGCCACACCTCCACAACCAGACCTCCACAGCCAGGCCTGGCAGCAAGATCTAGATCTGATGTGGAAGGAGGGCTTCCTTTATCTTGCTGTTCTAGCAGTGAGTCCAGATTTAGCAAGATCTAGCACTTGAACTGCTGAAGAAGAAGATGATTGATTGATTGATCTTTATTTCAAAAGGGTTAAGAATTGGGCACACAGGCCAGTCTGACATTCTGCCCTTTATCATACATCTTTCACTCTATTCCAGACATTCTACAGATATTCTGCTCATTAACAAACATAATTAACATTGAAGCTGAGGGACATAAAATAAAATATAACATTTACGTTTCGCTCTTAAACATTCACTCAGTACAGAAGTAACTACATACATATATAAGTGACTATCTACTAAACAAAATTTTCAGGACTATTCAGAATAAACAATTAACTGTATTCGGTGTCTGTAAGAGCAGTCTAAGATAACTTTTACGTTTTATGATTCATGGAGGCATGTAGTCGACATCAAATAGATATTGGGAAAGTTTGTAGTAGTAGGAAAGAGTATAATTTATATTTTTTATATAGGATAGGAGGGTATTCCAAAGATGAGCAGCAGAATAACTAAAGCTTTTCTTGTATACATTTGTACTGGTTAGTTGTTTGTGCTTGATCTTTGTCACTAATAAGCTTTACTGTTTGTTTTGTAGTGAGCAGAGCCTCTTTGTATTTGACAACTGAGCAAGCATGAAAAAGAAGTAGTGATGGTAGTATAAATTACTTACAGAAGAAAGTATTAAACATCTTATGTTTTGTCCTTCTGCAGAACCCACAGCAAAGCCAGCATTATCCATGATGAAATGTAAGCATTTATTTTGTTTATATGTTCTCTTACAAAGAAGAAACTTTCACTCTTCATCTTCTGATCTTGGCTTAAAGTTTTTCTATACAAGACTCGTATCTGCAAGAAATGTGTATTTTTAATTAGTTCAGAGGTTCTCAACCAGTGGGGAATTTTGGGGATGGGGGTGGTTGAGAGCACAGATTGACAGACAGAGACTGTTGGAGACTGTGTGCATGGTATTATTATTTGTAATACACCTTTAGGGTCAGACAGTCTTGGGAAAATTTCACCATATTCTAACACATGCTGAAAGTGGTTCATGGGCCAGAAAAAGGTTGAGAAGCACTGGGTTAGGCACATGAGAAATAATGTATCCAAGTTTCCAATTAGAATGTGTATCTTTTTATACTTTCAGAAACAGACCTAACAAAATGTGAAAGGAAGATGAAGAAAAATAATGTCAGAATAGAAATAGATAAGACAGGAAAGTTAGAAATAAAATTGCCTTCTGCAGCAGGTCTTCAGTTTAAAAAATAAACAGATAAGGAAGTGGTAATTTTTTTTTTTTTCTGGTGGGCTTGAAGTAAAGTTAACTTCATAAACTAGATTATTGTTGTTAATTTGTTCAGGAAGGTTCATCATGTAGAGAAACACAGTTCTTTAAAATTATAAGATACTTACTTTTTATTCTTTCTTTTTTTATTATTATTATTATTTTTCTTTCGTAGTAAAAGTTGTACTTTATATATACTGTCCAAAAAAAAAAAAAGAAATGCATAACTACTGATGACCCAATTTTAGTCATATCTTTGATATTCTATAGCTTTTTAAATTGAGTGAATAAAATTTTCAAATTGCACACAATAATACCTAAGGGTTTAAACACTCACTTGACAGTTTCTTGCATCTGGTGATGAGAATTTGTTAGTCCCAGGGGTTTCTTAAGTTAGTGTGGTGTGTGGCCTCCGCTTACATCGATCAGCGACTGGCATCTCCTGGGCATAGATACGATCAGATGTCTGATGTGCACCTGTGGGATGGCTGCCCACTCTTCCTGGAGTGCCTGCCACAGATCACGACGATTGGCTGGAGAAACGTTTCGGTGACAAACACGTCTTTGCAGCTCATCCCATAGATGCTCGATCGGATTCATGTCTGGAAACAGGGATTGCCAAGGAAGGGTGAGAATGTTGTTGGCAGTCAGGAACTGTGTGGTGAACCGTGCAGAATGGGTTTGATGTTGTCCTATTGAAACACAGACCTTTGCGCAGCCAAAAATGGAGGGACATGGGGTTGAAGAATTTCATTGACATATCGTTGCGCTTTTAAGCCTCCTTCAGTCTGCACCAATGGACTCTTCCGTTGAAAGTGATCATTCCCCATACAATTACACCTCCACCACCGTGCGGCGGAGCTACATCAACGCAATTTTGGGCAAAACGTTCATTTGCCCTGTGGTAGACTCTTTTTAGCATATCATGGCGGTGCAACAAAAAGGAAGATTCATCACTAAACCAGACATGTCTCTATTGATTGTCAGTTGTTCAGGGCCGATGCTGGTTGGCCCAAGTCAGTTTTGGCGATGGTGTCTCATTAAGACAGGACCTTGGTGAGGTCGTTGTGCTACCAGTCCCGCTTCATGCAGTCTATTCCGGACAGTTTGATCAGACACACGGCGACCTGCAAGCAATGACTGGGCACTTGAGGAAGCTGTTGTAAACCTGTTTCTGAGGTGATGAACCAGAATAAAGCGATCATCAGCTACTGTTGTCACCCTGGGTCGTCCACTGCGGTGCCGGTCTTCAGCTGAGCCAGTGGCTTGGAAACAGTGCCAAAGTTGACTGATGGTACTCTGCTGCGTGTTTAAATGCCTGGCAACCTGACTTTGACTTTCGCCTGATTGCAGGCGACCAATAGCAATGTTTCGTAAATTTTGCGATAGACGCGACATAATTGTCTGCTTGAAAATTAACTGAATTTGTTTGTGTAACCTCATCCTTTTATAGGGTTTCATTTGTGTGGGAAGTGAGTTGTGCTCACTACAAAAATCATGACTTTTTCGTAAAAGCAATGTGAATTGTGGTAAAAAAACACGTGATTAGCAAGGGCTGCTACTGCGTTCTGACTATACACAAGAATAGCAAAGTTCACGCTAAATCATGGACCTGATATCTTGGTGACAATTTTTGGTTTGGTTTGAGATACCTGGGAAAAAAATGTTTGTCATAACATATAAAAAATGAAGCTTATGTAAGCTATGTATTTCTTTTTTTGGACAGTATATTTTAACTCATTTTGTGATAAGATAAGAAGTTGTACTTAATTTATATATTTTAACTCATTTTTGTACTCTCTTCCCTTCTTTGTGCCCTCATATTTCTCAAAAAAAAAAACCTTTCATGAAATCTCTTGCCCGCTGTTGGTCAACTCCCTTACCTAATGAAAATCTGCATTCACATGGTTTGCTGGATTGGTGGGCCTTGCGGACGGAAAATAGAAACAGTGAAGACGAGGATTTGTCACCAGCAGCCAAGGCAGAACGAGAGAGGTTACGAAGACAGGCAAACAATGCAAGAGAAAGGTAAGTCAGATTAAGATGATTCTGTGATACTACTTGCAATAGTTTGAAGTAGATGACAAAATCTCTCATCAGTGATATAGCCATCCATGTAGTGAGTGTTAGGATAAGCCATCTATACGATGTGGTAGGATATAGCCATCCATATAGTGAGTGTTAGGATAAGCCATCTGTACGATGTGGTAGGATATAGCCATCCATATAGTGAGTGTTAGGATAAGCCATCTATACGATGTGGTAGGATATAGCCATCCATATAGTGAGTGTTAGGATAAGCCATCTATACGATGTGGTAGGATAAGCCAACTATATGACAAGTGGTGTGATAAGCCATCAGTATGACAAGTGGTAGGATAAACCATCTATACGACAAATGGTAGGATAAGCCATCTATACGACAAGTGGTAGGATAAGCCATCTATATGACAAGTGGTAGGATAAACCATCTATACAAGTGGTAGGATAAACCATCTATACAAGTGGTAGGATAAACCATCTATACAAGTGGTAGGATAAACCATCTATACAAGTGGTAGGATAGGCCATCTATACAAGTGGTAGGATAGGCCATCTATACAAGTGGTAGGATAAACCATCTATACAAGTGGTAGGATAGGCCATCTATACAAGTGGTAGGATAAACCATCTATACAAGTGGTAGGATAGGCCATCTATACAAGTGGTAGGATAGGCCATCTATACAAGTGGTAGGATAAACCATCTATACAAGTGGTAGGATAAACCATCTGTTTGGGAGATTGCATGATAAGAGTTAAAATGTTAACATCCGAAGAGAGATAACATAATTCATATAATAGGTCAAATGTGCTTACATGATAAGATGTTTTTATCTTTTTCCTGTCATGATAAGATTTTTTTTATCTTTTTCCTGTCCACAGAGTGAGAGTACGTGATATAAATGAAGCGTTTAAAGAACTGGGCCAGATGGTGACTCTACACTGTAACTCCAGTCAACCCTTGACCAAACTGATGGTGCTTCAGCAGGCAGTCAATGTTATCACTACTTTGGAAAGTCAAGTCAGAGGTCTGTGACATTTGAAACCCAGTCTTCTTTTTCTTCTTCTCTGACATCACAGATGCTTGCTCTGCAGCAGATGTCATGTCAGATCTGGGAAGAGTGTGTTGACAGGAGAGAGCGTTTTGCGGCGGCAGCTTCTCAGACTGAACACGAGAAAGCACAAACTTGTTTTCTCTGCTGTGGAGGCTGTAAGCAAGGATGGGATGGTGAAGAGAATGTATTGTTTTAATTTGCTTAAACTGCCCACAGGAAACTGGAACAAAATGAGTCCGGGCTTTCTGGCCAGGCTAAAGAAGTGTGAGGGCTACTGTTAGGAATACCAGCAGAATGTGCACATTCTCCCTCAGGTCTGGCAGTGGTGACTCGTGTTGTAAGTAGTGACAGCTCAACATACAGCAACATCCAGACAAATGAGCACTGCACACTGACTTTGACTGCAGCTCAGTAACAACCTGTACATTGAAGAACATGTCCAAGCCTGAGTCCAAGTGTAAGCTCTCACATGTACAGCCCACAAATAAATGAGTATAAGTATACACAAATAAGTATATAACTATACACCAAGCCACTACAGTAAAGCTGTGGTAACAAAATATATCAGCTAGGGAAAAAAGTGGTAACAGCTTTATTAATTAACGAGCACAGAGTTGTGACATTTTGGTGTGAGCCTTAATTATACAAAAACACACAGGATGAAGAAACAGAGAAAGAAGATAAAATATAAATTCACATGATGCTATGTAAAAAGTAGGAGTGAAAAAAAAACAGAATAAAATAAATGGAGCACTTAGCTGTGGCATGTAAAAAGCTGTGTCCAGAAATGTACATAATGGAGTGTAGGGATTGTTTAAATTGACACTTGTGATGTGTGGTAGGTGGGTTGTAAGGGCGACCACAGAAAGAGGAGAGAGTGATATAATCGTAATCTAGCTGGGAGAAGCTGGAATAGGTGGTTGCAGTTGGGGTAGAGGGGTTGGAATGTGATGCCATGAGGTTTTGAAATATGTGTAGCAAGTGAGAAAGAAGTGGAACTTGATGCAGTGTTCTCTTTCTTCTGTCTGTTCAAGTTTATATATTCCATAGCCCAGCTTTAGTGTTCTCTTTCTTCTGTCTATTCAAGTTTATATATTCCATAGCCCAACTTTAGTGTTCTCTTTCTTCTGTCTATTCAAGTTTATATATTCCATAGGCCAGCTTTAGTGTTCTCTTTCTTCTGTCTGTTCAAGTTTATATATTCCATAGCCCAGCTTTAGTGTTCTCTTTCTTCTGTCTATTCAAGTTTATATATTCCATAGCCCAACTTTAGTGTTCTCTTTCTTCTGTCTATTCAAGTTTATATATTCCATAGGCCAGCTTTAGTGTTCTCTTTCATCTGTCTATTCAAGTTTATATATTCCATAGCCCAGCTTTAGTGTTCTCTTTCTTCTGTCTATTCAAGTTTATATATTCCATAGCCCAACTTTAGTGTTCTCTTTCTTCTGTCTATTCAAGTTTATATATTCCATAGCCCAGCTTTAGTGTTCTCTTTCATCTGTCTATTCAAGTTTATTTATTCCATAGCCCAGCTTTAGTGTTCTCTTTCTTCTGTCTATTCAAGTTTATATATTCCATAGCCCAACTTTAGTGTTCTCTTTCTTCTGTCTGTTCAAGTTTATATATTCCATAGGCCAACTTTAGTGTTCTCTTTCTTCTGTCCATTCAAGTTTATATATTCCATAGCCCAACTTTAGTGTTCTCTTTCTTCTGTCTGTTCAAGTTTATATATTCCATAGCCCAGCTTTAGTGTTCTCTTTCTTCTGTCCATTCAAGTTTATATATTCCATAGCCCAGCTTTAGTGTTCTCTTTCTTCTGTCCATTCAAGTTTATATATTCCATAGGCCAACTTTAGTGTTCTCTTTCTTCTGTCTGTTCAAGTTTATATATTCCATAGGCCAACTTTAGTGTTCTCTTTCTTCTGTCTATTCAAGTTTATATATTCCATAGGCCAACTTTAGTGTTCTCTTTCTTCTGTCTATTCAAGTTTATATATTCCATAGGCCAACTTTAGTGTTCTCTTTCTTCTGTCTATTCAAGTTTATATATTCCATAGCCCGACTTTAGTGTTCTCTTTCTTCTGTCTATTCAAGTTATATTCCATAGCCCAGCTTTAGTGTTCTCTTTCTTCAGTTCATTCAAGTTTATATATTCCATAGCCCAGCTTTAGTGTTCTCTTTCTTCTGTCTATTCAAGTTTATATATTCCATAGCCCAACTTTAGTGTTCTCTTTCTTCTGTCTGTTCAAGTTTATATATTCCATAGGCCAACTTTAGTGTTCTCTTTCTTCTGTCTATTCAAGTTTATATATTCCATAGGCCAACTTTAGTGTTCTCTTTCTTCTGTCTATTCAAGTTTATATATTCCATAGGCCAGCTTTAGTGTTCTCTTTCTTCTGTCTATTCAAGTTTATATATTCCATAGGCCAGCTTTAGCACTTTCTTTCTTCTGTATATATTTTTTTGTTCTTCTGTGTTCTCTTATTTGAGCATTCACCAAGTTTAGCATTTATTACAAACACACAATTACTTGTTATTTCTGCTTACAGAGAGGAACTTGAATCCTAAAGCAGCCTGTCTAAAGAGAAGAGAAGAAGAGAAGACAGAAGAGATACCAGGGAGAGTGCTTTCATCAGATGATTCATTACAGCATACTGGCCTATCAAATAAGGTGAATATCTGTGTCATCTGGTAATCTTATCATGAAACATTCATGAACAAAGTGTCTAGTCTCATCTATAGCTTTGACAACAATATCTAGTGTTAGCTCCAATTTTGAACAGAAATATCTAGTGTTAGCTCTAACTTTTGACCAATATATCAGGTGTTAGCTTATATTTTTTACAGAAATATCTAGTGTGAGCTCTAATTTTTGACAGAAATATCTAGTGTTAGCCCCAATTCTGGACAAAAATGTCTAGTGTTAGCTCTAACTTGACAAAAACATCTAGCATTAGCCCCAATTCTGGACAAAAATGTCTAGTGTTAGCTCTAACTTGACAAAAACATCTAGCGTTAGCCCCAATTCTGGACAAAAATGTCTAGTGTTAGCTCTAACTTGACAAAAACATCTAGCATTAGCCCCAATTCTGGACAAAAATATCTAGTGTTAGCTCCAACTTTTGACAGAAACTTCTAGTGTGATCTCCTAACAACAAATATGAGAATTTTTTTTTTTTTTTTTTGTGCTAAATATTTGCAATTGTTTATGATGAGTAGCAATAAATGAACTAAAAGGTACTGAGCTATGATCAGTAGTTGAGGATCTAACGTTATGTTTATTCTCTTCTTGTTCTGTTCACAGTGTCCGCCGGAAACATGGAAAGGGTGGCATGTGTGACCAAAGTTTGTTGACCGGTCTAGGACAATCATCCACCTCAAGTATCCACAGTCCAGTGGATGCATTTGTTTGCCTTCCAGTTAGAAAGAGAGAATGTGTGTATATGAACAAGTATGAACATGTGGCTTCTGATAATCCACACCTCAGTATGTCTGGTTTTTTGTTTTTTTTTCTGACATATTCTTATCTCAGGCCCTGTTTAATGACTGCCCCTCCGACATAAACAGAAGATAGATTTCTTCAAACCTTCTATGCAGATTTACTGTTTGAGGGAGAAGCCAGTCGGTGAAATAACCATCACTGGAAGCTTTTGTTTAGCCAGTATAACAAAGTTAAACGACAGCTGTAAGTTTAGACCAGTGTTTTTTAACCAGTTTTTTCTCTTCTTTTTTGTTTTTTTTGGCCGTGGGCACCGAACCTCCGCCCAGCATGAGAAGCCCTTTTGTGGTCTAAGGACAGCTGTGAAATGCTTTGTGGCCTGAGGACAGCTGTGAAATGCTTTGTGGCCTGAGGACAGCTGTGAAATGCTTTGTGGCCTGAGGACAGCTGTGAAATGCTTTGTGGCCTGAGAACAGCTGTGAAATGCTTTATGGCCTGAGAACAGCTGTGAAACCCCCTTGTGGCCTGAGAACAGCTGTAAAATCCTTTGTGGCCTGAGAACAGCTGTGAAATGCTTTGTGGCCTGAGGACAGCTGTGAAATCCTATGTGGCCTGAGGACAACTGTGAAATGCTTTGTGGCCTGAGGACAGCTGTGAAACCCCCTTGTGGTCTGAGAACAGCTGTGAAATGCTTTGTGCCATGAGAACAGCTGTGAAATGCTTTGTGGCCTGAGAACAGCTGTGAAACCCCCTTGTGGCCTGAGAACAGCTGTAAAATCCTTTGTGGCCTGAGAACAGCTGTGAAATGCTTTGTGGCCTGAGGACAACTGTGAAATGCTTTGTGGCCTGAGAACAGCTGTGAAATGTTTTGTGGCCTGAGGACAACTGTGAAATGCTTTGTGGCCTGAGAACAGCTGTGAAATGTTTTGTGGCCTGAGAACAGCTGTGAAACCCCCTTGTGGTCTGAGAACAGCTGTGGACTTCTTGTTTAAAGCAGTAAATAGAAGGCAGATATGCTTAGAGTTTCTTCTAATCAAGCCAGTCCATGTGCTGGCTCCATGGAACCAAAGATATCCTTCTGTGAAGCACTGGGACTCCTAGAACCACTAATGTAGAATATGGCTGCCTTCTTATTCTCCTGTGTTCACTTACATATATTCAGACATAAAGACAAGACGGGTTGCCTTTATAAATCCAGTTGTCAGCAGCAGGAATTTTTGTTAACTATGAGGGACTGGCATTTTTCCTGATCAGCCAGTACAGTGATCGCATTGACTGGCAGTTACCTGTAAAGTACTAGTTAAAACATGGAAAAACTTTTGTCAGTTGTTGGAGACCAACAGCATGATGATGATGATGCTTAATTTTCAAGCAAGAATCTGCCAGTTTTGACTTTGCTTCAGCATGTGAGTAGTTTGTAAAGATTAAATCTGGCCACAGATTAAGATTTTTAAAAAAACTGGCACCATTTACTTTCCACCGATGTTTGTAAAGAATGCTTCATTTTACATTTTAAAAAAAAAGAAATATAAAGTACTAAATGTTGTACTGACAAAACCAGTACTTCAGAAAGTACTTCAATCAAGGTAAAAGACAAGTATAGCTGCATCAGTTTTAAAAATAAAAAAAAAAATCATAGCGTGATCAGTGGCCAGTGTTAGCACTTGTTGACACTGTTGCCAGACTGGGCTGCAGTGAGAAATGCTGAGTGAAGTGTCAGTATGTTTTACTGGCATCCAGCATTTCTGATGTCATCGTAAGTGTTTATGTCCATTCTAGGCCAGAACAACTGACGTTTAGTTTTTATCTTCACTTGTCTTCTGAAAGTTCTGTGTGAAAATAAATAAAGTAACTATTATCATCCTTGCTGGCATACCAGCCAGCGGGTGTAGTTTCTGAGTTGCCGTAGTGAAACTTACTGGCATATCAGCCAGCAGGTATAGTTCTGAGCTGCCGTAGTGAAACTTACTGGCATATCAGCCAGCAGGTATAGTTTCTGAGTTGCCGTAGTGAAACTTACTGGCATATCAGCCAGCAGGTATAGTTTCTGAGTTGCCGTAGTGAAACTTACTGGCATATCAGCCAGCAGGTATAGTTTCTGAGTTGTACAAATTTGAAATAAAGCTACGAAAATCGGACACTTACTTGTCTTGTCTAGTGGTCTTATTGGACACAGAAACAAGTTGCTCAGTCCTTGCAACCTTCACAAAATAAGGGACCTTGTGAAGTGTGAATATAAGGTGTGGACAATTTTCTTCTTGACTTTTTTATTATAAACGTACATACTTTTATAAAAATGTACAAAGATCTTTTTTGTACAAATATTATATCTTGATACTACAAAATTATGTGAAGTTGTGTGTGAATATTCACAGGGAGCACATTATACCATATAAAGTTTATTTTGAATATTTTTGCCCTGATGTGAGGTTGTAAGATACATGTTCCAGTGATGTGTTAGATTCTGGTTTTGTTCCAGTGATGTGTTAGATTCTGGTTTTGTATTAGCCTTTGAGGCACTCAGAAATATCCGGGCAAAGAACTTGGATAGGAAAAGGGGGAAAAAAAATTATAAGAGAATTTACTGACTCTTTATAAGTGAAACTAGAACCTACAGTGTAATTTATTTTATTACAGACTAGAAACTGATTCTTTATACTGAGACTAGAAACTGATTCTTTCTTTATACTGAGACTAGAAACTGATTTTTACTTTATACAGAGACTAGAAACTGGTTCTTACTTTATACTGGGACTAGAAACTGGTTCTTACTTTATACTGAGACTAGAAACTGGTTCTTACTTTATACTCAGACTAGAAACTGGTTCTTACTTTATACTGAGACTAGAAACTGGTTTTTACTTTATACTGAGACTAGAAACTGGTTCTTACTTTATACTGAGACTAGAAACTGGTTCTTACTTTATACTCAGACTAGAAACTGATTTTTACTTTATACTGAGACTAGAAACTGGTTCTTACTTTATACTGAGACTAGAAACTGGTTCTTACTTTATACTGAGACTAGAAACTGGTTCTTACTTTATACTGAGACTAGAAGTTGATTCTTACTTTATACTGAGACTAGAAACTGATTCTTACTTTATACTGAGACTAGAAGCTGGCTCTTACTTTATACTGAGACTTGAAACTGATTCTTACTTTATACTGAGACTAGAAGCTGAATATTTTGTCTTTGTTAAGCTGAGTTGGTGCTGATTGCTTCCTACTGCTGGTTCTGTTAACAGAGCATTATATTATGTGTGAGAGTGTGTGTGTGAGTGGACTTGACCAAATACAACAGTGCCTTTTCTTGTGTGTTCATGGGGTTTTCGAGCCTCTATTCTCAGATTGTGATTACCAGGGAGCCATGTTGTGTTGTAGTTCTTGTACTACCAGACCCAAGACCACACAAACAACTTTATAATAAACCCATCTGCCATTGTTTTTACTGGGAAGTGATGTCATGTTTATATTTAGCTTTCATTATTGTATGAAATTTGAATCTCTGAAAGCTAGAATAAAGTGAGGAAGTTTGTTATTTTATTTACTGTAATATTTTTAGAAAACCAATCGCTTGTGTTTTATGCCGAGTTAAACATTGTTATTTTATGTTAGTTCAGAGTTTGTTTTTATAAAAAAATATGCAGTTTCTGCTGTTGAGAAAAGTAGTGTACTGTGTGCAGACATGCCTCATTCTTGTATTTATTTACTCACACACACACACACACACACACTTGTTTTTTTTTTGTTTGAGTTAGAAGGTTGGGGGGGGGGGGGCTGTGTCATTTTATTGATGCCTAAAAATATTGTTAACAAGGGCAAATATACACGATCTTCCACTGCTTTGTTACACAGAGTTACTTCCACTTGTGTAGAGAGATTCCCTCTGCCAAATTTTTCTTTTTTGTTATCATCATCTGTTTTATGTTTTCTTGCTTTCTTCTTTTTTGAGAATTGCTTTTTTTTTTTTTTTTTTGCTTGTTGTGTTTTGTTGGTGTTAGTGAATGTAACTTTGTGTTTTGTTGGTTGTTGAGAGTTGAATTTAGCAAGTACTGAATCTTCCACAGACCCTGTTGTGTTCACATTTGTTATATTTTCCTTATTTGTTACGGCAGGTTTTTGGAGTCACAGTTTTTATATTTATTAGTTTTGTAGGATAAGCCACGATTTTCTGTCTGATCTTCAAGTACATGCTGGTGTAGTGTGGAGAGGTCAGAGGTTCAAGTCCCAGCTGTGGAAGTGAGTAGCAGGCTTACTGTGGGCGATTTAGTAGTGTGGAGAGGTCAGAGGTTCAAGTCCCAGCTGTGGAAGTGAGTAGCAGGCTTACTGTGGGAGTTAGTAGTGTGGAGAGGTCAGAGGTTCAAGTCCCAGCTGTGGAAGAGAGTAGTAGGCTTACTGTGGGAGTTAGGGGAAGAGAGGCACAATGCTGATATCTTGACAGTTTCAAGGAAAATATGGACACCAACA
Organism: Achatina immaculata; assembly: GCA_009760885.1. Classification (NCBI taxonomy): domain Eukaryota; kingdom Metazoa; phylum Mollusca; class Gastropoda; order Stylommatophora; family Achatinidae; genus Lissachatina; species Lissachatina immaculata. Next base: position 26,509,095 of record CM019710.1, on the reverse strand, counting down.
AGATGTCTCCATGTGCCTCTGTCACATTTCAAGTACACATTTTATGAGGAATATGTCACAGTTCCTTGCTTCTATTTCTAAACTGGGTACAAGATATAGACTTCTTTTCTGGCTCCACCTAGAGGTTACAGAATCAGACAGTCAGTGAAAACCTAAGGAGAAATGAAAGGAAGGAAGCCAAGCAAGAAAAATATCTGAACAAACTGTCAAAGTGACACAGAAGAAGAAAGGCTGCCATGTAACAGGGCAAACATCTAATCTCTACAGCCTGGAGCAACTAGAGGAAGTGGATGGGAGGTCTTGGCCGAGCTCTTATAACAGTTTTACCAATGTTAGTTTATAAACAAGGATGTATGTGGGTGTGTTTGTTAGCATGGATGTATGTGGGCGTGTATGTTAACCTGAATCCTTTATACTACTGTCAGTCCTCGTATCAGCCATGAGGTCTGTCATTTCACATATGATTTCTATGATGTAGACAGGTGTGTGTGTGTGTGTGTGAGATTGTTGCCAGCATAGACCACACATTACCCACTTCAGGTGTGTTGCATCATCTACCCACCCCCCCCCCCCACCCACTTCACCATTCACATCTGGATGCATCATGTGACATTGCTTAAGCTCAGACATGACCTGGTTACTCACAAACACAGGTGTGTGGGCGTAAAGCAGACTGCAGCAAGAAATGTTGTTTTAATTAGATCAAACTTGTCAGCTTATCTTGTAAATATAAGCCATTGTTTTACTTGACATACAGTGATTCTTCTAGACGAGTTTTGTCATTCTTATGTTTGTGTTATCTGTGTCACCGCAGTTGTAAACTAGTCTCTCACTCTCTCTGTCTATTATCTGCCTCTCTTTGTGTCTCTCTGCCAATCTGTCTCAATTTGTGTCTCGTCTTTCTGTGTCTGTCTGTCTCATTGTCTCTTTATGTTTCGTTGTCTTTCTATGTGTGTCTCTCTCTCTCTTTCTCTGTGTTCACTATTTTTCTGTGTCTGTCTGTCTCATTGTCTCTTTGTGTTTCGTTGTCTTTCTATGTGTGTCTCTCTCTCTCTTTCTCTGTGTTCACTATTTTTCTGTGTCCATCTCCTTCTCTCACTTTGTCTCGCCTTTTTGTGTGTGTGTGTATTTGTGTCTCTCTCTCTATTCACTATGTTTGTCTGTCTCAGATTTGGCTCTCTTTGTCTCTGTCTCTTGGCATGAAAAAGCAGCCTGATGCTCACATTATGAGAACCTCGAGGTGGCAGTTCTCTGTAACATACAAAAATAAAATCATTTTACTGTAAAATCATACACAAGCCACACGAAGAACAAGTGAGGGGGGTGTAATGGTAGGAGACACCAGATCTAGTTTATGTGGGTGGGGGGTGTAATGGTAGGAGACACCAGATCTAATTTATGTCGCCTTGGAACTGATGGACTAGAGAATTATTTTGTTTCTTCTTGTACATGTCGTATGTAACACACGAACTTCCGGTCAGATGTGGACAGCAGCCAGACATAAGGAAAATCACGACAGATTCATTGATTGATTGATCTTTGTTGACTTGTTTAAGGAGAATACTAAATGTGACAAGAAGAGACCAGATAAGAAATGACACCATCAGGGCAAGGGTTGGAATAACATCAGTATTACACTATATCCAGAGACAACAAATCAAATAGTTCGTCCACGCTACACAGCTACCACCAGACAGTGTACCACAGAAACAACAAGTCAAATAGTTCGTCCACGCTACACAACTACCACCAGACAGTGTACCACAGAAACAACAAATCAAATAGTTCGTCCACGCTACACAACTACAACCAGACAGTGTACCACAGAAACAAGACAAATGGTTTGACCACGCTACACAACTACCACCAGACAGTGTACCACAGAAACAAGACAAATGGTTTGACCACGCTACACAGCTACCACCAGACAGTGTACCACAGAAACAACAAGACAAATGGTTTGACCACGCTACACAACTACCACCAGACAGTGTACCACAGAAACAACAAGACAAATGGTTTGACCACGCTACACAGCTACCACCAGACAGTATACCACAGAAACAAGACAAATGGTTTGACCACGCTATACAGCTACCACCAGACAGTGTACCACAGAAACAACATGTCAAATGGTTTGACCACGCTATACAGCTACCACCAGACAGTGTACCACAGAAACAACAAGACAAATGGTTTGACCACGCTATACAGCTACCACCAGACAGTGTACCACAGAAACAACAAGACAAATGGTTTGACCACGCTATACAGCTACCACCAGACAGTGTACCACAGAAAACCGCCATGCTGAGACATCTGTCACAATGTATGTATATTTGTTCCCTCAGTACTTAAAGATCTATGAGGAAAAGGACAAGGCAAGACGGTTTATCTGCAGGAAAACGTTTGTAGTTGTTAGCGAGCTTCCTCTCATGGCTGACTAAATTGATGTTAGATTTGCTTACAAGCTCACAGTAACAGCAAGCAATGTTTGTCTCATTTCTCGCCCTCATTTCCTTCTCTAACGACGCTACGCGCCCTTACACAGTCGCTCTTCCACGTGGCGCTGTCTTTCGCCAGTTCTTTCCACATCCTTGTGTCTCAGTTTTGACCTACTTCGCGCCCACGTGTTCGTCTTAAACACGGGCATGGCAGCCCCGATGCTAGCAGACGACGGCGTTGAGACTGGAACACTGCAGACTTGTCAGCCATTTCTTTCGTCTTAAAATCTCACACACAAACGAATGTTCCCCCAGATTTCGTGTCCAGATGCCAGAGCACACCCTGCAAACCTGTCCAACCTGCTCAAACCTCCGACCACAGATCTGGCCCGAGGGAGAGGATCAGAAAGAGAAGCTGTGGAGTAGAGGCCAGACTTGATCAGAGCGACGAGGCTGTAGATACAGCGTGGTCAGTCGATCGCGGAAGAAGAAGGAGCAGAAGACTTGAGTAGGTTACCATGGAAGGTGACCATGAAATAAATAAATAAAATGGTGGTCTTTCTACCCAAGTTAAGTAGATTTTAATCTACAAACCCTCACCACACACGTGGTAAAGTTATCTAGCGAGCCCATGCGGGCAAGAAAAAAAAAGGAAAAAAAAAAAAGAATTGAGTAGCAGGGCGGGGTGTCTCACCCCCCAAAACCGTGCTCGACACTCACATCCTGTTCTCATGGGTCGATGTGTCCCTCAGGGTGGTGAAACTTTCTGAGAAACCGGCCACCTTATGCCCATTTCAGGAAGTAAATAAATCCATCGTGACACGCTCCTGGGGCTGTATGAAAACAAATACAAAGACACATCTCACAACATAAAATGTGTTTTAGTTGTATAAACGAATATGTTCTACCAAAAATTACCAGCTAAACGCAGTGGTTCTCAAGCTGTTTCGAGTTGGCCCCCCCCCTTTTTTTTTAAAAAATCCTTCCAGGCCACAGCCCTTGCGCCTCATAAACTTTTTTTCTTCGTTCAGTTGGTTCTGATGACCCCATGAATCCTTCCAGCGCTTGGCCGGGGGGCGGGGGGGGGGGGGGAAGTGCGATACTCCCCTTTTTGGAACCACCTGTATAAAGCGATGTTGTGTACTTTGAAGATCTCTGAAAATTCTGCTGAACTGTTCAGAACAAGAAGCTCTGCATCGATGTTGATATTCTCCAGCACTTCTTCCAGGATGTTGACCCCAGAGTTCCAGAAACGACGTTAATATCCCGGGCCTGTAAGGGCCAGCATCTGTGATTAATTAACTTTGTCCTGCGAAGCGTTGTCATTGTGAGAGATGGGGGGGGGGGGGGGGTCATTGTTTTATTCTTAGGCCTCGTTAAAGTATTACTCCTGATCAGCAGGTGACGGTTAGGGGCTTTATTTAGGCACGACGAGAGTTCCATGGGACACGATTCCTGGTCCCTTCCCCACATCTCTGCGCCGCCCCCTCCCCCCAAACCAAAACCAGGTGGGGGAGATAGATAAGAAAGAATGAACAAGTTGGTTGGCGTCCTCTGATCTATCAAACTTCTATTTTAAATATTTAAAATGTGAATTTATTTATACCAAATTTCTAGAAGATACAAATATGTCTACCCAAAATTACGGTAAACTGAGATGAACAATTGTTATCCCTTTATTTGTTTTCCAGCGGAATCACTTGCCTAAAACACGAACTGGTACAGAATGTGACTGGGTTTTTTTTATCCTAGAAGTTACTAACAAAAGTCAGAAAATGTAAAAACTTATTTATCTTAATTCAGGGATTCTTAAGCGCTGGGCATCTGTGCCAATCTGGGGGCATGATAAGACTGATGTGTGAAAAGAAGGGGGTATGATAAGACTGGTGTATGAGAAGATGGGGATATGATAAGACTGATGTATGAGAATATGGAGGTATAATAAGACTGATGTATGAGAAGATAAGGGTATGATAAGACTGATGTATAAGAAGATGGGGATATGATAAGAGTGATGTATGAAAAGATGGAGATATGATAAGACTGATGTATGAAAAGATGGAGATAAGACTGATGTATGAAAAGATGGAGATATGATAAGACTGATGTATGAAAAGATGGAGATATGATAAGACTGATGTATGAAAAGATGGAGATATGATAAGACTGATAAATGAAAAGATGGAGATATGGTAAGACTGATAAATGAAAAGATAGAGATATGATAAGACTGATGTATGAACAGATGGAGATATGGTAAGACTGATAAATGAAAAGATAGAGATATGATAAGACTGATGTATGAACAGATGGAGATATGATAAGACTGATAAATGAAAAGATGGAGATAAGATAAGACTGATATATGAGAAGACTTGAGCATGGGACCCTAAAGGCAGAAATAGAATTATTGTAGATTAGTACAGCAATGCCGGTTAGTCTCTATAGACAAAGTCTAGCGGAGAAACCCGTATACAAACCGGGCAGAAGGCAAAGGGAAACCACTGGCGTACCGTCTTTCCTTTGTCAAACCCAGCGCCATAAATCTAGCAGTCCCACCTGGTAGGGTTCGCCACGTGCACCAGGTGACGTCAGACCCTCAGTAGGATAACTGTCCAAGACCATGTCTTTTTTTTCGCTGTATAGAACTAACAATTTTAACCAACGTGTCCTGGAGAAAAATACAAGCTTCTAGCTAAGTCCTAGGGTTCAGTGAAAAGTGCCTAGGAGAGAGGGTTCAGGGAGAAGTATCTAGGAGGGGGGTTCAGAGAGGTGCCTAGGAGGGAGGGTTCAGTGAGAAGTGCCTAAGAGGAAGGTTTCAGGGAAGAAGTGCCTAAGAGAGAGGGTTCAGTAAGAAGTGCCTAGGAGGGAGGGTTCAGGGAGAAGTGCCTATGAGGGAGGGTTCGGCGAGAAGTGCCTAGGAGAACAAGAGAGAGGGTTCAAGTAGAAGTGCCTAGGAGAATAGGAAGGAGGGTTCAGGGAGAAATGCCTAGGAAAGAGGGTTCAGGGAGAAGTGCCTGGGAGGGAGGATTCAGGGAGAAGTGCCTAGGAGGGATGGTTCAGGAGAAGTGCCTATTAGAGAGGGTTCCGAGAAGTACTTAGCAGGGAGGATTCAGAGAAGTACATAGGAGGGAGGGTTCAGGGAGAAGTGCCTATGATGGAGGGTTCAGGGAGAAGTGCCTATGATGGAGGGTTCAGGGAGAAGTGCCTATTAGAGAGTGTTCCGAGAAGTACTAACCAGGGAGGGTTCAGAGAAGTACATAGGAGGGAGGGTTCATGGAGAAGTGCCTATGATGGAGGGTTCAGGGAGAAGTACCTAGGAGATAGGGTTCAGGGTGAAGTACCTAGGAGAGAGGGTTCAGGGTGAAGTACCTAGGAGAGAGGGTTCAGGGTGAAGTACCTAGGAGAGAGGGTTCAGGGTGAAGTACCTAGGAAAGAGGGTTCAAGGAGAAGTGCCTATGATGGAGGGTTCAGGGTGAAGTACCTAGGAGATAGGGTTCAGGGTGAAGTACCTAGGAGGGAGGGTTCAGGGTGAAGTACCTAGGAGAGAGGGTTCAGGGTGAAGTACCTAGGAGGGAGGGTTCAGGGTGAAGTACCTAGGAGAGAGGGTTCAGGGTGAAGTATCAAGAAGATAGGGTTCAGGGTGAAGTACCTAGGAGAGAGGGTTCAGGGAGAAGTACCTGGAAGGTAGGATTCAGTGAGAAAAGTACCTGGGAGGGAGAGTTCAGTGAGAAGTTCCTAGGAGGGAGGGTTCAGTGAAGAGTACCTAGGAGGGAGGGTTCAGAGAAGTGCCTAGCAGGGAGGGTTCAGAAAAGTAACTTAGGATGGAGGGTTCAGGGAGAAGTATCTAGGAGGGAGGGTTCAGTGAAAAGCGCCTAGGAGGGAGGGTTCGGTGAGAAGTACCTAGGAGGGAGGGTTCAGGAAGAAGTACCTAGGAGGGAGGGTTCAGTGAAAAGTGCCTAGGAGGGAGGGTTCGGTGAGAAGTACCTAGGAGGGAGGGTTCAGGAAGAAGTACCTAGGAGGGAGGGTTCAGTGAGAAGTACCTAAGAGGGACGGTTCAGTGAGAAGTACCTAAGAGGGAGGGTTCAGTGAAAAGTGCCTAGGAGGGAAGGTTCAGTGAGAACTGCCTAGGAGGGAGGATTCAGTGAGAAGTGCCTAGGAGGGAAGTTTCAGTGAGAAGTACCTAGGAGGGAGGGTTCAGTGAGAAGTGCCTAGGATTGATTTCTTCAGTCACAATCTCTGAACCCCTGTAGATCTATTGCTGAACCTGGATTGAGAAACCCTGTTTTAAAGTCATACTTGTACCTGATAAGACTGATGATGATGATGCTGCTGTTGCTGCTGCTGATGATGATGATGATGATTTCGCAAGTCTAGTGAAATGTGTATAGGGACATATTGGGCAATCCAAACTGGATATTATGGATAGCTCCAGAGAGAAGTAGGCCCAGAGAGAAGTAGGCCCAGAGAGAAGTAGGCCAAGGAAGAAGTAGGCCCAGCTGGTACGTTGTTCTGGGGCATGGATGGCTTCCTTTGTTTTAAGATGGGCCCCCTGTTTTGTTGGGGGGGGGGAGGGGGTAGGAGTGGAGGCGTAATGGATGAAAATAAAATGGTTAATCAAAAACGTAAGAGGGTTGGGGAGGGGGGGTGAACGGGGGTCGGGGCACCTTACAAAACTCCTGTCGCAGGCCTTTGGCGTAAAGATGTAGTGGTCAAACCCCAGCGGAGTGCAGAGAGTGTCTGTAATCACAGGAAGGTTAAGAAAGCCAGGCCTGAACAGAATCGTGACCTTTGTCCTGGATACAGGGATTCAGATTTATGTTGGTAGGCCTAGAACATGACCTCTGGAAATGCCTATGTTCAAACTAACACAGACAGCACATAAGCTAACAGCTGAACTGATAAATGGGAGAGAGAATTTTGCGTAAGTTTGAGAGGGGATGGTTTTGCTGATCTAATCCTGTCCCTAACCACTTGAACAGAAATCGTTAAAAATAAACCACATCCGCTTTGACTTTTCAGGAAAATGACGTAATGTCTATTTTTAGCTTTACAGTCGTTCTAAAGTGTATTTTTAACACATACACACACACACATAAAACACAAGGTAATGGACAATGTGAAATGTGATGACATGATAATGGACAATGTGAAATATAATGACGTGGTAATGAACAATGTGAAATGTGGTGACGTGGTAATGGACAATGTGAAATATGATGACATGGTAATGGACAATGTGAAATATGATGACATGGTAATGGACGATGTGAAATGTGATGACGTGGTAATAGACAATATGAAATGTAATGACATGATAACGGACAATGTGAAATGTAATGACGTGGTAATGGACAATGTGAAGTGTAATGACGTGGTAATGGATAATGTGAAATGTAATGACGTGGTAATGGACAATGTGAAGTGTAATGACGTGGTAATTTACAATGTAAAATGTGGTGACGTGATAACGGACAATGAGAAATGTGATGACGTGGTAATGGACAATGTGAAGTGTAATGACGTGGTAATTGATAATGTGAAATGTAATGACGTGGTAATGGACAATGTGAAATGTAATGACGTGGTAATGGACAATGTGAAATGTGATGACGTGATAACTAATTTAATAATGAAAATAACCACACGGAGTTTCAGCACAATAAAAATAAAAGCCCTTACCTGGAAACATGCAGCGCACCAGTGCAGAATTTTGGTATAAGCTGGGGTCTCACAGACCTTCTTGTATAGCTTTCTAATCATGGAGACTTCGGAGCTTCATACATCTTAGGGGCCACCAAGTCTAAATCCTGTGATGTAGCTTAGGGCTCCCACCAAGTCTAAATCCTGCATTGTAGCTTAGAGCCCCACCAAGTCTAAATCCTGCATTATAGCTTAGGGCCCCACCAAGTCTAAATCCTGCATTGTAGCTTAGGGCCCCACCAAGTCTAAATCCCTTATTGTAGCCCCACCAAATCTAAATCACTCATTGTAGCCCCACCAAATCTAAATCACTCATTGTAGCACCACCAAATCTAAATCCCTCATTTTAGTTTAGGCCCCACCAAATCTAAATCCCTCATTTTAGCTTAGGGCCCCACCAAATCTAAATCCCTCATTTTAGCTTAGGGCCCCACCAAATCTAAATCTCTCATTGTAGCTTAGGGCTCCACCAAGTCTAAATCCCTCATTGTAGCTTAGGGCTCCATTAAATCTAAATCCTTCATTGTAGCTTAGGGCCCCACCAAATCTAAATCCCTCATTGTAGCTTAGGACCTCACCAAGTATAATTCCGACACCGTAGCTAGTCTAAGCCCGACACTAGTTTTGCGCCCCAGCTAGTCTAAACCCGACAACGCAGTTTTCGGCCCAGATAGTCTAAACCCGACACCGTAGTTTTGGGCCCCAGCTAGTCTAAACCCGACACCGTAGCTTTGGGCCCAAGCTAGCCTGAGCTAGTCAGGTTAGAAAGGTGTCTAGTAAAGTAATGTGAAGTGTAATACGAGTCTCATCATGGTGATATGTACTGCTGGTGGATCGTTGATCATATATTGTCTATCTTTGTGGTTTCAATGTTTCTCGTTCTTGCTGCACTGGGTTTTGTTAATACCAGTTCTTACTGTCTTGTGTGTTGTGCTAAGTCTTGTCCATATATAACTCAGAATGCAAACAACATAGGACTAAAGATCAACGTAGGAAAGACAAAGTTAATGAAGCAAAATGTGAACATTAGAAATGTACTCAGAGTAGATAGCAAGTTAGTGGAGGAGGTCAACGAATTTGTATACCTTGGCAGTAGAGAAGTAGAAAATGGAGACAGCACAGAGGACATCAACAGCAGACTTATCAGAGCAAACCAGGCTTTTGCAATGCTGCAGACTATATGGAAATCAGAAAAACTAAGCATGAATACGAAAATCAGGATATCTAAGTGTACTGCTCTATGGAAGTGAATGATGGAAAATCACCAAAACCGTAGAAAACAAGTTGAATTTCTTTCCAGACTAAATGTTTACGAAGAATTAGAAAAATATTTTGGCCAAACACCATAAGAAATAACATCTTGTTGGCAGAAATGCAGATGAAGCCACTGACAACAATTATTGAGGAAAGACGCTGGCGATGGTTGGGACATGTGCTCCGAATGACTGACAACTCACTACTAAAAATAGCACTAAGATGGACACCACAGGGGAACAGAAGTAAGGGTAGACCAAAAGAGACATGGAGAAGAACAACAAAGAGGATGTTGAGCAATAAAGGGCTCACCTGGGCAAGAGCAGGGAAAAAAAAAGGCAAAGGACAGGCATTTGTGGAAAACCCTTGCGGAAGCCCCATGTGTCCTGGGCACTTAAGGTTCAGAGCGATATATATCTTGATCACGAGTTCTTGGAGCGTTGTTGCCCGTGATATGTTGGAATTGTGTTGAATGTCAGGTGTTACTTCTTTATACATTTAAAATGTGCACTGGTAGCATACAAGAGTCAATGAAGGCCGAACCTGGAGAGATTTATTAAAGGGGTGCTAATATGTCCCATTAGTCGGGCTATACACATACAATGGGGGAATGTTCTTGATTTAAAACCAGGCACCCAATCAACTTTTACTATATTCTACAGCTGCACTCTCTACACAGACTTAACAGCCCAAACCTGACCCCAGGGGAAAAGCATGGACGGAAAACTGTGGGCCACACGTGATATAAACTGTGGGCCACACATGAAAAACTGTGGGACACAGATGATAAACTGTGGGACACACGTGATAAACTGTGGGACACACATGAAAAACTGTGGGACACAGATGATAAACTGTGGGCCACAGATGATAAACTGTGGGATACACATGAAAAACTGTGGGATACACATGAAGAACTCCTGCATGGAGGTCATTCTTCTCATTGTCTAGAATGCCGAGCATACAAACCTGAAGAAGAAGAAGGAAGAAGAAGAAAGAAAGAAACAAGCAAACAAATAAACAAACCAAGAAGAAGGAAGAACAAGAAGAAGGAAAAGAAGAAGAAGAGGAAGAAAGAACAAGGAGAAGGATAAGAAGAAAGAAAAGAAGAAAGAACAAGAAGGAGAAGAAGAAAGAATAAGAAGAAAGAACAAGAAAGAGAAGAAGAAAAAAGAACAAGAAGAAGGAAAAGAGGAAGAAAGAACAAGAAGAAGGATAAGAAGAAAGAACAAGAAGGAAAGAAAGAAAGAAAGAAAGAAAAGAAGAAGTTAATAAATGCACTTTTAAAGCAAGAAGAAAGAACAAGAAAGAGAAGAAGAAAGAAGAAAAAAGAACAAGAAGAAGGAAAAGAGGAAGAAAGAACAAGAAGAAGGATAAGAAGAAAGAACAAGAAAGACAGAAAGAAGAAGAAAGAAAAGAAGAAGTTAATAAATGCACTTTTAAAGCAAGAAGAAAGAACAAGAAAGAGAAGAAGAAAGAAGAAGAAAGAACAAGAAGAAGGAAAAGAGGAAGAAAGAACAAGAAGAAGGATAAGAAGAAAGAACAAGACAGAAAGAAAGAAAGACAGAAAGAAAGAAAGAAAGAAAAGAAGAAGTTAATAAATGCACTTTTAAAGCTAATCCACTGGGGATTCTGGTGATATCTCTGTCTGGTCGCTGCATGTGATTGATCCAGGTAACACAGGTAAGTAGGTCTATCAGATGACATCGGACAAGTGTACCTGGCGTTTGGTGCTTGACTGGTACTGGGATAAACAAAAAAATATGATATTTGTTACACCTGATTGAGCTGTTACACTTAACTGAGACATTTGTTATCGTTTCAGTCCTGACCTCGTGTTTCATTATCACAGCTGATATTGCAGTCAGATCCACTCTCAGCCTGTCAATCACGATGCCCATGATGTCAACATCTTTGTGCTAGTTCGTGTCACTGTTATATATATATATATATATATATATATATATATATCGCCACCTCTCTCAAGCAGGAGAGAGGATGGGCGCTGAAGGGACAGCTTAGCCACCACGATCAGCAAGCCAAACCTGGCCAAGACCATATCTTTTGGACGTGTATTGAATGAGAAGACACAAGTTAAAGAATCTGACAATCACCAGAAAACTCAAGGGAAAAAACAACTAGAGTGAGGTCTGGAGAAAAAAATATACGAACAGATCGTTGTCGGATTAACAAATACCCGGGTCCCTAGAGTCAGTTTAGAAAGGGCCCTTGGGCCCCCCTTCGAACTTATACTGTCCATCTTCTAATACATGGCCTATGAAGTCTAGATAGTCTAGATGTAATCTCTACTATTACAGCTAGATATAATCTATACTATTACTATATCTAGCTGTAATTTCTACTATTACTATATCTAGCTGTAATCTCTACTATTACTATATCTAGCTGTAATCTCTACTATTACTATATCTAGCTGTAACCTCTACTGTTACTATATCTAGCTGTAATCTCTACTATTACTAATCTCTACTGTTACTATATCTAGCTGTAACCTCTACTATTACTATATCTGGATATAATCTCTACTATTACTATATCTGGATATAATCTCAACTATTACTATATCTGGATATAATCTCTACTATTACTATATCTGGATATAATCTCTACTATTACTATATCTGGATATAATCTCTACTATTACTATATCTGGATATAATCTATACTATTACTGCATCTAGCTGTAATCTCTACTATTACTATATCAGGATATAATCCCTACTATTACTGTATCAACCTGTAATCTCTACTATTACTATTGAACTCTGTATCACACAGACCACACACTGGCACGTCCCTGTCTTCAAACAAAACGTCTAGCAGTCGCAGTTATAAATGATTGTCACATGAAACTATAAACTATAAACTATAATCTGTATTTGCTGAGTTTATTTTTTGTCTTTACACTCGCCCCACCCCCACCCCACCCCACACCAATAGCCTGGTGGATAATCTGCCAACGGAGCAAAATGGCGAAGTGGTATGTGAGGAAAGAGTGAAAATGTCAGAACAGATCAGATCGTCTGTGCTTTGTCCTCTCCTAGCAAGGCGGCTGCCTGCTTGACTGAAGTCTGCGGTTCTGTTCCCGCTTATCCTCAGAATGCTTTCTCTTTCTCTGTCCTCTAACTTGTTTGTTCTAGAAATGTTCCACACTAATTCTGTTTATACTGTTTTCCTGCTTTGCTACCCCCCAAACCTTGCTTTTTTGCCACTGCAATGAAAAATTCCAGGAAATGAAAAGCGCAAAAACTAATTCTTCACCAAGACCAGGAGAAGCAGTAGACATGCGCTTGTCCACAAATCTCCATCCTTGATAATCTCCATGAGGTCAGCTGGCGGCTTGTTAATGTCCTGTCGCGTTACACTGTCCGTGATTTGTTTGTTTTTTTCCCTCTTGGTCTTCCCCCTGCCTCTCTCCTCATTTATCTTTCCTGTTGTTTTGATGTTTCCAAGCCCTCTCTCTCTCTCTCTCTCTCTTGTCTAATAAACGATGGCTGTCTTTTTCTCATGGGTTTAGTTAGGTTGCTATCTTCATTGTAGTTTTGTTGAAAGTTCCTTGTTTGTCATCAGTTTTACACAAAGATGGAAAGAAAGAAGAAAGTAGACAGAAAAGAGAGTGGCAGAAAAAAGAATGAGCACAAATAAAAGAAGAACATATAACAATCCAGCATTTCCTAAAATGCCTTTGTCAAGGGCCACATAGGAAAGCAACATGGCAGACAAAACCGTGAAAAATTAACATCCAGCTTTGTCGGCGTCTTCCTTATGGGAAAGACGAGCACAAAATGCATCTTTTCGTAAAACTGACTCATGCACCTCTGTCTACCTTTATTACTAGAACCATACAACTCTATCTTACTAGAACCATACACCTCTGCCTACCTTTATTACTAGAACCATACACCTCTATCTACCTTTATTACTAGAACCATACAACTCTATCTTACTAGAACCATACACCTCTATCTACCTTTATTACTAGAACCATACACCTCTGCCTACCTTTATTACTAGAACCATACACCTCTATCTACCTTTATTACTAGAACCATACACCTCTGTCTACCTTTATTACTAGAACCATACACCTCTATCTACCTTTATTACTAGAACCATACAACTCTATCTTACTAGAACCATACACTTCTGTCTACCTTTATTACTAGAACCATACACCTCTATCTACCTTTATTACTAGAACCATACACCTCTATCTACCTTTATTACTAGAACCATACACCTCTATCTACCTTTATTACTAGAACCATACACCTCTGCCTACCTTTATTACTAGAACCATACACCTCTATCTACCTTTATTACTAGAACCATACACCTCTATCTACCTTTATTACTAGAACCATACACCTCTATCTACCTTTATTACTAGAACCATACACTTGTTTCTACTTTTATTACTGGAACCATACACTTGTTTCCACCTTTATTACTGGAACCATACACTTGTTTCCACCTTTATTACTGGAACCATACACTTGTTTCCACCTTTATTACTGGAACCATACACTTGTTTCCACCTTTATTACTGGAACCATACACTTGTTTCCACCTTTATTACTGGAACCATACACTTGTTTCCACCTTTATTACTGGAACCATACACTTGTTTCTACCTTTATTACTGGAACCATACACTTGTTTCTACCTTTATTACTAGAACCATACACTTGTTTCTACCTTTATTACTAGAACCATACACCTCTGTCTACCTTTATTACTAGAACCATACACCTCTATCTACCTTTATTACTAGAACCATACACCTCTGTCTACCTTTATTACTAGAACCATACACCTCTGTCTACCTTTATTACTAGAACCATAACCTCTGTCTACCTTTATTACTAGAACCATACACCTCTGTCTACCTTTATTACTAGAACCATACACCTCTGTCTACCTTTATTACTAGAACCATACACCTCTGTCTACCTTTATTACTAGAACCATACACCTCTGTCTACCTTTATTACTAGAACCATACACCTCTGTCTACCTTTATTACTAGAACCACACACCTCTGTCTACCTTTATTACTAGAACCATACACCTCTGTCTACCTTTATTACTAGAACCATACACCTCTGTCTACCTTTATTACTAGAACCATACACCTCTGTCTACCTTTATTACTAGAACCATACACCTCTGTCTACCTTTATTACTAGAACCATACACCTCTGTCTACCTTTATTACTAGAACCACACACCTCTGTCTACCTTTATTACTAGAACCACACACCTCTATCTACCTTTATTACTAGAACCATACACTTGTTTCCACCTTTATTACTAGAACCAGTTTTATCACCATCGTCGTTTCTCTTGTTTGTGACAGTAGCTGTCCATACTGCAGTTGATATTCTTCTAAGAAACCACATCTCTGTTACTTTTAGTGATCTTTGCATTGATTTGTTAATTTAACTGCACAAAACGTAGAATTTATGAACAAGTCCATAGAAACGATGAAGTCGCACCTGATGAATGAATGAATGAAGGCTTTATTCTGTCTTTGTTTTCAGTCAGTGTTTCTAGCAGCTTCTGTCTGAAGTTATCTTCCCGTCAACCTCTATGTATGCTCCAATCTTCTTTCTCTCTAAAGAGGGAATCGGTTCATATCCGGAACCAGTTTGTAAGAACCGAGCACCCCCTTTTTACCGGAAGAACCAAAAAGAATCGGTTCCTAATCCGGTTCCGCCCAGTTCTGCCTGAGTTTTCTCCTCGACTTGAATCACTGATCTACGGGGGACTTTGTTCCTGGGCCCCCAAGGACTTTCTTTAAGTCAAGGGTGGGTCAGAATGTTTACAACATTGTTCTCGGAGGCCCTGCTTACATGTCAGAGTCCAGAGCACTCACCACTCCCCCGCCCCTCCCCCCCCCCCCCCCTCTAGTTAGACTGCAAGACTCGTTGATGTTTTCACGCACAGAAAGATGGCCGACCTATCTGTGCTGCCTTTGTCTAATCTCACTGTTTCCATCCTTTACTTCGTTACGTTCACTTAGTTTAACCTTTCTTCCTCTCTTGTCTTTTCAGATTACAAACATCCCATCAAACAGACAAGCAAACGGGCTGACAAACAAACAAGAAAAACAGAATGATAAACAAATGTTGTTGGAACAGACACAATCTGCTAGTCGCTTTTTCTGTGTCAAGGCCGAATGGACTCTACATTTATCTGTCACATTCGACCTGTGGCTGTTCGCTGCAGAAACTCAAGTTTGAATCACTGCTTTGACGTGAAGAAAACATGTGTGTTTTGACACGAAGATCAGCCAAACACATGTGCTAGAAAATGACTAACTTGAGAATGAACGAGGCAATGTATCGACCGAATTATTTCCTTGTATATCCAATGTGACAATTAAACAAGCTAAAAGATTGACTGGGATTTGTGGTTTTCTTTCTTTCTTTCTTAAGTAGCCATGGTTTGCAGAGATCTTGCTTATGGGTTTCTTACTTGTACGAACTCCCTGTAACTGCGAGCTGTTGTTCTTTGCAGCCGATGCTGTAGAGATGTTGAGACACACCATCGCACCGGCACGGGAGCGGGTTATGGCGGCTACTTTTTCAGTCCCGGAGTACAGCTAAAAAGCGGAGGGTGTGCAATGCTTCTTTAGCAGACTCCACCACCATGGGGACTATGGCGATCCCTGCCCTGTTAGCCAGGCTAGGCCTGTTACTGGGGGTACCACGGAGAGGTAGAAGAGGGTCTTGGACGCTCACCCTGACTCTGGCAAATCAGCTATGGACCCTAACCCTGACTCTGGCATATCAGCTATGGGTCACTAACCCTGACGCTGGCATATCAGCTATGGGTCACTAACCCTGACGCTGGCATATCAGCTATGGGTCGCTAACCCTGACGCTGGCATATCAGCTATGGGACCCTAACCCTGACGCTGGCATATCAGCTATGGGACCCTAACCCTGACGCTGGCATATCAGCTATGGGACCTTAACCCTGACGCTGGCATATCAGCTATGGGACCCTAACCCTGACGCTGGCATATCAGCTATGGGACCCTAACCCTGACGCTGGCATATCAGCTATGGGTCGCTAACCCTGACGCTGGCATATCAGCTATGGGTCGCTGATTACCTTATCGGGCGTCTTCACCTCAATGGGTTTCTTAAAAGAACATCTGTTTCTTATTTAAGGAGACAGAAAGCGTGACAGAACGTAACAACACGTTCTGTTTCCTAAAAGCTACATCAGTCAGTCAGTCATTTGCATGTCCCTTGCGGAACTTTGCCTCCCTAACAGCTCTCCTGTAGACCTCTCGCTTGTAAGCAAGATGCCTTGCTACTGTTGCATCCATTCGCGGATCATCAACGATCAAAGCTACGACTGTATGTTCTAATCCAGATCAGAGACGATCCAGATAGCCCAAACGGTATAAAAATGGAGACCGGATGAGTCATACAGAGAACGCAGGGAACGTCATAGCACACTACACGCCTGGTCGTAGGTGCATCGTAGCACACTATACGCCTGGTCGTAGGTGCATCGTAGCACACTACACGCCTGATCGTCAGTGTATTAAGGAAAGACTGGAAAATACAGATGAAGACACGACCGCGTGTCTGAGCTTGCAGTGAGCACTGAAGGGAACAATGTAGTGAGTGAAGTTGTATCATGGGAGGGAAGTTGTATCATGGGCTGTAGTTTGGTACGCCAAAGTTGTGACCATAAAATACAGTGAGTGAAGTTGTATCATGGAAGGAAAGATGTATCATGGGCTGTAGTTTGCTATGTCAAAGCTGTGACTATAAAATGTGGTGAAGGAAGATGTATTATCGGCTGTAGTTTGTTATGCCAAAGCTGTGACTATGCTCTTTTCTATTCTTGTGGTGGCCAGCGCTAGCTCATCCATAAACTCTCAACCAGCCCTGGCTTCAGCCAAACTTTCTTCCAGCTGGATCCTGCCTGAACCCAACTTCATCCACCACATCCCCAGCTCTGGTCTCTGCAGCTAAAAGGTGTCTTCGTGTGTCCTGTGAGGGACAAAAGAGAACGACTGCCACGTCCCAGGTGTGATAGCTTCAGTAGGTGGATGGATGGATGGATGGATGGATGGATGGACGGACGGATGGATGGACGGATGGATGGATGGATGGATGGACGGATGGATGGATGGACGGACGGATGGATGGATGGATGGATGGATGGATGGATGGATGGATGGATGGATGGATGGACGGACGGATGGATGGACGGATGGATGGATGGATGGATGGATGGATGGATGGATGGATGGATGGACGGACGGATGGATGGATGGATGGATGGATGGATGGATGGACGGACGGATGGATGGACGGATGGATGGATGGATGGATGGATGGATGGATGGATGGATGGATGGATGGACGGATGGATGGATGGATGGATGGATGGATGGATGGACGGACGGACGGATGGACGGATGGATGGATGGATGGATGGATGGATGGACGGACGGATGGATGGACGGATGGATGGATGGATGGATGGATGGACGGACAGATGGATGGATGGACGGATGGATGGATGGATGGATGGACGGACGGACGGACGGACGGACGGACGGACGGATGGATGGATGGATGGATGGATGGATGGATAACTTTTAAAAACCCTGCTGTTGATGACTTCGTGTACACAACAACAAGACCGGGCGTTTTGTATTTTCCGACTGCGGGGACTGCATTCAAAATCAACAACAGAGCAAGCACTTCACCAGGCGCTACGGAATATATTCATCACCTGAAGTAGGACATGTTCTGTCAACTTGACACAAGAGGCTAATCAAACGGCAGACACTTGACAAACAAGGCTTAAACCACAGGCGGGTAAAAATATCTTCATCTTAACTAATCATCGATGTTTGTCACATGCCTGTGTGTATCGTTGCCCCACATTTGATAAATATGTGCAGGTAATCAACATTATCAAAGGGCCTTATCGCATTCTCTTGTTTCAGTCTACTTGCATCTGCACACGTAAGCCTTATATTTTTTAAAAATCTGCATAAACATAGGACATATGTTGGCGGTGTCAAGGGAAAATGTACCCTGGTCATGTGTTGTACAAGCCTGCACTCATACTGCTACTATGGAAGCTGTTAGCAAAAGATCATGGGATCTGGGGTACACATACTTCTTCTGGATGTGAGAAGAAACTGATGGGGGTTTGGGACTCCATGTCTAAACATCTGTTTAAACATTTCTTAGATGTTAGCTTTTTTCAGAGAGAGAATGAATGAATGAATAATCTTTATTTTTAAAGGGTAAAGAATTGGGCACGCAGGCCGGTCTTACATTCTGCCCTTCATCACTCCATCTTTCACTCTTCCCACACACTCGTTTTAATACAAGTATACAAATTAAATTACGAAAAAAAACATATCAAAAGAGTGTAAGATTTAACTACTACATTCAAAGTAAAAGAGAAGAAGTAATTAACCTAATAAAATAGCACTCACGCACACATACACACACAGACATATACATAAACAAAAATACATTGTAAATACAGATCTTCTAACATATGTTTTTTAACAAACATTAAAATAATTTCTAACAATATCTAACAAGTTACTTTTCTAACTATGTCATTTTAGTACTTGATGGTTGGCGAGTCATGGGTTGAGAGAGTGCTGGTTACTGAGGCATATAATTACAAGCAAGTAAATAATGAAACAGGTTTGAGTTAAAGGATGAAGTATTACCAATGGATTTTAAATGGTAGGGGAGGGTGTTCCAGAGCTGTACTGCAGAGTATGCAAGGCTTTTCTTGTACAGGTCAATCCTGGGTTTAGGAAGAATACAGTGTTTTAAACGCTGGCTATGCTTAGTGTTATACGTAAACAGTGACCACAAGAGAGAAAGGAGGAGGGAGGTATTGAGAGAGAGAGAGAGAGGGTGCTTTCCATGTTGGCAATCAGAGGCTCGCCGTTGACAACCTGGAATCGGGGGTTCATCCGACCAAGACCCTGTCCCATCTCTCCGTTGGTATCCCCAGTAACAGGCCTAGCCTGGCTAACGAGGCTGGGATCGCCATAGTCCCCCTGATGGTGGAGTCTGATAAAGAAGTACTGCACTACCCTTGCTTTTTATCTGCTCTCAGAGGTTAAAAAAATAGCTCGCAAGTCGACATGGATAATTAGTGTATAAGTATATAAAACTAATCAGAGAATACCAAAACAAGCTAAAAAGTGGAACATAACATGCCGAAGAAAAAGAGGTCAACCATGTGAAACTCTAAAGAGGACATTGTTAAGAGAGGCCAGTTTAGTAGGCATAATATCCCTTGATGAGGTTGAAAAGCTCGCCGAAGACAGGAAAACTTGGAAAACTACCATGCTAGCCCTATATGATATTTAACGGCACGAGAAGGATGTAAGATGTAAGATATACAATTAAGTATATAACTATAAGTAAATAAAACTAAATATATAACATTACCCGAAGTCACTGCAGTAAATTTGTGATAACAAAATGTATAAAATGGGGAGAAAGTAAGAATAGCTTTTTTACTTAACCATCACACAGTTGTAACGTTTCCTTTCTATCCACATGGTCACTTTTCCTTTCTACCCACATGGCCACTTTTCCTTTCTACCCACATGGTCACTTTTCCTTTCTACCCACATGGTCACTTTTCCTTTCTACCCACATGGTCACTTTTCCTTTCTACCCACATGGTCACTTTTCCTTTCTACCCACATGGTCAGATGGTTAAGAAAATTATCACCATCTGCCACTAATCCAACTCGACCCCGACACTCGCGACAGTTTCTCTGATCCACCCCTATTAGCATACAAACGAGAACCAAATCTTAAGGACATCCTCATCCATAGCCACTTGAAGCGGAACCTTGCATATGCTGGTACCAGAAAATGTAACCGCCCCCGCTATGTTACCTCCCCTGTAGTCTGGGAAACGAAAACAATCACCTTTCCCAAAACTATCCTCACTCTTCATGAGGGATTCACATGCGAGTCCCGCAATGTGATATATGCCATTGTATGCAAAAGATGCAGGATAACTTATGTTGGTGAAATTGGTCCCAGATTATGTGACCGTATCCAGAAACATCTGTACGATATCACCCAGCATGCTTTGAAACCAGTCCCTAATCATTTCAATGACTCAAATCACAGAGGCAAATCATATTTTCTGGTAACAGCCATCAAACAATGTCACGTTGATGACAAAAGCCGCCTAGCGCTTGAGAATCGCTACATTCAGGAATATGGGACGCTGCAACCACATGGTTTGAACTCATAATTCAGCTATACCTGAGATTCTCCTCTTTCACAATCACATTCCCTCTGCACTAAGTTCCACTCATGTCTCACTTGTTACAATAGTTCAGACCCCCCCCCCCCCCCCCACAGCATCAGATTACAACTCCTCTACGCCAAATATGGTCACCTATTCTAACCTTCTTCCGGCTAGGTTACTATTGTATCACTCTCTCCCCTTTCCGCGGCTCCCCCTCCCCACCCCCACCCCCATTTACGCCCACTTATCACACATCACAAGACTCCATTTAAACATTCTCTACATTCCACCATGCGCACTTTCGAACACAGCCTCTTACAAGCCACAGTCTCTTACAAGCCACAGTCTCTTACAAGTCACAGTCTCTTACAAGTCACAGTCTCTTACAAGCCACAGTCTCTTACAAGTCACAGCTAAATACTCCATTCGTTTTATTTTATTCTGTTTTTTTTTCCATTTCTGTTTTTTTTTTTACTTAGCATTCTTGCGAATTTATATTTTATCTCCTCTGTCTATTTCTTTGTCCTGTGTGCTTTTGTGTGGTTAAGGTTCACATTGAAAAGTCACAACTGCGTGGTCGCTAAGTAATAAAGCTGCTCCTACTTTCTTCCTGGTTTAGACACTATACAAGCGACATGATGATGCTGTATCTCAACACCGGCACTGAATCTGCTTCAAAGAACATCAGTCTACAGTTCTAGAGAAGAAGAAGAAGAAGAAGAAGAAGTCATACTTAGTTATGGCGCTAAACCTCCCACTCCAGACAGTCATACTTAATTATGTCTCTAAACCTCCCACTCCAGACAGTCATACTTAGTTATGTCTCTAAACCTCCCACTCCAGACAGTCATACTTAGTTATGTCTCTAAACCTCCCACTCCAGACAGTCATATTTAATTATGTCTCTAAACCTCCCACTCCAGACAGTCATATTTAATTATGTCTCTAAACCTCCCACTCCAGACAGTCATATTTAATTATGTCTCTAAACCTCCCACTCCAGACAGTCATATTTAGTTATGTCTCTAAACCTCCCACTCCAGACAGTCATACTTAGTTATGTCTCTAAACCTTCCACTCCAGACAGTCATATTTAATTATGTCTCTAAACCTCCCACTCCAGACAGTCATATTTAATTATGTCTCTAAACCTCCCACTCCAGACAGTCATATTTAATTATGTCTCTAAACCTCCCACTCCAGACAGTCATATTTAATTATGTCTCTAAACCTCCCACTCCAGACAGTCATACTTAGTTATGTCTCTAAACCTCCCACTCCAGACTTCTCTGTTGTTTTTTTTTCCTTCTTTACAACTTTAGTTCCTTCATCAGTTCTACACTATACACCAATTCTAGCTCCGACTCCACCAAAAATGTTCTCTAAATCTGGCTCGTCAATTTTTCTGCTGTCAGACTTTTTCAAAAATAAAAAAGATACATTTAATCTATGTTTGTCTGGCAAGCAGGTAGGTAGACAGACAGGCAGGCAGATAGACAAACAGGTAGACAGGCAGGCAGGCAGATAGACAAACAGGTAGACAGGCAGGCAGGCAGATAGGCAGACAGGCAGGCAGACATCATGTTTTACTTAACAGCTTCTATCTTGGCTCATTTTGTCAGTGTTTGATTGACATAACCGGCCACAACAACAGCAAACCAGAGCTAGTCCACCTGGTAACAAGGGCGCCTCCTGCCGAACTACAACTATCCACCCCTGCCATGAGAAGCTAATGCACTAGCCACTGTGCAACTCATGTCCCTATTAGAAAGTCAGTATTTTGAATTTATCGTGAATAAATAATATGACTATCTAGGGGCCACAATTTCTGGGTGAACACACCAACAGGACTATCAGATATTCAGATTCCACGGACATTTTGTTGTTGTTTCTTTTCAAGAAATGTTTCTTAATTGTATTATTTTTTTCAACTTTCGAGAATGTTTTTTCATTTCTTTGCTGTAAATTTGTGCTCTCTCGTTTGCGACTATCACTTCAAATTTCGTCCAAAGTTTTAAACTTAAATCTCTCTGTGAATACGGTCATGCGAAATACGACATATTTTGTGCTTATATATCTCTCTAACAATGTCCGGTCAGCCATTATACGTCTCTCTAACAATGTCCGGTCAGCCATTATACGTCTCTCTAACAATGTCCGTTCAGTCTTTATATATCTCTCTAACACTGTTCTAAGGACTGCAATAGCCAGAAGTGGGATGGAGGATAATTAAATTTCTCCAAGGCGTGCGTCTCAAATAGCCTCTGACAGTCCAAGTCCAGCTCCTGGCCTTCTCGTGGCGGAACTGTTTAAACTGACAGGAGAAGGGGCAAAAGGCGAGTATCTGGCGCCTGAAAACCAGACGCTTCGGGTAGATGAGACTCGTTAGTCTTGGTTGGTAGCTCATCTTACATCTTACATCTTTCCCGTACCGTTAAACGTCACATAGGGCCCGTATGGTAGTTCGCCAAGATGTTCTGTCTTCGGTGAGTTTTTCACTCTCATCAAGGGATGTTATGCCCAATGAATTGGCTTCTCTTAACAATGTCCTCTTTAGAGTTTCACCTGGTCGACCTCTTTTTCTTCGGCCTGTTGTGTTCCATTTGATAGCTTGTTTGAGGATTCTCTGATTGTTTCTTCTCATCACATGACCGACATATGCCCATCTTCTTTTTCTGATCAACCATGAGACAGGTTGTTGTTTGCTCATCTGTCTGACCTCTGCGGTGTTCTTGAATTCATTCCACTTTATACCGAATATTTCCTTAGGCATTGGTAGCTCATCTAGGAGAAGGAAAACTCTGATTTCACCCTCCCCCCCCCCCCCCCCGCTGCCTTGTAGGGTAGGCTCTGGCCAGAGTCAAAGGCTAGTGGAGTAAACCATAAACAAATCGGTGGAAGGCAAGGGGAAACCAACACTGTACATTCCCAAGAACAATCATGACAATCCACAATTCTTTGAATCAAAACGACGTTAATGGGGGTTCCACTGGAACTACCTCGTCCGACAGGGTCTGTCACGTGCGACAGGTGACACCAGATTGTCATCCAACTGCTGTACGCAAAGAAAACACAAGTAACACCACAGTAATTGCAACATGGAACATTAGAACACTAACAGAACTTGGAAAACTGGAAAACATTGAACAAGAAATGAAAAGAATGGAAATTAACATCCTTGCTTTATGTGAAATGAGATGGACTGGAGCAGGAAGCAGAGATCATAAAGACTTCAAAATAATATATTCCGGGAGAAACCAGTGTAGAAATGGAGTTGGCATAATATTGGATAAGAAGACAGCAAGAACCGTGAAAGGTTTCTGGTGCATATCGGACAGAGTGTTAATGGTTAAATTACAGGGCCACCCAATAGACACAAACCTCATCCAAGTATACGCACCAACTTCAGAAAGCTCTGATGATGAGATAAAAGAATTTTACAACAATCTGGACATGGCGATGAAACAGTGCAAACCATGGGAAGTAAACTTTGTACTGGGTCATTTAAACGCGAAAGTAGGGACTGGACAAGACAGTGAAGCTACTGGCAAGTATGGACTAGGTATCAGACATACAAGAGGAGAGATGTTGATTGAGTAGGCAGAAAAGAATACAATGATAGTAGGAAATACTTGGTTTCAGCACCACCCAAGGTGACTATGGACACGGAAAAGCCCAAATAGTAACATACGTAACCAGATAGATTACATTATGATCAACAGAAGATTCAGGAACTCACTAATATCCGTGAAAACAAGACCAAGCGCAGACTGCAACAATGACCACATAACAGTTGTAGGGAAAGTGAGAATCAGGCTAAAGAGGTTAAAGGTAGCAGCTAAAAACAAAGAACCAGATAGAGAGCTATTACTGAAAGATAAGGCAATACAAGAACAATATAGGACCATAGTTTATAATAGATATAATTCCATAGAGAAGATTGAAACGATTGATGAACAGTGGAATATGCTTAAAGACTCTGTTCAGCAAACATCTGTCGAAATCCTACCTTCAAGTAAATGACACGCTAAACAGGGGTGAATGACAGAAGAAATTTTGCAACTAATGAATCGGAGAAGAGGTCTTAGGGAAGATAAAGATGAATATGACAAAATAAATAAAGAAATAAGACACAAATGCAATAAAACTGAAGAAGAATGGCTAAATAAAAAATGTAATGAAACAGAGACACACCATCATGGAAACGCAAGAGATATGTACAAACAAATAAAGGAGTTAACAAACAAAAGGGCATACCACAAGACTGGTTGTCTGAAGTCAAAGGAGGGGCATACAGTAATGGACAGAGATGAAATAATGGCACGATGGTGTGCGAATACATTAGAAAACTCTATGAGGACAATAGAAGCGAAATAGATATACGAAATAATAATGAAGTGTGGCTTTGTCGAAGGAAAAGGCACAAGTAATGCCATATATATATTGAGAACATTGATGGAAAGATCAATGGAAGTAAAGATTGACCTATACTTATGCTTCATAGACTACTGTAAAGCATTTGATAAAGTGAGACACACATAAATTATAAGAATGCTGGAAGACATCAACATAGATAGGAAAGATCTGAAACTCATCAAAAACATATACTGGCAGCAATCAGCAGCAATGAAGGCTGAGAACCAAACAGTAGCATTCCAAGACATAAAATTTGGAGTGAGACAAGGATGTGTTCTATCTCCTGACCTCTTCCCCTTGTACAGCGGAAACATAATGAGAAATATAGAGAGCTTGCCAGGAATATCAGTTGGCGGGTACAACCTTAACAACTTAAGATATGCAGACGACACAGTTCTGATTGTTAAAAGTGAAGGGGAGCTACAGGCTCTTCTGGACATCGTGGTTCGTGAAAGTAAAAGTCTCAGCCTGAATAAAAAGAAGACTGAAGTGATGGTCATCTCAAAGAAAAGAATACCACCAAAATGTAGCATTACCATCGATGGCACAGAACTGAAACAAATTGATAGATTCAAGTACTTAGGAACGATTATAACAGCTGATGGGAAATGTCACAACAAAATAAAAAGCAGACGTACTCAGGCCAAGTCAGCATTCCAGAAAATGAAACACATCTTGTGCAACAGATCCATCTCAATGGAAACAAGATTCCGAGTACTTAAATGTTACATCGAGCCAATTTTGTTTTATGGACGTAAAGCATGGTCCATGAATAAGAGAGTACAGCGAGAAATGGAGGCCATGGAAATGTGGTTCATAAGAAGGATGTTGAAGGTACCATGGACAGCCAAGAAAACTAACAAAGAAGTCTTAAGAGAGGCTGGAGTTGAAAGGCAAATTACAGCAAAGATCAGAGGCAGACAAGCGAGATTTGTAGGACATTTTCTGAGAAGAGGAAAACTGGAACACATTGTGACAACTGGAAAAATTGAGGGAAGAAGAGACATAGGCAGACAGAGACAGAAGTTGCTGGATGGGTTGTCAGTGTGGCTAGGAAGAAAGTCACCGGCGGATCTCATAATCTAGTCTAAAGACAGGGAATTGTGGAGAGAAATGATCGCCAACGCCACGCGGCACAGCACTTGATTGACTGATTGATTGCAATGTCCCGTCAGCCATTCTGCTTTTGAAAGCTTCGTGTACAGATAAAAACACTTGCCATTTCTTGCCTCACTTGTACGTATTGCAAGGATACTTCGAAATTAATTAAGGCCAGTCCCGTGTCGAGAGGTGTATGAAAATGAAATGTCAATAGATTGTTAATAAAACGAAAAAAATCTTTCACGAGCGTTAGTACAGCTAGTATGAAAGCCGGAGGGTGCCAGAAAACAAAGAATAGATTGGAGATATCATGTGTACTTTCAACAGAGCACATCAAAGCACAGTTCTGGTGCCCTGAACAGGATTTTGCACGTTACAAGCTCGCCTACATAGACTGAAGGTCACTCCAACCCCATTCTGCTGCGCAAAAAGAAAAGAAATACAAAACCGTTTCCATATTCCACTTCAGATCCTGTAAATCTCTCTCTCTCCTCTCTCTCTCTCTCTCTCTCTCTCTCTCCCCGGAAACTCGAGAGCCCAAACCTGTCTCCAGGACATTGACAAGAATGGAAAAGTTTATCTTTGTCAACACTTCACTTCCTTCAGCCAAGCACAGTTTTTGCCGTCTTATTTTGCTCCTGTTTATGGCCACAATATTTTAATTATCTGCTTTTCATGATTCGCTTTTTCATTTTCTCTCATGTTCCTTTCTTTGTATTCATTTTTCGTCATGAATCATGGCCTCATTTTTCGGTTTAACCTCATTTCGCTGTCCTCGGCTTTCTTTGATGTTTGTCCCGAGTAAAATCCATCCTTCTGTACCATCAGTGAGACCGGTGTAAACATAACATTTGACAGCTTCCCCGATTCAATTATTATTGTTGGTTTAGATGTATGGATTTTTTTTAAAGTAAAAAAGTCTAAAGATATAATATCTAAAGACATGTCATTATGTGGAAAGACATACTTTTTGGTACTTATGGTCACAACTTCTGAGTTTTCTTGGGGGGAGGGGGGTCATTATCTTATTGTTTTGTTTCTTTGTAGCAGGAAGTTCTAATTTTTGTTTTCATATTAGTATTGTTTCGTTCGGGGTTTTTTCTCATTGTAAAAGTTTGTTATCTGATGTTACGTAATGTATTACTTCTAACACCGTGATACATTTTTTTTTACTAAGAACTGTGCCACACTGGAGAGAATTTCTGTAGAAAAAAAAAACTGAATCATTTGAAAAGGAAATGAAGACTGAACTAGAAGATAGTGGGCACATTGGCTAAGAGATCGTGTGGTCCAAACATTGCTTAACTCTGTTGCGACCGTCTCTGTTGTGAGACCATCTCTGTTGTGACCGTCTCTGTTGTGAGACCATCTCTGTTGTGACTGTCTCTGTTGTGAGACCATCTCTGTTGTGACCGTCTCTGTTGTGAGACCATCTCTGTTGTGACCGTCTCTGTTGTGAGACCATCTCTGTTGTGACCGTCTCTGTTGTGACCGTCTCTGCTGTGACCGTCTCTGCAGATCAAGATAAAATCCACAGACTCACCTGAATACATTGATTCACGTACTTTACTTGCTTAATTAACTTCGTGTGCAAGGTTAAAATATACGTGCACGCACGAGCACACATACACACACACACACATGTCTGGAACAATACGTATTAAAGTTTCATGACAGTCAGAGAAAACAAGAACGATAACTGCACAGCGTAGTGATCTGCACTTTGTCTGTAGTCTCTGCGTCTTTCGTTCGACGCCCCCCGCTGACTTCAGTATGGAGTATTTTTTTGGGACTGGCGCTTGCCTTCCCCTTTCGATCTCTTTTCGTTTAGCCGGTCACCTGTTACCAGGGGCAACGCTTTGGGGTAGAACACTCTCAGTCCGTTGTGATTCAGTAACTTGACACAAGCAGACACTCTCAGTCCGTTGTGATTCACTAACTTGACACAAGCAGACACTCTCAGTCCGTTGTGATTCACTAACTTGACACAAGCAGACACTCTCAGTCCGTTGTGATTCACTAACTTGACACAAGCAGACACTCTCAGTCCGTTGTGATTCACTAACTTGACACAAGCAGACACTCTCAGTCCGTTGTGATTCACTAACTTGACACAAGCAGACACTCTAAGTCCGTTGTGATTCACTAACTTGACACAAGCAGACACTCTCAGTCCGTTGTGATTCACTAACTTGACACAAGCAGACACTCTCAGTCCGTTGTGATTCACTAACTTGACAAAGCAGACACTCTAAGTCCGTTGTGATTCACTAACTTGACACAAGTAGACACTCTCAGTCCGTTGTGATTCACTAACTTGACACAAGCAGACACTCTCAGTCCGTTGTGATTCACTAACTTGACACAAGCAGACAGTCTCAGTCCGTTGTGATTCACTAACTTGACACAAGCAGACACTCTCAGTCCGTTGTGATTCACTAACTTGACACAAGCAGACACTCTCAGTCCGTTGTGATTCACTAACTTGACACAAGCAGACACTCTCAGTCCGTTGTGATTCACTAACTTGACACAAGCAGACACTCTAAGTCCGTTGTGATTCACTAACTTGACACAAACAGACATTTTGAGTCACTGACTACTTCCTCTATACAAAATTAGTAGCGCGTCTTCGTCCTCTGGCATTATTTCTAAAATGACAGTGAAGACACAACATTCAGAATGAATGAGACAGGGATCAGCGACCCAAAAGATGTCTGTCTGCGTTAGGGTTGTCTGTTTGCGTCAGGGTTGTCTGTTTGCGTCAGGGCTGGCGAACCATAACAAACAAACCTATTCTACCCCCCCCCCCCACACACACACAGAGCGGTGACCCTGGAAACGGGCAGTACTCAGACTAAGAGAATAAGGAGGGCACTGGGAAAGCGGATCTAATCTTAGACGTACACCATGCCGAAGCTGGATGTGTCGGGCAGCGGGGGGGGGGGGGGGGCGCATAAAGGCAACACAGTGCAACCATCGTATTTTTGAAGAAGAAGAAGAAGAAGAAGAAGAATAAGAAGAATTCAAATATAAGACAGCCCTCCCCCCACCCCTCTGAAAAATGCCTATTGTTGAAAATATGAGCAGTAAGTTTAATTGAACTTTTCGTTTTACTGGAAGAGTTGAAGAAAGTTCACCATTTGCGGGAGTTCCCAATCATTATTTTCCGAAGTGCTTCTCTGTACCTGATTTCACCAGTATTTGATTTTCATAATCGATCATGGCCACAGCAAAAAAGAATATTTGTGTTGCAGTGTCCCATCTCCTCACTTGTGAGGCATTTGTCTTCAATTTTAGCCCTCACTTCTAGCTTCCTTTTAGCCCTCGCTTCTAGCTTCCTTTTAGCCCTCACTTCTAGCTTCCTTTTAGCCCTCAGCTTCCTTTTAGCCCTCACTTCTAGCTTCCTTTTAGCCCTCACTTCTAGCTTCCTTTTAGCCCTCACTTCTAGCTTCCTTTTAGCCCTCACTTCTAGCTTCCTTTTAGCCCTCACTTCTAGCTTCCTTTTAGCCCTCGCTTCTAGCTTCCTTTTAGCCCTCACTTCTAGCTTCCTTTTAGCCCTCACTTCTAGCTTCCTTTTAGCCCTCACTTCTAGCTTCCTTTTAGCCCTCAGCTTCCTTTTAGCCCTCACTTCTAGCTTCCTTTTAGCCCTCACTTCTATTTAGCCCTCGCTTCTAGCTTCCTTTTAGCCCTCGCTTCTAGCTTCCTTTTAGCCCTCACTTTCGCAAAGTTATTGGATTTTAATAGTCTGTTAAGTAAAGATATTTCATCATCATATTACAGCCCAAGGGTGTCTGATCTTTTCATTTTATAGAAGGATTTCAACATAGGAGCAAGTACTTCATAGCACCGGAGAAAATGTTTATGTATCTGAGAGGGGGTGAGGGAGAGAGAGGATGATGATGATGATGATGATGATGATGATGATGATGATGATGATGATGATGATGATGAAGGAGCCATTCAGTCATAGAAGCCACATCACTACCACTATCACTTCTAGGAGAGCTCGTTTTCCCAAGTTAGAAGTATTGGAAGAAGTATTAGAAATATTAGAAGTCTTTATAAAGTATTTAAATAGCAGGGCCAGCTTTATTAAGAAATACAGTTATAACATTTCATCTTAAAAAAGACAACAGGTTCTGTGTCCCACAGTGTAAGGCTAAATTATTCTGGTGTTAAATTTTAGCCGTTACACCGGGTTGCAGAAACATCCTGAAGAATCGCCCAAGCTCACTGCGCACATCTACTGCGCAGGATCGATCTACATAAACAGCGGAAGTCACATGACCTGGTCAGTTTAGTTCAGCTCAGAAAAACAGGAGGGCGGTTCAGAGAGCGATGTTAAAGGTTTCCGAAGCCATCGTTATTGACGAAAATTTTGGTCCCAAAGCGAAGGAGGAAGAAGAAGACATGCCTGCCTTACAAAAAGGAAGCAGGTATGTACATTTTGTTAACTAATTTTGTGGTAATACTCAGTTCTTACGTGTTGGTGAAGCGGGGACAAGATGGCAGACAATGTTTTTTTTTCGCAGTTAGATCTTACCGGCGCATTTGTGAGCTTTCGAAGAAAATGTATATATTTCACTACGTATACCAGAGATAAATGACACCGTATAAGTTTGCTTTCATTGAATCACGGGCGCGCTGATTTAACGATTGGGCTGGCAGAAGTTGGTCTGGAGGCTTGGCTATATTCCCAAGGCTACGTAATCTCGAGCAAGGTGAAGGTCGTTTGGTCGACAGCTGTTGACGGGTCGAAACCTTGGGATTTTTCCATCAGGTCAACTATACAACCGAGCTACACTTTCGCTTCTCTGGTCGTTCTTTGTGTTTGTGATAACCTATTTTGAGTAACAATCGATCTGTAGATGACGTTTTCTTACATGGTTAAACAAATTTTTTTTAACAAAAGAATGATCCGTTATCTCTGTCTCTTTCTAGTAAAAGGTAAAACATAACAGGTGAGCTTTTCTTCTTCTTTTTAAGTCTAGCCAGCTTGAGCTGGTATTGTCTGACCTGGCTGATTTGGGCGAGCTTACTTTTGTTTAAAGAAGAAGAAGAAAAGCATTTCTGTGCGTTGTCTACATTTACAAAAAGTAGATCTTGGATGGTAATACCATGGAGGCATCTAAGAGATAGAGCCCATATTTTCCTTGGCCTGTCTGCAGCTGTAGAGGGTGATGTAATCAGCGTTATGTCTGGTCGACTTAAACTTTCTTAGTTAAAGGCCAAGCAAGGTACCATTTTCTGCAGCCTGGGTGAATAGGTCACCAATGGCCCGGCTGCAACACTCGATCTTCCATCAGTTGAATTATAGCATTGTGGAAAAGCAATAGTCTCTTTCATTCATTCATCAGGTGCATTCATTGTTAATATTTGAATTTTAAAAAAAAGAAAAGAAAAAATTTGGTTGGCATGTTCCATATTGAGAGGGAAAATACAAACAGTCATATCATAGTGCCATGCCTTGTTTTCCTAGAAGTGGGTTCTGTGCTGAGATTTGTCTACATTGTGGAACATTAATAACCTCCTTTTTTTTTTTTGTTGTTGAAAGTCTGTTGTTTGATACAGCACCACAAGGGATGATGTTAAATCCTTAATTTAACCACGTTAATTTTTTTTTTTTGATGATGTTGTCATCTGTTGGATGTCAGGTGTAAATGCTGTCCTAGAAACTGATACTACTTTAAGAGCAACACTTTGCAAAGTTAGCTCACTGTTTTAGAAAATTTAAATTTGGTGGTGGAAAGGAAGAGTGTAGGGTTGGGGCAACAAGAAGAAAATGCATTGCCATTATTATACCAGGACTTCAAAATAATTTTTGTAACCCCAAAACAATGAACATGAACAGTTCTTGTCATCAGTAATTACAGCTGCTGTGTTTTACTGGGAAAAGATTTGTCCTTTATTATAGGCATTTAAAATTATAAACTTCCAACTATTGGACAAAATCATGTGAATGAAGTTTTTTTTTTAAAATTTAAGTCACCTAAATAGCCCGATGTCATCAGAGAGTTGTATGTTAGTTATTATATGTAAGTGGCCATATTAATTATGTCTGAAAATGACTGGACTTGGTTTTTGCTGAACAGCTTCTCGGGAGACTGAAGTATTCAGCCAAGTTACATAGTTTTTGTCTGCTTAGGTCCATTCTCCTGCAGTTGTGTTTACTGCCTTCATTTCCTACTGTTTGTTCCCTCCTCATATGGTATGGCACTACGTTAACATAGTTCCTCTGCAAGTGACATGGTTGGTTGCCAGTGCTTCCTGGTCCACATGGTTGATCTCACCAGGGCATTAAATAGATTGACCATGTATGACAGTTGTGGTGTGCAGTATACAAGAAGAAACTATGAAAACCATCTACTGGGATGCAGTATATTGATAGTTCTTTTGGGGGAAAACCTACTACCATTAAATTCCTCTATCACCCAACATGCTGTACTGAGAACCATAAATTCCTCTATCGCCCAACATGCTTTACAGAGAACCATAAATTCCTCTATCACCCAACATGCTGTACAGAGAACCATAAATTCTTTTATCTGACACATGGGAAAAAAAGAAAGAAGACTTGACTTGTAACAAAAAAGTCGAGACAAAAGTCCGTTGCAATTTTTTTCCCTTTTAGATTATTATATTAATCATGTAAATGATTATATTATGTATATTTTTCTGTTTTCAGCACAGTCAACAGAAACTGTATTATATCTCTCGGCCCCGGGCCTCAGTGGTGGTCCTGATGTTCCCCACGTCGCTCCAAGTTGCCGTACAAATGTGGCAGAGGGCAACGACGTGGGGGTTACAAAAGTGCCCCCTGTCAGTGTGAATAATTCTCTGATTGACTTGAACAACTCGGCTTGCAAGAAAACTTCGCAGGTCACAGTTTTTAACATCTGTTTTTGTTTTTAAACATTTCTAAATATTTTAATAAAGTTTTATCTGGTTTTGGTATGATCAGGACCGTGGGGTCAGTATTGCTGAACCATCATCAACTCTTTAATTCTGTGCTGTCTGTCTCTAACTGTGACACATTCATAAATGTTTTCAGGTGATTGCCAAGTTCTCTGGCTCCTGTCCTCTCGTGATATGTACAGGGAATTTTGACTGCCGTTTCCTTATGCTTTTAAATAGATGGTGATGCTTGTCGGCCTCTCCGAGAAATTCATGCATCTTTCTCAGAAACCACTTCTCCTAGTTTATTTTCACTGTTTATTGTCCAAGTGTTCATAAGCACACAACAGCGTTGTTCCACCTAGCTCTGTGATGTTGTAGCATTGTAATGTTTTTCTGGTAACAATACTTCTCTGGTCTTTTCTAATACCATTTTCTCAGAACATGTCTAGGAAATGGAGGTGGATTGGCCACACTCTGAGGAAACCCGACACCAGCATACAAATCTGACGCTGACTTGGAATCCTCAAGGAGATAGAAAACAAAGAAGACCTAGACTTGACTTGGAGAAGAGGAATTATGACAGTGCTCAGAGGCAAGGGATACATATGAAAAGAAGCAGAGAATAATTCCAAGAACAGGGATGACTGGAGAACCTTTATCCGTGGTCTGTGCTCTCAAGAAAGTGGGTAAGACCCAAAGACACACTAAGAAGAGTTATCACCAAGGAATGTTCAACAATGCTCATAGGAAACGCCGAAGGTCTAGAGCAAGTAGCAAGGAATTGGCAGACATGGATAGCCTTGTCCTCCGCTCTGTGCGCCGCCTTTAGCCCAAGAGGATCAGCTAACTAACTATGCTCTCAAGGGAGTGAAAGATGATGACAATGTTGATGATAATGGTTTTTTCTCAGAATTGTGAACATTTTCAGTTTTGTTATTTTTTACAAAGTCTGTCTGTTTCTTGTGTTTTAGTATACCTCATTGTATCTGTTGTGTTTTCAGGCACCATCGCGTTTGACATTCAAGATCTCGCCAGTTGCTGGGCTCACAGTATCATGGGAGACAACTCTCGTTGATGATTCATTGTATGTAGAGTTGCCTGCTGGGATACTGCCCGAGGGTTCCAAAGAAAGGTACTAATTTAGCAGCTCTGCCAGAATAAATTTTGATAGAAAGAAACTGGGAGGGAGTTGGTGTATAATTTAAAACGTGCCTCGGGTTATATTTGCGCTAGTTTTGTTTTAGTTATACTATGTTTAAGCTTAAAACTCTGACCATTGAATTTTGCAAGGGTTAACTCTCATGTCTTCTCATTTTCTGCAGTTTGGTGACTTTGTTGGAGTACGCAGAAGAGAAGCTGAAGTGCAAATATGTGGTCTGTTGCTTCAACAAGAGCAGAGTGGACCGTGGTCAGTATTTTACCTCTTTCTTGTTTGCTATTGTTTTTTATGGCGTTCCTCTTCTTAGGTCAGTAATATGATTTATCATTATAATCTTCTTTTTAGTGAAGGAATTTAAAGATGTAAGTACAGACAATGACGTAAAACCTTTTTTTTTTTCCCCCCTTCTCTACCCAGTCATCTGATCGGATGTTACTTCGGGCATATGTATAAAACTGAAAGTTATGTTGGTTTATATTCTCACACAACTGACATCTCAGAAATGACCCAGTCATCTGATTGGATGTTATATCATAGAGGCAGCTGGGGGATATGATATTAATGGCCATGTTATATCATAAAGGCAGCTAGGGGATATGATGTTAGTGGCCATGTTATATCATAAAGGCAGCTAGGGGATATGATGTTAGTGGTCATGTTATATCATAAAGGGAGCTAGGGGATATGATGTTAGTGGTCATGTTATATCATAAAGGCAGCTAGGGGATATGATGTTAGTGGTCATGTTATATCATAAAGGGAGCTAGGGGATATGATATTAATGGCCATGTTATATCATAAAGGCAGCTAGGGGATATGATGTTAGTGGCCATGTTATATCATAAAGGGAGCTAGGGGATATGATGTTAGTGGTCATGTTATATCATAAAGGGAGCTAGGGGATATGATGTTAGTGGTCATGTTATATCATAAAGGGAGCTAGGGGATATGATGTTAGTGGCCATGTTATATCATAAAGGGAGCTAGGGGATATGAT
Source organism: Achatina immaculata (assembly GCA_009760885.1). Lineage (NCBI taxonomy): Eukaryota > Metazoa > Mollusca > Gastropoda > Stylommatophora > Achatinidae > Lissachatina > Lissachatina immaculata. The sequence goes on along the minus strand of CM019710.1, from coordinate 26,473,808 downwards.
GTTAGTGGCCATGTTATATCATAAAGGCAGCTAGGGGATATGATGTTAGTGGTCATGTTATATCATAAAGAGAGCTAGGGGATATGATATTAGTGGTCATGTTATATCATAAAGAGAGCTAGGGGATATGATGTTAGTGGTCATGTTATCATAAAGGGAGCTAGGGGATATGATGTTAGTGGCCATGTTATATCATAAAGGCAGCTAGGGGATATGATGTTAGTGGTCATGTTATATCATAAAGAGAGCTAGGGGATATGATATTAGTGGTCATGTTATATCATAAAGAGAGCTAGGGGATATGATGTTAGTGGTCATGTTATATCATAAAGGGAGCTAGGGGATATGATGTTAGTGGTCATGTTATATCATAAAGGGAGCTAGGGGATATGATGTTAGTGGTCATGTTATATCATAAAGGGAGCTAGGGGATATGATGTTAGTGGTCATGTTATATCATAAAGGCAGCTAGGGGATATGATGTTAGTGGTCATGTTATATCATAAAGGCAGCTAGGGGATATGATGTTCCATGATCTGTCAGCACACTAGAGTCTCTCATGGTCATGATCATGCCTGGCCACATTTCCTTTCCCAGCTGCAAAAGAAGCTAGGTACCCATTTCTACAGCTGGAGGTGACCGGGATAAGTCAAAGCAGCAACCTTGTGTGTGAGAGACTGGCTCAGTCTGGGTGTTTGAATGTGCTCACTCTATGGCTCAGTCTGGGTGTTTGAATGTGCTCACTCTACATTTCAGTGTCCCTTCTGAGAGTCTTCAACTTCTTTGGTTTCCAAATTCTCCCGCCTGGTCATCCGTTGGTTGTCAGTCCCTCTCAGGATCTGCTGTTCATGGCTTACACTATTGAGAGGGATTCCGAGCTGGACAGCTCTGACAGTGATGATGATGAGGAAGAGGAGGGCTTGGGAAGGAAGAGGTCATCCTCAACCGAGCTCAGCGATGATGGAAGCTGCAGTGATGGCTAAACTAGGCCATCTGTCGAGTATGGAATAGTCAGACAGTTAATTATTCACACCGCAGTTGCATCCTAATAATTTTTTTTCTTCCTTGTTTTTTTGTGTTACTTGTAAATGTATGGTAACTTTTTTTTGTTTGTTTGTTTTGTTTTCATTTTTATCAAAATCTGCAGTATGATAGACTGAGTTTCTGACCATTTGTCCAGCTTCTTGTCAAGACAGTTTTGTGTAATTTTTTGTTTCAAATATTTAGACCTTACTTTTCTTTTAGAATTCATGATTGCCTTTGCCAAAACTTTATAAAGAAAAGGAACACAAAAAAAACTGGTCTGCTTATTAACAAGCTGTTTTAAAATCATGATTTTTTTTTTTTTTAAATTGAGTTTAGTATGGCAGAAAAAAGCCAACATTTGGGAGACTAAAGTAGGAAAGACAACAGAAATTGTCTGATCACATCCATCATCATCAGACCATATAAAGATGAGCAGGCCTTTACACATGATCAACTGCAGATTTTGTTCCGTGTTATGTTGATCAGGTTCATGTTTTTTAACATTTTTAAAATGAGCTTCTCCCAGATCATGTTTTTTTTTTTAATGAAAAATTTGTTTGAAAAAAAAAAGCTTTTGGAAATTACTAACTCGTTGCAGTTTTTATTTGAAGTAGGTCCACTTTGGTGATCAAACTTTTTAGGATCTTCGCTTACTGCAACGTTTAAGAAAAACATTGAGACAAGTAGATCTCGTCTGAGGAAACTTTTATGTGAACATCTTTAGACGCCAAAAAAAAAAAAGAAGCTCAGAAATGAGTGGATATTGTAACTTGATTTGAAAAAAATTTTAACATTACTTGTTAGCTCATATATTATGAGTTGACATTCATTTTGTGTGTGTGTGTGCGCATGTTGTATATGTAAACGTAAACAGTCTGTCCTGACTTATCTAACATATCATTTTTATTTCTGGGAATAATTCATTTCTCCAAAAATTTCAAAATTAATGATGACATGAATCATTGGCACGTACACTAAACATGCACACAAGCACATACTAAAATGATGTACTAAATAAATACGTGACAAATTGTTGTTCTATATGTGATGTGTAACAAAAAAAAACTATTGAAATGTTAATATACGGACGTAAATTACCCACATGGGATATTGTAAAGTTACGGCAACTTCCCTGTGTTTGTTATGTCATTGCTTATGGAACACACTCAGAAAATTTCTGAAACTCAAGTGATACCTGCCAATTTTTTTTTTGCATTTGAATTTCCTGTTGTGAATTTTTTTTTTTTTTAAATTTTTAAACTGATGTAAATACTATTCAGCTCACATTTTAGCATCACAGTTAGTCAGAATTGTACAGTAACATTTGCTAAATATGACCCTTCCTATTCCATGTAAGTTTCCGCAGCTGAGACATGATTTGCCATAGGAAGGTAATTCGTTCAGGATAGTTATAGATCAAGAAATCTTAAAATTGATGTATCAATCGAAATACAAGGCAGATGGGGAAAATCTAACTTCGAAATGAAATGAAACAAAAAAAGAAACAATTGTTTTCTGTAAAATCAGAAGTGTGGATAGGAAAGGTTTTATTTTGTATCACTTGGTTCATAAATTTGTTGCCTGGTTGCCATTTTATTTTAATATAATTTCTGATTGCTGACAAATTTTTTATTTTTAAAAATTTTTGAGGATATGTTGACATTTTGCTTAAGCACACGATAACTTGTCATGTACAGTAGTCAATCGTCCGAATCATCTTGCGGAACTTGTCAACTTTGTGGGCCATTTTATTAGCCAGTGTGTATTGCACAAATTTTGCATTCATTTTTCAGTTTCATCTCCCCCCCCCCCCCCCCCCCCAAAAAAAAAAAAGAGAAATGTAAGGCATAAAAACGAGAGTAAGACATTTTGTGTAGAGAGATACAGCACCAACTGAAATATACATACAGCACGAAAATAAGGAAGATGCAGCAGTGTTGATTGATGCATGAACTTCCATTCTCTGAGATGCCACTAATTTACATTCTTCCTTATTTTGATGTTTGTGTCCAGTAAGGCTGCATTGACATAAATATTGCATCAGATCTGATTTTATATTTTTTGGCCTCCAAGTTTTGCTCCAGTTTTTAAAAAAAAAAAAAAGGGCAGTTAGAGTTCATGTTAGTTGTTCGTTTAACCTCTCCCAACATCTGAGAGACATTTTCTTGTAAACAGCTCAGAACATGGCTTCCAAGTTACAGTCGGGTAGGGAAAACATAAGTGGATTTGGACTCGTCATTTCATTATATTATTGTTACATTTGTTATTCTGAAACAATATTGAGAAAGTTATTCTGCAATCTGTTACTTTTTTAAAAATTATTTTCCTTTTTTTTTTTTTTTGTTGTAAAAACTAAACAGTCCAATACAAAGTAATATATCTAGAATTACTGTTGTATCTTTTTAAAGAAAAACTTATTATAAACATCTAAGTCAAATGTCACGTTATTTCATATTATTGTTATGTTTTTGTTATGTCTGTATGTACTTGTTGAGTTACCAGGATGTGTTTGGTTTTGATTAAGAGCTTAATAATAAAAGTTTGGATTCCTTCATGGGAGAAGACAGACAAATGGCATTTCTGTTATTATTTATAATTGTTAAGTTACAGTGTGTGCTTTTCTTGTGTTGATATTCTTCTCATTGTTTCCCTGGAACTTTGAGCAGATGTTCTTTGCAACTGATGTGGTGAAGGTGTTGACCTATAGTATGTTGAATATGGGAAATGGTTACAAAGGCTTTTTTTTTTTTTTTTAAGCCTTAGAGTAGGCAGAGAACATGCAATACTTCTTTAGTAGAAGCCATAGAAACTATAGACATCTCTGTCCTGGTATTCTGGCTTGGCCTGTTACGGGGGGGGGGGGGGGGGGGGGGGGGGGGTCTTAGTCAGCAGTGGTTCACCAGCCCTAGCATAACCAGATATGGGTCACTAACCACCTAATCAGGTGGAACTTGTACCCCATTTTTCTCCAAAATATTGTCTTAGGAAAACTGAATAGAGAACCTGTTAGTCACTAGAAAACTTGAGGGGAAAAGAGTGAGGGGAGTGAAGAGAAACATCTGAATGAGTGAGCAGTTAGTTGAAGTGGCAGGGGGAGCATGATAATCATCAGTCATCCACAGCTGGGAAACAGTAGTTATTGGCAAGTAGGACGCCATTATAAAATTTGGGAGAAAAGAAAACACGAGTTAAACACAAAAACTGGGCTATTAGTACAATGCCTGTAGAGAAATTCTGACTGCACTGCAGTATTGTTGAAGCTGGACTGTTGTTCAGAGGAGTTTTTGCGTCAAGGGCAAGTGATCTGGTCAGGGTGTTTTCTTGAAGGAGCATGGCATTAACAGTTCAGACAAAATAAATGCTGCATATATGTACACACCAGCAAGTTCATCAGATATCTACCGAATTAATTTCAAGAACTGTAGGAATCGTATTTACTTGATGTTTCAGATAGATAGGATTAACTACCTGGACAACCTCGGGTACCTTTGCTTATTATATATGTGATAATTATTTCCAAAACAAGTGAAAGCCAAAGAGGATCATGGGGATGATTTGTAGCTCTGTACTTAGTCCTGGAAGGTTATGTTTCTTTGTGTACCCATCGTATACCTGGTGTAGCTCATATCTACATGGTGCTGGCCTGTTGTAGCTCATCATATCTACATGGGTGCTGGCCTGTTGTAGCTCATCATATCTACATAGGTGCTGGCCTGTTGTAGCTCATCATATCTACATGGGTGCTGGCCTGTTGTAGCCAGTCATATCTACATGGGTGCTGGCCTGTTGTAGCCAGTCATATCTACATGGGTGCTGGCCTGTTGTAGCTCATCATATCTACATGGGTGCTGGCCTGTTGTAGCCAGTCATATCTACATGGGTGCTGGCCTGTTGTAGCTCATCATATCTACATGGGTGCTGGCCTGTTGTAGCTCATCATATCTACATGGGTGCTGGCCTGTTGTAGCCAGTCATATCTACATGGGTGCTGGCCTGTTGTAGCTCATCATATCTACATGGTGCTGGCCTGTTGTAGCTCATCATATCTACATGGGTGCTGGCCTGTTGTAGCCAGTCATATCTACATGGGTGCTGGCCTGTGTAGCCAGTCATATCTACATGGGTGCTGGCCTGTTGTAGCTCATCATATCTACATGGTGCTGGCCTGTTGTAGCCAGTCATATCTACATGGGTGCTGGCCTGTTGTAGCCAGTCATATCTACATGGGTGCTGGCCTGTTGTAGCTCATCATATCTACATAGGTGCTGGCCTGTTGTAGCCAGTCAGATCTACATGGGTGCTGGCCTGTTGTAGCCAGTCATATCTACATGGGTGCTGGCCTGTTGTAGCTAGTCATATCTACATGGGTGCTGGCCTGTTGTAGCTCATCATATCTACATGGGTGCTGGCCTGTTGTAGCTAGTCATATCTTCATGGGAACTGACCTGTTCTTGCTCATATCTACATGGGTGCTGGCCTGTTGTAGCTCATCATATCTACATGGGTGCTGGCCTGTTGTAGCCAGTCATATCTACATGGGTGCTGGCCTGTTGTAGCCAGTCATATCTACATGGGTGCTGGCCTGTTGTAGCTCATCATATCTACATAGGTGCTGGCCTGTTGTAGCCAGTCAGATCTACATGGGTGCTGGCCTGTTGTAGCCAGTCATATCTACATGGGTGCTGGCCTGTTGTAGCTAGTCATATCTACATGGGTGCTGGCCTGTTGTAGCTCATCATATCTACATGGGTGCTGGCCTGTTGTAGCTAGTCATATCTTCATGGGAACTGACCTGTTCTTGCTTATATTTACGTGGGCACTGACCTTTTGTAGCTCATCATATCTACATGGGCACTAGCTTCTTGTAGCTCATCATTTACATGGGCACTGACCTATTGTAGCTCACCATATCTAAACGTAGCTCATCATATCTACATGGGCACTAGCTTCTTGTAGCTCATCATTTACATGGGCACTGACCTATTGTAGCTCACCATATCTAAACATAGCTCATCATATCTACATGGGCACTAGCTTCTTGTAGCACATCATCTACATGGGCACTGACCTATTGTAGCTCACCATATCTAAACGTAGCTCATCATATCTACGTGGGCACTGACGTATTGTTGCTAATTATATCTATGTGGGCACTGACGTGTTGTAGCTCATCATATCTACGTGGACACTGACTTGTTGTAGCTCATCATATCTACGTGGACAATGACCTGTTGTAGCTCATCATATCTACGTGGACACTGACCTGTTGTAGCTCATCATATCTACGTGGACACTGACCTGTTGTAGCTCATCATATCTATGTAGGCATTGATCTGGTATAGCTTATCATATCTTTGTGGGGATTGACCTGTTGTAGCTCATCATATCTACATAGGCACTGGCCTGTTTTAGATCATATCTAAATGGGCACTGACTTGTCATAGCACATATATACGTGCACACTGACCTGTTGTATGTCATCATATCTACTTTGACACTGACCTGTTGTAGCTCATCATATCTACTTTGACACTGACCTGTTACAGCTCATCATATCTGCTTTGACACTGACCTGTTATAGCTCATCATATCTACTTTGACACTGACTTTTTATAGCTCATCATATCTACTTTGACACTGACCTGTTATAGCTCATCATATCTACTTTGACACTGACCTGTTATAGCTCATCATATCTACTTTGACACTGACCTGTTATAGCTCATCATATCTACTTTGACACTGACCTGTTATAGCTCATCATATCTACTTTGACACTGACCTGTTATAGCTCATCATATCTACTTTGACACTGACCTGTTATAGCTCATCATATCTGCTTTGACACTGACCTGTTATAGCTCATCATATCTACGTAGACACTGACCTGTTATAGCTCATCTTATCTACTTTGACACTGACCTGTTATAGCTCATCATATCTACTTTGACACTGACCTGTTATAGCTCATCATATCTACGTAGACACTGACCTGTTGTAGCTCTTCATATCTACATGGGCGTTGACCTATTGTATCTCATCATATCTACGCAGACACTGACCTATTGTATCTCATCATATCTACGTAGACACTGACCTATTGTATCTCATCATATCTACGCAGACACTGACCTATTGTATCTCATCATATCTATGTAGACACTGACCTGGAGTAGCTCATCATATCTATATGGATGCTGACCTGCTGTAGCTCATCATATCTACATTGGCGCTGGTCTGTTGTAAGCTCATCATATCTATATGGACGCTGACCTGCTGTAGCTCATCATATCTACATGGGCACTGCCCTGTTATACAGCCTGTTGTTGTATCCTGTTTTCTATATTTTCTCTCCAACACCGCGGAGTTCTGTTCTTCCTTCCGTTCTTCCTTCCGTTCTTCCTTGTGTTCTTCCTTCTGTTCTTCCTTGTGTTTTTCCTTGTGTTCTTCTTTCTGTTCTTCCTTGTGCTTTTCCTTGTGTTCTTCCTTTTGTTCTTCCTTGTGTTTTTCCTTGTATTCTTCCTTTTGTTCTTACTTGTGTTTTTCCTTATGTTTTTCCTTGTGTTCTTCCTTGTGTTTTTTCCTTGTTTTCTTCCTTGTATTCTTCCTTTTGTTCTTCCTTGTGTTCTTCCTTGTGTTTTTCCTTCTGTTATTCCTTGTGTTTTTCCTTCTGTTCTTCCTTGTGTTTTTCCTTCTGTTCTTCCTTGTGTTTTTCCTTCTGTTCTTCCTTATGCTCTTCCTTGTGTTTTTCCTTCTGTTCTTCCTTATGTTCTTCCTTGTGTTTTTCCTTGTGTTCTTCCTTCTGTTCTTCTTTGTGTTCTTCCTTGTGTTTTTCTTTGTGTTTTTCCTTGTGTTTTTCCTTGTGTTCTTCCTTCTGTTTTTCTTTGTGTTCTTCCTTGTGTTTTTCCTTCTGTTCTTCCTTGTGCTTTTCGCGTGTTGACTTATCATGAGACCGAGCTGGGCGCTCTTAATATTACTGTGGCTGTAGGGTGAAACACAGTATTTATAGCGGGTTGCTGGGCTGTACCAGGGTTGTTGTCGTGGCTTTTTATTCCGGATCTTGCAGAAATTATGGGTTGTGTCATGTTATCGGTGTCTTTGCTATGTGGTTGACAGATATCATAGGTTGCTGCCTACTTTATGGCACTGTTATCGTGTATCTTTAGCCCTGGGATTGACAGATATCATAGGTTGCTGCCTACTTTTATGGCACTGTTATCGTATGTCTTTAGCCCTGGGATTGATATATATCATAGGTTGCTGCCTACTTTTATGGCACTGTTATCGTATGTCTTTAGCCCTGGGATTGACAGATATCATAGGTTGCTGCCTACTTTATGGCACTGTTATCGTGTATCTTTAGCCCTGGGATTGACAGATATCATAGGTTGCTGCCTACTTTATGGCAATGTTCACGGTGTCACGCAATCCCGCTTCCGAGACCCACCAAGAATACAGGCTAAAGCCCTGTGATACTCTGAACCCCTTGTGGTCCTTTCGTGGAACTCGTGTGGTCTATTTTGACCACACAGGGGACCACGGGACCTAACGAGGACCACATGCGTGAATTCAGTAGGTTCACAGTGCGGTTTTTGGTGGTAGAAGTGAACGAAGAAGAAGAAGAAGAAGATGGCAATGTTATCGTGTATCTTTAGCCCTGGGATTGACAGATATCATAGGTTGCTGCCTACTTTATGGCACTGTTATCGTGTATCTTTAGCCCTGGGATTGACAGATATCATAGGTTGCTGCCTACTTTATGGCACTGTTATCGTGTATCTTTAGCCCTAGGATTGATAGATATCATAGGTTGCTGCCTACATTAAAGTCGTGTTATCGGTAGCATCAACCACGCGACGGGAGACAACTGAAAAGATGTAACAACTGATCAGAATTGATTATTTCCCCCCTTCCATACAAGCACCTTATTGTGTTTACACCGGATCTTCCAGTAATCTGGTTGTAATCGTCCAGTATCACAAACAATCCGCCCTGATCGATGTTTGGATATTGATTACTTCGATCGGTTTAACTGACTCGGCTTGAGTAGACGAAAGTTAAGCAATATTCTCTCACAGATATCGTTCCTTGATCGCGGCCTCTGTGGTTGTTCGTTGTCTGGTTCTACAGAGTTTACCTTGTGTGATCTCTCTGTTCTGTCTGTCTGTCGCTTTATCTGTCTCTCTCCCTCTCTCTCTGTCGCTTTTTCTCTCTGTCTGTGTGTCTGTCTCTCTTCTCTGTTATCTCTCATTGTCTCTGTCTCTCTTCTATCTGCCTTTGTCTGTCTTTCTTCTCTCTATCTCGCTTCTCTCTGCCTCCGTCTGTCTCTCTTCTCTCTCTCTCTCTCTCTGCCTCTGCCTGTCTGTCTCTCTGTCAGTCTCTCTCTCTCTCTCTCTGTTTCTCTGTCTCGTGTCTGCCTCTCTGTCTCTCTCTCTCTCTCTCTGTTTTTCTGTCTGTCTCTGTGTGTGCCCCTGCCTCTCTCTCCCTCTCTCTCTCACTCTCTCTCTCTCTCTTTTTCAATATTCACGTCAAAATCAAGCCATTGTAGACAAAGGGCAATATCTACATCTTGTCTGTGCTATCAACAGATATAGCATGTGTTATTGTCGCCGTTTCTACAATCCGCTTATGACAACTATAACTTTGGTTGCTGGCGGACTCTTAACGACCTTCCACAGAGACAAACGGATTTTCTTCGTGTGGTCTCCGTGACCAGTTCAACGCAGCCAGGGGAAAGGGGGGGGGTGTGCGGCTGGTCATTCCCCTGCACAACCAGCAGTGAAAATGTTTCCCGTAGTTCTGAGCCCCGCCCACTTCACCCTTTCCTGTACCTCTAGATAAGAGATCGTTAAGATCAAGAGTTCTTCGTCTCCACTTCCCTCCCTTCCCCCCCCCCACACACACAAACAGCGGACAAGTTACTAGATTATATTTCTCCTTCAGGTGTTCTGTACCCAGGGTATGCACGTGTAAAATGACAGCACAAACATATTTTATGATAGTTTGGATCCAAGAGAATGATGATATGATGATGATGATGGTTTCGACATTCTAGAGATAATACCACCGAAAAAAGAAGCCCCTAAAAATAAATGGATGACAGACGACATCTTAGGACTGATGGACAGGAGGAGGAGGAGTAAAAATAACGAGGAAAAATATAGCAAGATAAATAAAGAAATAAGACGCAAATGCAGAGAAGCAAAAGAAGTGTGGTTAAATGAACAGTGCAGACAGATAGAGGACTCTCATAATAAAGACAGCAAAAACATGCACAAACGAATTAATGAACTCACAGGCAGGAAAACAAAATATACCACAGGATGCCTGAAATCGAAAGAAGGTAAAATGTTAATGGGAAAAGAAGACATTGTGGACAGGTGGACAGAGTATATCGGTGAGCTATATGGAGGAGAAAGACCAGAATTAACACCAGATACTGAAAACTGTGAGGGACCACCAATACTTGAAGATGAAATCATAGATGCCATCAAACACATGAAGAAAGGAAAAGCGACTGGGTCTGATAATATAACAATAGAAGAAATAGAGGCACTAGAGGAGACAGGAATAAAAATAATAACCAAGTTACTGAATGACATTTACAACAGTGGTTATATTCCCAGTGACCTGATTAAATCCACGTTTATAGCACTACCAAAGAAACCAGGTGCAAAGGAATGTGACGACCACCGGACTATCAGCCTCTCATGTCACATAACGAAGCTACTGCTGAGAATAATTATGAGAAGAACAAGGAAAAAGATAAAAATGGAAATAGCAGATGAACAGTTTGGGTTTGTTGAAGGAAAGGGAACACACAATGCCATTTATGCTTTACGAACACTAACAGAAAGAGCTTTAGAAGTACAGAAAGATCTCTACTTATGCTTCATTGATTACACCAAGGCATTTGACAAGGTGAAACATAATGAAATTATTAAAATGCTTGAAGACATCAATATAGACGGCAAAGACCTGAGGATTGTAAAACATCTATACTGGCAGCAAGAAGCAGCAGTTCGAGTTGAAAATAGAATTGGAAAATATCAACCTATAAAACAAGGGGTGCGACAAGGATGTGTACTATCTCCAGACCTTTTTTCTCTGTACAGCGAGAATATTCTAAGAACAGTCATCACAGAACCAGGCATAAAAATTGGAGGATACAATATCAACAACCTTCGGTATGCTGACGACACAGTACTGGTAGCGGAGAACCAACAAGACCTGCAAAATCTCTTGGATAAAGTCGCCAAAGAAAGTGAACAGAAAGGCCTTACTTTGAACATAAAAAAGACAGAGACTATGGTTATATCTAAGAAACAGAATCCACCAGCATGCAGTATTAAATTAAACGGAACTATTCTAAAGCAGGTGCAGAAATTCAAATACCTTGGAGCAGTAATAACTTCAGATGGGAAATGCAAAACAGAAATTAGGAACAGAATAGGCCAAGCAAAGACTGCATTTCAGAGAATGAGAAACATATTGACCAACACATCCTTATCAATGAATGTTAGAAAACGAGTCCTAAAATGCTATATTGAACCTATCTTGTTATATGGAAGTGAATCATGAACAACAGGCAAGTCTGCACAAAAATCATTGGAAGCAGCAGAAATGTGGTTTATTAGAAGAATGTTGCGAATCCCCTGGACAGCAAAAATAACTAATGAAGAATGTATGAGAAGAGCTGGAGAGACAAAAAACCTTGTCTAAAAGATAAGAGAGAGACAATGTACTTTCATAGGACATGCAATGAGAAGAGGGGGCATTGAAAATATTATAACAACAGGAAAAATAGAAGGAAGAAGATCAAGAGGAAGACCAAGAGAAATGATACTGGACAGTCTGACGGGATGGTGTGAGAGGAGATCACCAACTGAACTGATGGCCTGCATGAAGGATCGGGTACTCTGGAGAAGCATAATAGCCAACGCCAGTCGGCACGGCACCTGATGATGATGATGATGAGAGAATGTGGTATAGGGACATGCCCGGAAATCCATTAGAGGTATGAAATCGTAGACAGATAAAGAATGGGTGGGTGGCGTAATGCCATGGTATCAAGACAGATAAAGAATGAGTGGCCTAGTGCAGGGGTATGAAGACAGATAAAGAATGGGTGGCCTAGTGCCGGGGTATGAAGACAGATAAAGAATGGGTGGCCTAGTGCCGGGGTATGAAGACAGATAAAGAATGGGTGGCCTAGTGCCGGGGTATCAAGACAGATAAAGAATGGGTGGCCTAGTGCCGGGGTATCAAGACAGATAACTTCTTCTTCTTCTTCTTCTTCGTTCGCTTCTACCACCAAGACCGCACTGTGATCCTATTGAATTCACGCCTGTGGTCCTCGTTAAGTCCCGTGGTCCCCCGTGTGGTCCCCGAAAGGACCACACGAGATCCCCGAGAGGACCACAAGAGGTTCAGAGTATCGCAGGGCTTGAGCCTGTATTCTTGGTGGGTCTCAGAAGCGGTATTGCGTGACACCGTGGTTTTCGTTGCACCAGTTTAGTCTAGAGTTGGACTTTCTCACTGGAAGACCTCGACGTGTTTAGGATATCAGTGCATCCCCGCTGGGTGAGAGGTGGTAGTCCACCCAGGCCAGAGTTGGACTTTCTCACCGGAAAACCTCGACGTGTTTTGAGATACCCGTGTATCACCGCCGGGTGAGAGGTGGTTGCCCACCCAGGCCAGAGTTGGACTTTCTCACCGGAAAACCTCAGTGTGATTAGGATATGCATACATCCCCGCCGGGTGAGAGGTGGTTGCCTATCTAGACTTCCCTGGTCCAGTGTCTCCGACTTCAGCATTTTGTGGTCGTGGCCGCTACCTTTCCTAGTTGTGACCAGGATGGAGCTTTTGTCCAGGAGGATGAATCCTCGCCACTAGTGACTTCTACCCCTGGGTTAAGCCGGTTTAGGCATATTATCCAAGTATGGGCGTGTTTTGGGACGTGACCGACCTCTGGAGCAGAGGCACCGTGGTATGCGTAGCCTTCAAGATTCACCCCTGGTGTGAGCCGGTTTAGGCATATTTCACCAGTATGGGTGTATATCGGGGGTGACCGACCTCTAGAGCCGAGGTGGCCTGACATGCCGTGGTATGTGTAGCTCTCGCAGCGATACTATTGGACATACAGATTAAACGTCACTTGATCCTTTATTTCACCTTTTCATATCGGCGCGGCACAGCAACCCTTACTTCTTTTCCGCAGTTTCTTCCTTGGCCGGGAGGAGCTTCACTCCACGCGCGGCATCCGAAGAATCTCGCCAGCAGTGTCTTAACCTCTGGGTTAAGCCGGTTCAGGCATTTCACCCGATATGAGTGCACTTAGGACGTGGCCGACCTTAAGACCAGAGGTGCCGTAGTTTGACTGTTTGCTTTGGTTTATCCTTTCTACCACCTTTTCCGCAGTGGTGCCGTGCGGCAACCCCATTTTGCACCTTTCTTCATAGGCCGGGAAGAGCACCGCTTCACGCACGGCAGCTGAAGAATCTCGCCAGTAGCGGTAGATGAGCTACCAAATGTGCCTCTCATCTACCCGAAGTGTCTGGTTTTCAGGCGCCAGATATTCGCCTTCGCCCTTTCTCCTGTCAGTTTAAACAGTTCTGCCACGAGAAGGCCAACGACAGATAAAGAATGAGTGGCCTAGTGCCGGGATATCGAGACAGATATAGAATGAGTGGCCTAGTGTCAGGGTATGAAGATAGATTTTTTAAAAATGGGTGGCCTAGTGTCGGGGTATGAAGACAGATAAAGAATGAGTGGCCTATTGTCGGGGTATGAAGATAGATAAAGAATGAGTGGCCTATTGTCGGGGTATGAAGACAGATAAAGAATGAGTGGCCTAGTGTCGGGGTATGAAGACAGATAAAGAATGAGTGGCCTAGTGTCGGGGTATCAAGACAAAGAATGAATGGCCTAGTGTCGGGGTATGAAGACAGATAAAGAATGAGTCGCCTAGTGTCGGGGTATCAAGACAAAGAATGAATGGCCTAGTGTCGGGGTATCAAGACAGATAAAGAATGAGTGGCCTAGTGCCGAGGTATCAGGACAGATAAAGAATGAGTGGCCTAGTGCCGGGGTATGAAGACAGATAAAGAATGAGTGGCCTAGTGCCGGGGTATGAAGACAGATAAAGAATGAGTGGCCTAGTGTCGGGGTATCAAGACAAAGAATGAATGGCCTAGTGTCGGGGTATCAAGACAGATAAAGAATGAGTGGCCTAGTGCCGGGGTATGAAGACAGATAAAGAATGAGTGGCCTAGTGCCGGGGTATGAAGACAGATAAAGAATGAGTGGCCTAGTGCCGAGGTATCAGGACAGATAAAGAATGAATGGCCTAGTGCCGAGGTATCAGGACAGATAAAGAATGAATGGCCTAGTGTCGGGGTATCAAGACAGATAAAGAATGAGTAGCCTAGTGCCGGGGTATGAAGACAGATAAAGAATGAGTGGCCTAGTGTCGGGGTATGAAGACAGATAAAGAATGAGTGGCCTAGTGTCGGGGTATGAAGACAGATAAAGAATGGGTAGCCTAGTGCCGAGGTATCAGGACAGATAAAGAATGGGTATCCTGTTGCTGTTGGTATTTAAAGTTGGATCCTGATCCTGAGATCCAGTTGGATCCCACAAAGCTTCAGAATGGATCTCGAGATTCTTGAAGCATTTCCTGTGTGTACAAACTTGAAAAAGCAAATCTTACACAGAACTGCCACCGTCATTCACAATGTCCGCCCTCAGAAGGGCGTTGGTTGTGATGTATCGCCATACACGCCTTGCGGCCCTACAGATCCAACTTCGTCTCACCATATTTTTAGAACCAATCTCGCCCTCCCTGTTTTCAATCTTTATTCAATCGGCCGGACTATGTCTGTTTCCATGGGCAGCAGAAGTAGAATAGGGTCTTGGTCATCTGTGGTTCGTCACCTCTGATACAGACAGCTAGGTGTAGCTCGCTGAGCGCTACCTCAATCATGCACCCGATATTGTACAAACCAACGGATTCTGAAGATAATCGAGCATATCAATTTGATATCCAAGGCCCAGCCCAACAGCCTAAAATAAATGAATAAAAACTAAATATATACCTCGGATCTTGTGAGATTTTGAACTCTAATGCCTTAACTGAATAAATGAAGTAGAACACGGTAGAAATGAACTTTGAGAATCATTCCTACAAGTGCTCAAAACCTGCGGTACCTAACTGCCCATACAAGACTACAGCTTATGGTGGTAACTATGGAAACACGAATCATAACCTGATTCCAAAATGCTGGATTAAGATTTACACGGTTATCTACCTTGCGCCGCAGTACAACTGTTCTGGTTTCCGGTATCAGATCACGTGCTGCTACCACTGATAGAACTTCTATAACTACTACTAAACTACAAACACTGCTGTTACTATTACTTATTAATAATCATTAATATTTATTTCCAATAAAACACGTTACATGAACAGATCTTCACTACATTCCAAATGTAATAGTACAATTCTAGTAAATTATGTTGGTCGTGTAAACATGGTGTTTTCTTATTTATACTGAAGTTATGCTACATTAGAACTACTTTAGCTGGTGGCAAAACAAGCGAAAACAAAATGTTCTGACAGAACGCAAAGACAAGAAAGTTCAGCATAGTTTCAGTGTTACATTCAAGTTGTTTATGACACCGAGTCTTTCATCTGTCTAGTCGAATCTAAAAGAGCCCACATTTTCGAGTCTTCAGCTCTGCAAACTGTCTCGTAAACATTCCCAGCTGTGTATGTTCTTTGTTGCAAGAACTTGCAGTACACTGCTGGCGAGACTCTTCGGATGCCGCGCGTGGAGTGAAGGTCCTCCCGGTCAAGGAAGAAACTGCGGAAAAGAAGTAAGGGTTGCTGAGCGATGCCGATGTGAAAAGGTGAAGGAAATGATAAAGTGAAGTTTAATACACCAGGGGTGAAACTTGATGGCTAGGCATGTCATGTCACCTCCGCTCTAGAGGTCGGTCACCCCCGATATACACCCATACTGGTGAAATATACCTAAACCGGCTCACACCAGAGGTGAAACTTGAAGGGTACGCATGTCGCGGTACCTCTGCTCTAGAGGTCGGTCACGTCCTAAACACGCTCATACTGGGATAATATGCCTAAACCGACTTAACTCAGGGGTGGAAGTCACTAGTGGCGAGGATTCATCCTCCTGGACAAAAGCTCCATCCTGGTCACAACTAGAAAAGGTAGCGGCCACGACCACAAAACGCTGAAGTCAGAGACACTGGACCAGGGCAGTCTAGATAGGCAACCACCTCTCACCCGGCCGGGACGTATGCGTATCCTAATCACACTGAGGTTTTCCGGTGAGAAAGTCCAACGCTGGACTGCATGGGCAACCACCTCTCACCCGGCGGTGATACATGGGTATCTCAAAACACGTCGAGGTTTTCCGATGAGAAAGTCCAACTCTGGCCTGGGTGAGCTACCGCCTCTCACCCAGCGGGGATATACTGATATCCAAAACACGTCGAGGTCTTCCGGTGAGAAAGTCCAACCCTAGACTAAACTGGTGCAACGAAAACCACAGTGTCACGCAATCCCGCTTCTGAGACCCACCAAGAATACAGGCTCAAGTCCTGAGATACTCTGAACCTCTTGTGGTCCTCTCGGGGATCTCAGGGGACCACTGGACTTAACGAGGACCACAGGCGTAAATTCAGTAGGATCGCAGTGCGGTCTTGGTGGTAGAAGCGAATGAAGAAGAAGAAGAAGAAGTTGCAGCGTCCAATTTTCTCGGTTCTTGACAGTCTATTAAGCTTTCTTTCCCCCTCCCCTCTTTTTTTTTTTAAACCCTTCTGCTACGGCTGCTACTGCTACAGCTGCCACGTTCAGCTTCATGAGATCGCCATCTTGACACAGAAATAGGTCGCCACGTGAGGCTCTTCGTCAGCAAAGTTCTTCATGTGGCTCCAACAGTTTTCAATCTTTTCTCTTGTTCTTGAAGCTAAGTTTGGGCTCTTCAAGTCTCTGAAGAGAGCTGTAGATCTGTAGGATTTAATCTTTGGTCAAGAGATCGCGTCAGCACGCGCGGAGTGGTGTCTGGACTGCTGTAAATTCATGTAAAATAAAAATAAAAAATCTAAGCTACCGAACACAAGGATGACACGTTGGCATGCTTTTCTATAAATTATTGTCTTTCATTATCTGATCAGAGAAAAAGATAGAAACTGATGGACAAGAAAGTTTTGAGGGCCCTCAAAGAAGTGGGCCTGTCTCTACAGACAGGAGGAGGAGATATCATTACGTCAGTCACAAATCTGTCCTTACTTTCCGTGTGTAATGTTGACACATACGGAGGATGTGTTCACTCCTACCGTTTGTTTCATGTTGCTTGTGGTTACGTCCCCTGTTACTTCGTGCGCAGGAGCAGATAGGAAAAGAGTATAACTACCTTCTCATGAACTGGTCAGAATGGGTGGCCTAGTGCCGACCCCACGAACTACCGTTAGTCTTGCTTTAATAAATAGGAGCCTAACTGCTCTAAATCTGGGACGTCCAGGGGTAATGCAGACACATCTTCTAGTGTGCTTGAAATACACGGTTAATTCATTCAAAGATGATACTACATATATCTAACCACATATATCTAACCACATATATCTAACCACATATATCTAACCACATAGAGGTTAAAGTACAAAAGAGCAAACATTACTTTATAGGGAATATTTATAAACACATGGGAAATCCATGGCCCGAGGATGGCTGGCAGCCCATCTAAGTAGTTTCCTTAAAAACATAATTTTGCTGGAAATTTTGAAAATACTAATTTTACTTTGTAGAAACCAACCTGGCTTCATATTTCCGTGGTATTAAGATATATTGGGGACACGATGTTAGGGCCCACATTTCCATACGTGAAAGTGCCACGTGGTCAGTTTCATGCCTGGCAGCATTTACCTTCCCAGATTTCTCTACTACCCATTTTTTAGAGGCTGGGTGGACTCTGATGCCTTTTTGGTGTGTACTGTGTACTAGAAGGGTAGACCAAAAGAGACATGGAGAAGAACAACAGAAAGGATGTTGAGCAATAGAGGGCTCACCTGGGCAAGAGCAGAAAAAAAAGGCAAAGGACGGGCATTTGTGGAAAACCCTTGCGGAAGCTCCATGTGCCCTGGGCACTTAAGGTTCAGAGAGAGAGAGAGAGAGAGTGTGTGTGTGTACTAGAAAAAAAATCTCACTGCTGGGACTTGAACCCATAGATATATGGCACTAAAAATAATGATATTTGTTTGTCAAGTATGAGGTTCGTAAATTTAGCCATTTCTAGTTTGTGGCCAGCATGAAAAGGGAGGGGTGGGGGGTTGGGGGAGTCATTCTTGACCTGTGGAAGGAAAAAGCTTGTCCATGCCTGTTGTAAAACATCCCTCCCAAGGCTTAACTTATTCAGGCATTTAAAGTAAATCTTCAACGGCAAACATAAATAGGAAATCTTCTTCTTGGTCTTGGTCCCTGGAGCGCTGGTCTGGTGTTCTCTGCAGCCGATGCCGCGAAGAGGCACAGTCTCGTTTTTTTCCAGTCTTTGAATGGAGCTAAAACAAAATCACCACCACCAGCACCACCAGCATCATCATCACCACTACCATCACCACCTCCATAATCACCATCATCATCACCACTACCATCATCACCACCACCATCATCACCACTACCATCACCATCATCACCACCATTATCACCACTACCATCACCATCATCACCATCACTACCATCACCACCACCATCATCATCATCATCACCATCATGACCATCACCACTACCACTACCATCACCACTACCATCATCATCACCACCACCACTACAAACACCACCACTATCGTAACACCACCATCATCACTACCACCATCATCACCACCATCACCCTCACCATCACCACAACCATCATCACCACCATCACCACCACTATCATCACCATCACCACCACTACCACCAATATCACCACCACCGTCATCACCACCATCATCACCACCAATATCACCACCACCACTACCACCAATATCACCATCACCACCACCACCACTACCACCAATATCACCACCATCATCATCACCACCAATATCACCATCACCACCACCACTACCACCACTACCATCACCACCACCACAACCATCACCACCACCGTCATCACCACCATCATCACCACCAATATCACCACCACCACAACCATCACCACTACCACAACCACCACAACGGATAATCCTTATCTCGTTAGACAGGCTGGATCTGTTACTAGGAGTAGCAAGGGAGAGATGGGTAGGGTCTTGATCAGCTATGGTCCGTCAACCATGATGCTTGCTAGCATGTCAGCTTTGGGTGGGGGGACTGTCAAAACGGACATGAATATAAAAATGAAAAACAAATATAAAAAGACATTTTTAAAACTCGTATTAAAAAATGAGTTACAAAAATGTTAAGAAAAAAAAAAAAGAAAATGCCATCTTCTAGGAAAAAAAAAAAAATGGTCAAATCTTGTTTTAGTAAATTTCATTTTTGCCTCCACGCAACATGCGATAACAGTGCATTTTCTAGATTTCGGCGAACATTCGGATCTAAATTCCTAATTTGTTGTTTAACATTTTCTACATTCCGAAACGTCTCCTCTGATTCCGTCAACGAAATTTCCTTTGAGACACACTGCTTCCCTTCAGTGGCGAGTTCTTCTACCTCATAGCTAAGACCCTACTGCTCCATTTTCATAAGACCCGCATCAGAGACTGGCGAATCCATGCATTATCTGACACTGAGTGCATCAACAAAGCCAAGATCCTTTCAAGTGCGAACATGATGTGAATATCTGTGACCGCGTACACCGAAATCTGCGTTGATAGAAAACTTTTATATCGAAGTTTACCGTTATCGAGACTTTTCCCTGTTAATTTCTGCATGTTATTACTTATATTCTGTTTTCTGTCGCCACATCATCTGTGTTCTTGTTATAAGCAATCATCATCTGTGCTCTTGTTATAAACAATCATCATGTGTGTTCTTGTTATAAACAATCATCATCTGTGTTCTTGTTATAAACAATCATCATCTGTGCTCAGTTATAAACAATCATCATCTGTGTTCTTGTTATAAACAATCATCATCTGTGTTCTTGTTATAAACAATCACAGACTCATAATTCCAAGCCCCATTGAGCAAAGAAATGTGTTTTCGTCGACTACATATTTCAAAAACTCGCGGAAGCAACTATGTTTTCAGAATTAGTCCTTGGATAAATGGCAGCACATTACTTACCTCTGTGTATTTCATTTACTACTATCTTTTATCATTTGTTCGTTTAATGTTGTCCTACATTATTTATTCTGCCAGGAAGATGGCCTCACTGAAAGCCAAAAAATTGGCTTCACTGAAAGCCAAAATAATAGCCTAAAGGGACGGGTTTGCTTCATACAAGCAACAAAGAAGCCAAAAAAAAAGAAAAAGTGACAGCGGGAGCCAATAACAGCACGGCCATCTGGCCCACAACACAATGGACGGCGTCTAAATGAGGCCGGGCATCGTCTTGCAGCATCCACCGCCCAGCTGATATCAAGTGGCTTTAGCGCTGGCGTCGAACTGTAACTCAACTACAGAAGTCGCCGCGACAGTCGCCAAGAAGTCTGGCCTCCTTCTAAACCGTTTGGTGAGTGAGTAGAGAGTGTATGAAAGAGAGAGGGGAGGGGGGAGAAGGGAGGCGGACAGAAAAAAAAGGGAAGGAGACGCACGTGCGTAGCGTAGGATATTGACAAGTATCGGATTATCCTGTAGTGGGGGTCAGTAATTACAGTCTGATGTCTTGCCCTGGAGCTGTAAACCCTCTTTTTTCCATGCCCGCCCTCCATTATCCCTGATCAAGCGACGTATATAGGCCCTCAGCACACGCCCCTTCGCTGCGGAATTGTTGTCCCTCACGAATAATACGGTGATCCGAATGTGTCAGTATTATAAGTTGCACATAAATACACACACTTTCTATGTACAAATATCTCAAAGTAAATATACAAATATGCACAGTCGCTGCAGTTAGACTAAAATGTTGGAATAGCTCTTTACTAGTATTTCCCAAAGTGGGCGATAACGCCCGCCTGTGGGTTTGAAAAGGACCGGGGGGGGGGGGGGTGAAAGAAAACGGTGGCAGGGGTGTGGAAGAAAAAGGGGCAGTAGGGGGGGGGGCGTTAACGACAAAGGAAACAATAGAAGGGGGTAGTAACATCTTCCTTCTTAGCACTTGTCAGCCTGGTACTGAGAAACTTGTGCCCTACGTAGTAACACCTTCCTTCTTAGCACTTGTCGGCCTGGTACTGAGAAACTTGTGCCCTACGTAGTAACACCTTCCTTCTTAGCACTTGTCAGTCTGGTACTGAGAAACTTGTGCCCTACGTAGTAACACCTTCCTTCTTAGCACTTGTCAGTCTGGTACTGAGAAACTTGTGCCCTACGTAGTAACACCTTCCTTCTTAGCACTTGTCAGTCTGGTACTGAGAAACTTGTGCCCTACGTAGTAACACCTTCCTTCTTAGCACTTGTCAGCCTGGTACTGAGAAACTTGTGCCCTACGTAGTAACACCTTCCTTCTTAGCACTTGTCAGTCTGGTACTGAGAAACTTGTGCCTCTACATGAAACTCATCCATCGCATTAAATGTTGAGAAAATAATGCAGTAGGTGAGTTATAAATGTACTCCTTCATATTATTAAATAGACTGGTTTGCTTGCTGAAATTTTTTAGTTGTGTAATACATATCTGACAGAACAACAACCAGTCCTGTGGGCGATCAGGAAAAGGAGATGGACATATGTCGGTCACGTGATGAGAAGAAACGACCAGAGAGTTCCAAAACAAGATATGAAGTGGAACACAACAGGCCGAAGAAAAAGAGGCAGACCACGTGAAACTCTAAAGAGGACATTTTTAAGAGAGGCCAAATTAACAGGCATAAAATCCCTTGATGAGGTTGAAAAGCTCACTGAAAACAGGAAAAATTGCAAACTACCTTGCGAGCCCTATGTGACGTTTAACGGCGCGGGAAGGATATAAAATATAAGATAAGATAAAAGAATTCACATCCTAGTTTAACAGGCAATTGTACAAGTAGTACATAACAGGCGTTAAGGATGTGGTCTGGGAGGAAAGAGAACGGCAGCCTGAACAAGCCTGGGAAACACTGCTCTATACTCCCTCTTTACTACTAAAAAATGAGAGTAAAGAGGACGCCAGCCCGAACAAACCTGGAATACACTGCTCTATACTCCCTCTTTATTAATATCGCAGCACTCAACTCTACAACGAGGCCGAGTCAAAAAATCTTTTCATGTATTTTTCAGTGGTTACGTCCCTTTATTTGCGGGGTTTTTTTTTTAAACCTTACATTGAGATAAGCCTTTTACAACATTTGACGTTCTCAGACGCGGCTTCGTGCACGTCAAGAAATAGATAGCCTCCCCTTCTTTCCTTCCTTCCTTCCTGCTGTGTACACAGTCAGCAACATCAAGACAGTTCTGTTGTTCAGGAATATCCATAAAAACCAAAAAACTGAGAGTTATAAAATGCTGTATCTGTGACTGTACGGAGCAGAAAACTGAACCCTTAAGTAACAACTCATAAAGGAGGATAAATGCAACAGAAATATGTTTACAAGAAAGTAGGTCTGGTAAAGGGCAGGACAAGAACCTATGAACCTACAAATCATGTCTAGGAAGTGGAGGTGATTGGCCACACTCTGAGGAAACCCGACTCCAGCATTGCAAGACAGGCACTGACATGGGATCCACAAGGAAATAGAAAACGAGGAAGACCTAGACTTACCTGGAGAAGAGAAATTATGACAGTGCTCAGAGACAAGGGATACACGTGGAAGGAAGCAGAGAATAATTCCAAGAACATGGATGACTGGAGAGCCTTTATCTGTGCTCTATGCTGTCATGGGAGTGAAAGGCGATGATGATGATGGGGCCATATATCACGGAACAAATAAAAGAACAAATGTAAAAGTTTTAGAACAGCTCCAAGTGCAATATTAACTTCTCAAAGAATAAGGATCAAGAAAGTAAAATACTTTAGCTACATCAAAAAACATAATAATATACTGAAGACCATACCAGAAGGAATGGTGGAAGGAAAAAGAATGAGAGGTAGACAGAGATGTAGATGGGAAGATAACATACAAAGCCGGACAGGGCACAGCCTTGCTGAGTGTACCAGTACGGCGAGGGAGCGAGTAAAATGGAAATTCAACCATCGTATCGAAGACGGCACATGATGATGATGATGATGAGTTATGTACCGTACGAGTAAATTAATCTTTCTCTTCTTTTCCTATTTATTGATCCCGTATGTTTTTGCATGAATAAATTGTATGTCAAAACATGACATTTGTGGTCACCGTTAATAAATACAGCTTTGAAGAAATATGGAACAATGTTCATCCGTACTATGTGTAATTGTGCTTGTTTTTCACTCACTGGACTAGCTAAAGAGTCTAGCTAAAGGATCTTAGTCTAACTATAAGATCTTAGTCTAGCTAAAGGATCTTAGTCTAACTAAAAGATCTTAGTCTAGCTAAAGAGTCTAGCTGAAGGATGTATGGTCAGCATGTTCTCGGCGTTTCTTCTCTTTGCTGATAAAATATCGGGTTCTTGGATCTACTCTGCCACTATATCCCACTCCGTGTCCTGATCAGAGCTTGTGCTGCAAGATCTACATACTGGCAGCTGGGGAAATGGTCCGAAGTAACAGGATCTTTCGTCAACGACGAAAACAGTATTTATTTATCTTCTTCTTCTTCTTCTTCTTATGATGATGATCTTCCTCTGTGTCGACCTGGTTAAAGTATGTCACGGTTTGTTTATACAGCAGCATGGAGTCTTTACCACAATATGGGGGAGGGGGACGGGAGGGGGAGTTTGGAAACAGCCTGTTTGTAGAGCAGTACGGCGTCCTGGGACAGCCTGTATGTAGGGTAGTATGGGCCTGTGACAGCCTGTGTGTAGAGCAGTACAGGCTCCCGGAACAGCCTATATGTAGAGCAGTATGAGAACTTGGGACAGCCTGTAGAACAGTATAGGGTCTTGGGACAGCCTGTTTGTGGAATAGTACTGGGTCTTGGAACAGTCTGTTTGTAAAACAGTACAGGATCTTGAGACAGCTTGTTTGTAGAGCACTACGGGGTTCTTGGGACAGCCTATATAGCAATACGGAATCTTGGGACAGCCTTATAGCATTACGGGGTCTTGGGACATCCTGTAAAGCAATACCGGGTCTTGGGACAGCATTATAGCATTGTGGGTTCTCGGGACAGCCTGTGTAGCAGAACGGGGTCTCGGGACACCCTGTGTAGCAGTACGGGTTCTCTGGACAGCCTGTGTAGCAGTACGGGATCTCTGGACAGCCTGTGTAGCAGTACGGGATCTCTGGACAGCCTGTGTAACAGTACGGGATCTCTGGACACCCTGTGTAGCAGAACGGGGTCTCGGGACAGCCTGTGTAGCAGTACGGGGTCTCTGGACAGCCTGTGTAGCAGAACAGGATCTAGATTTTGATAAATGCCGCATAAACTATTAGCACGTAGCAGGAACGTATGTACTAACCAGCGGCTCGGCATCCGGCCACAACACGAAGACTATTTACACGAAGATATTTTACGATATGCAACCAAACTGTCTATGATTACACAAAGAGATTACGATATGTAACCAAACTGTCCATGATTACACAAAGAGATTACGATATGTGACCAAACTGTCTATGATTACACAAAGAGATTACGATATGTAACCAAACTGTCCATTATTACACAAAGAGATTACGATATGTGACCAAATTGTCTATGATTACACAAAGAGATTACGATATGTAACCAAACTGTCTATGATTACACAAAGAGATTACGATATGTAACCAAACTGTCCATGATTACACACAGAGATTACGATATGTAACCAAATTGTCTATGATTACACAAAGAGATTACGATATGTAACCAAACTGTCTATGATTACACAAAGAGATTACGATATGTAACCAAACTGTCTATGATTACACAAAGAGATTACGATATGTAACCAAACTGTCTATGATTACACAAACTGCTGAAACTGTAAGCTATCAGAAAAATAGTCTTCTCGACCGGTCGGATATTTGAACTAGTCAGCGTGATAATTTAATTCTAACGTTTCATCAATTTTCAAATACAGACAGATGTCATTTCCAGAGCTCTTACATCGTCGTTCCCTGGTTATTGATTACACCGTCCCTGGCCTTTCCCCGGAACGAAATCTGACACAGGCAGTCCCTTGGAAGTGCGACAGACGACATGTCGCCAGGCCGTCTGGTCTAGCCGTCTGAAATTATTTATTAAGTCGGCTCTCCGCCTGACAGTCACTCACTCACGCGCTGGAGGCGACTGCGGGCGAAGTCGGTTTTCTGAAATATTGATTGTACCGTGTACTAAAGTGGTGAGCAAATTGAAAAATCGGGACCCGGGGAATAATTGGATACACTTTTAGGATTAAACGAAGAAGAAGAAACAAGAAGACTGTTAAAAAAAAAAGTTGATAACCAAGCACATTGCACATAAAAGAAAAACATCCGCTTTATTACTACTATATCCTAGCATTCAGTCCAATATTATTAGATCCTAGCATTCAGTCCAGTATTATTAAATCCTAGCATTCAGTCCAGTATTATTAGATCCTAGCATTCAGTCCAATATTATTAGATCCTAGCATTCAGTCCAATATTATTAGATCCTAGCATTCAGTCCAATATTATTAGATCCTAGCATTCAGTCCAATATTATTAGATCCTAGCATTCAGTCCAATATTATTAGATCCTAGCATTCAGTCCAATATTATTAGATCCTAGCATTCAGTCCAATATTATTAGATCCTAGCATTCAGTCCAATATTAGATCCTAGCATTCAGTCCAATATTATTAGATCCTAGCATTCAGTCCAATATTATTAGATCCTAGCATTCAGTCCAATATTATTAGATCCTAGCATTCAGTCCAATATTATTAGATCCTAACATTCAGTCCAATATTATTAGATCCTAGCATTCAGTCCAATATTATTAGATCCTAACATTCAGTCCAATATTATTAGATCCTAGCATTCAGTCCAATATTATTAGATCCTAGCATTCAGTCCACTTACTATTAGATTTTAGTAACCGGTCACCATTAGATCAAAGCAGTCAGTTATACCTTTGTAACCATCAGATCTTTACCAGTTCGCAATAACCATCATTTAGCAACTGGCGAAAGATCGTGTTAAACGGATGCCAAACCTTCGCTTACACTTCCTAGAGGCGTCGTTTAGGGAAACAGAATACGAAGTGCCAGGCTCCAAAACCGAGGAGAACTTTGGACGTGAGAGAAAGAAAAACATTAACCCTTTCAAGAGGACTTTGGACGTGAGAGAGAGAGATAGAGAGAGAGAAACATTAACCCTTTTCAAGAGAAGAACTTTGGAGGTGAGAGAAGGAAAGATAACACGAGAATGACTGGGGACAGAACCCTGGACTTGAACAGGATGAGAAGACCGCCCTGCTAGGAGGAGACAGTGCGCTAATCACTCGGCCACACAGCACACAGAGGAAACGAAAGCCAAGAATTGAAGACAGATGATGCAGGAGTACAAGAAAACAGACCCCCCCAGAACAAGCACACACAAACATTGTTTGCTACTACGTCGTTTGTCAGTTAAAGCAAATCAAATATTAGTCACTTCAGCCACGGGAAAAGACGTTCTGCAAAATAATGATTGGCAGCGTCCAGAAACTTCCAACATCCTCCTCTCACTTACATCTTCCACTCACTTACATCTTCCTCTCACTTACATCTTCCACTCACTTACATCTTCCTCTCATTTACATCTTCCTCTCACTTACATCTTCCTCTCACTTACATCTTCCTCTCATTTACATCTTCCTCTCACTTACATCTTTCACTCACTTACATCTTCCTCTCACTTACATCTTCCTCTCACTTACGAGAAAAGTTCATTCTTTTTAGATCCTGCTTCAAGGGATAATGAGAATTTCCTCATCAATGTTTTTCGAGAAAGGCATTTCATTAACAACAGCAGCAATAATAATAATCATAATAATAATCCATAATTTTGGGAGGAAATGAGGACTAAACCTCAGTTAGAAGATTCAAGCACAAGGAAACTATATATTTATATATGCTTTTGCTATTACCGATCATTTTAAGTCCCAACATTGATGGAGTCGGGCATGAAAGGAGCTACTTAGCAACATGATGATGATGTTCGGCAAAGCCCACATCCGCTGATATCTGTCTGCTCCAAAACCTGCTTCAAAAAGACGAAAAGTGCCAGTCTGCCATGACAGACCTTTGCCCATGACTTCTAAGCATGACGTGTTTGAAACCAAATTTCGCAATAGACCTTTTCTCTTGGATAAAAACAAAAACATTAGCTCGTTGGCATCGCCCACCAATCCACAAAATAGAGTTTGTGAGTGTAAGCCAAGCGGTAGTTTAACGAACCCATCTCGCTCAAAACTTGGGGCCCGTTTGGTTAAATTATTGACAAGGGCAGACTCGACCTGACGTTCGGTTATAGAAACAAAATACACAATGGCGCCACATCTCCGATTCATGTGTACAGACTAGCAGCCCTGCGGCTGTAATTAATAAATCGTGTGATCAAGGTTGCCAATAAAAACGGGAAACCGTAAGGATTTGTTTCTTGCCAAGTGGGAAAACAGTTTTCTTTTTGTATTTTTTTTTCCTCCGCAAAGACTGTATGACAGTGTCTGCTGGAAAGTTAATATACAGTCCACGCTCTCCGAGTTCGTAAGCCTCATTGAGTTAATGTTACATAAAAATCAAGTTTCCCAATGAAAGAGTGGATTCATGAACGATATCTTTATATTCCGTGATTTATTGAAACTTGGACTGATCCCGGATGAAAGGGAGAAAACGGAGGAAGAGGGAAACGGAATTGGTGTATGTTGTTCCCTCTCCCTGTGGCTTGTTCTTTGAAGATACTTGCTAATATTTGTAGAGTTAATGCAGCAACAAGCTACAGATAAATGTCAGACCTGAACAGTGGAACACAGCATCAAAATAGAGGTAAGCAACAAAGCTGAACAGTCGAATACAGTAGCAAAATAGAGGTAAATATCAAAACTGAAAAGTCGAATATAGTAGCAGAGTAGAGCTAAATATAAAAACTGAAAAGTCGAATATAGTAGCAAAGTAGAGCTAAATATAAAAACTGAAAAGTCGAATATAGTAGCAAAATAGAGCTAAATATCAAAACTGAAAGTCGAATGCAGCAGAAAAAAAGTACATGTAAATTTAAAATTAAATTGGGTTTTACAACAATAATAAATAACAAGTTTACTATTAACATAACAAACATATATTATTGCTTGACTTTAATACATATTACGTTTTGTACTGTGATCACTTATCTGTCCATTTCTAGCTCCGAATATCTTATGTCCGACATATGCTGGTCAAGGTCGGCGAATCTGAGTTGGCCAAGACCCACTTCTGCATCATCTTTGTGCTTCTAGACCAGCGATTCTCAGTAGGAGGTCAGGTAGCCCCCGGGAAAGGAATTCCAAGTCGGGGGGGGGGGGGGGGGAGGGTAGAATCTTTTTTATAGATTGATGATTTAATATAATTTTGGAAAGGGAGAGTGGGCCGGATGGGACGTGTAGAAAAACTAACTGATATACTCCCTTCACTTTATCAAAGTAGCCCTTTGTTTTCCATTTGAGCGATGAATCTCATCTTAGTAGCTTTTTCTTTGCTCCATTGCTACTCTTCTTCCAAGTTTCTGTAACGCGCTTCCCAATCCGTCACGAAGCCTCCACCTCAGTGTCACAACAGCACTGGCTGCCAAGATCGGGCAGTTCCGGGAAAGATCGGAACAAACAAAATTTTGCCAAGACTTCTGACTTGACAACTCGGCAAATTTCCGCACTTTCCAAGTTGGCAACACTGAAACCAGATCATTCAATAAACAAAACCCGACTCGTGCCAGGAACTGAATGTAAAGCTAGAAAATGGGATGGGGGCAGGTGGCCCCTCCAGGCGACAAACTGGACCACTTATGCCCTGAAGGTTCATAATTAGGTGCCAGTAATATCGGGCATGACGCAGGCATCTCTCCTCCAGGCTAGATTTATGGCCTAGCCATGAATGACACTTATCTGGCAGGGCTAGTGTGTGGATGACTGGCAGTAGAAAGTGTGAAGAAACGGCTGTTGAGAAGCGCAGACAATAGTGGTAGCCGTCCGCGTGCGTTTAGCGCTGGACTTGCTGTCATTTAAAAGCTGTTGGACGGTAAAACTGTGCTGCCGTATAAAGCTGTTGGACGGTAAAACTTTGCTGTCGTATAAAGCTGTTGGACGGTAAAACTTTCATGTTATAGATCAGTTGTTTTTTCATACAATGTGTCCCGGCACTCTGAGTCTACCTCGAGACATGTCCCAGCACTCTGGGTGTACCACGAGACATGTCCCAGCACTCTGGGTGTACCTCGAGACATGTCCCAGCACTCTGGTGTACCGCGAGACATGTCCCAGCACTATGGGTGTACCTCGAGACATGTCCCAGCACTCTGGGTGTACCTCGAGACATGTCCCAGCACTCTGGGTGTACCTCGAGACATGTCCCAGCACTCTGGGTGTACCTCGAGACATGTCCCAGCACTCTGGGTGTACCTCGAGACATGTCCCAGCACTCTGGGTGTACCTCGAGACATGTCCCAGCACTCTGGGTGTACCATGAGACATGTGCCGTCATAGAATGTAAAAGTATTTTCCTTCAAATTACTCATCATCATCATCATCATGTGCCGTGCCGACTGGCGTTGGCTATTATGCTTCTCCAGAGTACACGATCCTTCATGCAGGCCATCAGTTCAGTTGGTGATCTCCTCTCACACCATCCCGTCAGACTGTCCAGTATCATTTCTCTTGGTCTTCCTCTTGATCTTCTTCCTTCTGTTTTTCCTGTTGTTATAATATTTTCAATGCCCCCTCTTCTCATTGCATGTCCTATGAAAGTACACTGTCTCTCTCTTATTTTTTGACAAGGTTTTTTGTCTCTCCAGCTCTTCTCATACATTCTTCATTAGTTATTTTTGCTGTCCAGGGGATTCGCAACATTCTTCTAATAAACCACAAATCTGCTGCTTCCAATGCTTTTTGTGCAGACTTGCCTATTGTCCATGATTCACTTCCATATAACAAGATAGGTTCATTAGAGCATTTTAGGACTCGTTTTCTAACATTCATTGATAAGGATGTGTTGGTTAATATGTTTCTCATTCTCTGAAATGTAGTCTTTGCTTGGCCTATTCTGTTCCTAATTTCTGTTCTGCATTTCCCATCTGACGTTATTACTGCTCCAAGGTATTTGAATTTCTGCACCTGCTTTAGAATTGTTCTATTTAATTTAATACTGCATGCTGGTAGATTCTGTTTCTTAGATATAACCATAGTCTCTGTCTTTTTTATGTTCAAAGTAAGGCCTTTCTGTTCACTTTCTTTGGCGACTTTATCCAAGAGATTTTGCAGGTCTTGTTGGTTCTCAGCTATCAGTACTGTGTCGTCAGCATACCGAAGGCTGTTAATATTGTATCCTCCAATTTTTATGCCTGGTTCTGTGATGACTGTTCTTAGAATATTCTCGCTGTACAGAGAAAAAAGGTCTGGAGATAGTACACATCCTTGTCGCACCCCATGTTTTATAGGTTGATATTTTCCAGTTCTATTTTTCTATTACACATCACTCAATGTAAAGCTAAATACCATAAATATACACTTAATATGAAAACAAATGTCCCGCGACAGAATTTTGCATTGTCAAGTGTGCCAAAGTTTGTAAAAGTTTGAGAACTATTGCTACAGATGCTTGAAGACAAACCTTTCTCGGACACAACATTGTACAGCTCTAACCTTTCTTGCTGGCTTTTATCATGAAAACCTTTCCTGCTCACAATGTGCTATGGCGATAGAAAGACAAACCATTTCTTGTATTCTTGTTGGAATCGTTCAAGAACCGTTTTTTAAATGACTTCCTCCTTAAGTTTTGGCAATGCCCGCTTCAGTAACCCAACAATTAAGCGTATCAGTGAAGCTCAGTTTTTACATTGCTGGAGCAGTTGCCATATGTAACGTTGCCCCACTAAGTAATTTTGCCCCACTATGTGCCCCACTAAGTAACTTTGCCCCACTATGTGCCCGACTAAGTAACTTTGCCCCACTATGTGCCCCACTAAGTAACTTTGCCCCACTATGTGCCCGACTAAGTAACTTTACCCCACTATGTCCTCCACTAAGTAACTTTGCCCCACTATGTGCCCGACTAAGTAACTTTGCCCCACTATGTGCCCCACTAAGTTACTTTGCCCCACTATGTGCCCGACTAAGTAACTTTGCCCCACTATGTGCCCCACTAAGTTACTTTGCCCCACTATGTGCCCCACTAAGTAACTTTGCCCCACTATGTGCCCCACTAAGTAACTTTGCCCCACTATGTGCCCCACTAGGTAACTTTGCCACACTATGTGCCCCACTAAGTAACTTTGCCCCACTATGTGCCCCACTAAGTAACTTTGCCCCACTATGTGCCCGACTAAGTAACTTTGCCCCACTATGTGCCCGACTAAGTAACTTTGCCCCACTATGTGCCCCACTAAGTAACTTTGCCCCACTATGTGCCCGACTAAGTAACTTTGCCCCACTATGTGCCCCACTAAGTAACTTTGCCCCACTATGTGCCCCACTAAGTAACTTTGGCCCACTATGTGCCCCACTAAGTAACTTTGCCCCACTATGTAACATTGGTCCACTGTGTAACTTTGCTCCGTGTCTCCGAGACGGAACGGAGAAGGCAGAATGTCAGAGCCCAGAAGTTAGAGTCTTTTCATCTCAAATCAGATCTTGACACTTACAGCTGGTGTAATACTTAAGTCAGGTGGGACGGTCAGAATCTAAACAAGTCAGGTGGGACAGTCAGAATCTAAACAAGTCAGATGGGACGGTCAGAATCTAAACAAGTCAGGGTGAGACGATCTAAACAAGTCAGGTGGGACGGTCAGAATCTAAACAAGTCAGGTGGGACGGTCAGAATCTAAACAAGTCAGGTGGGACGGTCAGAATCTAAACAAGTCAGGTGGGACGGTCAGAATCTAAACAAGTCAGGTGGGACGGTCAGAATCTAAACAAGTCAGGGTGGGACGATCTAAACAAATCAGTTTGACTGGCCAGCACTGGCCGGACACGCTAGAACTCGAGGTTATAGTCTGGGTCATCATCATTCCACTCCCGACATGTCCATGGGTGGTCAAACATCAACTCGATCCAGTGGTTGTCCATCTGCAGTGATGGCAGAGCCGGCCAGTCTGTCAGCTCTCTCATTTCCCTGGATGCCCACGTGCCCAGGGACATAGATGAAGGTGAGTCTGAGAATCGTTGATCTCTGCAGTGACTCAAGCCACTGCCTGCGTACAGAACCTGCCTCCACCTTCTGGGTCGCACTCACTGAAAGGTATGCAGACCCAGGCGTAGTCCTGTGACTCCAGCCAGACGAATGCTTTCCTTACCTCCATCACCTCCATCACCTCCATCACCTCGGGTGTAACCGGCGTGAGGCTGTACTGGTCAGTTTTATGCGGACAGCCCATAAAACAAGAGAGATAACGGAGATGACTACTGCGGTAAAACTGGTTCTAGTAATAAAGTAGATGCAGCTGTATGAGAAAGAAGTCTGGTTTGTGTGTGTGTGTGTGTGTGTGAAGGGGGCTATGTCTGGCTTGTGTGTGTGTGTGTGTGTGAAGGAGGCTATGTCTGGCTTGTGTGTGTGTGTGTGAAGGAGGCTATGTCTGGCTTGTGTGTGTGTGTGAAGGAGGCTATGTCTGGCGTGTGTGTGTGTGTGTGTGTGAAGGAGGCTATGTCTGGTTTGTGTGTGTGTGTGTGTGAAGGAGGCTATGTCTGGTTTGTGTGTGTGTGTGTGAAGGAGGCTATGTCTGGTTTGTGTGTGTGTGTGTGAAGGAGGCTATGTCTGGTTTGTGTGTGTGTGTGTGAAGGAGGCTATGTCTGGTTTGTGTGTGTGTGTGTGTGAAGGAGGCTATGTCTGGTTTGTGTGTGTGTGTGTGTGTGAAGGAGGCTATGTCTGGTTTGTGTGTGTGTGTGTGTGTGTGTGTGAAGGAGGCTATGTCTGGCTTGTGTGTGTGTGTGTGTGAAGGAGGCTATGTCTGGCTTGTGTGTGTGTGTGTGTCAAGGAGACTATGTCTGATTTGCGTGTATATGTAAGGTAAAAAAGGTAAAGGCCGTGGATGTTTCTGGTCCGAGCTGGTTCTTGATGAAGGCCGTGGATGTTTCTGGTCCGAGCTGGTTCTTGATGAAGGCCGTGGATGTTTCTGGTCCGAGCTGGTTCTTGATGAAGGCCGTGGATGTTTCTGGTCCGAGCTGGTTCTTGATGAAGGCCGTGGATGTTTCTGGTCCGAGCTGGTTCTTGATGAAGGCCGTGGATGTTTCTGGTCCGAGCTGGTTCTTGATGAAGGCCGTGGATGTTTCTGGTCCGAGCTGGTTCTTGATGAAGGCCGTGGATGTTTCTGGTCCGAGCTGGTTCTTGATGAAGGCCGTGGATGTTTCTGGTCCGAGCTGGTTCTTGATGAAGGCCGTGGATGTTTCTGGTCCGAGCTGGTTCTTGATGAAGGCCGTGGATGTTTCTGGTCCGAGCTGGTTCTTGATGAAGGCCGTGGATGTTTCTGGTCCGAGCTGGTACTTGATGAAGGCCGTGGATGTTTCTGGTCCGAGCTGGTTCTTGATGAAGGCCGTGGATGTTTCTGGTCCGAGCTGGTTCTTGATGAAGGCCGTGGATGTTTCTGGTCCGAGCTGGTCTTGATGAAGGCCGTGGATGTTCTGGTCCGAGCTGGTACTTGATGAAGGCCGTGGATGTTTCTGGTCCGAGCTGGTACTTGATGAAGGCCGTGGATGTTTCTGGTGCGAGCTGGTACTTGATGAAGGGCGTGGATGTTTCTGCTCCGAGCTGGTACTTGATGAAGGCCGTGGATGTTTCTGGTCCGAGCTGGTACTTGATGAAGGCCGTGGATGTTTCTGCTCCGAGCTGGTACTTGATGAAGGCCGTGGATGTTTCTGCTCCGAGCTGGTACTTGATGAAGGCCGTGGATGTTTCTGGTCCGAGCTGGTTCTTGATGAAGGCCGTGGATGTTTCTGGTCCGAGCTGGTACTTGATGAAGGCCGTGGATGTTTCTGCTCCGAGCTGGTACTTGATGAAGGCCGTGGATGTTTCTGGTCCGAGCTGGTTCTTGGTTCAGGGTTGCTCGTCTGGTGGCCAGTGTCTTCCTGTTTCTGGCCCTGCGGCTATTTCTGCTCAAGACAGGAGGGAGGGGGGGCCTATCAGGGCGTGGGGCCATGGTTTCTTCTGTATCGCCGTCCTCAGGGTCCAGCTGTCCGCCCCCGCTTTCGTCTAACTGTCCTGGTTCCGGTGTGCGCCATAACGGTGATGATGACGGTGTTGGTTGTGCTGGTATTGGCTGTGCTGGTGTTGGCTGTGCTGGTATTGGCTGTGTTGGTGTTGGTTGTGCTGGTGTTGGTTGTGCTGGTGTTGGTTGTGCTGGTGTTGGTTGTGCTGGTGTTGGTTGTGTTGGTGTTGGTTGTGCTGGTGTTGGTTGTGCTGGTGTTGGTTGTGCTGGTGTTGGTTGTGTTGGTGTTGGTTGTGTTGGTTGTGTTGGTTGTGCTGGTGTTGGTTGTGCTGGTGTTGGTTGTGCTGGTGTTGGTTGTGCTGGTGTTGGTTGTGCTGGTGTTGGTTGTGTTGGTGTTGGTTGTGTTGGTGTTGGTTGTGCTGGTGTT
Source organism: Achatina immaculata (assembly GCA_009760885.1). Taxonomy (NCBI): domain Eukaryota; kingdom Metazoa; phylum Mollusca; class Gastropoda; order Stylommatophora; family Achatinidae; genus Lissachatina; species Lissachatina immaculata. Next base: position 26,438,884 of record CM019710.1, on the reverse strand, counting down.
GGTTGTGCTGGTGTTGGTTGTGCTGGTGTTGGTTGTGCTGGTGTTGGTTGTGTTGGTGGTGGTTGTGTTGGTGGTGGTTGTGTTGGTGTTGGTTGTGTTGGTGTTGCTGCTATTTGTCCAAGCGTTTTCCCCGTAGATTTTGAAACCATCTGGTTGCTGGTTATCTTGGACTTCGGCCTCTCTTGCATGGCTGGTTATCTTGGACTTCGGCCTCTCTTGCATGGCTGGTTATCTTGGACTTCGGCCTCTCTTGCGTGGCTGGTTATCTTGGACTTCGGCCTCTCTTGCATGGCTGGTTATCTTGGACTTCGGCCTCTCTTGCATGGCTGGTTATCTTGGACTTCGGCCTCTCTTGCGTGGCTGGTTATCTTGGACTTCGGCCTCTCTTGCGTGGCTGGTTATCTTGGACTTCGGCCTCTCTTGCATGGCTGGTTATCTTGGACTTCGGCCTCTCTTGCATGGCTGGTTATCTTGTATTTCGGCTTCTCTTGCGTGGCTGGTTATCTTGTATTTCGGCTTCTCTTGCGTGGCTGGTTATCTTGTATTTCGGCTTCTCTTGCATGGCTGGTTATCTTGTATTTCAGCTTCTCTTGCGTGGCTGGTTATCTTGTATTTCGGCTTCTCTTGCGTGGCTGGTTATCTTGTATTTCGGCCTCTCTTGCGTGGCTGGTTATCTTCTTCTTTTTTCTTCTTCGTTCGCGTCTACCACCATGAACGTCCCGTGATCCTACTGAATTTACTCCTGTGGTCCTCGATAGGTCCCGTGGTCCCCCTGTGGTCCTCGAAAGGACCACACGAGATCCCCGAGAGGACCACAAGAGGTTCAGTGTATGGCAGGACTTGAGCCTGTATTCTTGGTTGGTCTCAGAAGCGGGATTGCGTGACACCGTGGTTTTCGTTGCACCAGTTTAGTCTAGAGTTGGACTTTCTCGCCGGAAAAACTTGACGTGTTTTAGATATCAGTATATCCCCGCTGGGTGTTGCCCATCCAGTCCAGCGTTGGACTTTCTCACCGGAAAACCTCAGCGTGATTAGGATACGAATACATCCCTGTCGAGTGAGAGGTGGTTGCCTATCTAGACTGCCCTCGTTCAGTGTCTCTGACTTCAGCATTTTGTGGTCGTGGCCGCTACACTTCCTAGTTGTGACCAGGACAAAATTTTTGTCCAGGAGGACGAACCCTCGCCACTAATAAGCTTCACCCCTGGGTTGAGCCGGTTTAGACGGTTTATGCCAGTATGAGAGTGTTTAATACGTGACCGACCCCTAGAGCGGAGGTACCGTGACATAAGTAGCCATCAATTTTCACCCCTAGTTTAAGCCGGTTTAGGCATATTTCACCAGTATAGGTGTATATCGGACGTGGCTGGCCTCTAGAGCAGAGATGCCGTGGTATGAGTAGCTCTCGCCACGAGACTACTGGACATATCGATTAAGCTTTAGTTTATCATTTCCATCACCTTTTCACATTGGCGCCACACGGCAACCCTAATTGCTTTTTTTTGCATTTTCTTTATTGGCCGGGAGGAGTTTCACTCCACGCGCGGCATCCGAAGAATCTCGCCAGCAGTGAGCTGGTTATCCTGAATTTCGGCTTCTCTTGCGTGGCTGGTTATCTCGGGGTTCGGCTTCTCTTGTGTGGCTGGCTATCTTGGATTTCGGCTTCTCTTGCATGGCTGTTTATCTTGGATTTCGGCTTCTCTTCCATGGCTGGTTGTTTTGGATTTCGGCTTCTCTTGCATGGCTGGTTGCTTTGGATTTCGGCTTCTTTTGCGTGGCTGGTTATCTGGGATTTCGGCTTCTCTTCCATGGCTGGTTATCTGGGATTTCGGCTTCTCTTGCATGGCTGGTTGCTTTGGATTTCGGCTTCTTTTGCGTGGCTGGTTATCTTGGACTTCGGCTTCTCTTGCGTGGCTGGTTATCTTGGACTTCGGCTTCTCTTGCGTGGCTGGTTGTTGGGCTGGTGTTGGTGTCACCGACTCCCGTGTGGTGCTGTTCGTTTTCTGGACATTGGCTTGCCCAGTGGTCATCTTTTCTGCATACAGAACATGGAGTTCTCTCCCCCGAGAGAGTGGCCCATAGCTTGTATGGCTTCAGGCCTCCTGTTGTCGGCCGATGTCGGGAGGGGGGGGGGGGTGACGTATGATGTGCTTCCTGGATTGACAGAGGAAGTTCCATTTATCGTGGGTCACCTCCGCTTTAAGGACCTCTGCTCTAGGGACATCCGCACCGGATCTCTGATTATTCGCTCAAGAAACCATTTTACTGCCTCTGTTCTGATAGTTGGTGGCACTCAATGTAAGGTGCCTTTCTGACGCTCCTAGTCCAGGTGTTCAATAGGCTGGCTTGCCTCGAGTGTCTGCCCATGTGTCCTCGAGTGTCTGCCCATGTGACCTCGAGTGTCTGCCCATGTGACCTCGAGTGTCTGTCTATTTTGCCTGGCGTAGTGAGCGGTGTGGACGGTCAGCTCGGTGTACCAACGGGTTTGGTCTTGAAGGTGGTACTTCCTCCCACCCAGCAAGGGCCAGCCGCAAAGACAGCCCTCAGACAGAGACAGCCCTCAGAGCCTCAGACAGAGACAGCCCTCAGAGCCTCAGACAGCCTTCAGACAGAGACAGCCCTCAGAGCCTCAGACAGCCTTCAGACAGAGACAGCCCTCCGAGCCTCAGACAGCCCTCAGACAGAGACAGCCCTCAGAGCCTCAGACAGAGCCAGCCCTCAGAGCCTCAGACAGCCCTCAGACAGAGACAGCCCTCAGAGCCTCAGACAGCCCTCAGACAGAGATAGCCCTCAGAGCCTCAGACAGAGCCAGCCCTCAGAGACAGCCCTCAGAGCCTCAGACAGAGCCAGCCCTCAGAGCCTCAGACAGCTCTCAGACAGAGACAGCCCTCAGAGCCTCAGACAGCCCTCAGACAGAGACAGCCCTCAGAGCCTCTGAGGCAGCCCTCAGACAGAGACAGCCCTCAGAGACAGCCTTCAGAGCCTCAGACAGCCCTCAGCCACAGGGACAGCTCTCAGAAAATCACAGGCAGCCTCAGATAGAGACAGCTCTCAGAGCCCAAGAGACAGCCGAAGCAACTCAGACCGCGGAGTCTAGCGCACATTTTTATGGGTTCGCAACCTGCGATAAACAATTTACACAGAGTGACCGCCTGCCAACAGGCCACAATAGGCTAGAGGCTGGCACATGGTGGTGGGGGTGGGGGGGGGGGGTTGTTCCAGTCGCTGCATCGCTTCGGGGACCAGAACATTCCTACTGTATTAAAAGGGCCTGCGGTTCTAAGGACTGCTATTGCCGGAGGTGGGGTGGAGAATTCGATCTCCACTCCAACTGCGTGCGTCTCAAACAGCCTCTGGCAGTCAAGTCCAGCTTCTGGCCTTCCAGTGGCAGAACTGTTTAAACTGACAGGAGAAGGGGCAAAGGCGGATATCTGGCGCCTGAAAACCAGACAGTTAGGGTAGATGATTGGCACGTTTGGTAGCTCATCTACCGCAGCTGGCGAGATTCTTCAGCTGCTGTGCGTGGAGCGGTGCTCCTCCCGGCCAATGAAAAAAGGTGCAAGTGGGGTTGCCGCGCGGCACCACTGCGGAAAAAGTGGTAGAAAGGATAAGGCGAAACAAACAGTGAAATCATGGCACCTCTGGTCTGGAGGTCGGCCACGTCCTGAGTGCAGTCATATCGGGTGAAATGCATGAACCGGCTTAACCCAGAGGTTAAGACATTGCTGGCGAGACTCTTCGGATGCCGCGCGTGGAGTGAAGCTCCTCCCGGTCAAGGAAGAAAATGCAAAAAAGAAATAAAGGTTGCTGTGCGGCGCCGATGTGAAAAGGTGAAGGAAAAGATAAAGTGAAATTTAATCGGTATGTCCAGTAGTATCGCTGCGGGAGCTACACATACCACGGCGCCTCTGCTCTAGAGGCCGGCCACGTCCGAAATACACCTACACTGGTGAAATATGCCTAAACCGGCACACACCAGTGGTGGAACTTGATGGCTAGGCATGTCACACCACCTCCGCTCTAGAGGTCGGTCACGCCCGATATACACCTATACTGGTGAAATATGCCTAAACCTAAACTTGAAGGCTACACATGTCGCGGTACCTCTGCTCTAAAAGTCGGTCACGTCACAAACACACCCATACTGGGATAATATGTCTAAACCGGCTCAACCCAGGGGTGGAAGTCACTAGCGGCGAGGATTCGTCCTCCTGGACAAAAGCTCCATCCTGGTCACAACTAGGAAAGGTAGCGGCCACGACCACAAAATGCTGAAGTCGGAGACACTGGACCAGGGTAGTCTAGATAGGCGGGGATGTATGCGTATCCTAATCACACTGAGTTTTCCGGTGAGAAAGTCCAACTCTAGACTAAACTGGTGCAACGAAAACCACGGTGTCACGCAATCCCGCTTCTGAGACCCACCAAGAATTCAGACTCAAGCCCTGCGATACTCTGAACCTCCTGTCGTCCTCTCGGGGACCACACAGGGGACCACGGGACTTAACGACGACCACAGGCGTAAATTCAGTAGGATCACAGTGCGGTCTTGGTGGTAGAAGCGAACGAAGAAGAAGAAGAAGAAAAGGGCCCGCAACGGTGAAAACAGAATGGCTAGTCAACAGAGTAAGCGCAGTTGAGGGGCCGCCCGGGATAAACAGTTTTGTTCCATGTTACAAAATTACTTTCAGAATACATCAAGCAAGTATAAACAGTTTTGTTCCATCTTACAAAATTACTTTCAGAATGCATCAAATAAGTATAAACGGTTTTGTTCCATCTTACAAAATTACTTTCAGAATACATCAAACAAGGGTAAACAGTTTTGCTCCGTCGTACAAAATTACTTTCAGAATACATCAAACAAGGGTAAACAGTTTTGCTTTATGTTACAAAATTACTTTCAGAATACATCAAACAAGGGTAAACAGTTTTGCTTTATGTTACAAAATTATTTCCAGAATACATCAGACAAGGGGACATGGCCTACTGGACTGTTTACACTAGGACATTTCTAGAAACATTTGCTGCCAACCATAAAACACTTCCACCACCATCATTACAACCGTAAAACATATGCACAACATACAACAACTACAGAAGGACCACTGGCCTGATAATATGACAGAACATAAGGGCCGTGTATGACCTGACACGTGCTAAAGTATAACAACGTAACTATGTAACATGTGGGCTACTTTTATGGTACACCGTTTTGGTCAAGTCCTGCATATTCTTTACATAAACGAGTTTTGTCATGAAGGTCGGGTCATCATCGGTCGCCTTTGTTCTTAGATAGAAGCACTTCTTCTTTGCTCATCATTTAATGTGCCCAGAATACAAATTCCACATCATCTACCAAGAAAGCGCACAGTCCGTGAAGATACCACATCTGGCAGGAGGGAGCGGAGCTGATGCAGAAGCTATTGGGGGGGGGGGAGGGAGGGTTGCCACAGAAAGCTGCAGTTGTTGGCAAGACGCAGGCGACAGTGGTCGAAATTTAGTTTGTCTTAAACAGTTCCCGCTAGATAATGAGTATAGTTCTTTAAAATATCATCATCATCATGTGCCGTCTCCACCAGGAAAAGTTGGCTGCAGTGACCCTCCAGATGGTTCTGCCGCTTGTTGTCATAATGCACGCGGCCAAACTGAATCCAGTCCACCTCCTCATGTTGTCCATACACCTGTATCGTTACTGCTAGTCTGGTAGACACTAGGTTTTAAGAGCACTTTAATGTTTCAGAATGCTTTTTTTTCCTGTGAATATTTTGGGCTGTATCCAAGCATACTACAAAAAGCCTTGTCTTGTCTTGTCGTGTCTTGTCTTGTCTTGTGTCGTGTTGTGTTGTGTCGTGTCTTGTCTTCTCTCTCTCTGGAGGTGCAAGCTGATTTTCTTTCTTTTTTTTGCAGCCGATGTCGTGAAGGTGTTATGTCACAACATAGCGTCGGATTAGGAGTGGGTTATGGTGGCTATTTTTTCAGTCCCTGAGCGAAGCTAAAAAGCAGGGAGTGTGCTATACTTCTTCAGCAGACTCCACCACGGTTGAGACTATGGCAATCCCTGGCCCGTTAGCCAGGCTAACCCTGTTACTGGGGGTACCACGGAGAGGTGGGACAGGGTCTTGATCAGCTGTGGTTCGCCAAAATTGACGCTAGCATGTCAACGACCGGTCTCAGATTGCCAAAACGGACAGCGTCTGAAGCCCCACGAGCTCAGTCTACGATGACCTATTTCTTCTCGTGGCCATTTGATATCGCCAGTTTTTTCTTCTTCAGTCTTTTCCACTTCTTGAAAAAATGGGGTGGGGGGGGCAAAGATACGGTACTCGAGCTGGATGAGATAGGGCTCTGACTCACAGCTGACTTAGCAAACCATAGCCGGCCAAGACCCTATTCTACCTCCCAGTGGTACTCCCTGGAAGCAGAGAGTCTGGCCGAATGAATAAAGTTCGTGACGGGAAGGCGAAACTGGTCCTAAAAATAGGGTGAGACGAAGTCCGATGCGTGGGGCTGAAAGGTGGACATCGGCTGCACAAGGCAAACCAAGGCTCGTGGGGCTGAAAGGTGGACATCGGCCGCACAAGGCAAACCAAGGCTCGTGGGGGTGAAAGGTGGACATCGGCTGCACAAGGCAAACCAAGGCTCGTGGGGCTGAAAGGTGGACATCGGCTGCACAAGGCAAACCAAGGCTCGTGGGGCTGAAAGGTGGACATCGGCCGCACAAGGCAAACCAAGGCTCGTGGGGGTGAAAGGTAACCAAGGCTCTTTTGAAAACGAAGGCCAGAGAAGGCAAAGACTTCATGAAACACGCCATGTAGAAAAAAACAGCTGTAAAAAACTGAAACTTTTGGAAAGACGAAAACAGTGGCCAGCTGGATTTCTTTACTTGTGGCTTATCTTGTCCACATCACAATGTTACCAACTCCGAGTACAGGGACGAGAGATTGAGGAAAAAAATTAAAAACTAAACTAATAATGTTATGTTTTATGAAATAATATTGTTATAATTCAATATTTAGCATTTGAAACTGCACACGCCTGAGTGCGCTTGCACACACACACACACGCACACACACACACACGCACACACGCGCGCACACACACACACACGCGCGCACACACACCCACACCTACACACACACACAAGCTCACCATCCAAGACTGTAGTATCTACCTATCTTTCCTTTACATGAAGTCAGAAACCGCCAGATGTAGAATATGCCTGTAAGGTTGGCAACCCTGATTACGCCATGGTTTTAGCTGCAAGGAAAGACGTCAGTTCAAGATCGTCGGTTCAACTTTTCGCCAGTCAAGGTTCCAACCTGTGATAAACGCCGACACAGTTTCGAAACGTTTATTTCTACGAAAATTTTCCAATAAGAACTACAAAATGCAAGCGGTATTCGTTATTGCAAGTGTTATCACTTTATGAGCTGATGTCTTCCTAGCTAGCTGCAATGCTGGCTTCTGTATAGCATCCACCACCACCAAATCCATGTCAACCTTTTCTTCACTTCGGACTCTCTTTGCGAGGGCATGTTATTTATTAGCACATCACGTGACAGCAAAGCTGAGCATAAATAACCTTGGTCTGCTGTTACTTAGTTCTGCTCTGCTTAATTCCTGTTTGTAGATTTCGATTTTTCCCAATAAGGATTGTTTCAGATGCGTTCTTAAACTGTTATAAAATAAGGATATAGAGTTAAGTTCTTGACCTCCGTCGATGAAGAGTGCTGATAAGTGGAGCATAGTCTTTCTTCACATGTTATGCATGCAAAAACCAAATACGCAACACGCATTATCATAAATATCTTGGAACAGTAATAACTTCAGATGGGAAATACAGAACAGAAATTAGGAACAGAATAGGCCAAGCAAAGACTGCATTTCAGAGAATGAGAAACATATTAACCAACACATCCTTATCAATGAATGTTAGAAAACAAGTCCTAAAATGCTCTTTGAACCTATCTTGTTATATGGAAGTGAATCATGGACAACAGGCAAGTCTGCACAAAAATCATTGGAAGCAGCAGAAATGTGGTTTATTAGAAGAATGTTGCGAATCCCCTGGACAGCAAAAATAACTAATGAAGAGTGTATGAGAAGAGCTGGAGAGACAAAAAATCTTGTCAAAAAGATAAGAGAGAGACAATGTACTTTCATAGGACATGCAATGAGAAGAGGGGGCATTGAAAATATTATAACAACAGGAAAAATAGAAGGAATAAGATCAAGAGGAAGACCAAGAGAAATGATACTGGACAGTCTGACGGGATGGTGTGAGAGGAGATCACCAACTGAGCTGAATTGGCCTGCATGAAGGATCGGGTACTCTGGAGAAGTATAATAGCCAACGCTAGTCGGCACGGCACATGATGATGATGATGATGATCATGATGATGATGATGATGTAACATGTACGCAGTTCAGGTGGAACAAAAATACGGAATTAAAATTTTTCCAGTCTCCCATGTAGAAGTCAGGCCAAACTTCGCCGTTGAAACGAAACAAACACTGAATATAAGAAACACGGATATAATCCAGAATCACCGAATAACCGGAGCTCAGTAAAACAGGATTCATCTGCACATCATATAGTGCAGAAATCTTCCACGTTGACAGAGTTCCTCCAGGGATAAAATGTTGAGAACCTTTGACTTATTATACTTGCAGACAAACCCCGGATGCTAAAAATGATAAATCCGTCGCTCCCTCTGACGTTAGACCATTCATTTTCTTGTTTACGGATTCCCGGGAAGGTCACGATGTCCAAGTTTAGTCGGAGCACACCCAGTTCTTGAGGATAAGAGTTGTCGGGCTTACTGAAAATAGTGCGCCAGATTTTATGAACAAAATCTTGGGGAAAGGAGAGTCAACGGAGGAACAAGTAGGTGGACAGCACAACACTGATGTTTGGTTGGGGTGGGGGTGGGGGATTGAAGGGGCCCGATGAACTTGTTTTCCCCCTCCTTTTTTTCTACAAAAAAGTATAGTATAGTTACTTTATTTGTCTTAACAAAGGTAATAATGTCGTGTCTTAGAGACACCTAGGGGGTATGGTGCTAGGGCCCATATTTTCCTTAGAGACATCTAAGGGATATGGTGTTAGGGCCCATATTTTCCTTGACCTGTCAGTGCACTAGAGGGTGATATGATCAGTATCACGCCCGGCCGTCGTTCCTTCCCCAACTCCAGAAGAAGTCGGGTACCCATTTCTACAGTTGGGTAACTAAGGCGCCTCTGGCCGGATTCAAATCCCAGACCTTCGCCATGAGAGACTAGTGTGTCTATATCGCTGTAAAAGTGTATCCATTGCAACTTTATAAAATACTAGTCCGTACTGGATGTGCTATTATTCCAAACAAAAACCGCCATGTCACTATCAGCCTTGAACTTTTCAGCAAATTGTCTCCCTTAATCATGAAAAAATATATGCAGTTTAAGTATAGTTTACTTGGTATTTGTTGAGGTTTTTTTTTTTACATTTTTACTTAACGCTGGACTCCCTGCCCTTCCTGGCCCTAGACTTAAGTCAGTTAAGGTAATCAAACACTGGCTGAATAACGCGATCGGGCACATTAAGGCGCTTACTATGCGAGGTCTAGTACTTGTACACTCATTATCTCCCCTGCATTTATCACCACGGACTCGTGGTCGACTGAGCACTCACTCCTGGATTCTTACAAATACCCCGTGTACTCTCTTTCCTGGATTCTTACAAATACCCCGTGTATTCTCTCTCCTGGATTCTTACAAATACCCCGTGTATTCTCTCTCCTGGATTCTTACAAATACCCCGTGTATTCTCTCTCCTGGATTCTTACAAATACCCCGTGTATTCTCTTTCCTGGATTCTTACAAATACCCCGTGTACTCTCTCACCTGGATTCTTACAAATACCCCGTGTACTCTCTCACCTGGATTCTTACAAGTACCCCGTGTACTCTCTCTCCTGGATTCTTACAAATACCCCGTGAAATCTCTTTCCTGGATTCTTACAAATACCCCGTGTACACTCTTTCCTGGATTCTTACAAATACCCTGTGTACTCTCTCTCCTGGATTTTTACAAGTACCCCGTGTACTCTCTCTCCTGGATTCTTACAAATACCCCGTGTATTTTCTTTCCTGGATTCTTACAAATACCCCGTGTACTCTCTCTCCTGGATTCTTACAAATACCCCGTGTACTCTCTCTCCTGGATTCTTACAAATACCCGTGTACTCTCTTTCCTGGATTCTTACAAGTACCCCGTGTACTCTCTCTCCTGGATTCTTACAAATACCCCGTGTACTCTCTTTCCTGGATTCTTACAAATACCCCGTGTACTCTCTTTCCTGGATTCTTACAAATACCCCGTGTACTCTCTCTCTCCTGTATTCTTACAAATACCCCGTGTACTCTCTCCTAGATTCTTACAAATATCGTGTATACACATGGTCTGCTTTCTTCTACGAATTCGCCATATAAAATCAGCTTACAGATAAGACCGCCATTCACTCTAGCCACATGCGCCAGCCATCTTAATCTTCTGTTGATTGGTTGCTGAGTAACGCCGCCATGAATCATGGATGAAACACGCTGCAGAACCTCAGAGAACGTTGATCATTATTTTGTTTCGCCGCTCGCTGTTCACAGTTTTGCAAAATCAGCGAAACCTAGCCCTATTTACAGTACAAACCTAAAAAACATAAACAGCAAGAAAAGGAACAAACTATATCAGCATGAAAGACCTCAAGAATTTACTGTCTTAAAAGAAAATCATAATATCCTGCTCTGCTAAATCTCAGACAAATGATTTGTCCTGGAATTACCTCACCAAATATAGAGCAAGGATTCGATTCCGGTTTATCTATCCCGAACGGATCGAATTCTGAAAAGTTTGAAGAAATGATGGTAGTCTATGCTTTTGTGGGAGAAGGAAACCGCGAAATAACCATAAATTGTGGTTTTAAAAACGGGACAAAATTTAGAGGGAAGAAAAGTAGAGAATTTTTAGAGATTAGTAACGCAATGCTAGATTTTGTGGTAGGCATCATCAGTGATTTTCGAAGTATGACTTGCATGAAGTTAGAGTTGCTGGGAATGACTTGACGATTGTGTGTGTGTGTGCGCGCGCGTATTTGTGTTTGTGTGTATTTTGGTGGAGGGGGGGGGGAATTGAAAGGGGGTTTGTTTGGTGAGGTGGGGTTTAGAGTAAAATCTTGCTAGTCTAGTCTTCTATCTCCCTGAAACTGGCGAGTGATGTTCTGCGCGCGGTGAAGCTGTTTCTCTTTTTTTTATGACCAGAAGTGGAGCTAAAAATCTGGAGGTGAGCAGTACTTCTTTAGCAGACTCCACCACCATGGTGATCCCTGCCTGGCTTCTGGGGGCACCAACAGAGAGGTGAGACAGCGTCTAGATCAGCACTGGCTGGCCAGCCTTGACCCCAGCATGTTTGCTGTGGGTCGCAGTGCCAGGCCGACAGCGCGTCTGTCCCAAGTTTGTTAAAAGAAGAAAAGAGAGAGAAAAAAAATCCAGTTTCTAGTAGGATTTGAACTACCGGCCCTTTCATAACAAACGAACGCCCTTTCTAACTACGACCACACCCGCTCTTGTCCAGATGAAGAAGGAACAGCATCGAGCGTGGCGAGGAAGTAGAGTGGCTAGGTCAGTGCTTTCATGCGTGGTCGTAGGTCAGTACTTTCATGCGTGGTCGTAGTTCAGTGCTTTCATGAAAGGTCGTAGGTCAGTGCTTTCATGAGTGGTTGTAGGTCAGCGCTTTCATGAATGGTCGTAGGTGAGTGCTTTCATGAATGGTCGTAGGTCAGTTCTTTCATGAATGGTCGCAGATAAGTGCTTTCATGAATGGTCGCAGGTCAGTGCTTTTATGAGTGGTCGTAGGTCAGTGCTTTCATGAATGGTCGTAGGTGAGTGCTTTCATGAATTCTCGTAGGTCAGTGCGTGGTCGTAGGTCAGTGCTTTCATGAATGGTCGTAGGTGAGTGCTTTCCATGAATTCTCATAGGTCAGTGCGTGGTCGTAGGTCAGTGCTTTCGTGAGTTCTCGTAGGTCAGTGCGTGGTCGTAGGTCAGTGCTTTCATGTGTTCTCGTAGGTCAGTGCGTGGTCGTAGGTCAGTGCTTTCATGTGTTCTCGTAGGTCAGTGCGTGGTCGTAGGTCAGTGCTTTCATGAATGGTCGATATTGTACCTCTACAAGCGATAAGAGAATACAAGGGGGTTGGGGGGGGGGGGAAGAGAAAGAAATGAAGTGAGAGAAAAAAAAAGAACAACAGAGGTATATTAGAACAAAGTAAGTGAAACAAATTGTTGGAGGAGGGGGTGGGAATCACTGCTCACTCTAAGCTGCGCGCCTGCGCGGCCGCGCACAGACAAAAATTCGCACCGCACACAAAATGTTTGTAGCCGCCCAAAAAGAAAAATGAAACTGCTACTTTTCCAGTTTCCAGATGTTACTCCGTGCTATAACTGTGATAAAAAAAATACAAAGATGGTAGATGTTTTTCCTTTACTGTTTCTTTCTTGTTGAGAAATTAATTTCGGATCGGATGTTTCAGCTGGTCTTTTATCTCATAGTTTCGGTAGTACTGTAGCAGAATCACTGAATAAGTAAACAAAGAAATCATCATTGTCATTAACTGAAAGTACAGCAAGTTTATCTTGTTCTTAAATGCACATGCCTTTACAGTGTATGTATGTATGTATGTATATATATATATATATATATATATATATATATATATATATATATATATATCCTACGCACATTTGCACTATATGCACACACAGTATTTTTTTTTTTTTTGCCCATCAACTGAACATTTTGCACACAAACCGAAAACCCTTAGAGGGAACATTGGTGAGAGTGTTGACTAAGCGATAAGAGAGTCGGCAGCCTGACAAAAGTTTTAGAACCACTGCGACAGACAAACTCTATCTGTATCGCTTGTTCGTCCTTGCCATGTCGTTGGCTGGACTCGTGTATACACCAGACACCGGCTCCTTTCTGAGCTCAGAGCGAGCTGTTGCTGTTTGATGAAAGATTGTGAAAAACTAGCGGTCTTCTTCTTCTTCTTCTCCCTTCTTCTCCTTCAGTTTGTGAAGCAAGATTTGACAAGAGAAAGAAAGCACGGGAGTGATTATTTCCCTTTGCCTTCATTTTGCTTGTATATGCTTTTTCTCCGCCAGCTTGTGTCTGTAGCAGCGGGTCTCAATATTTCTTTGAGCGGAACTCTAAGCCAGTAATAACATAAGACTAATTTTTTTTAAGTGAACAAAAAAAAAAAAAGAAGAAGAAAGAATGAACAAAAATTATTTAATGAAATCAAAGTACTGGCATTTCCTTAAATTAAAATCTTATAAAGTTTAAACGTGTTCTTTCTTTTTTTTCTGAATATCTTCTTGGAATCTCGCCTTTGACCCCACCACCCCCCCCCCCCTCCACACCCCAACCACATCCTGGGACCCTAATTTTTTATTATAACCTGAAACTGAGTGCCTGTGATGTAAAGAAACTAACCTGCAAAGTTCAGTGCGTACTCGATAAACGCAGGCCTGCGCCTGTTTTGGTGTACTGCTGTCTGATAATTAACAAAAAGACGATAACGAAATTGAAAGACACAGAGATGTGGTTCTGGAGAAGGTTGCCGCAAATACCGTGGACAGAAAGAAAGAGAAATGAAGAGGTTCTCAGAGAATTTTCTGAATAACGGAAATGAAAAGAAAAAAGACAGTCAAAATTTCTTGGACATGTCATAAGGACATGTCATAAGAGAACTTGGACATGACATGAGAAGACAGAAGTTAAAGAACTTGGACATGACATGAGGAAGCAGGAGTTAGAGAACTTGGACATGTCATGAGGAGACAGAAGTTAGAGAACTTGGACATGCCATGAGGAGACAGAAGTTAGAGAACTTGGACATGCCATGAGGAGACAGAAGTTAGAGAACTTGACATGTCTTGAGAAGACAGAAGTTAGAGAACTTGGACATGCCATGAGGAGACAGAAGTTAGAGAACTTGGACATGTCTTGAGAAGACAGAAGTTAGAGAACTCGGACATGTCTTGAGAAGACAGAAGTTAGAGAACTTGGACATGTCTTGAGAAGACAGAACTTGGACATGTTATGAGGAGAGATAAGCTTGAGAACTTGGATAGGATTGCCAGACGTCTGCGTTTAAAAAAAAAAAAAATTCACTATCCCGTAAAATGCTTTTATGACACTTATTTGTCCCACAATTTGTTTTTCCTTTCAAACGAAACAAATAAAAATTGCATTCGAGTTCTTCTCATTCCCTGAGAGTTTAGCTTAGCAGAACTGTTATACACATAAAAAAAAACAGTGGAAACTTAGTTTGTTATCCCTTTCTCTGAGTTGGAATTGGTAAAATTCGTGAGTTTCGCGTTATTTCGTTTTTTACTCTTTTGTCATGGCGAGAGAGGCGCTTTCTGTTGGCGACGTCATGTCTCCCCCGCGTCTCCGTGCCAAAAGAAAACGAGGATCTGTATGACAAAACATTTAAGTGTAGAATCTTTCCTGTCCACTGTCCTATAGTTTACTTTTTTTTTGGGCGGGGGGGGGGGGGGTAGAGAGAGACTACAGTGGCTAAAAGTGTTTTACGCTTTGGTGAGAAAAATATCTGATTGTCCGTGTTATAGCCATGAAAATCGATATGTTGTCTCTGAGATTTATGACTAACAACGCAAAGAAAAGTAAGTGCTTTTTTTTTTCTTTAACTGTTGTCTGTGCCGAGAGAAACCCATGTTCTTTGTATATATGCAAAAAACGCATGAAGTGTTTTCAAAATGCCTAAGAGAAAGTGATCCTTTCAGAAAAAAAAAAAAAAACGTTGACAGGCGTGTACTTTTATAACACGAGGGAGTCACGGCCATGAAGCAAAATGTGAAATGTCGAAGTGTTACGTTGCCACTGCGCATGGCGGAAGAGCGACCATAAAAGACCACGTAGCAAGCGAACAACATAAATCAGCCATGTATTATGCAAACACTTCTAAAGGACTGGCCAGTTATTTTGTGCTCAGATATTCAGAACAGGAAAAATCAATATAAGCGGCAGAAATGACAGTGTCAAACACAATTATACATCAGATGTACTTCAGTTCAACGGATTCCACTACCAAGTTAAACTCAACAATTTTTAATGACTTCATAACAGCAAAAAATCTGGCATTGTTGAGGACTAAAACACCGGCAATATTAAAATCCATTTTTTGCTCCTGACAATACAAAATAATTTTATGAGGATTTAGCAAATGCCCATTATCTTGTTATTCCGACCGACGCTAATAACTATGACGCCGAGATAATTTTTTCATTGTTTGTTCTGTAGTTTACTCCTTCATGTTCTAAGTGTACTACTGTATGGAAGTGAATGCTGGAAAATCACCAAAACCATAGAAAACAAGTTGAATTCTTTCCAGACTAAATGTTTACGAAGAATTACACAAATATTTTGGCCAAACACCATAAGAAACAACATCTTGTTGGCAGAAATGCAGATGAAGCCACTGACAGCAGTTATTGAGGAAAGACGCTGGCGATGGTTGGGACATGTGCTCCGAATGACTGACAACTCACTACTACACACAGCACTAAGATGGACACCACAGGGGAACAGAAGTAAGGGTAGACCAAAAGAGACATGGAGAAGAGCAACAGAGAGGATGTTGAGCAACAGAGGGCTCACTTGGGCAAGAGCAGAAAAAAAAGGCAAAGGACAGGCATTTATGGAAAACCCTTGTGGAAGCCCCATGTGCCCTGGGCACTTAAAGTTCATAGAGAGAGAGAGAGAGAGAGAGAGAGAGAGAGAGAGAGAGAGAGGAGAGAGAGAGAGAGAGAGTTAGTTTAGTTCTAACAATGGTATGACTATAAAAGCGCTTAAAGTAGATTTCTTAAAACGTGAAACTGTCTCAGAAATAAGCTGTTACTGTTTCATTGCATGTGAAGAAAGCAAGATTGATACATATAAAATACACTGCGTTCTGTGGTGACAATGCAAATACAAATTTTGGTGGACTAGGACGAACTGGTAGCAACAGTGTGCTTATAAAACTGAAGACTTATTAAATGAAAATCTTCTCAGTGCTGGATGACCTGCTAACATACTTCATAATGTAGTAAAGGCTGCATCTGATGTTCTAACCGTAGATGTGGAAACTATAATATTTAAACTATTCAATTATTTTTCAATATATATCATACGCATGAAGTGCAAGAAAGAATTTTCTCAATTTGTGGATGCAGAATGTCGCAGATTGCTGCCACATACAAAAACAAGGCGGTCATCTTTGCTTCCTGCAGCGGAAAGAATACTACAACTGTATGAAGCAAGACAATCTTTTGTCCTCTCAGAAGAAAAAAGCACAAAAAGCCTTGATTACCCTGTTTGAAAATCCCCTAAGCGAGCCCTATCTTTAGCTTGTCCAAAGCCAAATGAGTGTATTTAATAGACAAGTGCTTAAACTGGAGACAGCAGAAAGTAGAGTCTTAGAAGTAGACATAATTTTAGAGGAAACCCTTACATTGATAAGTCAGGGGAAAGAAGAAAGATTTCTTACCCTCAAAGTGAAATCTTTTGTGAAACAAGCAAAAGATAAAGTAGGTCTATTAGCTGTAGATATAAATAAATTTTATGTTCAGATGGAAGAGTTTTATGTCCTGATTATGTACAGAGGTGGATGACACCTTTGAATGAAATTTCCATCTGTAAGTGGATGCTCAAAGGCTCCGTGCCGGCATGGTCTGTAGTGGAAGAGGACGTCAAGTTTCAAGGGCCAGTCAATTGACGGTTAACTATTGTTTAATCAGTTAGCATAACTGAAGCACTGTATTGAAGCAGTACTCACAAAAGAGAATGATTACTAGAAAAGCAAATCTATTCAGGAGAAGTGGGTCTATTTCTCTGAGAGTCTGAACCCGCGGAGCACCACGCGGTCGGAGACACTAAAACCGTGAATTTATCCTTAGTTTTCCTGGACATAATGCAAATGTGGAAAGGGCATTTCCTTTCGTGAATTTGCAAAGGACAGAGAAACGTAATCATATTCACCTCTCAACACTTGAAGCAATGATTAAATTTGCTTTTAATCATCGACTGAGCTGCTCAGAATTCAGTGATTACGCCAGTCTGCGGCAATTCTTCTTTTTCGGAGTTTCAAGTAGGATAAATATCAGGAGCAGGACGTAGGACGGCAGGATAATGTAGGATCTTGAAGATGAATGTCTGACAGTAAAATACATTCATGCTCAGAAAAGAATGTTCTACCTTCCTTGAATTAATTCTGATCTATTTTAATTTCCAAATGCACGCAGAGTATAAAACATTATACACAGGTATTATACATACATAAAATACTAAGAATTTCTGCTCTTCTGGAAGCCGAACTGTAACATTAGTATGGCCTAACTTATACATGTCTAAGAAACATGTCCCGGTTTGTCCTGTACAGAATCTAGCAACCCTACTTAGTAATGACTAGAAAACTCAAGGGACAAAGAAGAAGAAAGCCAAGAGAGAAACATTTACACGGACTGGCCAAGTGGCACGGGAAAAAAAAAAACATCTGAGCTGACAGAAAACACAAAAAGGTCGCACTAAACAGGCAACCTTGATCGCCGACGCTTTCCTGTATAACACAAACTGCTGAGCTAATGCATTTGGGCACTCGAAGCACGCAAAATAACACAGTATGATAAACAATACAGTCAAAATACCTGGTTCACCACGGTAAACTCTAAAGAGGACATTGTTAAGAGAGGCCAGATTAGTAGGCATAAAATGAGGTTGAAAAGTTCGCCGAAATCAGGAAGACTTGGCGAACTACCATGCGAGCCCCATGCGACGTTTAACGACATGGGAAGGATGTAAAAGGTAAAGAACCGCATCGCCCTTTTCTTCGCATTAAAAGCCTTCTCAAGTTTGTTAGTATCTTCTTCGCCTCATAAAATGCCCTATGAAACACTGAATAGTTAATATTAGCAGGTCTCTCTTCCATTACATCAACAAACTTAAGAAACGGACGGCTCTTGTTAGGAAATCTATGTTGGCAAACTTAAGACGTAAATACAGACAACTATTGTTTTTAACCAAAAAATCTACGCCGGCAACCTGGAAGACGAACAATGTTAAGATGGAGCGAGCAGAATTATGCCAGGCATAATCTTATTAATTTGTTTACCGAGCTGGGCCGAACCCGAGCCACCGTTCGCATAGCAGGGGACAACATTTGCATCTGATTAGAAGGGACATAACTCCAGAGTTTCCCGCCGACGACGCCAGGCGTCAGTTATCAGCTTCAGGACTAGATTTTGTCGTGAACGTCGTGGGCTGCACTACCAGCACTGCCTCAGTCTGAAAGATAGCTGCTATATATGAGCGTCTCGAGTCAAAATATTGGCCAACAACCTTTTCCTATCCTAGTCAGTCCTGTGTTTAAAGATTTCTTACACACGCTAGTTTCGAGGACCTTTCTTCTTCTTTGTCGTCGTTGTGGGTCACTCAGACATCAATTTCTCTCACAAATATGACAATTCGTCTCTGGTTTTTCACATCGACGTATACCATCTCTTGTAGAGATTTGATAATGGAGGTTGGGGGGAAGGTCTGGTCACATCTTTTGACTGACTGGATGGCCACGTCCTTTGACTGACTGGGTGGCCACGTCCTCTGACTGACTGGGTGGCCACGTCCTTTGACTGACTGGGTGGCCACGTCCTTTGACTGACTGGGTGGCCACGTCCTCTGACTGACTGGGTGGCCACGTCCTTTGACTGACTGAGTGGCCACGTCCTCTGACTGACTGGGTGGCCACGTCCTTTGACTGACTGAGTGGCCACGTCCTTTCACTGACTGGATTGTGATGTTTGTTAAGCCAATTGTTAAGGGTCCATTCCTGCATCAGAGCTCTATCACAGAAGTGATTCAGCTGATATTTTAATTTTGTTGTTAAGTTGTTTTGTTGTTAAGTTGTTTTTTATATGAAGGAAAAAATAATTTATTCCTAACACTTTTCAGTTTATGATTTAATATCATCATTTAAATTTTAAAAATTGACAAAGGCGGCAAAAATTACTTATAAACAAAAGAAAACATGCTATAAATAAACCGGATTTCACAGAACCAGTCACTAAACAATAAACTCGACACTCGACAGATCCCACTATCCTGGTTCTGCAGTTGCAAACAATTTTATTCAGCAAAACTGGTCATGACAGGAGCTGGTCGATGTCTGGCAGTAACTAACCAGAGAGCAAAGATTGCAAACTTTCCCAGCGGTGGAAAAATACGCAGTTTTATCTGGCCTTGTCCACTCTTGAACTTACAAGGGGAAAAAAACATTATCATGTGCCATCTCCACTGCAGTGTTAGACGAAGAGGATCTCAGACTGCTCGTCTTCTTGCTGACATGATACGTAAAACAAAGCACAAAAAAAAAAAAACTGGTTCCGATCCATCTCTTGATGTTGTTGGTCCATATCTTGATGTTGTTGGTCCATATCTTGATTCTGTTGGTCCATCTCTTGAAGTTGCTAGTCCATATCTTGATGTTGTTGGTCCATATCTTGATGTTGCTGGTCCATATCTTGATGTTGTTGGTCCATCTCTTAATGTTGTTGGTCCATATCTTGAGGTTGTTGGTCCATATCTTGATGTTGTTGGTCCATCTCTTGATGTTGTTGGTCCATATCTTGATGTTGTTGGTCCATATCTTGATGTTGTTGGTCCATATCTTGATTTTGTTGGTCCATCTCTTGAAGTTGCTAGTCCATATCTTGATGTTGTTGGTCCATATCTTGATGTTGCTGGTCCATATCTTGATGTTGTTGGTCCATCTCTTAATGTTGTTGGTCCATATCTTGAGGTTGTTGGTCCATATCTTGATGTTGTTGGTCCATCTCTTGATGTTGTTGGTCCATATCTTGATGTTGTTGGTCCATCTCTTGATGTTGTTGGTCCATATCTTGATGTTGTTGGTCCATATCTTGATGTTGTTGGTCCATATCTTGATGTTGTTGGTCCATATCTTGATGTTGTTGATCCATCTCCTGATGTTGTTGGTCCTTATCTTGATGTTGTTGGTCCATATCTTGAGGTTGTTGATCCATCTACTGATATTGTTGGTCCATATATGTAGCTTCTCTTCCTTCGTTACTTTCTTTATAGTTGTTCTCTCAAATACCATGTTCAGCTCAGTGGCGGATTATCTGTTAGGCTGAGTCGGGGGGGGGGGGGGGGTCACAGAGCTAAGTTAAAAATGTGGGAATACAGATATTTATTCTACGAGTTTTATATCAAGAGAAGGGGCTGTATCGGTAAGAGAAGGGGCGGGGCGAAAATGGATGGTTAATCCGGCACAGTTCCCAGTTGTCTGTTTTGATGAATGATACAGAGAACATAATCACAGAACAGTTCCCAGTTGTCTGTTTTGATGAATGATACAGAGAACATAATCACAGAACAGTTCCCAGTTGTCTGTTTTGATGAATGATGCAGAGAACATAATCACAGAACAGTTCCCAGTTGTCTGTTTTGATGAATGATACAGAGAACATAATCACAGAACAGTTCCCAGTTGTCTGTTTTGATGAATGATGCGGAGAACATAATCACAGAACAGTTCCCAGTTGTCTGTTTTGATGAATGATACAGAGAACATAATCACAGAACAGTTCACAAGTTTTCCCCAGTTCTCTTCTATCATATGGCTGTAGAGCTCCGCTTCCTGTTCGCACTGGATGTCGTGCACTCCTTTAATGCCAGCATCTCCATGGCGTACTTTTTAAAACTTTGTCTTCTGTTGCCTAGAATAATGTCTGCTGTGGCTACACGATTTTTAAAAAAGTTTAGAGCAATAAAGAACTTAACTAATTCAAAAATGTAGTTGTTACTTGCTGCTAATCATCATCTTGTGCCCTCTCGCCGTGGAAGGTTGGTTGTATTGGTCCAAAACCTTGGTCTGTACTTCGTTTTAATGGTGCAAACGCTAAGATCACTCATACCCGTTTTTGTATGTTGTCCACTACCCAGTATCTTTGCTGACCTCTTATTCTTTCTTTGGTATATCTAGTGCCATACAGGCAGGAGTTGGAGGTCATGATTTCCGACAAATTCTCTATTACCGGTGTTAATTTTGATCTGGACTGCATGCCATTTCGTCAGTCCATCTATCTTTTCACTTTCTTTGTCTGCCTCGGTCTCTTTTGGCCCCTGTCACCCCTGCTGTTACCAAATACTCCAGCCCGTCTCATGATGTGTCCTATGAATTTGGATTGTCTCTTCTAGAATTTTGTCGCTCTTCAGTCTCTTTCGGGACCTCTTCGTTTGATCTCCTCGCATCTTTAGCATTCTCATAATAAAGCACATTCCGCGTCCTCCAGGCAGTGCGGTGCTGTCCTGGTGGTTGTCCTTGTTTCGCATCCATAAAACAGGGACTGGTTCAGCGTAACAATGTACCGCTCTTTTCTTCACTTTCGGTGTTAGTGCTTGATTATACAAAATACGTTTTTGTCCACTATGGTTTTCGATATTGTATTAAGCCTCTCGATATGGCCAACCTATATTAGATGTTTAATGTCAACTGAGCTAAAGGCCTGCATGAAGGATCGTATATTCTGGAGAAGCATAATAGCCAACTCTAATTGGTCCGGTACCTAATGATGATGATGAATGCCTATAGATACTTTTAAAATTAAAAAATAAATAAATAAAAATCTTATATCTTATATCCTTCCCGTGCCGTTAAACGTCACATAGGGCTCGCAAAGTAGTTCGCCAAAATAAAAATAATCAGTCTAAAAAGTGTACACCAGTTTTAATGTGTGAAAGAGCGTTTTCATTTGATGAAAAATAGGGAAGAAAAAAATTACTCAGAACAAATCGTAAAATAGCAGTATGCACATAGAGAAGTTGCAACTAATCTTCCTCCGCCATTAACTATTTCGCCACCGGGCGCGTCCAAGTTCCGACAGGAGGGGAGGGGGGACAGCACGCGAAGTGTACCTGAGAGCCTTACATTGTTTGCTCCCTCGCCATCACGTCGCCAGAACGCCTGGGGGCTGCCTCTTCTCTCTGGAGCCATCTATCCCACTCCCGTCCCTCCCCCCCCCACCCCAACCCTTCTAAAACGTATACCAGCCTGGCATGGACTACAACTAGTCGTATGTGATAACAGCTCGACCAAAAGTGGATGAAACTAACCAGCAGAGAAGTGGTGGGTATAACGCGGAGAGATAAGTCGACTGATACACTTAACGACCGCAGAAACCAGTCCCCGACGTTTTTGTAACAACTTCTTTCCCTGGTCGAACGGTCGCCGCCAGCTCCGACCGCCCATTTTTACAGTAAACAAGATGAAAATCTTCCGTCTCTATCTTAAGACCCGTGTCTCTCTTCCCCCCCCCCCCCCATTTCTGTGTCTCATATCCTCCTTGTCTTTTGTTATGTCACCATCATCATGATGTGCCGTGTCGATCTCCCTGAACTGCAAACTGGACATATCAATGGTCGACGCTGTGATGATCATCTATAAAAAGAGGCTTAAGTGTCGGATAGGGAGGGTTTTCAGTTGGCTTTCTCGAAGTGGACATATGGAGCATACTGCTCATACTGACTCCGCCCACCATCTATAACAGTGATTCCCAAACTGTTTCAAGCTGCCCCCATTCCTCTTGCGCCCCAGACCACATTCCCCCCATACACAGCCACACATAAACAGCGCACCTCAAGTTTGTTTTGGCGCCCCCTTGTCTCTCAAGACCCTCAGAACCATCCCATGAGACATAAGCTTCCAGTGCCAGAATTGTTTGTTTGTTCTTATTCCTTGATATATCATTTAATTTATTGTTCTCTTGTCAGCATTAACTTGTTATAAATATATTCACTTTCTGTTTCACTCTTTCTGTCAATCCAGTCACTTCGTGATATCAAAGGCCATGATGACCCGCTTGTAAATCATAGAAGTTTATTTCTCACTCGGCCCGACAGGCGCCCGATGTTTTAGTCAGAAAAACAGGAGGCAATGTTCCCTCTAAGCTGCGCAGAAGCGCGGCCACATATATTAAAAACACATCATGGTGAACATGAAACTGGCATAAATCGTGGTAAATAAAAAGAAAATAAATAGCTACTTTTATTTTTCATTTTTTCGGATGTTATTCTGAGATATTGTGGTGGTTTTTTTTCAACTTTTCATTTTTCGGGTGTTGTTCTGAGCTATTGTAGTGGTGAAGAAAATTGTGATACCTTTATATGAGTTTGCTTTCCCGATTTCTTTGTAATTTAGCATTTATTAAAAATGAAACCTTTAATTTGTACTCTGCCACCAAAGTTAACTTCTGTGTGATCTGGGCAGTGTTACATGGGATGGTATAGCTCATTTTGTGATCTGCAGATTTTAGGATGTATGCAGTTTCAGTCATGGCCAAGATGGCTATTAAAAAGGAGCAAATCATCCTGTCACTAGGAGCATCATGAAGTTGTGTGATAGGGTCTTGATCGGATGTGCATCCTTGTCCTCCATGATGATTCTTGCCCTCTTGCTTGTTTTGTATTGTTACATTTTAGAAACTAGACAGGAAACTAGACAGGACTTTAGACAAGAGATGAGGAATAGACGAGGAGATAGCGTCCTCTAGTGGTTAGATGGTTGTTCGTCCTACTGAAGTCCTTGATTCTAGTCACGGTCAATGTCTTACTGTTCTTCTTTACATCCTGTCTTAAGTACTTTATATTTGTCTTGGCTTACCATGCTACTCTGTACTCTGTCATTTTATTCTATGCAAGCTTCGCTGTTTCTTGTTTGATAAATCTATTCCATACTCTTGTCTTTGCTGTTTCTAGTCAGGGCAGTTGTATGTTATGAGGGCTATGTAGTGTCGCGGGTTCGAGTCCCTCCAGAAATGGCAGGATTTTTTTTTTCTGGTAAACCCTCCAAGAAAAAATTTCCCTGGTCTCTTGGTTGTGGGACGGAGCATCCATCGCGCACGTTCACTCCCTTGACAGTTGGAGATCGCAGAGAGAACAGATCAAACAGCCGCCGCCCGGGCACCCGTTCTGAGATGTTAGAACCCGTTCTGAGATGTTAGAACCCGTTCTGAGGTGATGGAACTCGTTCTGAGATGTTAGAACCCGTTCTGAGATGTTAGAACCCGTTCTGAGGTGTTAGAACCCGTTCTGAGATGTTAGAACCCGTTCTGAGGTGATGGAACCCGTTCTGAGATGTTAGAACCCGTTCTGAGATGATAGAACCCGTTCTGAGATGTTAGAACCCGTTCTGAGATGTTAGAACCCGTTCTGAGATGTTAGAACCCGTTCTGAGATGTTAGAACCCGTTCTGAGATGTTAGAACCCATTCTGGGATGTTAGAAACCGTTCTGAGATGTTAGAACCCGTTCTGAGATGTTAATGTTAGAATGGGTGGGCCAGCAGATATGGGAATGTCCTGACTGCAATGAAGGCACTTTCCGAGCAAACACTCAGTCGTGTTTCTTCTTTCTTACCATTTGATCGGCTGGTTCAGACATACAAGGTCCGACAATTAAGTAATGAGACTGATTTTATTATGGCCAAGACAAAAATGGCATCTCTGAAGCAAAGCATGGAATTAAAAGAGGCATCCTTCATCTGTGATCTGGTAACTTTTCATCGATGCCCGATAACCAGGCGACAAACAAGCTGCCATTTTGTTGACCTAGTCAGAGGTGCCATAACAATTGGAGGTTATGAAATACCAGAGATCAGACATCCCGCTGACACCGTATTATTGTCCACAACACAAAAAAGGAATGGAGAAACTAATTATGTCAGTTTATAAGAACAGCGAAGAGCAAAACCTCTATCTTAATGCCAAGAAAACATTGATGACAACTGACAAAACAAACAAAGCAGCTGAAATATGTATCAATGATGAAAAATTGGAAGAAGTGGAGAGTTTTGAATATCTTGCATCACTACTAACTAATAATGGAGATACAATGATGGAAATTAAAAGGAGGACATCTATCGCTCTTCAGAAAGTAAAACAACTGAAGAATCTGTGGAGAGGAGCAAGCAGAACTACAAAAATAAAATTTTTAAGGGCATGCATCTTTCCCATCGCAAAATATGCCTGTGAGACCTGGACACTTAACAAAACAGCTGAGAAACACATAAATGCCTTTAAATGCTACAGAAGAGTTCTTCAAATATCATGGACATAAAAAAGAACATATATATCCATACTACAAAACCTTATTATTGAAGAAGGCTGGCTAGTAAAGAAGATTAAAGAGAGAAAACTTAAATATTTTGGAAACATTAATCGTCATGATAATCTAGAGAAGACCCGTTTTGGAAGTGTACATAATGGGAAAGAGAAAGAGAGGAAGACCAAGGCGAAGATGGCTGCAAGACATCGTTGATGATCAGCGGTAGGCCATCGTGCTCACAACCGAGAGGCCTACAGGAGTGCTGTTAGGGAGGTAATGTTCCACAAGGGACATGCAAATGAATGAATGAGTCAGAGGTGCACTATCACATAATCAGCATGGAGCAAAAACCTAACATAAAATTATGTTTAAAACTCGGAAAAAGTGCCACTGAGACTGTTGAAATGATGCGACAAGTTTATGAGGATAATTGTTTATCTCGTGCACAGATATTCAGGTCATATTCGCGATTCAAAAGTGGTGTGGAAACGATTATAAATGCAACTAGACGTGGACGCCTAATTTCTGTTCATAATGAGGAACTCAATGCAAAAGTCAGAGAACGGATACAAGAAGATCGTTGTTGGACTGTGAGAATGATGGTAAATGAATTTGGTGTTAACCGAGAGACCATTCGTAAAATTTAGGTGGATGATTTGGGAAAGAAAAAAGTTGCTTGCCGGTTTGTACTACATACGTTGTCTGATGACCAAAAACATCAGAGTGTTGAGTACTCAAAAGACATCATCAAAACGTGTCGCAGAAAAAAACATTTCTTAAATTTGAGTGTTGCAGAGGATGAAACGTGGATTTTCCGCTATGATCCCACAGCTAAACGCCAAAGTGCTCAGTTGAAGTCATCATCATTACCAAAAGGCAACAAATTTCGTATTCACAAATAGAAGTGAAGACAATGTTGGTGTGCTTATACGACAGCAAAGGAGTTATTCACAAAGAATATATTCCAGATGGACAGACTGTCACGGCCAAAGTTTATTTAAGTATTTTTAAACGCCTATTGAAAAAGGATTCTCCGAATCCGACGCGAGTATTCAACACCTGGGAGTTTTTTCTTTCTTCATGATAATGCACTGGCTCACTGGGCGGTAGTTGTACAGGAATTTTTGGCCCTAAAAAAACAAGTGTGTGTTCTCAACCATCCACCCTATGTCCCAGATTTGTCTCTCGGGATTATTTTCTATTCCCAAAATTAAAGTTACCATTGAAAGGACGCTTCTTTGACGATACTGATGACATCCAAAGGGACGTAACATCGAGTTTAAGGGCCATACCAACAGAAGAACTGCAGAGATCGTTCCAGTGTTTGTTAGATCGCGCCACTCGCTGTATCAATGCACAAGGGGCTTACTTTGAGTAAAATAAAGGTTATATCTTCAACTGTTTATTTTATTTTTGAATGGAATTAGTCTCATTACTTAATTATCGGACCTTGTATATCCTCTCGTCTCTGGTCTTCCTTGTTTTCTTTCTCCTTTGAGTTTGTTTAGTGATTGCGTGGTTTTCTTTTCATTCTGTTCCTATGAAGTAAAAAGGTCAACTCCCAACGTTAAGCCATACTGGGGGTATGGTGTTAGGCCCGTATTTCCAATCATCATCATATCACCTTTCACTCCTGTGAGAGCACAGGCCACAGGTAAATGCTCTCCAGTCATCCCTGTTCTTGGAGTTATTCTCTGCTTCCTTCCACGTGCATCCCTTGTCTCTGAGCACTTACATTTCTCTTCTCCAGGTAAGTCTAGGTCTTCCTCGTTTTCTGTTTCCTTGAGGATTCCATGTCAGTGCCTGTTTTGCTATGTTGGTGTCGGGTTTCCTCAGAGTGTGACCAACCACCTCCACTTCCTAGACCTGAAAGTATGATGTTTATGGTATATGGCCTGGGTCATCATCTTTGCACTCCTGACATATCCATGTGCTCAGATTCCCCCTCTCCCCCCCCCCCCCCGTTCCTCTCAACATATTCATCAGCCTCCTGCGGCTGACAGTGCCTGTCCTGTGTTGATTGACAGGTTGTCTGGCATGTCCAGTGTGCCTCTTGTTCCTGGCCCCGCCAATGTATATTCCCAGCTCTCTCAGTCAGAGTAGCGATGAAGAATTCACTGCCCTCGAAGTCCTCCACTCTGCCTATCTCTCTGAATGAGTTAACAATATCAGCACGATCCAGTGGTTGTCCATCTGCAATGATGGCAGAGCCGGCCAGTCTATCAGCTCTCTCATTTCCCTGGATGCTCACGTGCCCAGGGACATAGATGAAGGTGAGTCTGAGAATCGTTGATCTCTGCAGTGACTCAAGCCACTGCCTGCGTACAGAACCTGACTCCACCTTCTGGGTCACACTCATTGAAAGGTATGCAGACCCGGGCGTAGTCCTGTGACTCCAGCCAGACGAATGCTTTCGTCACCTCCATCGTCATACTGCTTGTGGATGTGGTCACTATCAAGCCTGGCCGTATTTACCTTCCCAGATTTCTCTGGTACCCATTTTTAGAGGCTGGGTCGACCCCGGGGCCTTTTGTGTGTGGGTGTGTTTGTGTGTGCATGTCCCACGCTGCAGGGAGTGAACCCGGTACTGTCAGATTAGTAAACCGAGCGCCTAACCACTTGGCTAACCATTCTTATGAAGTGCCCAAAGAAATTTGATTGGACTTTTCTTATTGTTTCTCAGTGTTCCAAGTTCTGGAGCTACCTACAACTTTTCAAAAAAAAAAAAAAGTTATTTATTTTGAGGCTCCGTGTGAACGTTGAATGTTTCTGGTTGTGTCCAGTTCTGCTTTATCTGTGTGTGTTTGTTGCTGAAAGTCTCACAAACGTGTAGAAACACTGAGTCAAGTGTTCGCTCACGGCGTGTCCTGGCCGCCATCATGCTTCCTCGTTTTGTCCAGTCTTTGGTGTTTCCGATCACTTGCCTTTTTTTTTTATATTTCAGGCCGCTCAGGCAGGTTCCCCCCACCCCCAAACCACGCGCGCGCGCACACACACACAATATTAACCACCTTTATCCTTTCTAATCATTCTTCACAAATTTATGACTCTATATCTTCGTTATATCATTTTTATTACCGAGTTGGCACAGGTACTAATAATTCGCAGAGTTGCCACACCACGCGGGGTGCCAGCAAATTCGACAATTATAAAATGTTGAAATCCCCCTTTTTTTTCTCCTAAAAGATATAAACATAGAAACCTGACTTTGACTTTTCCGATCCCCATTTTTACCTTCCACTACCCCCTCCCTCCTTCGTGGCAGATAGAAACAAGTCTCTCTCTCTCTCTCTCTCTCTCTCTCTCTCTCTCTCTCTCTGGCTGTTCTGCATCAACGTATCGTGTGTCTATGATAAAGTAGTTTGGTGGTACCTGGTCTTTCTGAAGATCTTTCAGTTCCAGACGGTCCAAAAATATGATGCTTCAGTTTTCTTCTTCTTGTCCGTTGTAATACTTGAAGTGATGTATGTTGGCCTGGGGTGATCCCAACTGCCCTAAAGATAGTTATATGGTCTGTCCGATTTTGTTAACTTCGGTAGGATTAGGTTATGGCGCATGCGCATGTAAATCACTTCCGGCTGTGTTATTGGCGTAGACGTTCTTCGGGTTTTTCTTTTTTTTTAAAAAATTCTAATTTTGGTTTTTGTAGATGTGAGGTTGCGTATTGGGGGCCTCCATCGTAGTCCAGGCGAGCGGTTCTTAACTTTTTTCTTTTAACCAGGGGCCCCCTTTTTTGGGCCAGAGAACAGCTGGGGACCCCACATTAAAAATAAAGCAATAAGTGGAATCCAGATGACGTTAAGAGGTCCCGCCCCCCTTTTAACTTAACCAATTCATTTCCTGGTCCATGGACTCCAAAAAATCTTTCCATGGATCCCAGGGCAAGAACCACTAGTCTTATCATTCACAACGTTTTTTAAGTGTCCGTGTGTCTCAGGTATTCACTGTAGTGTAGGCTTGATGTCACAGGTAGGTCCAGTAAGATGAGGGTCCGGGGCCCTTTCCCTGAAAAATGGGAGGGGGGGGGAGGTCCGTGATGGATGTAGACAGAATGACTAATCAATAGGGTAAACGGCTGTTGGTGGTTGACTGGGGGGGGGGGGGGAGTATTTTTGCAAACATAAAATTCATCGTGTAGGCTGGTCATGGGCGTTATATCTGGTTATAGGAGTTATATCTGGTTATATGAGTTATATCTGGTTATAGGAGTTATATCTGGTTATAGCAGTTATATCTGGTTATAGCAGTTATATCTGGTTATAGGAGTTATATCTGGTTATAGCAGTTATATCTGGTCATATGAGTTATATCTGGTTATAGGAGTTATATCTGGTAATGGGAGTTATGTCTGGTCATATGAGTTATATTTGATCATAGGAGTTATGTCTGGTTATAGGAGTTTTATCTGGTTATAGGAGTTTTATCTGGTCATAGGAGTTATATTTGGTTATAGGAGTTATATCTGGTCATAGGAGTTATATTTGGTTATAGGAGTTATATCTGGTCATAGGAGTTATATTTGGTTATAGGAGTTATATCTGGTCATAGGAGTTATATTTGGTTATAGGAGTTATATCTGGTAATGGGAGTTATGTCTGGTCATACGAGTTATATTTGATCATAGGAGTTATGTCTGCTTATAGGAGTTTTATCTGGTCATAGGAGTTTTATCTGGTCATAGGAGTTATATCTGGTCATAGGAGTTATATCTGGTCATGGGAGTTATATCTGGTCATAGGAGTTATATTTGGTCATAGGAGTTATATCTGGTCATAGGAGTTATATCTGGTCATAGGAGTTATATCTGGTTATAGGAGTTATATCTGGTCATGGGAGTTATATCTGGTTATAGGAGTTATATCTGGTCATAGGAGTTATATCTGGTTATAGGAGTTATATCTGGTCACAGGAGTTATATAGTTTTACTATATCAGCTTGTATAGCTGAGAAGCACGGAGCGCTATAAACCAAAATGATGCACAACTACAAATCTTTGAAAATAGAATCTTGAGAACAATTTTTGGATCTATTAGAGATACTATTTTACAGCAGTGGAAAATTAGAAACAACAAAGAAATCCACAAGCTATTCCAGTCTCCACTTATAATTGCCATTATAAAAAACAGCAAAATGAGATTACTGTGACACTTGGAGAGGATGGACGAGATCTGACAGACAAAAAGACAGAGGTGATAAACGGAGACAGACCAAGGCAACGGCGGCGGGACACCTTGGAAGAAGATCTACGAGCCCTCGGAGTGTGCAGATGGCAGAAGAAGAGTAAAAACAGAGAGAGAGAGAGAGACAGACAGACAGAGAGAGACAGACAGAGATAAAGACACGGAGAGAGAGACAGAGAGAGACACACAGAGAGACACAGAGAGAGAGAAACAGAGAGAGACACACAGAGACAGAGAGAGACAGAGAGAGACACAGAGAGAGAGAGACACAGAGAGAGACACAGAGAGAGACACACACACACACAGAGACAGAGAGAAAGACACAGAGAGAGAGAGAGAGAGAGAGAGAGAGAGAGAGCGGAATGGAGACAAGTCTTGTCTGCAGTAATGAGCAGCAATGACTCGGAGTTCCAAAGAGATTGAAGAAGTTTCTATTCAACAGATGAGGCTTAATACCAAATCAATAAAACAGCGGTGGATCACGTGATACTGCCCCGTAGACTGCAGGTTTGGAGCCACTGATCTTAGACCAGTCTCCGAAATCATAGTGGTCCCCCTCCACTTTTGGTGCAGGATTTGACCAAGGAAAAATCAGGGGCAGATATATAACCGCTGAATGATTGACAGTTTAAAACCGATTATTTAAATCAGGAAACAGCAGCGAGGGCCGCGGAGTGCCAGGTCGTGACCCGGGGTCAGTTACTATCGGGGCCACTGTCTGAAAACGAAAAGCAAGTCTCATAAATTCAGAAAACCCTAGAGCAGAACTTTAGAGTCTTTTCCTGTATTGTGTCTATAATAAGAGAAGAGGAAAAAAGGGCCACCGGGGCCCATCAATATTAACAGCCCCCTCCATCCCTGCTGGTTTTGATAACAGCATAGAAATGTCGAGACTTTAAAACTATCTATTTATTTATTTTCAAACTCTAGTCATTATGTCTCCTCGCACCACTTGAAAACTATCCGCGTACCACCTGTGGTACAAACACCACAGTTTTAGAAACACTGGTTTCATTGTCCAAAACAACATTTTTTACTGATGCCTGTAGTTTTGTTTTTTTTAATTCCCCACTGTCGGGCCAGCTAATAATTCCTTCAGTTCTAAGGATTTAGCGAAGAAAATTAAATAGGATTTTCGTAGAAGTGTACGTAGAAGGGAGCCACAGGCGCCCCCCAAAAATATTTAATAAAATACTGGAATGGATCGCGAACAGGGGCCACGATTCACCCCCAACATATTTACACGACCAACGTTCGCAGCGACACAAAGCCGCGCCAAAGAGTCTAGACATCGCGTCACGTGACTCCCACAGACCAATGGCGTTCAAGATAAAGGTGAACCTCCCCCATCGTATGCCAAGACGGAGTTAAGGGAGGGGGGACTAAGGTCTAGGTTTTTAAGCGGATTGTTTTAGTGGGCCAGTACCATCAGAGCTGTCGGGGCTTGTGTTAGAAGGATTCGCATGTGAACATCGTGGAAAGATACAGTTATTACTAGAAAAGGTTAGTTTTATAATGATAGATAAAAGAAGGAATACTTTGAAGATACCCTTCTACCCCTGTGGCGAATTCCATTTACCTGAAGGATGATCCGAAGAACTTCGTCGTGTATTTTTCTTGCAAGAAAAAAAAAATCCACATGGCACTTAATTCATCGAGGGGAAAGCCAGGACAATAGAAGATCCGTACGGATGACAAAACGTTTAGTTTGTTTTAAAAAAAAAACGTGTCAATAAGATTTCATAAACCCAATGTACGCGTGTGCACTCAGTGAGTTTTCTTGTTGTGATTGTGAACCCTCCACGGCGTAGCATATTCTGACGGCTCATTCATTGGGAGATAGACGGCGTTCCTGTCCCGTCATTAGGATGTGCCGGTATAGGTTGATATCGTGTGTTGCTTGCTTCGCTACATGTGCCAATTTGGGGGAAATGTGTTTTGAAACACAAGGCCATATTTTTGGTGCTTAGGAATTTAGATATATTTAATATAAGAAGAAGAAGATATATTTAATTTTTTTTTAAATTTAGAAAAACAATTAAGCGAAGAGGTTTGTCAAATTTTTAACAGTAGCTTTCATATGTATATGTTTAGAAATGTGCAAAACAAGTATACGCGCTGACACTGGCGAAAGGTAATGTAAAGATTGAATCAAAGCTGTAGGAACGATCCTTAGTTTTAGTAAATAAAACACATCAAATCAAGCATGGCTTGCGTGTAAAGTTCTTAAAGAATTCGTCTGACGTAGTTAGTAGAAGTATGTGAGAGTCCAGTGTATATCATTAGTACGGGGTACAGTGCGAATGCAGTTGGTGGCAGATTTAATCATTTTTAACGACAGATTTCAACCTGCTTCTTTTATGCTCTCTATATTTGCACACTTTGTGATTTTCTTAGCTCGGTCTTTGATTTTCTGCGTTCGCACCGTGTTATGACCGCCTATTTATTTTCTTATCCTCTCCATCTGTTATCTTTTCGGATAAGCACATCTTTTAGATCCAACGAATGTTGATTGTAGTCTGTTTATAGTTTTAGTTCAGTTTATTTATTTATTTAAACCCATTCCTCGTTTGTTATCTTGGCGATTCTCTTAACATTCTTTCCAGAAGCATCTTACATCATAGGTCTGATCTGAGTATAAGCCATAACAAATCAGGCAAGTGTTTGATTAACTGAACATTGTTTCTGTGAAACAGGCAAAAAAATGGATCGTACAGCTGTAATGTATAAATGCGCCCCGTATTTGAAATAAAAAGATGAAGCAAGAAATAAATAAACTATAAACTTTCATAAAGTCCAGAAATATTCGGAACTGGGGATGAAATAAATTACACGCGAATTACAACAAAAAGGTCTAAAGAGCAAGGCATCCACTTGCTGAGAAAAACGTCCCGAGATTGAATCTCAACATACGGGAAGAACTTTCTTGAATCTCAACATACTACGAGAACTTTCTTGAATCTCAACATGCGGGAATAACTTTCTTGAATCTCAACATACGGGAAGAACTTTCTTGAATTTCAACATACGGGAAGAGTTTTCTTGAATCTCAACATACGGGGAGAACTTTCTTGAATCTCAACATACGGGAAGAACTTTCTTGAATCTCAACATGCGGGAATAACTTTCTTGAATCTCAACATACGGGAAGAACTTTCTTGAATTTCAACATACGGGGAGAACTTTCTTGAATCTCAACATACGGGAAGAACTTTCTTGAATCTCAACATACGGGAAGAACTTTCTTGAATCTCAACATACGGGAAGAACTTTCTAACAACAACAAAGTTTTTCACGGTTAGCGCGTTTAAAAAAAATCTCTCAGGCAGCGAGATTACGAAACCTTCTCGAGGAAGATGAAATTACGGGAAGCCATTGTTGCTTTTGCACATGGCTCTTCTTTTGTCTATTTCAGCAGCTGTCGTAAAGCTCTACAATCTGCGCGGATTTGTGTCCAGTCCGGTATACGTTGTATTACCTTGCACAGACGTTGTATTACGTTGTACAGACGTATTACGCTGTTGTATTTGATCTTGTTAGGATGTCTTGAACCTCATCTGTTCACCTTATTTTGGGATCTTTTTAAGATGTCTTGCACCCCATCTGTTCATCGATGTTGGAATCTTGTTAAGATGTCTTGCTGTTCATTTTTTTTCGGACATCCTCTGCTTGATATGTTCCTTTATGGTGTTACATGCCCTGCTAGCAGCTTGCATGATCTGACCTCATTTTGACAGGTCAAGACCCTGCCCCATCCAGTGTTGGTGTTGCTTGCAACAGGCTGTGCTATGCTAATGGGGCAGGGGACGCATGGTGGTGGAGAGAAGCTCTCTGTTTGGACCTTTCCAGGTTTTCAAGCTAAATCCCGGTGATATCTTGACACCTTGCTTTTGCTTCAGAAGTCTTCATGACGTCGGCAGCATGGAACATTCTGCTCTCAGCTACAGCAGCAGAACAACACCAACAGAACAACAGCAAACAGAACAACAGCAGCGACACTACAATCTAGGGCTGTACTTAATTGTATGTCAAACTGATAATCCAACATAACTATGCACTAATAAAATAAAGGAAACCGAGAGGTTTTCGATATCTCTTATGAGTTCAGCAATGACTTGGATTTATAAGTCGATAAAAGGGAGGCCATGATAGTATAGCCATTAAAATTTCGGTGGTGGGGGGAAGAATTGAAACGCAATGTGAGGAAGTTATTTAAAGATGTTCTTCCTTTTATTCCAGTCATTCTGTCTCCCTGCTCCATCTGAAAACACAGTTTTAGGAACGCTGCGTTGTCTCAACCTCAAAGACTGTCTTGTGTCACTGTTACTCGCCTTGCAGGTCAACACATCCAGCTTCGGCTTGGTGTACTTTTAAACGGGGTTCGCCTTCTCATTTCGATCCATATTTATTTGGCCAGATTACAGTCTGTCTTAAGGGGGCGTTACTGGGAGACAGAATAGTGTCCAAGTGCTGATAAACAAAGGACTGACGTGGGAGATAGTCAGGAAGATGGCAGAGGATCGACAGAAGTAGAAATCTTGCTACAACCAGTCCCGTGTGACTATACTTCACTAACCCTACTCGAGCAGTCAGCCATGCTTCTGACTGTTTGTCTCTTCTGTTTGTCAGAAGCATGACATATTCGCCCTCGTCATAGACAGCTCGGCACTTGAATTCACAAGACGCATCGTCTTCAGAACCAAATCTCCACAGTTGATGCATGCACTTCTGAAAATCAACTTCTTTTTCAAGCAAGATTTCAAGCGACGATTCGGAAAGGGGTTGGGGGTAGGGACGGACTGATTTATATTTCTTATATTTTTGTTTTACACAATCTAAAATTTTGCTCTCGGACATTTATCTTAGATCGTTCCCTTGCCATTAAACGTCACGTTAGCCAAGATGTCCTGTCTTCGGCGAGTTTTTTTCAATCTCATCAAGGGATGTTATGCTCACTGAATTGGGTTCTCTTAACAATGTCCTCTTTAGAGTTTCACGTGGTCGACCTCTTTTTTTCGGCCAGTTGTGCTTCATTTGACTGGGGATTCTCTGATTGTTTCTTCTCATCACATCTTCTCACCTAGGACATCTCATTAAACGTGAGTAAATGACTGACTTTCTTACTCAGGTTCCACAGACATCTGCTTCAAAATCGTCTTCAAACGCGAAAAAAAAATTATAGCCAAGTTTAGATATAACAAGGTAGACAAGTTAAGATATAACAAGGTAGACAAGTTTAGATATAACAAGGTAACCAAGTTTAGACATAACAAAGTAACCAAGTTTAGATATAACAAGGTAATCAAGTTTAGACATGACAGGGTAGCCACGTTTAGATATAACAAGGCCCTAAATTGTAAACAAAGCACTTTAAACGCTTCGAACGAAACAAAAAGAAGTAAAAGAATGAATGAAAATAGAACTGTGGCCACCGACGCACTACAACTCACTGACCTAACCTTTCCGTCAGGAACTATTCCAAACAGTCAACTGTTCAGATTTGAAAAGAAGGAAAAAAAACTGTTTTGTTATTATACCGACTTCCAAATGCTGCTCTTAAAATTCCACAAACACCTACTTGCTTCACAACCGTGTCCGCAACATGAAAGGAATTGTAATAATGCTATACCGACTTTTAGCAGCGAGGAGTTGGCAACAATGGGCCCTCCCCTCCTCTTCTCAAGCCCCCCAGACCTCACCGTTTACCTTTGCCGTGTCTCTCCTTATGACCCCATGGAGGCCGGGAGGCGCCAGTAAGACCAGTGCGAGTATGTGTGTCTTCGGTTTGTGTGTGTGAGAGTTCCTCTAGCTGCCGTTTTGAAAAGAATCGCTTGTACGACAGGAAAGCAAGAAAGGAAACATTGTTTTCCTTAATAGTTTTTTTTTTCCCTTCTTACCCCCATCTTCTTGTGGCCGCCTCAAGACTCGCTGTTTTGTTCCGAGCCGAGGCGATGGCGATGGCTGGTTTCGTAAGTGCACAACAAACGCTTTAAAACTAACGTTATTTCGATGGAAATTTGATAGTTTATCTTCAGTAAGTTATGCAGTTTTAAATAGGAGAACCGTAAATTCATAAATTTAACTCATTTGCTACTCAAGTCGTAGATTCACCTGAGGTATACTGTGGTGAACATGGAGGATCCATCAATTCTTCGTGTACAGAATTTTCTTTCCATCATTTCTCTTTTGGATCAGTGCACCATGTTTGTGGAAGGTTTTCTGAGGCAGAGCAAGGAGTTAGCAGAAGGAATACTCTTCCTTACTACCTAATTAGTTTAATGCTGTTAGACATTGTTTAACCTCAGTGCAACAGAGGTAGCAATTTTCCCATATTTTGATCTTGACACTGTCACACAGTCAGTTTTCGCCTAAAACTATCACAGTTCCAGGCCGTTTATAACATTTGAAACTTCACTTGATTAATACATTTTATTTTTAAAAAAAAGTGTACTATAAGAAAATAAGGGCACTAACACCACATCCCTATGTGCCTCTATGGCATTTCAGGATTACCTTTACCTTTTTTTTTTTTTTTTAAACCTTTTACTATCACTTCTAAATTAAATAGATGTATCTATAAAAATAATTACAGGTTATTAAGTAGAACATTTAAATATAAAGATGGGTTACTAAGTAGAACATTTAAAAATAAAAATGGGTTAGTAAGTACATTTGCATACTGAAGTGAGTTAAGTAGAACATTTATATTTGATTGTGGGCTATCATGTAGATCATTTAGGTGTTAAAATGGTTTATTATGTGGAACATTTTTGTATTAAAATGCATTTATTAAGTAAAATGTATGTGTGTAAAAACAGGTTGTGTAGAATATTTGTATATGAAAATCGGTTATTAAATAGAATATTTGTATATAAAAGTGGTTTATCAGATAGAAAATAAATGGAACAAAACTGGAATCTAAAAATAAAAATGTAAAAGTAGTTTGAGTGGATCATTTGTTATTTTTCACTCTGTAACCGTAACATGCAATCTGAATGTTTTGTTACCAAGACTGGTTATGCCAGTCACACATTGGCAGAACCGGTCATGAGAGAAGTTACTGAATAAGATGATGACCAACATCTTATATAAACAAGTGATATCCAGCTGCTTTAAATAAAGGGTTCAGACTTTATATTGAATTGAAAGTTAAAAGTTTTTATTTTCCTTACAGCCCAGAGGTGACGTATTTCAGTTATTGTGCGTTCTCCTGTTATGCCATTTGTGCTTTCATTTATGTGGCTGTTTGTTAGTTAAATTCTAGTCTTGCCAAATTTGTAGCACTTAACAAATCTAACAACATTTGGTATGTCTGAGCTTGACAGATCTGCCTATTTACTGCTACATTATTTGTTCAGAAACTACGATCTTTCCTATTTTTTGAAGGCATATTTACATATTCCTATCCTATGATTTACATATTCCTATCCTATGAAATTTTCATTTCATATATTCCATTCGTTATCATACGTTTCGGATATTTGATATTTCTACAGATTTCAGTTTTTCTCCATTTATTTTACTTTACTTCAAGTTTACAACATTTTAAAGAGTTATGATATTTTCTCCTGTGGTTTTGTCGAGTGGAATAAGAAGAACAGAAGAAACTAGAATCGTGGGCAACTGAGGTGTGGTTTTGGAAAAGGATGCCATGAATCAGCCAGAAAAACATGTGAAAGATCTCATTTAAAATGTCCATTCACTCATCCATGTACTTGGTTGGTGATTGGCTACACAATCATTTCCCAGCATGCCTTGTGGCATCTTGCAGGGCAGCAACAAATTCCCTCCATGTCTTACGGTCTGTGATTAGTATTGTGCCCTAGCTGTGCTGCATGCAACTCATTTCCACTTCTACAGTTCTCCCGGTAGCCTTTGGTCAGCCTCTCTTTTTTCCTCGGTTGTCCATCTCTTCAAAAAGGAAAAAAAAAATGCAGAAGTAGGAAAACTTAATCAGAATTCTTTAGATATGTCATGAGAAGACAGAAGTTGGAGACTATGATGATCACTGGAAAGCTAAAGGGCAAAAGGGGGAGGAAGAGGATGGACTGGGGAAGATATATCTTAGTGACACAGGAAAATAAATAAAAATGAGCTGAGCAAAAACATCTTAACACCCTACTAAACAGAACACAAGCTGCACAAACAATAGACATACCTGAAGCAAAAACGGAACTAAACATCAGTACAGGACCAATAACAATAAGTGAAGTAAAGGAGGCGATAAAGAAGCTAAAATCAGACAGGGCACCAGGTGAAGATGAAGTGACTGCTGAGATGTTGAAAGCAGAAGAAACAGAAACACCAAAACAACTTTGCCGGATATTACAACAAATGTGGGATCTAGAAAAGCTCCAGAGGAGTGGAAAACTGGCCTTATATTAAAACTACCAAAGAAGGGTGACCTCAGAGATTGCTGGAACTGGAGAGGCATTACCCTACTGCCACTCACCAGTAAAGTATTTTGCAGAATAATCATCAACAGAATTGTACCAGCACTTGAGGGAAAACTTCGGAAAGAGCAGGCAGGATTTAGGAAAGGAAGATCATGCGTATACCAGATATATGCACTTAGACAAATATTAGAACAGGCAAATGAGTGGCATAGCACAACATATGCATTGTTTATAGATTTTGAGAAAGCCTTTGACAGTGTCAACAGAGATGCACTGTGGAAAATCCTAAGATGGCATGGCCTCCCCCACAAGATAGTAAATGTAATCAAAGCCCTATATGAGGGTTTTCAGTGCAAAGTGATCTGTGGAGAACATACCTCCAGCAGCTTTAGGGTACAAACAGGAGTGAAGCAGGGATGTGTACTATCACCAACATTATTTATCTTGGCAGTAGACTGGTTAATGAAGGAGGCAACATCAGACAAACGCAGAGGATTACAATGGACCCTTGACACAGTGCTGGAAGACCTTGACTTTGCGGACGACATTTGTCTGTTATCAAGCAGTCACAAAGATATGCAAGATAAAATAAACAAGCTAACTCAGAATGCAAGCAACATAGGACTAAAGATCAACGTAGTAAAGACAGAGACAAAGGTAATGAAGCAAAATGTGAACAACAGAAATGTGCTCAGAGTAGATAGCAAGTTAGTGGAGGAGGTCAATGAATTTGTATACCTTGGCACTAGAGTAGTAGAAAATGGAGACAGCACAGAGGACATCAACAGCAGACTTACTAGAGCAAACCAGGCTTTTGCAGTGCTGCAGACTGTATGGAAATCAGAAAAACTAAGCATAAATATGAAAATCAGGATATTTAAGAGTAATGTTCTAAGTGTACTACTCTATGGAAGTGAATGCTGGAAAATCACCAAAACCATAGAAAACAAGTTGAGTTCTTTCTAGACTAAATGTTTACGAAGAATTAGACAAATATTTTGGCCAAACACCATAAGAAATAACATCTTGTTTGGCAGAAATGCAGATGAAGCCACTGACGGCAATTATTGAGGAAAGACGCTGGTGATGGTTGGGACATGTGCTCCGAATGACTGACAACTCACTACCAAAAATAGCACTAAGATGGACACCACAGGGGAGCAGAAGTAAGGGTAGACCAAAAGAGACATGGAGAAGAACAACAGAAAGGATGCTGAGCAATAGAGGGCTCACCTGGGCAAGAGCAGAAAAAAGGCAAGGACAGGCATTTGTGGAAAACCCTTGCGGAAGCCCCATGTGCCCTGGGCACTTAAGGTTCATGGAGAGAGAGAGAGAGAGAGAGAGAGAGAGAGAGAGAGAGCAAAAACATGAGAAACAAAGAAAGTAGGATGGCAGTGGCCGTTGAGGCATGGTCTAGTGAACAAATTTACGGTTGTTTTATGTCTTTGAAGGCTGTTACTCTAGAGGTTTAATTAAGTGATAAAAGTTATCACAGTTTATGACTAGACTGTTCACTCTCCTATGGTTGTCATGGCGATGGTGCCCAGCCAAGAGGTATTGTACTTTTTCCCTGTTTCTTAGCCTCACTCCAGGTCAGCAAACTGTTGTAAGCACTTAACATTTTTTTCTGTTATGCTTGTGCTTGAGAACTTTCTCTTTTAGCTACAGAAAACATCCTTCTGCCAGCTGCAGAAAACATCCTTCTACCAGCTGTGAAAAACATCCTTCTGCCAGCTACAGAAAACATCCTTCTAGCAGCTGTGAAAAACATCCTTCTGCCAGCTACAGAAAACAACCTTCTACCAGCTGTGAAAAACATCCTTCTACCAGCTGTGAAAAACATCCTGCTGCCAACTACGAAAAACATCCTTCTGCCAGCTGCAGGACAAGGAACAAGAGCAGGATTTAACCTACCTGTTGTCGTAAAAACTCTAA
Source organism: Achatina immaculata (assembly GCA_009760885.1). Lineage (NCBI taxonomy): Eukaryota > Metazoa > Mollusca > Gastropoda > Stylommatophora > Achatinidae > Lissachatina > Lissachatina immaculata. Next base: position 26,398,167 of record CM019710.1, on the reverse strand, counting down.
TAATTTAACTTATATTGTCCACACCCAAGGTCATTATTTAGGCTTATTAGTCATTTTGTCCATAACCAGGGTCATTATTTAAAGTTATTTTGTCTGTGACCAAGATTATTTTGCCTGTGACCAGTATCATTATTTGCATTTCCTTGCAGGTTTACAGCAGTGTATGCTAACAGCTCCAGAACCAGGGCCGTTAAGTTCAGTCAGCGTGAACTAAACGACCACAAGATTGCCGTTCTTCAGATGATTGATGATTCCTGGATTAGCATCGAAGATATTATTGAAAATATTCTGAGAGATATTTTCTTGAACGGGCATTCATTATGAACTTTTAACGGAAGTTGTGTCAAGAAAATCTGTGTTGCTCACAGGGCATTTTTTTTTTTTTTTTGCATTTTTAAAATTGCATTCATAAGAAGATCAAAATTTTTGTTATCAGGGCATTTTTACATCATAACTTTGAGTGGTGGGCATGATTTTTTAAATATTTATTTGAGTATCAACAACAACAACAAAAACAAATAATGTAAGGCATGTTATACATAAATTTGTATCTTGCTCCGGAAAATGTAGTCAGTGATCTGTCCAAGATGTTCAGAGTCTGATGTATTTGGTATACCGTTATCAACATTTTCTCCAGCTCATGGATTAGTACACAAGGTTTGTCTGCATCAAGTAACAGATGGATTACCATCATGGATTCATGAAAGGATTGTCTTCAGTTACTGGGAGTTGAATGTGGGTATTTAACACAGGCACATATAACCTGTCATTTCTGTTGTGTTTGTTTCAAGCAGTATTTCTTTGCACCGTTTTGCAAATCTTAAAAAAACGAATGCACCCATCTGGCATGTGGTGGGTAACTTTATGTTCCGCAGCAAGCGAAGCTCACTCGTGAAGCGCTTGTGGAAATACAGAGCGAACGATGAAACCAAGAGTTCGTCTCAAAAAGACACCTCAACATCATCACAGTCAACCACTACAACGACATCATCCCAAGAAGAGTTTGAGTTGAAATCGGTGACACATTCGTTTTTCAAAAGACTCCGGGAAGACCAGTTGGAGATTCTAGTCCAGGCGATGGAGTCCAAAGGAGGGGAAGTCACTCCTTGTGTTCCTGTATCAAAAGTGGCCATACGTCTTGGAAAATGCATGGTATCTCCGTATATTCTGTGTTGTCGAGTATTTCGTTGGCCTGATTTGAAGTCAGATGCAGAGATGAAGCGGCTGCCGTCATGTATGAGGCAGAATGAGGAGAGTGAAGCAGTGGTTTGCTGCAACCCATATCACTGGAGTCAAGTGGTTAAGATTGGTGAGTATGTGGTTTTCTAAACAGCTTTTCTACATATATTAACTAAAGATATGTTGGTGCCAGGTTTTAAGTATATGGCCAGGTATGAATCATGAGTTCTTCTTCTTCTTCTTCTTCTGTTCAACAGTCTGGAGAAGCAGAGGACTGCTTCCATGAATGTCATCATCAGCAGTTCTTCAGGTCTACTCCACAATTTTCCAACTATGCTCTTTTCTCCCAGACCATGTTCTCAGTAGAGAGCCCAGGATGTGTTCTGAAGTCTAGAGATTATTCTGACATATGCCTGGTGGGGTTTGAATGACCTTCACCTTGTGTAGGCTGACAGAATATGAAATCTAATTCAAGCAGTAGATTTGTGGATGGGTATTTACTGGAAGTATGTGCATGCAATTGTAGACATAATTATTAATAAATATTTGAACTAAAATTTCATAAAAATTTGAAGAACTTAAGCAGAGATCTTATCATCTTATCATTCCTGTTGTCAAGTACCTCAAGTTCACCAAGGCATGTGCTGCAGAGAACACTGATTAGAGGGTCTTGTTGTCTTCTCTTTCACCCTGGAATGTTAGCTAATGCTCTTTGCAGTTGATGCTGTGGAGGTGTTATGGCACAGTGTCATGTTGGTTGGGTTTGAGGGTTGTGTTGGCTGTTTTTTTTAGAGTGAAGCTAAAAAGCAGAGGGTGTGCAATGCTTCTTTAGCAGGTTCCACCACCATTGGGACTATGGCCACCCCTGCAGGTCTTTTACAGGCGTTATCAAGGGGGAGGTGGGAGAAGGTCTTGATCAGCTGTGTACATAAATAGAAAAAAAGTAGGAGCAGCTTTATTACTTAACGACTACAAAGTTGTGATGTTTCGGCATGAGCCTTTATCATACAGAAACATACGGGACGAAGAAATAGAGAGAGGAGATAAAGTATAGATTCACATGAATACTATTTAAAAAAATTTTTTTTTTTTAAATAGAGTACTTAGCTGTAAATTGTAAGGTGTGACTTGTCCGGTGGTGTGTGTCAGGAATGGGTCAGCTGTGGTTCATCAGACCTGACATACCATATGGGTTGCTGATTACCAAATTAGACAGCATCTTCACCCACCTCCTAGAGGATCTTATAAAGGGAAAATGATCTGCTGATATTAACAGCAGGGTTGTCAGGGCAGATGGTGAAACAAGTCCTGATATTGATAGCAGGGTTGTCAGGGCAGATGGTGAAACAAGTCCTGATATTAACAGCAGGGTTGTCAGGGCAGATGGTGAAACAAGTCCTGATACTAACAGCAGGGTTGTCAGGGCAGATGGTGAAACAAGTCCTGATATTAACAGCAGGGTTGTCAGGGCAGATGGTGAAACAAGTCCTGATACTAACAGCAGGGATGTCAGGGCAGATGGTGAAACAAGTCCTAATATTAACAGCAGGGTTGTCAGGGCAGATGGTGAAACAAGTCCTGTATCATATCTGCAGCATGATCACAGGAAGTAGCAAGAGGTGGGGGTCAGAGTTGAGCATTTTAAAAAGAAGGATAGAGGAGCTGGCAGCAAAGGTTTGGTGTGATATGGGAGGAGCCAGCTCCTTGGTTCTTTGTGTGGATTCAAGAAAATCAGTGTTGTACACTCTTTACCTTAAGCTTGGCTTTGTCAGAGTAACTTGATAGTCTGCATTTACACCTTACGTCCTTCCAGTGCTGTTAAACGTCACATAGGGCTTTGCATGGCTTTGCATGTTAGTTCCGCCAAGTTTTCCTGTCCTCTGCACTCTTTTTAACCTCATCAAGGGATTTTATGCCTATTAATTTGACCTCTCTTAACAATGTCCTCTTTAGGGTTTCACATGGTTTACCTCCTTTTTTCTGCCTGTTGTGTTCCACTTGATAGCTTGTTTTGAGATTCTCTGACTGTTTCTTCTCATCATGTGACCGACATATGTCCATCTCCTTTTCCTGATCACCCATGAGACTGGTTGTTGTTTGCTCATCTGTCTTATCTCTGCATTGTTCTTGAATTCATTCCACTTGATGCAGAGTATTTTCCTTAGGTATCTGTTTTCAGAAATGTCTAATTTCTTGCCTATTTCATTAGTTGTTTTCCTGCTTTTGCATGCATAAATGAGGGCGGATATTACATTTGAATTGAATAGTCTTAACTTTGTTTTTGTGCTTATAACTTTTGAGTGCTACATGTTCTCAAGATTCTTGAATGTCAGTGCTGCTTTTGCAATTCTAATCCTACTTTCCTTTCTGGTGTCACCATCCTGGTCTATGTAGTTGCCAAGGTATGCAAATTGGTTGACTTCTTCAATAGCTGTCCCTTCTGTGTATATTTTTCCTTCTTGATTAATGGGAACTTTCATTATTTTTCCAATTTCCTTGCTAATTTCAAGTCCTGTTTTGCTAGCCAGTGAAGACAGGATATCTGTTTTTTCTTGCATGGAATTCACATTGTTACTGATAAGAGTTATGTCATCAGCAAAATCAAGATCTTCCATTTTACACATCGCTGCATTTGCAAGGATGTGTAAAATCAGACAGTTGTGGTAATGTATGGCCAGTGGGGTGTGGATTACTCTGTTGGACATCGTGATGGTTTGGATTACTGTGTTGAACGTGGTGATGGTTTGGATTACTGTGTTGAACGTGGTGATGGTTTGGATTACCGTGTTGAATGTGGTGATGGTTTGGGGGCATGGATTACTGTGTTGGACACCAGGATGAAGGTCTGGGATATGTATTACTGTGTTTGAACACCAGGATGAGGGTTGGGATATGGATTACTGTGTTTGAACACCAGGATGAAGGTTTGGGGTATGGATTACTGTGTTCGAACAACAGGATGAAGGTTTGGGACATGGATTACTGTGTTTGAACACCAGGAAAAGCTTTGCTGAGAAGTCAGCTCAGTGACGAGAGGCAGCTGTAATCTAAGAGTTCTTAGGTTTTTTTACCATTGCAGATCCCCAGTGAATTTCCCTGATGTCCTTTGCTTCACCAGATATATCTCCATACTTGCTTCACCAGATATATCTCCATACTTGCTTCACCAGATATGTCTCCATACTTGCTTCACCAGATATATCTCCATACTTGCTTCACCAGATATGTCTCCATACTTGCTTCACCAGATATGTCTCCATACTTGCTTCACCAGATATGTCTCCATACTTTCTTCACCAGATATGTCTCCATACTTTCTTCACCAGATATGTCTCCATACTTGCTTCACCAGATATGCCTGCATACTTTCTTCACCAGACTATTGAAATCATCGTGAACTAATTTATGTAGAGAAACCCCTTTGAACTGCTCTGACTTAGCAATGTTTTAAATCACTTCTGCAGATGAGCCCCCTATACATCCTGATAAATTAATAAAATCCCCAGCACAGCCACGAAGTGGAGACAGAACTGACAAGAGCACAGGTAGGTTGAGTAGTTCAGTGGTTCCAAACTTTTTTATATCCAAAGACCACTTTTCCAACTACACACATTGCAGCTTATATATGCAGTGTAACAAAGCCATAAACTCTTAATTATTTTTATTCATGAGACAGCACTTGGTACCAAATTATTGAACTCAACTGAGAACCATCTGATATGACAACACCACAGGTTTGGAACCACTAGTCTAGTTAATTATGTTTACCATTGAATGATGAGATGAAGAGCTGAGATTCCAGTTGTGCCCATCAACAGTTCTAGTGGAAAAGTTAGCGATATCCTTAAAATCACAATAAAATTTATATCTGAGAATAGGACATGCCAGGCTGAGACACCAACTGTACCAGATTTTGAAAACTGGCCCAACAGGACCTTTGAGTCTGTGGAAAAACATCTCCAGAGTTGGCAGCTACACAAGCCAATCAGGCAGTAGACCTGGCCAGACCCCCATCCCCTCACAGGAGAAGGTCTGTGGTGATGTCTGAAGTTCAGAGACAAATCACCACAAGTGTGAGAGAGAGAGAGAGAGAGACTGGTGTTGATGTCTGAAGTTCAGAGACAAATCACCACAAGTGTGAGAGAGAGAGAGAGAGAGAGAGAGAGACTGGTGTTGATGTCTGAAGTTCAGAGACAAATCACCACAAGTGAGAGAGAGAGAGACTGGTGTTGATGTCTGAAGTTCAGAGACAAATCACCACAAGTGAACAACAGAGAAGAATATCTGAGGCCAATATTGAAATCTGAAAAAAAAAAAAACTAGAGAAAGAGAGAGAAAGAGTAATAGGCTAAATTTGTTGTTGTTGATCTATCTGGAAGTGGGAAATGATGATACTTTTTGGAGTAGATTTTGTAACATCAAAGCAAGGTAGTTGTGGAAGGAGGTGCTTAGATTTTGGTGGCTTGCTTTACAATCCAGGGTGGACTGAAAATAAAAACTTCTCAGCAAACTCCATAACAGTGTGCCCTGTAAAGTTTTGTGGCTCGTGTGCAAAATTTGGAATCCATGTCCAAATATATTGTAAAAGATTTTTTGCACAAATGTGCATCAAAAAGTCAAATTACAAAGTATAGCTTAAAGTTCTAATTAAGAAAAAAAAAAAAAAGATACCAAAATCCTAGAAATCAGGAAAACAGACTCTTGTAACACTGTCATATTTTTCTTCAGCGCTGCTATAGCACAGAGTATAAAGGTAGCAGTTTTTTTTTTTCATAATACATAAAATATAGCACAGAGTATGATTATGTGTGTGCGTGTGGCCATGCTGCCGTGCAGCTAAGAGTGAACATTGTGCACCACCTATTATAGGATCCATGGCATATGCTACCACATTAACCAGACTAAAGAAACCTATAAGCCTGTTACTGGCAACACCACAAAGTTAAGCAGCAGGGTTTTGGCCAGCTCTAGTTTACGGACCCATATAAACATTCACTTGTTCTAAACATAACCATCTTTGCACCAGTGAGCTGCTTCTGCATTAGTAAAGATAATACTGTAGGTAGTACTGATTTTCAGTGGGCATAACATCTCTTGATGAGATCGAAAAAGTTGCTGAAGGCAGGAAATCTTGATGAACTACCATGTGACGTTTAGTGGATGTAAGTACTGATTGCTGGAATCCTGCCCCGAACCCTATGGGGTCTATAGCCCATGTAAGAAATCCTGAGTATGTTCTGTTCTCTTTACCCTCTTTTGCTGTTCTTTATCCTCATAATCCTTATATTGAGGGCAAAGACCATTTCATGTTTTCTAGCATTGGGGCTTGCTTACTCTGTCTCCTTCATGATTGCTAGCATTGGGGCTTGCTTACTCTGTCTCCTTCATGATTGCTAGCATTGAGGCTTGCTTACTCTGTCTCCTTCATGATTGCTAGCATTGGGGCTTGCTTACTCTGTCTCCTTCCACGTGAGCTGGTTGGTGGTCTCCATTCCCTTCCACACCAGCTGGTTAGTGGTCTCCATTCCCTCCCACACCAGCTGGTTAGTGGTCTCCATTCCTTTCCACGTGAGATGGTTAGTGGTCTCCATTCCCTTCCACGTGAGCTGGTTAGTGGTCTCCATTCCTTTCCACGTGAGATGGTTAGTGGTCTTCATTCCCTTCCACGTGGGCTGATTAGTGGTCTCCATTCCCTTCCACATGAGCTGGTTAGTGGTCTCCATTCCCTTCCACATGAGCTGGTTAGTGGTCTCCATTCCCTTCCACATGAGCTGGTTAGTGGGGCTCTGGTGTCATTTCTGAATAGATCTGGAATAAGAGTTGGTAGAACTGAGCCAGACTTATTTAACTGTGTACTGAAAATATAATGAGGAATGTTAGAGAAGATGTAGACAAAGAATATTACGATGCTATAACAATTGGAGGTTATGAAATACCAGAGATTAGAAATGCTGATGACACAGTGTTGCTGTCCACAACGCAAAAAGGACTGGAAAAACTAATTATGTCAGTCTGTAAGAATAGTGAAGAGCAAAACCTCTATCTTAATGCCAAGAAAACTAAATTGATGACAACTGACAAGACAAACAAGGAAGCTGATATATGTATCAATGAGGAAAAATTGGAAGAAGTGGAGAGTTTTGAATATCTTGAATCACTACTAACTAATAATGGAGATACAATGAGGGAAATTAAAAGTAGGACATCTGTCGCTCTTCAGAAAGTAAAACAACTGAAGAATCTGTGGAGAGGAACAGACAGAACTACAAAAATAAGATCTTTCCCATCGCAACATATGCCTGTGAGACATGGATACTTAACAAAACAGCTGAGAAACACATAAATGCCTTTGAATGTAAAAGCTACAGAAGAGTTCTTCAAATATGGACACAAAAAAGAACAAATATATCCATACTACAAGAACTTAATATTGAAGAAGGCTGGCTAGTAGAGAGGATTAAACAAAGAAAACTTAAATATTTTGGACACATTAAACGTCATGATAATCTAGAGAAGACCGTCTTGGAAGTGTACATAATGGGAAAAAGAAAGAGAGGAAGATCAAGTAAATGAAAATGAAGTGAAAATGGCTGCAAGACATTGTTGATAATCTGCAAATGGAAGCATCACCTGCAGGCCGTCTTGCTCACAACCGAGAGGCCCACAGGAGTGCTGTTTGGAAGGCAAAGTTCTGCAAGGGACATGCAAATAAATGCATGAATGGGGTGGAAAGTTTGGTGTGCAGTCCACATCTGTGAGTGCTAGGGGAAAGGATGGCTGATCTGAAGGGATGGTATGATAGTCAAGATCCTGCGAATTGCAGCTGGATAAGACCCTGTTCTTTCACTTTGTGATCCCAGACTGTTTTGTACCTTTTTAATCTAGGCCAAGAGAACATAAATCTGTGTTGTTCTTGAAGTTTGCAGAGAGGGTTGTCTCTACTTCAGAAATTGAAAAAAAAAACAAAACAACCAGGTCAGGATCTTTAAATGAGATGTCACATGTATGAAAAGTTAAAGACAGGCACATCTGATGAATGCACTTGTGCCAGTTAAAAAAAATATGATATGCAAAGAAGGCACACATGACAAGCACCAGTACCAAGTCAGACTTAGCCGTGACCACTGCCAGTACCAAGTCAGACTTAGCCGTGACCACCACCAGTACCAAGTCAGACTTAGCTGTATGGGGTGGTGTCAAAGGCTAAGGTGGACCGCTTCGTTCTTCAAGGTTGTCTAAGTTAACATCTGAGAATGTCTGAAGAAGATCAACCAAACTAACTTTAGCCCACGGTCCGTAGTTTGAGGCTCTTCCACAATTTTATTTTAATAGGTAGCTAACTTCAGTTTCTGAGTTGAATCAGTGACCAAGTGACAATCAAAATGATTTATTTTTCCTAATAAAAGACAAACAAAATAAATAAAAACTAACATACATGATTTGATTAAGTGTTTGTAAGCTGGTACCCCGTCACTGCTAATTCCATTTCTTCCTCATCTCATCAGTTGTTATGATATACAAGAAGGTTCAGGTTAGTCTGGTGGGGCATGCTGCATCATTTCCTACATAATGGGAAAGATAAATTTATAAAAAAAACAAAAAAAACAAGGATATTTCTGTTATGAATACGTAACTTAAGGGACTTGTGATAGATTTCTTCTGGTGCTCTCCCCAGGAGATCAACATCCCAGGATTATGGAAAATCATGGCAGAGGATTTAATCCATCAAAATACCAGGATGACTTTTCAGGTGAGTCAGACTAAAACTTCCATAATTATTATTACTGTTATATTATTGTTGTTTTTACTAGACATAGAGCTCGGATAAGGTGAGATTAATGAAGAGCGCATACTAACACTGGATTGAGGAACAAATAAAGACATAAAGAGTAGGATAAATAAAGCAAGAACAGTTTTCTTTAATCTTAGAGTCATCTGGAAGCCTTCCCAGGACAGTACTAGAACCAAAATAAAGCTCTGCCGAAGTTGTGTGTTATCCATACTCCTCTGTGGATCAGGATTCTGAAAAGCAGCTGAGAAGGAAATGGGTAAATTATCTTAATTCCACACAACCAACCCAGGAAGGTTTTAAAATATTTGCTGGCCACAAACTGTGAATAATAGAGACCTCGCCCAAAGTGGAAAAAAAGACAGACATGCTACAGTAGCTTTTAAAAAAATCCTGAAAATGGGGTGGTCATGTGGTCCGAAGGGACCCCTGCAACATTGCTAAGACATCCATGTAATGGACACTCAAGGGAAAAAGCAAGGGAGGCCAGGCTGAGGCAACCTGGCAGAGAAGTGTAGAAGCAGAAATGAGTAGCATGCAGGACAGCTGGGGCACAACACATAGGCTGTCCTCAGACCATGAGAAGTGGAGAGAATATGTTGTTGCCCTGCAAGATGCAGCAAGGCATGCTGGGTGTGGTTGCTTAGCCGATCGCTGCCCAGAATGCCTTAGTAGCCATGTGAGAACAAATTTTTGGCTTTATTTGGATACATAAAACTGTAAAAGCAAAGATAGGTAATGATAGCACTGTTATGCCCTGGAGACACCCAGGATATGTTAGTGCCTGTATATTCCTTGACCTGTTAGTACACTGCCATGTGATGCTAGTGCTATGGCTAGCATCATACCTGCCTGCTTTTCCTTTTCCCAGCTACAGAAGAAGCAAGGTACTCATTTCCTACAGCTGGGTGGCTGGGACACCACCAGCTGGATTTGAACCTGCAACCTTCGCCCTTAGAGGCTAGTGCACTAACCACTCGTGCACCCGTGGTACTATAACAGTACTTAAGGAAACAACCTATACTTAAGGGGAAAAAAGGTGAAGAAGGGATAGCAGATAGACTGGAAAATGTCAAGAGATAGATCTGAATTACTATGGGAGCAAGGAAGAGGAGACTTGCCTCACACTACCTTCCCAGTGGAGATAGCACAAGATAGTGGTAAAGTAGTTTGAATTTATAATTCTCAGAGACTGATTTATAATGGTAAAATTTATACCTGCGTGCAGTAATAAATGATCAGTGCCGTGATGGGGGTGCATAGCAGCCAAGTTTTGTAGTGGCTTCGATTCTAAATAACAGTCATTTTGTCTCAGAATTCCGATTTTTAGCAAATTAATTATTGTGTATGGAGACCAACAAATAGCATCCAACATTACTATTTTGTACCAGTATGTGAGTGAAATAATCGACTGCAACATCAGCCAACTAATGTTTGATGAGATGATGTGAAGATATGTCTTGTAGTACTAATATACATAATAGTGGCACTCCCAGCGCTGCAACTCACGAGCCGCAACTTATAGTGTTATAGTGTACAGAACTTATATCCCATAATGCATGAGCAGTTTCCGTAAGCTGATTATACGATCTAACATGGAGCCTTTGACTCTTCTTCGTACACTTTTACATCCCTAACAATCTAACCTCACCCAAAGTGTTTTCCTATTCAAATTTTGCACGTAAAATCACAACCCTCTTCTCTCCTTGTCCTCATTATTATGTTGTTATGTTTTCTCTCCTGTTTTTTGTATTTTCTGTTCGCAAAAATATTTATCTTTCAAAAATTCCAAGCTGAGGAATGTTTGGTTCAGATTTCAGGGGTGTAAAGATCTGGCTCTGGGGATTTAGGGTGAGGTGTGGCCGAGGTGGAGGTACGGGGAGGAATATGTTGTCTGTGCGTGCTGCGTCCCAGTGTCCTTGCTCGGGGTTCTGTCTGCAGCAGGAAACAGCTCTTAGATTGTAGGTCTTCAGAAAGTCAGAGGACATTGATTCTGAAAAGAGTGTTTGCCCGAGTGGCAGGCACAGTTGGATGTAAGCCTACATTTTATGGCAGGAGATTATCGTGGCAGAATGTACGAACCTATTCGTGTTTTTTTTTTTTCAAACACACATCTTTGAGAGCAGTTTTAAGGCATCTGTTGTGCTCTTGTCACTGTTTCTGTTGCCTTTGGCGAGACAGTCTTTCGCTTGATATCTGGGGTTTGCATCTTACCCCCCCCCCCCTTCTCAAATCTCTAGTGTCACTCATGCCGGTATGCCTGGATCACGTGATAGTTTGTTTACATTCCTTCACTGGTAACTGTTAGTACCGTGTAATTCCGTGTCTCACCCCACAAATCTTTGGGGGGGGGGGGGGGTGAGAGTTAAAAATTTCCTCAACAAGATGTACAAAGTAGCCCATTCAAGACTGTAAGATGTGCCGAGTAGCCCAGTCAAGACTGTAAGATGTACCGAGTAGCCCAGTCAAGACTGTGCAAGATGTGCCGAGTAGCCCAGTCAAGACTGTGCAAGATGTGCCGAGTAGCCCAGTCAAGACTGTGCAAGATGTGCCGAGTAGCCCAGTCAAGACTGTGCAAGATGTGCCGAGTAGCCCAGTCAAGACTGCAAGATGTACAGAGTAGCCCAGTCAAGACTGTGCAAGATGTACAGAGTAGCCCAGTCAAGACTGTGCAAGATGTACCAAGTAGCCCAGTCAAGACTGTGCAAGATGTGCAGAGTAGCCCAGTCAAGACTGTGCAAGATGTACCAAGTAGCCCAGTCAAGACTGTGCAAGATGTGCAGAGTAGCCCAGTCAAGACTGTGCAAGATGTACCAAGTAGCCCAGTCAAGACTGTGCAAGATGTACAGAGTAAACCCAGTCAAGACTGTGCAAGATGTACCAAGTAGCCCAGTCAAGACTGTGCAAGATGTACCAAGTAGCCCAGTCAAGACTGTGCAAGATGTACCAAGTAGCCCAGTCAAGACTGTGCAAGATGTACCGAGTAGCCTAGTCAAGACTGTGCAAGATGTACCGAGTAGCTCAGTCAAGACTGTGCAAGATGTACCAAGTAGCTCAGTTCTGACCCCCCCCCCCCCCCGCCTGTCTTCATAAATGATCAGTTTCTGCAGACTCCGTCACTCCGACTCCCTCTCTCTGCTACCCTCACAGCTAGGCCGGCTAGGGAGTTGCTGCAGGGGAAATAATTACATTCTGTATGTCCGCTACAGATGGGACCCCTTTCGCCCATGTTATTGCAGTTTTTTTTTCTGATTTCATCATCATCATCATTCACTCCCTTGAGAGCATAGGACACGGGTAAAGACTCTCCAGTCATCCTTGTTCTTGGAATTATTCTCTACTTCCGTCCATGTGTATCCCTTGTCTCTGAGCACTGTCATAATTTCTCTTCTCCAAGTAAGTCTAGGTCTTCCTCGTTTTCTGTTTCCTTGAGGATTTCTTGTCAGTGCCTGTCTTGCTATGTTGGTGTCAGGTTTCCTCAGAGTGTGGCCTATCCACCTCCACTTCCTAGACATGATTTGTAGGTTCATAGGTTCTTGTCCTGCCCTTTCCCAGACCTCCTCGTTCCTGGTCTTGTCCTGCCATTTAATGTTTAAAAATCCTCCTCAACCAGTAGTTCATGAATGTTTCTTTGTTGTATTGTCTTGGTCATAATCCATGTCTCTGAACCATGCAGTAGGAGAGTCTTTAGGTTTTCTTACTTTATATAACATGTTAAATGAGAATGCCCTTTAAAATCATCATCATCATCAAACAGTCTCGATCCTGGCTACTCTCCACCAGCTCAGTTGATGATTTTTTATTGTGCCACCACGTCAGAGTGTCCATGTACTTTCTTTCCTCTTAGTCTTCCCCTGCCTTTCTTCTTATTTTTCTTTCCTGTTGTTATGAAGTTTTCAAGTTAATAGAGTCCGTGCTGTTCTGTGCCTGGAAGAGTAAACATGTTTTAAGCAAGAAACTAGAACCACCAGAGCTGTGTGGTACTGGAGGAAGATACAAAATGTTCCTGAGACTTGCAGGAAAAGCACAAGTATGTAAGGGGAACTTTCAGAACAATGAAAACTAGTCAAGGCCATAAGGAGAAGATAAATCAAGATTCTATGAACACATCACGACGAGACAGGAGTTAGAGGACCTGACTGAAAACTTAATGGGAAGATAGATAGATAGATAGATAGATAGATAGATAGATAGATAGATAGATAGATAGATAGATAGATAGATACAAGAAAATAGACAGGCAACCGAGCGAGGCCGTGGAGCCTCATAAAACCAAGAAGCGTGATCGCCGATGACGACCGTCACAGCATACAGTGAATGAATGGTGAATATCTGCGGCGCGTCTTACACCCGTGCTGGCTCTCTCTCCCACCCGTGCTGGCCCTCTCTCCCACCCGTGCTGGCCCTCTCTCCCACCCGTGCTGGCCCCCTCTCCCACCCGTGCTGCCCCTCTCTCCCACCCGTGCTGGCCCTCTCTCCCACCCGTGCTGGCCCCCTCTCCCCATGCTCTGTAGCTCTCCTAGCACCATGTTATCACTGTACGGCACGGTTATTTTTGCGTACAACGAAGCAAAGAACGACATTTCGCCAGAATCATCACCCCATCGTTTGCCATTTGTAAAGAAAGCCAGTCCCCCAGGGATCATGTTTTGGTCCCTATTACAGCTGTCGAGTGTATTTATCCAGCGCCAAGTGCGGTCGCCGGGCCCACATTGTGTGCACAAGACGGCCCGAGTGCGCCAGAGGAAGGCAGAGGGTGTTGGAGCGAAGGTGCAGCTCAGCGTGGTTGTGTTGGGGGTGATAAAGATGTATGTGTGTGTGTTGTAAGATAACGTGAGTGCGTTGATGAAGAGGTAATTATCTACTTCACAGTAGATAAATCTATAACTGTTGTATGATTATCAGAATGTCAGGGAAGATAGATATACAGTACTTGTTTGTAAGATGTATGAATAGTTTATGTATTTATTTATAGAGACATATCGACTATAGATTTAATTTTTTGATATGGTTTTATTAGGTTTTTAGAAACATATTAAGTTTTAGAAACATGTAGAATCTGTACAGTATAGTTTTATTAAGTTTTAGAAATATGTAGAATTTGTACAATATAGTTTTATTAAGTTTTAGAAGTACTTAAGCTGTATAGTTTTATTGGATTTTAGACACGTGATAAAGTTTTTGAAACATTTTATTCGATTTTTGACACATCTGTGGTAAATCAATGAAACGCCCAGAAATGTATTGTTTTACTAATTTTTTTTATAAACGTCCAGGTTGTACAGTTTTATTTGCTTTTAGGAAAAAAATCTAGTCCAGTGGCTCTCAATTAACAGAAGTCAGTAGACCCCCTTCTGTTTCAAAATCCAAGCCACGGGGACCCCCCCCCCCCAATAAATAAATATGGACAAGTTTCATATCTGGCCTACTACGGGACGGCCACCATATTAGTTTGTTACCCGAGTCTGCACAAAACAAAAATAAAGAAACCTGTTAGATAGTTTCTTCTTCTACGCAGTATTCGCCCCAGATATCGGTTGTTTAGATAGTTTCTTCTTCTACGCAGTATTCCCCCAGACATCGGTTGTTTAGATAGTTTCTTCTTCTACGCAGTATTCCCCCAGACATCGGTTGTTTAGATAGTTTCTTCTTCTACGCAGTATTCCCCCAGACATCGGTTGTTTAGATAGTTTCTTCTTCTACGCAGTATTCCCCCAGACATCGGTTGTTTAGATAGTTTCTTCTTCTACGCAGTATTCCCCCAGATATCGGTTGTTTAGATAGTTTCTTCTTCTACGCAGTATTCCCCCAGATATCGGTTGTTTAGATAGTTTCTTCTTCTACGCAGTATTCGCCCAGACATTTGTTGTTAAACATTTCAGAGTCAAGGTTCCCTGAGTTCTTGTCACGGACCCCCACGGGCAGGTTCAACGGGCCCCCGCGGGTCCGCGGACCACAAATTGGGAACCATTGATTTAGACTATATAGACATTCATTCATTCATTCACATGTCCCTTGCGGAACTTTGCCTCCCTAACAGCACTCCTGTAGGCCTCTCGGTTGTGAGCAAGATGGCCTACTGCTGCTGCGTCCATTTGCAGATCGTCAACGATTTCTTGCAGCCATCTTCGTTTTGGTCTTCCTCTTTTTCTTTTTCCCATTATGTATCCTTCCAATATGGTCTTCTCTAAATTATCATGACGTTTAATGTGTCCAAAATATTTAAGTTTTCTCTCTTTAATCCTCTTTACTAGCCAGCCTTCTTCAATATTAAGCTCTTGTAGTATAGTATATGTATAGTATATAGTATAGTATATAGTATATATATATATTTGTTCTTTTTTGTGTCCACGATATTTGGAGAACTCTTCTGTAGCATTTACATTCAAAGGCATTTATGTGTTTCTCAGCTGTTTTGTTAAGTGTCCAGGTCTCACAGGCATATGTTGTGATGGGAAAGATGCATGCCCTTAAAAATCTTATTTTTGTAGTTCTGTCTACTCCTCTCCACAGATTCTTTATTTGTTTTACTTTCTGAAGAGCAATAGATGTCCTCCTTTTAATTTCCCTCATTGTATCTCCATTATTAGTTAGTAGTGATCCAATATATTCAAAACTCTCCACTTCTTCCAATTTTTCCTCATTGATATATATTTCAGCTGCCTTGTTTGTTTTGTCAGTTGTCATCAATGTAGTTTTCTTCGCATTAAGATAGAGGTTCTGCTCTTCGCTGTTCTTACAGACTGACATAATTAGTTTTTCCATTCCTTTTTGTGTTGTGGACAGTAACACTGTGTCATCAGCATATCTAATCTCTGGTATTTCATAACCTCCAATTGCTATGGCATCGTAATATTCTTTGTCTACATCTTCTCTAACATTCCTCATTATATTTTCAGTATACAAGTTAAATAAGTAGGGTGACAATATGCACCCCTGACTGACCCCTTGTTTTATGACAAACCAAGTTGTTGTTTCACCATTTATTCTTACTGCTGCTTGTTGGTCTAGATACAGCAATGTGAAATTTTCTGATTCTGTTCTAGTTTGAAGAGAAGGCGAGGCGCACTAGGAAACACCGTTAAACCGAGTGTCAGTTATAAACGCGTGGGAGCACACGACTAGGAATAAACTTGGGAAATGATGTCTACATCCGGCACATATCAGTTCACTCTGTCTACATCTGGCACATATCAGTTCACTCTGTCTACTTCCGGCACATATCAGTTCACTGTCTACATCCAGCACATATCAGTTCACTCTGTCTACGTCCGGCACATATCAGTTCACTCTGTCTACGTCCGGAACATATCAGTTCACTCTGTCTACTTCCGGCACATATCAGTTCACTCTGTCTACTTCCAGCACATATCAGTTCACTGTCTACTTCCGGCACATATCAGTTCACTCTGTCTACTTCCGGCGCATATCAGTTCACTCTGTCTACTTCCGGCACATATCAGTTCACTCTGTCTACTTCCGGCACATATCAGTTCACTCTGTCTACTTCCGGCACATATCATTTCACTCTGTCTATTTCCGGCACATATCAGTTCACTCTGTCCATCCATCCATTTTATACAAGTTAAATGGTCCTCTCGTTGAATTAACAAATATGTACTCTTTGTGTCTTCCTCACTCTCTCTTTCACTCATTCCCCCTCCCTCCCTCTCAGCAGCAGACAAACCCCTCCCCCCTCCAAAAAAAAAACACGTCTCTACACCTGGCCATTTGTCTGTTCACTTTTATGTTGGTTCTTTCTTTCTTTCCGAACATTATTTTTTAAAATGTGCACCAAGTAGTTTACCTTACAACTTTGGGGGTCTGAATGGTGAAATGGTTAGTGCACTAGTCTCTCGTGGCGAAGGTCGGGGGTTCGAATCCTGCTGAAGGTGCCCCAGTCACCCAGCTATAGAAATGGGTTCTTCTGTAAGTTGGGAAAGGAAAGGCGGTCGGTCAGGCGTGGTGCTGACCTGTAATGTGCTGAGAGGTCAAGGAAGATACGGGCACTAACACCATATCCCTCCCTCTAAAGCATGACAGGGCTAACTTTACCTGCAACTTTACACTGAACAAGCCGCATTACTTCCACTCGTACCGAAACCGTGCAATTATATCATCACTATCAGCTAAAATATTGAAATATACACTTATTTTGGGACACCCTGTAAAGCATGCCTGCCACTGTTAAAAGCTGAAAGAAACCGCCGCCTATAACCATTTGTCTTACCGAGGCATAGTTAAAAATAACACATATCTCTGTGGGCCGAGCAGCCGCGAGTTCCCAGCTTTCTTGAAGATTATGTTCACTTTGGTAAGATGAAGCTCCGAGTAGCCTGCCATGTATTCTTTCTTTCTTTCTTTCTTTCCGTCACAGGCGAAATACCACAATGTTTTGTGATTGTTTGTACCTAACAAGTTTCACTTTTGTAACTTGCCATATTCCATGTAAGTTCGTAACTTGACATTTAAAAAAAAAATTCCTCAACGTTACCAGGTCGTTTTACTTTAATATAACGGCTTAGCTCGTTTTACGCCCATAACTCTGACCTGCTCGTTTTACGCTCATAACTCTGACCTGTTCATTTTACGTCCATAACTTGGCTTATTCATTTTACGTCTGTAACTTGGCTTATTCATTTTACGTCTGTAACTTGGCTTATTCATTTTACGTCCATAACTTGGCTTATTCATTTTACGTCTGTAACTTGGCTTATTCATTTTACGTCTATAACTTGGCTTATTCATTTTACGTCCATAACTTGGCTTATTCATTTTACGTCCATAACTTGGCTTATTCATTTTACGTCCATAACTTGGCGTATTCATTTTACGTCCACAACTTGGCTTATTCATTTTACGTCCATAACTTGGCTTATTAGAAGTAAGGGTAGACCAAAAGAGACATGGAGAAGAACAACAGAAAGGATGTTGAGCAATAGAGGGCTCACCTGGGCAAGAGCAGAAAAAAAGGCGAAAGACAGGCATTTGTGGAAAACCCTTGCAGAAGCCCCATGTGCCCTGGGCACTTAAGGTTCAGAGAGAGAGAGAACTTGGCTTATTCATTTTACGTCCGTAACTTGGCTTATTCATTTTACGTCCATAACTTGGCTTATTCATTTTACGTCTATAACTGGAGCCATCCGTTTCTCTTTTCATCAGAGTTTCGATGATACCCATTCTCTGCCATTTGTACTGTTAACATCTGTTTATTTTTTACACTCTGAAAACTGAATGCATACGGTACACATAATTTGAATTTCAAATACTTTTTTTTTCTTATTTTTTCTTTTATTCCTGTTAGAAGCTAGTCAGGGTTTTATCATCATCATCATCATCAATCATCATCCCGTGAGGTTGCATATTATGTCTTAATATATCCTACATTATACAGTGGTCACATTCATTTGTTTTCTTTTACTTAAATAGAAAATGAAAATGAATTCTACTTTTCCCGGCCACTCTTGTTTAGTTTACTGTCTTCCTGTGACCTGGCACACCTTACCAGCAAGCAGCCTTGACCTCATTTTCTGGCCTGGCTTGTGGTTTTTTTTTTTTTTTGGAACGGGCATACCTGACCCTCGTTTAACCCCTCCATCCTTTGGGCCCTAATCCTAGCAGCCCTTGTCTCGTAGCACTCGTCAGCCTCCACAGTGCATGGTGGGCTGTTGAGTAGGGAACTATTTTTGTTTTAGAAGAAAGCCATCTTGGTTAGGGGACGTTGGTTGGTTGGGGGGGGGGGACACCTTGATTAGGGGACGTTGGTTGGTTGGAGGGGGGGAGACACCTTGATTAGGGGACGTTGGTTGGGTGGAGGGGGGAGACAATTTGATTAGGGGGACGTTGGTTGGTTGGGGGGGGGGCATCTTGATATGGGGACGTTGGTTGATTGGGGGGGGGACTTTGATTAGGAAATTGAAAATCGTTTATTCATTTGCATGTCCCTTGAGGAACTTTGCCTCCCTAACAACACTCTTGTAGACCTGTCGGTTGTGAGCAAGATGGCCTGGAGCTGATGCATCTATTTGCAGATCATCAACGATGTCTTGCAGCCATCTTCGCCTTTGTCTTCCCTTTTTCTTTTTCCCATTATGTACCCTTCCAAGATGGTTTTCTCTAGATTATCGTGACGTTTAATGTGTCCAAAATATTTCAGTTTTCTTTGTTTAATCCACTTTACTAGCCAGCTTTCTTCAATATTCAATTATTGTAGTATAGATATATTTGTTCTTTTTTGTGTCCATGATATCTGAAGAACTCTTCTGTAGCATTTACATTCAAAAGCATTTATGAGTTTCTCAGCTGTTTTGTTAAGTGTCCAGGTCTCACAGGCATATGTTGTGATGGGAAAGATGCATGCCCTTAAAAATCTTATTTTTTGTAGTTCTGTCTGCTCCTCTCCACAGCTTCTTTAGTTTTTTTTACTTTCTGAAGAGCGATGGATGTCCTCCTTTTAATTTCCTTTATTGTATCTCCATTATTAGTTAGCAGTGATCCAATATATTCAAAACTCTCCACTTCTTCCAGTTTTTCCTCACTGATACATATTTCAGCTGTCTTGTTTGTTGTGTTAGTTGTCATCAGTTTAGTTTTCTTCGCATTATTGAATTTAGCCGTTTTAATTAAGGGAATCAAAATAACCACTCCGATTAGGGAACTTTGGGGAATAAAACACATCTTGATTAGGACATTTTGGAAATAGCCACGTTTATCAGATGACGTTGTGGGGGGGTGGGGGGTGGAAAGACACTTTGGTTTAGAGGAGGGGGGAAAAGGAGACACTTTGATTAGGTGACTGTGACGGACGGGGGGGGGGGGGGGTGAAAATAACCTCCTTGATTAGAGGAGCCCGGTTTTCAACTCTGAAGATGCCAGATATTACCTAAGGTCTAAGGCTGCAGGTCTGCTCTTACTCGTCCCCTGGCGGTCTCGACAAGGGCTGTGCCTGTAAGGGCAACCGTCGACTTGGCTCCTTTTCCTGTCTTTAAAATAAGTCTCATTATTTGTTATAACGGCTTGAAAACATCTTGTTTGATATGCTGCATACTTATACCCCGAAACTCTACGTGTCTTTTTTGTCCACTGTCAGATTCTGTTTCTGCGTCTGGTGTAGTGATTCTCAGCTTCCTGACTCCTCCATTTACTCACCCAAGGGCTTCTGTATATGAAAGTCATCATCCAAGTTAAGGAAGCCAAGTTCCGCAAGAGACGACTGACTGGCTGGCTGGCTGGTTGGCTGACTGACTGGCTGGCTGGTTGGCTGACTGACTGGCTGGCTGGTTGGCTGACTGACTGACTGGCTGGCTGGTTGGCTGGCTGGTTGGCTGACTGACTGGCTGGTTGGCTGACTGGCTGGCTGGCTGACTGGCTGGCTGGTTGGCTGACTGGCTGATTGACTGACTGACTGGCTGTCTGACTGGCTGGCTGGTTGGCGGACGGAAGGACGTGAGCACCACTTTATACATGTTTTTCTTATGGAGAACAAAATCTTTCCCCAATTTCTTGTTTGGAAAAAAAAAAAATCCTCCCTCTCCGTTGACTTGAAATTTCTCCCGTTAGGCTTGAAATTTCTTCCCTTGAACTTGAAATTCTCCCCCTTAGGCTTGAAATTTCTTCCCTTGAACTTGAAATTCTCCCCCTTAGGCTTGAAATTTCTCCCTTTAGATTTGAAATGCTCCACCAAAAAATCGAAACACCCAGGGTAAAGATGATCGTCCTAATTACAAAATAAAATAATCAAAATAGTTTTGCCAGAGACGCTACCCCCATCACGTCGGCCCCAAGGTGCTCCGGGGTTTCCTGCTAGGGTTAGTAACCCTCCCAGATGTGAGTGAGTGGGTGGCTGGCTGTAATTCTTTGATAAGCCACTATAATGTTACAGTGTTACTTCTCCCGTTCTCTCTCGCTAACCATCTCCGCTGTCTCTCCCCAATCATCTCCGCTGTCTATCTCGCTGGCCAACTCACTAGTCCCTCGTGCTGTCTCTCCCCAATCATCTTCGCTGTCTCTCCCCATCTCTCTCCCCAGTCATCTTCGCTGTCTCTCCCCATCTCTCTCCCCAATCATCTTCGCTGTCTCTCCCCAATCATCTTCGCTGTCTCTCATCTCTCTCCCCCAATCATCTTCGCTGTTTCTCCCCGTCTCTCTCCCCCAATCATCTTCGCTGTCTCTCCCCATCTCTCTCCCCCAATCATCTTCGCTGTCTCTCCCCATCTCTCTCCCCCAATCATCTTCGCTGTCTCTCCCCATCTCTCTCCCCAATCATCTTCGCTGTCTCTCCCCATCTCTCTCCCCAATCATCTTCGCTGTCTCCCCATCTCTCTCCCCAATCATCTTCGCTGTCTCTCCCCAATCATCTTCGCTGTCTCTCCCCATCTCTCCCCAGTCATCTTCGCTGTCTCTCCCCATCTCTCTCCCCAATCATCTTCGCTGTCTCTCCCCATCTCTCTCCCCAATCATCTCCGCTGTCAATCTCGCTGGCCAACTCACTAGTCTCTCATGCTGTCTCTGCCCGTCTCTCTCCTTCCCTCTCACTGGCTGTCTCTACCATAACTCGCCTGCTATCTCACTAGTCTCTCGGTGGTTCTCTCTTCTGTCCTTCTAGTGATTATCTAACCAGTGTCCCTCTCTGCTTGTTTTACCGGTCTATTCTTGGCTATCTAATCAGTATCGCTGGCTATATAATCAGTCTCTCTTACATATCTCTCTCTGGCCAGCTATCCTATCCCTCTCGTTGGCTATATCAACATTCTCTCCCTGTCTCTCCTCTGACAATCACTTCCATCCGCCTGCTGACCCACCCTCCAGCCTCTCTTGCTGACCCACCCTCCAGCTTCTCTTGCTGACCCACCATCCAGCCTCTCTTGCTGACCCACCCTCCAGCCTCTCTTGCTGACCCACCCTCCAGCCTCTCTTGTTGATCTGCTCTGGCTGTCTGGCACTGTTATACTTAAAACAGATGTAGTAACGTGCAGTATCTGATTCTGAATTGTACGTTCTGATCCACCCGGGGAAAAGTGAATGTGATATTTCACCTGCCGTGGGATCCCCCGTCCCATCTGACAGTTCACATTTCTTCCACAACCCTGCAGAAATTAGTGCACACACAACATTCCTCTTTGAAATAATATTAGTTAATTCTTGAAACAATCATGAGTGGAGAGTCATGTACCATCGCTGATTTGGGACCCCATCAGACGGGGAACCACTGATCTAGGGTCCCATAATCAGACAGGGAACCACTGATCTAGGGCCCCATCATCAGACAGGGAACCGCTGATCTAGGGCCCCATCATCACAGGAAACCGCTGATCTAGGGCCCCATCATCAGATAGGGAACCACTGATCTGGGGCCCCATCATCACAGGGAACCACTGATCTGGGGCCCCATCATCAGACAGGGAACCGCTGATCTGGGGTCCCATCATCAGACAGGGAACCGCTGATCTAAGGCTCCGTCATCAGACAAGGCACCGCTGTTCATTCAGACCATCTACATGCCATAATGGCTGAGAATATAGAACTACAAGCAGAAGATATTCAACCCACTTCTCATCTGACACAATGCTTGTACATCAGTATCGGATTGAGGCATAAGCTGAAACAAGCTGCAGCTAAGAACACGCACCATCTACCGGTGAGACTTATTAACAAAGGAGGCTCCAAGCTCCACAGATGCAGAGGCCTTAAGTTATATACCATGTGTAGTCCCGGACTGCCCAGCATCATTACGACATCGACTATAAGAAGCAACAGCTTTTTTTATGGAAAAATTGGAAGGGAGGAACCAGAACAGATGCGATTGATGTAAAACTCCCACCAGAAACCACCCACACAATGCTCCCCGCGTGTGAGCACATCTAAGGAGAGAAAATATTCCACAACACGGTGCGACTTTGCCTAGAAATCAATACAAGGAGAGAGACAGATCGATACAGACCAGCATATAGTATCGTCCAGCTGCCGGTATAAAAGGCGAGATCGATCAATAGATTTTATTCTGAGCACCGATGAGACCAACCTATCTTCTCTTCCGTCGCTGGAAGGGTTGCTAACTGGGAGAAACGTCTTGACAAGGATGCCGGGCAGTCCAGAGTTTTGCCAGAACTGCCAAATAGATTAATGGCTCCCAGCCTCTCGTCCCCGGCGAATTATCAGATAATTCTCGGCCGTGTTATCGATTCCATATTAAGTGTCATATATTGTATAAAAACGATTAAGAGTTTATGGCATTACGATATTACATATAAGTTGGTAATCGGCTACTTATATGCAGTACAGGCAATCCCCGAGTTGTGAGCGAGTTCCGTTCCTAAGTCTCTTTGAAAGATTTTTTATAAAGTCGCAACAGTTACGTACGTTTCATATCTAACGTCAGTTATATCATGTACAGCGTACTATGCATAGAAACATTAAAGAAGCCGATGAACGGACAATGTTTTGGTGGGCATCGCAAAGTATCGCCCGTTTGTATTTACGAACGTTAGTATATAACTAGAATTTTTAATATAATTAGCTTTATGGGGGTAGTTCGTAACTCGTAAGTCGGAGGATCATAATTCGGGGACCGCATGTAGTGGTCTCTGGATGTAAAAAGAATATATATAAAAAAGCCGGGAACCACTGAATAAGATAAATGCGCTAGACGATGGCAAGGTTACAGAGGATCACGATCCAGATCTGGCCAAGACCCTTCCTGGCTCTTGTGTAAAACATGGCGGTGAGGTTCTTCCGCCTGACCAAAGAGGTCAGATTCCTTACACAAGCGCTGAACCGGTAAACGGAGCAAAGAATCCTGTTAAACCGAACCAGTGGGTGGACTGAGAGAAGAAAAGAGCCTGCTCGAAAACACATGAAAACAAAATCTGGTGAAGGGTCTAAAGACAACCCCAAGGCACACGCCATATCTACAGCACTGCTCAGACAGCATCTGCTCTCCTTTCCTGTCAGCAACTCTCTCCGTCAGCCACCGACAATAAAAACATCAACAGCAGACAGGCAGTGTCATGGTCCACATCGTGCTGGTAACTCGCAGGGAGAGTACATGAACAAAACGGGACACATTTTCCCTTACAATAAGCGTTCATTTGTTAAATATCACCCAGGTAGGAGACAGACGGACAAAACACAAGGGACAAGATTTGCTTAATTTAAGATGCAAAGGCCTAATGTCGCGGATGAAGACGAAATGGTAGCGTGGAAGACTTATCGTCGTTATCGTCTTGTGTCGCCTGCTCAGAGAAAAGTTGGTTGCAATGGATGCTCGGCTAGCCCCGTCCCTTCCTCACGTGGTGCACCCCGCCGAGCTGAAAGAAACCCAGCTCTGGATACTTTCCACCCATCTATGAGGTTGTCCTAGTGCTTTTTTTCTTCCTTTAACATTTTCTTCGTGCATGGTTGTAAGTCTTTTACTATGCCTGTTAATATAGTTCTTATATTTTAGCTATCTTACTTGTGTTTTCGTAATTTCGGTAAAGTCAGGTTCTCTAACTTCTGTTTTATCATGACGTGTCCAGAGAGTTTTTATTGTCTCTTCTTTTTGTGTTTAGTAAAGCTCTCTCTCTCTCTCTCTCTCCCCGAAAGCTTATAGAAGAGACTGCCACTTTCGTTGCTCTTTTCGTTACTTCTTGACTGCCTCACACGCCAGCATTTTCTGTGCTGAGAATCTCCATGTTCTTTGGGTCGTCCTATGGTTCTTTTATCCTGTGCAGTCCACTTCTCAGTTCTTCGCAGAACAAGCACGCCAGATAAAAATGCCAGGAACTGGTGAGGCATACATGAAGAACTCCTTATCGACAATAGCATCGACCTGTCTCCTGGTCTAGACAGCTGAGCTCACGAAACTCGACGCAGAAGAATAATCAGATCAGGAGAACGATCCAGAAGAACTTTATTTTCAACGGGCGAAGAATCGACTTTATTTTCAACGGGCGAAGAATCGACTTTATTTTCAACGGGCGAAGAATCGACTTTATTTTCAACGGGCGAAGAATCGACTTTATTTTCAGCGAGTGAAACTGGGCATGTAGGACCAGTCTAACATTCTGCCTTTCACTCTTTTACAAACATTCGGTTTAGTGCAAGTTTTAGTAAATACATAACGCGCATGAGTAATAATTTAAAGTGGCACGAGATGAGTCGGGCGAGCGACTGGAATAGCGTGACGAATAGCCAGGCCACATCT
Organism: Achatina immaculata; assembly: GCA_009760885.1. Taxonomy (NCBI): domain Eukaryota; kingdom Metazoa; phylum Mollusca; class Gastropoda; order Stylommatophora; family Achatinidae; genus Lissachatina; species Lissachatina immaculata. The sequence continues at coordinate 26,373,016 of CM019710.1, read as the reverse complement.
CGGGCTTTAGATCGGATACCACCAACAGTAAGACAAGTAACACTAATAGAGATTAGACAAGAAGGATGAGGAAAGGGAGGAGGAGAATGTGGAGGAGGAAAATAAGGAAGAGGGTGAGAAGCTGGAGGAGAGAAGGAAACAAGGAGGAAGAGGGTGAGAAGAAGCTGGAGAAGAGGAGGAAGAAAAAAGGAGGAAGAGGGTGAGAAGAAGCTGGAGGAGAGGAGGAAGAAAAAAGGAGGAAGAGGGTGAGAAGAAGCTGGAGGAGAGGAGAGGGGAAAAGGAGGAAGAGGGTGAGAAGAAGCTGGAGGAGAGGAGGGGGGAAAAGGAGGAAGAGTGTGAGAAGAAGCTGGAGGATAGGAGGATGTGGAGAGTGAGAAGACGATGAAATGTTGAAGATGATGAGTTAAAGAAGTTGGAAGAGAAGGAGGAGAAAGTGCTACGGGAGAGGAGGAATAGGAGACGAAGGAGGAGGAGAAAAAAAAAGAGGAAGAGTTTTAGAAGATGAAGAAAAAAAAAAGGATGATGGAAGGCCTGTAGAGTGAGAGAAGAGCAAGATGCATCTACTAAGTCAGTGTGTGTGTGTGTGCGGTGGTTTGCACAAGCATACGCCAAAGATCGCTTGTGAATTAAAGCCACTTTCTGTGAGCTCACATCTTTTCTCCGTTACTCCCTAAATAAACACACACAAAAACCTCCTCTAGCCTACATCCTCCAAGTCGCCTACAAATATTTCGCTCCGTCTCGGGACATTTAAAAAAAAAAAGCCCGCATTCTTCAACAACGGCCATAATACCTTGCCTTGTAGGAAAAGTCAAAACCTTCGCGAACACTGACAGACAGCCTGGAGTCAGTGTGGCTCCCGGCTCAGTCGATCTCATTTGGGTCAGAGGGGTGGTGCTTCTTGAGAGCGGCCTGGAGGTTCTTTCTCACCGCTTCCTCCTCCTCGGTTTGTACGTTTATTTTTTAAACTCCTTTCCATCGGGTTAAAGGGAGAGAATCACAACAAATATTCTGCCTGGTGGCTCATTAACAGGATGGATTATGTCCCTTATATATATTATATATATATTATATATATATATAGTACACAGTATGGAGACAGTAGTTTACAAGATTTCTGAGATTCTAGTCACACACTAAAATGTCTAAAGTGGAGCAGGGCATTAAAAAAAAAACTACATCATAAGCCTGGAAGGCCTAAAACAGCAGGTCCCAATGTTCCCTCTAAGCTGTGGCCAGGTATACAATGATGCCACACATGACATTATATGCTTTTTATGATATAAACTGCTACTTAAAAAAAAATTCAAGTTCTTATTGTTACTTTGTACTAAAATAACACTGAAAAAGATACGATTGTGAAAGATGAGTTTGTTTTCCAGATTTCAATATTTTTTGTTCCTACAAGAGCTGTATAAAATCATACTGTGTAAATTGATGTTACCGTGCACATTTGCACACACAATTGATTTGAGAATATTTTTGCATCCTTATCAATGAATGTTAGAAAACAAATCCTAAAATGCTATATTGAACCTATCTTGTTATATGGAAGTGAATCATGGATAATGGGCAGGTCCACAGCAGAAATGTGGTTTATTAGAAGAATGTTGCAAATTCTTTGGACAGCAAAAATAACTGATGAAGAATGTTTGAGAAGAGCTGGAGAGACAAAAAATAAGAGAGAGAGAGAGAGAGACAATGTACTTTCATAGGACATGCAATGAGAAGAGGGGGCATTGGAAATATTGTAAGAGCAGGAAAATTAGAGGGAAGAAGAGCCAGGGGAAGATCAAGAGAAATTATATTGGTTAGTTTGGTGAGATGATGTGAGAGTAGATCACCAACTGAACTGATGGCCTGTACGAAGGATCGGATACTATGGAGAAACAGAATGGCCAGCACCATTCAGCATGGCACCTAGTGATGGTGATGATGGGTCCACAGGTGTTTTGAGGCTGGAAAGGAGGTCCACACCCAAGAAAAAGTTTAAGAACTACTGCACGTTGATCTCAGACTGTATTCCATGGACCCCTAAGACTTCATGAAGAGTCAGGTGGAGATTCACTGGGCAAGTCTGGATTACATAGAACACTAGAATTAAAAGTCCCAATGCTTTTTCATGTAGCAGAGGTGTTAATGCCCTCACATTTCTAGACTTCTTCAACATTTGTGAGGCCGGGATGCTAGCACCTGTCCTTGCTGCCTTTGTTTTCCTGGTGAAACCAAAGGTGCCCATTTCCCGAGGCTGGGTTGACCCTGGTGCTGGTCAGTATGAAAAAAATAAAGTCCACCTCAGACTACAATGGAACCGGGGACCTCCTGGTAGGTAGGTGAATGGACTAACCATTAGACCACTGTGACACATATACTAGAAATATATGGTGATTGTTTAATTTATACCAAGTGATACGGAGAGTTTAGGGCGTTTTTTTGCACATTTCATTACTGAACACAGCGGAGAATAAGACTGGCATCTTGTTAACCTGAGCTTCAAAACTGTCACAGTATATGGTAACTTTATTTAGTTAATCTACCAATAAAATCAAATTTATGTATAAAGAGATTATTTTATAACAATTCGGCAGTGATTTTTTTTAAACTCAAATATAAGATGTATGATTGTCACAATCAGTTTTAAATGCCTTATATGTATATATTTATTTTGTTTTTCGACAGACAGCACAGAACAGACTGCTAGATACAACTGCTTACTGTGGTGCACAATAGCTTATTGGGAGCTGCGTGAGCGTGTGGGTCGGCTGTTCTCGGTGGACGAGCCGAGTGTTCACATATTTCAACAGCTACCTCATGGTGACGGAATGTGCCTGAGACTCTTCCAGAAACCCACAAATGTTGACGTTGTGAAACGAACGCGTGAAAAAATCGGATTCGGAATTATCTTAAGTCGAGAAGCGGCACACAGAAATGACGTCTGCCTGGCTGGAAGAGAAAGTATGATGGAGGAAACAAGTTCATCGGTGACGACAACGGAGGTTACCGTATCACCAGCGTCACCATCGTCACGCTCAGTTCCTTCACCATTAAGGCCTCTGTCACCGAGTCATGAAATGAGTGTGACAAAAAATAATTCATTTTCACTAGCTACCTCAAATTCTGGAACGATGAAGCCGTCGTCCGGTGCTGTGACTACTGGGATTGGTGATATTTCAGATTTTGTTCATGATGCAGGAGGTGGACCAACAGCTGGGTCTGGTAAGAATGGGGTCACACCCCATTATAGGGATGCTGGTTGTGAAGTAAGTCCAGCTTTGGATTATCATCATGGGCATCAACAGCATTATAGTGATGATTCAGTGCATGGTGACCCTGAAAGCATGGATTATATGCCTAATGTGATAGCCGCACCTTCCATTTTTCAGTCACCTTACCCACAGTCCAGATCTCCTTCTTGCCTGTCCTCTCTGTCTGCATCTTCATCGTCGCCAATTTCCCCTATCTTGTATTTAAACAGCGATACCTCTTCAAGTTCTTTACATCAGTCCGGTTTAGACTCAAACTGTGGAACATCAGTAAGTCATATCACAACAGCTGATGAGATCATCAACAACACGACCAAAAGTCATATCACAACAGCCGATGAGATCATCAACAACACGGCCAACAACCACAGAAACAGCAGAAGCTTTAACCCAAGAGCAACCACAAGCGCACCCACAAATGGCAACAACAAAAGCTTAGTCTCACCAGACAGAACCACTAACTTCACTGATTCTCAAACCACTGTAAGCAGTATCACATCTTCTAATGAAGTATCCTCAAACTTACTTCACAAGCAGGGCGAAGTCTGGGCATACAACGCCTCAAATTTTCCCATCTTTGTCAACTCCCCCACTCTGGACGACCCCCAGTCACCACGGTCACTGGTCGTAAAAAAGGTCCCACCAGGATATTCAATAAAAATATTTGATTATGCCAGGGCAGAACTTCTAGAAAGAACCAAAGCTCGAAGTATGTTGTTAAATGATGGGCCCTTTGATCCGTGCAGCGTTCGGATAAGCCTGGCCAAAGGCTGGGGGCCAAATTATTCGAGACAGTTTATTACATCCTGTCCTTGCTGGTTGGAGATTCTTTTGGGTGCCAGACGGCACAGTTTAGCATCTTGATACACACTGTCTTCTTTGGTGGTTTTTAAAAAAAAAATATGTTAAGTACAGTTAATTATTGTTTATGTGGTTTTGTTGCATTACATGAAAAAGAATGACAAAATGGCTGCTCTTTGGGACTGTAATCCTGTGTTCATTTCTGCGTTGTTTTTCCTAGGGTCTTGGAGTGGGGGAGTGGGACTGCTTCATATACTAGCATTTTTGTTGTAATAATATTGATCACAATCTCGGTTTTCTCATCTCAGTTTTCTCAAAGAGATACTAATTCTTCATTTTTTTCATCTGGTTGAAGACAAAAGGAGAAAAATACATGCCTTTTTCTGCTCATTTTTAAGACAGGTCAAACTTATTAAATGAAACTACATTTCAGATTATACAAAACTTTTTTTTATTTGTTGAGCTTCATCATTGTCTGTATTAGCAGTTAGCTCCTTTTTTTTCCAAGGATGTTTTGTTTTAAATATCAGGTCATTTCTACATGTCAGGAGAAGGCAGACACCAGGGTACTTTATGATTAGTGGAAAATTCAAAGGAAAGCAAAGAAAGGGAGGGGAGCCAAGAGAAAAATGTCTCAACTGGCAGACAGTGTGGCCTAGGAAGAGAAGACAACTGAACTGGATGAGAGTACCCAAGGTAGCACAGAATGGGAAAGCAGAATAGCCATGCCTTCTTGTATGGCACTTGATGATGATGAGCTGAAGCTACTGTTTATATTTGGGGAAAGATTCTAGGTCATCTGACAGTGGGAGTTTTATGCAGTTGACTGCTGACTTCTTGAACTAGCTTGAGAACATCCCCATTGTTGAAATGAAAAGAGTATATAGCAGAATATAAACATTCATTTTGGTAGTGAGGCATCTTTTTCCTAAGAAGATAGTTTTCAAGCAGGCAAGTATCAGGTTTTGTGGATTTTGCTAAACAGCTTCTCGCAAGGTTGATCTACCAGTTACAGATAATGAAATGACATGTATTCTGTCTCCTTTCATTTTAGGAAATATAATGTTGAATTTAGCAATAAATTTTAATTGAAAAGCAGCAGTTGCAAAGCATCATTTTGTTGAGCATCTTTCATGACCGATTCTATCAATAACTGACAGACACGTTTTAGCCATAGCAGTTCTGTCTGTGTTTGTGTTGTAGTCTCTTTATGTTCATGTCTTTTGCTGTCAAGTTTTGGTTCTTATTTTATCCTCAAGTGATGCAGAATCCTTGAGCTGATCATTCGCCACAACTTCCTAACTCGAGGCTGACAGAAGTGTCGTGGTGATATAAGGATACTTTTATCTAAGTTTAGGTCATCTGTTAGCCTCAGTCATGCCAGTCATTTGCTCATAATTCTGCTTGCGGAGATTGTTGTCATCCATTTTCTCACCTTGCTCTAACCATCTTTATCTTCTGCCTCCGAGTGTTGCCATCACGGATGGGGAGCTTGGTGCCTCAGAGCTGGCCATTCTGTTACGCTACCATATTTCACAAAATTCAGCGAAGATGGAAACTGTTTAATTTTGTTCCCCTCATGTCTTGAATATGTTTTCCACATAGTTACGTCATAGATATGTAAGCAAATATACGCTAACTTGTTTTCATTGCTCTTAGTATTTATTTCACTGTTTACTCTGGTTTTTGTTATTGTGTTTTTAAGAATCATAAAATGCATATTGTTTTACAAGAGAATTTACTTTCATAAAATAATTCTGGGTCACAGTGTTCTCTGACAGGCACAAACTTCAGCATTACAGTAAGGTAGAATATACTGCATTAAGTGGATTAAAAAAATAGAAGGTATTGCAGTAAGTAAATAAAATAATATATTGCAGTATCTACATATTGCTGGTCAAGTGGTGACGGCAAAGTCTTGGATTTTTTCGTTGTAAAAATATTTGCCATGCTTCTACGAAGCAACAAAGCAACGGGTTCAGATGGAACTGCTGCAGAATTGATTAAGCTTATGACAGCATAGATAGGAACAGCTTATGGAAAATTATGGCCCAGTGACGGAAAGTACATTATTTCTCATGGCCCAATAGTGAAAAGTATATTATTTCTCCTGCCCATTGATGAAAAGTATATTATTTCTCATGGCACATTGATGAAAAGTATATTATTTCTCATGGCACATTGATGAAAAGTATATTATTTCTCATGGCACATTGAAGAAAAGTATATTATTTCTCATGGCACATTGATGAAAAGTATATTATTTTCTTACAGTTAAAAAAAAAACAAACTTAGCCTACCTCCTCCTGCCTTCAGTCAGTTTTCTGTAAAAAAAAAAATACAAGAAACATAGTTATTTTAAGGAAAGGGAAAGTATGCCTTTGGAGCAAGATACATCACAGTTCATACATTGAAAGGCAAATAGATATGCTACTAAAAATTGTCCACAATTCTTAGAGTAAGTTCACAGCAATAAAAGGTAAACACCCGCACACAGTATTTAAAATAATTTTTATACAGTATTTAGCAGATCAGAGCAATCTGTCATTTTCCAGCAAGTGAAGGTTTGTTTCTCTTGCCATTTGGTTAAATCATTATCAAGTTACATTTGGTAATATACACAAGGAGAAATGGAGAAAAACAACAGAGAGGACGCTGAGCAATTAGAGGGCTCGCTTGGGCAAGAGTGGAAAAAAGCCAAAGGACAGATGTTTGTGGAAAACCATTGCAGAAGCCCCACGTGCCTTGGGCACTTGAGGTTCAGAGAGATATACGCGGGGGCAAGTCATAAAGTAACCACAGCATGGGAAGTAACTGCAATATTTCAGGGATATTTCAGTAATTGTATACAGCATATTTGCTGCATATAGGATGTACTGATGTGTAAGGTGCACCTATAAATTGGCAGGTAATATTTGTAGAAAGGAGCTTAAGACCTTGCATTTTCCATGAACTTCATGTGCTGGCTCCTTTGGTAGGGTTTTGGTCTAAGATTGCATGATATTTTCCTGCTGAACATCTTTTTTTCTAAGATTGCATGATATTTTCCTGCTGAACATCTTTTGGTCTAAGATTGCATGATATTTTCCTGCTGAACATGCACCTAACCTTATAAATACTCTTAACTAACCTGCAGGGACTAGCTTGCTTGGTGTCTGTGGATTAGCCTGTAGACTACATTATCATATATATATAATGCATTCTGAGGTCTTCCAGAGACTAATGTGTTAAGGGTTTTAAAGTTATTAGTCTAGTAACAGTAACTGCTTCCCAAAATCTAACCATCAGATTTTAAGAAACGGGGTGATTCTTTGGGGTGGGTGTTGGGGGGGGGGGGTTGTTTGGGAGAAAAGTACATATTATGTGGTAACCAATACAGTATTTGCATGAAATATTATAGTTTATTCCCATATAGTAATTTTTTTTAGCTCGCCCTTGTATATGAGAAAGTATAGTGATACCTTGGAATCCGAACTTAATCAGTTCCAGAACCCTGTTTGAGTTCCAAATCGTTTGAGTTCCAAGACAATTTTCCCATTTTAAAATAATAGAAACTGGATTAATCTGCTCCTGTTTACCACAAAATAAAATTTTCAAAATGATTTTAGCAGTAAATACGCTGGATTTTAAGATAAGATATTAACAAATAATAATAATATTTGAATAAAAACGTAAATTAATAAAATTAAAAACATAAAAACCTGTATTTACCTTAAAAAGGAATGATGATGATGCATGTGGAAGCTGGAGGAGGAGGAGGAGAAGAGATTACTGCTTGGAAGGTGAGTCACCTTCCATGATAACATCAGATAACTGTTTCTGGTGGTTCTGGTGTCTGCATTCTTTGCCTTTTCATGCCCTTTGCTTATGTGCCACTTGCAGAGAGCTTGGTGTCACTGGTCATGGCATCTTTTAAGAACCAACGTTCCAAATGTTAACAAATTAACACACATGTTAACAAGGGCTTTATTAGGGTGCCACTTCTCAACGACTGCCTAGGATTTTGACTTCTTTTGAGAAGATCCTTGATTTCTGCAGTGGGAATGCTTCCAGCATCTCCCTCTTCCTCCCCTGAAGAAATTCCTTCTGCAACTTGTTGAGGTGCTGAAGCTCTTCCGTTGTCAGCTCAGTCATGTGATCATCCACTAACTTGTTGACATCCTCTTCTCTGACTTCCAAACCCATGGACTTGCCCAGAGATACGTACGCACAAACACACACAAATAACGTTCAGATTCCAAAGCAGCGTTCGGATTCTGGGGCAAAATTTGCTCTAATTTTTCATTCGGATTTCAAGTTGTTTGAGTTCCAGGGCGTTCGGCAATACTGTATTTGCATGAAATATTGTAGTTAATTCCCATATAGGAGTTATTTATTTTTACTCGCCCATGTATATGAGAAAGTTGGAGGACCACTGCGACCAATCTTTCTAGGGGATCTGGCACAGACTTATTCGATTAATCCTGTTAATTTTTTCAGGGTTTGGGGTTTCATGAAGAGCTGAGAATTTTAGGATTCTGTCCTTGAGTAAAATGTCTTTTTTTGCTGTAAGATGTGCGGGAGACATATGTGTGAAGATGTTAGAGTTTTATAACAAATCAGGGCATGTAGTCAGTATGCCAGTCTTCTGACTGTGTACTTGCTACACTTCTGGCTACTCCAAAGCTGTGACTAATTTTTTTTAAAGCCATTTCTTTAGCTCATTATGAAGTAGATATAGCATAAATATCTCCATTCTTCTTAATACTCTGATGGCTTCATGCATGATATGCCTCACCTTGCAGGTATAAATGTTCGCTTTTCAGAGGTTGGGCAGGCATACAGTCACAATTCCCAGAAGAATGAACTTCATTTGTAAAAGTGAGGAGCTGGACAAACAAACCTGCCTAACATTCTTTCCTTTACATGGAGAAACTGCGCAGCTCAAGAGCAAACTATAGGCTTGATGAGAGATCCCAACCAGTTGACAGATTTGAACTCCAAACTCATTACTCTGTGCCCAGCTTCATTTCTTTGCTAAATGGACAGTACTTATCACACACGATTCACATGGAGTCACACTTTAGAAAAAGGGTTTCTTTTTTTGTTTGTGCTGGTACAGCTAAACTCAAGCTTTCAGTATCAGCTTGGGATAGTTCCTACTCTTTCTTTGGGGGTATAACCTTGTGTATGTGCTTAAGCGCGTGGGGAATTTTTTTCTATTCCCACATTGAAACATACTATCAAGTTATTTCTAGAGAATCTGGGAGCTACTTGTAAAATTATGTGAAATAATTTATTTGTATTCATCAAGAGTGTGCATGCTGTACCATCATTTTCATCATTCTGTTTTGCTTAGAGACATAATTCGCAGGCAGATCTCCAAGTCTTCCTTTCTGTTTCTGTCTCATCTCTCTCTCTTTCTAGCACATTGGAGCTCTGTTTATAAGACTCATCTCAAAATGTCTCTATTTTATGAGTTTTTAATTTTTCTAGTTCTAGAGAAGAATTGTTCTGATGTTATGTTTTGTATGGTTTATTAAGACTATAGGCTTTGGATTTCTGTGATGTGGAATATTTATTTCTGAGTTCAGTCAGTCAGTTGTTTGCATGTCCCCTGCAGAACTTTACCTTCCTAACAGCTCTCCTGTAGGTCTCTCGGTTGTAAGCAAGCAAGATGCCCCGCTGCTGATGCATCCATTTGCCATTTGCAGATTATCAATGATATCTTGCAGCCATCTTCGCCTTGTCTTCCTCTCTTTCTTTTCCCCATTAAGTATCCTTCCAAAACGGTCTTCTCTAAATTCTCATGACATTTAATGTGTCCAAAATATTTAAGTTTTCTCTGTTTAATCAATCCTCTTTTTCTGAGTTATCTTTCCAAATTCTCTGATTTCCACTTGTAAATTGCCATCTGCTGAAACCGTGATTCCTAAGATGCTGAATTTGTGTGGTCTTTTGTTTTCCCTTTCAGTTTTGTTGCCTTTCTTCTCCTGTGCCACTCATATATAATTTTTTCTAGCTTCCCTCTCTTTCTATTTTCCTTGAGATTTCCAGTGATTATGAGATTCCAGTGATTATTGTGTTCTACCTCTGCTTTCCGAGAACACGTCCAAATAAATTTTATTAAATTTCTTTTCTTTCACTTCTCTGAGGACTTTTACTTTTTAAAAAATATCTAGCCTTTCAGGATGTTTGTTGTGTCACAGCTGCATCTGTGCGATGTGTTGCATCTGATTGTTGCGTCAGTCCTCACAGCTGCATCTGTGTGATGTGTTGCATCTGATTGTTGCGTCAGTCCTCACAGCTGCATCTGTGTGATGTGTTTCATCTGATTGTTGCGTCAGTCCTCACAGCTGCATCTGTGTGATGTGTTGCATCTGATTGTTGCGTCAGTCCTCACAGCTGCATCTGTGTGATGTGTTGCATCTGATTGTTGCGTCAGTCCTCACAGCTGCATCTGTGTGATGTGTTTCATCTGATTGTTGCGTCAGTCCTCACAGCTGCATCTGTGTGATGTGTTGCATCTGATTGTTGCGTCAGTCCTCACAGCTGCACCTGTGCTGTTTCCAGTGTGTGTTTCATCTGATTGTTGCCCAGCTACCACAAGTCTCTGCTGCAGTCTTTCTGAAGTAAGTCTGAAAGTTAAATTTTCATAACACTTAAAGGAGAAGAAGAAGAAGAAGCTCTGTCTGTCATCACATACTGAACTTAGTCCTGATAGAAGGTTCCAGGCATTTTGCAGATTGATTTCATGAAGGATGACTTCATATCAGTGATTTCACAAACATGGATGATATAAAATCAGTGATTTGACAAACATGTAAACCATTGGAAAAAAAAAAATGTTGAAAATTTTTGTTTTTAAATCATTCAATGTTTGTGATTATCTTCCTCGTGACTCCTCAAAGTTTCTTCCTTTGCATGTTAATTCATTTCCCCTTATACATGACTACCCCCCCACCTTCTTGTATTTTCACATTTGTGTAGTCTTTCTCCCATGCCAGTTTTGTTGTCCTGTCATATCTACACATTTTTTGGTCCAGTTTGGTTGTCACATTAAGTTCATCAGATTCTTTATTCAGTAATAATCACGAGACTTGCCAGTTTCTGTAACATATATTTCTGTTCTCTCCGTGGTTCTGATGCTGTATGTATGTTTTTTGTAAGCAAGAGACAGACACATATAAATATTGTATATATGTTTGTAAAGAAGAAACACTAATGTGATATAAAGTTATAAATTTTCAGAATAATGGTTTAAGAATTGTGGCATGAAAATTTCACATATGTTGTGAAATAGGGACTAGCAATAGGGAAAATGTTTTCTTTGCAAGTGTGCAAACTGATGTGAAAGGCTTGTACATGTGTATTGTGGGTTGTCTCATAGAAAATATACATGATGTGATTTCAAATTTATGTTGTCTGATGGTGTACCTTTAGCTGTAGCCTTGAGTCATTTGCAGCCAGAAGCATGATGGTCTAGAACAGGTGTTTCGAAACCCTTTCACGCTGCCACATCCTTGACTTCCAGACTTGTCAACAGCCACACTCCTACATGATGACACTTCAGTAAGTTCTGATGCTGTCCACTGCTCTCACTTCACGTGCCACATCCTTGACTTCCAGACTTGTCAACAGTCACACTCCTACATGATGACACTTCAGTAAGTTCTGATGCTGTCTGCTGCTCTCACTTCACTTGCCACATCCTTGACTTCCAGACTTGTCAACAGCCACACTCCTACATGATGACACTTCAGTAAGTTCTGATGCTGTCTGCTGCTCTCACTTCACTTGTCACATCCTTGACCTCCATACTTTCAACAGCCACACTCCTGCATGATGATACTTCAGTAAGTTCTGATGCTGTCCACTGCTCTCACTTCACTTGCCACCCCCTAGGATCCTCCTTGCTTTATACCCCAAAATTCAGATCTTGTCCTGTGACCTTGTCACATCATGTGGGTCACGTTTTGTTTTTAAATTTTTTAGAGAAAAGGGTTTTTTTTTATTATTTAAACATTGTACATGCATTCTATGTCAAACAATGGCATTTCAAATGAAATGATGAAATTAATGATTATAGGCATTACTTTATGACAGATTTTCTTATTTCAAAGATTTGAGATGAGTGAGAAGGATAGATTGACAGAGTTACATATTGTGACTGGAGATTGAGAGATAGACATATTGTGACTGGAGATAAGCTGATAGTAATGACAATTTAACTGATGAATGATTTCTGTTCATGTGGTGTTTTTTTTTCTGAATTTATTTAATATTTATCATACTTTGATGATACAGATGTAAAAACAACAAAAATGATATATTCTCAAATATAGTGATACCATAAGTAGATTAACTGTGAGAAGAACTTCTTGCAAACACCCTACCATTCAGAGCTGCCTATATTCCAGGAATGAACAACTACAGACAACAGCCAAGTTCTTCATGAAGGCATCAGCTGTCCAGAGCTGCTAATTCGCAGCATCAACCATCACGACAACAGTGTTAGAGAATTTATTCTTTTCCATCTTATAAACCTATAAAAGGTTTTTGGTTGGAAAAATGATCTCCAGTAGCTTTATTTTCATCCTACTTCTCCTACTTCTTCTTCTTCTTCTATGTTCAGTTTCATATGCCTAGCGATGTAGACTCTCATCACCATGTGCCCCGCAGTTTTTTATCCATGTTCTTTTACTGGGGCAAGGTTTGGGTTCTCAGTTCTCTGTAAAGAGTGGAGATCTGCAAGATGTGCTCTGGAGTCAGGAGAATGTTTTGGCATGCATGGAGTGAAGTTTGAGCAGCCTTCAGTTTGTGTAAATTTTTATCTGATTTATCTCACTGCCAGATTTTTGTAATTCACATTGCTCAAGTCACCAAAATGATATTCATGCCCACGTTGTTTCTTTCATCAAATCACCATTCAAAGAGTTTTGCTATATAGTACTCAGAATGTATGTCATATACACACAGAATTTTTTCTCTCATGTGCTAGGAGAACATACTTCTAGCATATGGTCCCGAGGTCTTATTTTGATTTGTCAGATAACATAGTAGTATGCAGTTTTAGAAAAGTACGGTGTTTCACAAGGATCATTTTTCTTTATTACGACATTTCATACACATTTTATTTTCATTTTTTTCAAGAGTGCTTAGCAGTGTGTCGTCGAAGGTGTGGAGTGTTCTGAGTAAAAAGAACTACAAGCATTAAGTTACATGGGTGTCAGTGACAGATTTTGACATTATGCTGCTGTGCTGAGCCGAAAATCTGTGTGCTAATGCTAAAAATGTGTGCACTGCGACTCACTAGTGTGGCTTTGAGGGAATATGGGTGGCCAGTGCAGAAAGTATGGTGCCCCACAAGGATTTTTGTTTCTTTTATTGAAATGCTTGCTGATTGAAATACAGATTATGCTGAAGTCTTTGAAAGGGGTGTGTTCTTTATATAAGTTATTGTTTAAATGAAGATCATATATTTGTGTTGGAATAATTTTAAAGGTCAGTTCTTTTTGGTGGTGAAGTGAATATAGCTTTTAGTTACTTTCATGAGTTATGTCATTAGTGAAGTGAATCCTGTTATTGATTACTTTTATAGGTAGTTTTCTTATTATTTAAGTGAATAGTTAAAATTGCTTTAATGAACAGTTGCTGTATTAGTGAAGTGGATTTATTATTTACCTTAATCTGTAACTGTCTTGTCAGTGAAATGAGTGCTGTTATTAATTACTTTAATAATTCTTGATGAAGTGAATTGCTTGTAGTTGTCATATCACCAAGTGAATGATATTATTACTTACTTTATATTTTCTTACTATTGAAAAAAAATTGTTACTTTTTATTGTTGGTTTCTTGTTAGCAAAAGAGATTGTTGCTACTTCTATGGGTAGATGCTCTTGTCAGTGAATGTTTACTACTTTTATAGGTTGTTGTCTTGTCATTGAAGCAAAATTTTACTTTTTCTTTTCAGGGGAGAAATTGTCTTGTTAATGAAGTGAATGTTATATTTACAACATATGAGTAGTTGTCATGACATTAATGTGAATGTTATTACTTTTAGTGAAGCAAATGTTATTATTTACATCCTATGAATAGTTGTCATGACATTAATGTGAATGTTATTACTTTTATGAATTGTAGGCTTATTAGTGAAGTGAATGTTATTAGTTTCTTCATTTGAGTGGTTGTCATACCAGTGAAGTGAATGTTATTATTTTTATCGGTTATAGACTTTGTTAATGAAGTGAAAATTATTATTAATTACTTTACTGCGCAGTTCTCTGGTTAATGAGTGCATTCATGTTCGTTCACCAGTGAATGTATCATGGGTTATTAATTACTGCCCACAGTCCACGTGTAATGTGGCTGAGAATATTATCAATAGAACAATGAAATAACATACAGATATGGGTTTTTCTTTTGTTCTTTCAGTTTGTTGGTTTTTGTTGTCTGTTTGATTTTGTTGTCAGTCTTTGTTGTCAGTTTGTTTGATTTTGTTGTCATTTTGTCAGTTGTTGTTGTCTGTTGGTTTTTCATGTCATTACATGGTGTTGTTGTATGCCTGCATGTTTGCATGTGTCATCCAGTTCTGTCACTGAATTTTGATAGAATACAATAATGGTCTATTTTGCTTTATGAAAGTGAATCATAGACAGCAAACAAATGCTGGAAAGACAGGTCACAGATAATGTGGTTTCCTAGGAGAATTTAAGGGCACCATGTACAGCAAAGATGACAGACAAGGAATGGCTAACAAAAGCCAGTTAAATAAAGGAACATTTACAATTAAGACAGTAAAGATTCACTGGATGTATAAAGATAAGGGCAGGACTCAAGACATTGTTACATCAGTATGCAATGTCTGTATACAGAGCCATAAGGTATACATAATCTGTGTACCGAGACACAAAGTATGCATAATCTGTGTACGTTGCCGCAAGGTATACGTAATCTGTGTACAGAGCCGCAAGGTATACATAATCTGTGCTCTACTAATTTAAATCCATGGGCTAAAAAGCAGAATCTGGGTTCTATTTAACGATTTTTTAAAGGGGGGAAAATGGGGGGGGGGGGGGGGGGTTCGGCCAAAACAAACTGCCGCAAAACGAAGAAATATCAATATGCATTAACATGAATATCTGCTATGATTTCTAATCTGAATCGAAATGACTGGATAGACAGAAAATATTTGCAACCACAGTTTTGTGTACAGCTAGTACATACGAATAAAACGGATTTCTTATTAAAATGAATGAAAATTGAAGACATTATACATTCAATTTTCATAATTCGAGGGGCGTCTATATGTAGAAGATAAATTATTTTACTATATTTTTTTATTTTAGAAAATATTTACAACGTTGCTATGGAACGATTGCATTTTATTTATTTACAACTGATTACCTGGCGTTGCCCGGGTATTTATTTATCCTAATCAAGGTTCTATTCATTTTCACAATCTTCTATAAGGTTCTACAATGTTCTGTTCATTTCCACAACCTTCTAGAAGGTTCTACAGAGTTATATTCCTTCTATTCGACGAAACATGGGCTTAATTGTCATCAGGACTGTCACCAACCAGTTTGCATGTTGATGGGGGAATTGAACTTGCGAGTTCCACTATTCATCTCAGCGACCACGAAAACTATGGATTCGACACTAATATCGGTCTTTTTCGATTATTTGTACATGTCACCACATCCCACCCCCACCTCTAGGACTCCATGCCGATTGGAGCTGAGCTTGAACTTAAACGGTATCGGGAGTGTCACTGTTCATCTCAGCGACCCCGAAAACTGTGGATTCGACACTAATATCGTTCATTTTCGATTATTTTTTACATGTCACCCGACCCCTAGGGGTCATAGGGGTATCCTAGGGATGATCTAACTCCCAGAGTGCACTGTCCAGGTTGTAAGTCATACGTGTGCCAAGTTTGGTTGAAGTTGCTCCAAGAGTTCTAGCGTGATGCTCTAACATATATATATTTAACATATATATATATATATATATATATATATATATATATATATTCCCTTACCATCACTGCTAGATGGTACAAATGACTGGAATGTGATAGCGGACCTTACAGGAAGAAGAGAATACCCGACTGCCATCGAGAACACAGGAATGCGACCGGACATTGTAGTGTACTCCACAAAAAAACAGGAATTAATAATGATCGAGCTTACGGTCCCATAAGAAACCAGAATAGAGGAACAGCATTTAGTCAAACTGGAGAAGTACAATGATCTGGTCAAGCAACTGAGGCAGGGGGCAGGAGTCAGGGCAAAAGTGATAGCTGTAGAAGTGGGAGCAAGAGGATTCGTTGCAACATCAGCATATGACCTATGTAAGTAACTGGGCATAAAGGGACAAGCAAGAGCAAGGGCATTGAGAAGCCTTTCAGAAACAGCAGAAAAGGCCTCATGCTGGCTGTGGAGTATGCGAAACAAGCATTGGGAACATAAGTAATTTCATTTGCCACAACCATACCAGTCCTCCGTAGCTAAATCGCTAAAGACGCACTTAAAAAAAAAAAAAATGCAGTGGCAACTGGAAGATCATGGGTTCAATCCCGGGACCGAAAAAAAAAAAAAGCAACAACTCACAAGACCTCTGGGAGTCATGACTCAGAGGGGCCCACCCCCCCTAGAGTGTCAGGAGTTTAAAGGGCCGAAACACTTGTCTGAAAGGGGGGGGGGTACTTCCTCTGATGATCTGAAGGAGTTGTGTTGTTGTTCCGCTCTCTACGTCCTGCATATATATATACACACACACACCCATACATACTGCTTGTTACGTTGACCGCGTGAGTCAGGCCCCGGTAAAAAAAAAAAAAAACTTGTTTTGTATGAAAAAATAGAGGCAAAGACATGCCAGCGTCATGGCTGGTAGCTGACCCGTTCTCCTTTGGTATTCCCAGTAGTAGAACGGCAAAGCCCGCGTGGTGGTGGAGCCTGCTAAATAAGCACTGCACACCTCCTCCCTGTTTTGTAGCTCCAGTCAGGAACTGAAACAATAGCCGCCATAACCCGCGGGAGGAGGCCATAACCCGCTCCCGCTCCCAATCCAGCACCATGTTGTGTCTCAACACCCTCACCGCAACATGCAAGGAACATCAGCTCGCAGTTCCAGGAAGGTTGAAAAAGAAGAATGAAGATTAAAAAAAAAAAAAAACGTAGGCCAACCGTAACGCAGAGATACAGTGAATATGTTTCTGTCTGGTCAGGTTTGACACTAGAGGATGATGTGGTCACTTGGTCGCCTTTTTCTTTCTAGAAGAAATCATCATTCGGTCGCCTTTTTCTAGAAGAAACCAATCACTTGGTCATCTTTTTCTTTCCCACTTCTAGAAGAAACCAATCACTCGGTCATCTTTTTTTTTCCAAACTCTAGAAGAAACCAATCGCTTGGTCACCTTTTTCTTTCCCACCTCTAGAAGAAACCAATCACTCGGTCATCTTTTTCTTTCCCACCTCTAGAAGAAACCAATCACTCGGTCATCTTTTTCTTTCCCACCTCTAGAATAAACCAATCACTCTGTCATCTTTTTCTTTCCAAACTCTAGAATAAACCAATCACTCTGTCATCTTTTTCTTTCCAAACTCTAGAAGAAACCAATCACTTGGTCATCTTTTTCTTTCCCACCTCTAGAAGAAACCAATCACTCGGTCATCTTTTTCTTTCCCACCTCTAGAATAAACCAATCACTCTGTCATCTTTTTCTTTCCAAACTCTAGAAGAAACCAATCACTTGGTCGCCTTTTTCTTTCCCACCTCTAGAAGAAACCAATCACTTGGTCGCCTTTTTCTTTCCCACCTCTAGAAGAAACCAATCACTCGGTCGCCTTTTTCTTTCCCACCTCTAGAAGAAATCATCACTCTGTCGCCTTTTTCTTTCCCACCTCTAGAAGAAATCATCACTCTGTTGCCTTTTTCTTTCCCACCTCTAGAAGAAACCATCACTTGGTCACCTTTTTCTTTCCCACCTCTAGAAGAAACCAGGTGCCCTACTGCAGGGTGGTTATACGCGTTGGTCAGTGTTGAATTACCGGCCCTGCCATTAAATATAGGCACATTAATCATTACGCCACCCAACCGCCTCTTTTGTGTGGATTTTTTTTTTTTTTGACCACTCGATTGTATATTTAAGACACTAATAGCACAGAGTATTGGATCAGATTAAGAAATTCACCAGAGAAACCTATATTTCAGTCAAACTGGTAGTGAGTTGCCTTTCTTTACACAGGCAATTGATTTGATTCCATGTAACGTCGAGTTCTTCTTGATCTTCGTTCGCTTCTACCACCAAGACCGCCCCGTGATCCTTCTGAATTTATTCTTGTGGTCCTCGACAGGTCCCGTGGTCCCCAAAAAGACCACACGAGATCCACGAGAGGACCACAAGAGGTTCAGAGTATCGCAGGGCTTGAGCCTGTATTCTTGGTGGGTCTCAGAAGCGGGAATGCATGACACCGTGGTTTTCGTTGCACCAGTTTAATATAGAGTTGGACTTTCTCAACTGAAAAACCTCGACGTGTAGTGAATATCAGAAAGACCAGAATTAACACCAGATACTGAAAAATATGATGGACCACCAATACTTGAAGATGAAATCATAGATGCCATCAACCACATGAAGAAAGGAAAAGCGACTGGGCCTGATAATATAACAATAGAAGAAATAAAGGCGTTAGAGGAGACAAGGATACAAATAATAACCAAGTTACTGAATGATATTTACAACAGTGGTTATATGCCCTGTGACTTGCTTAAATTCACGTTTATAGCACTACCAAAGAAACCAGGTACAAAGGAATGTGATTACCACCGGACTATCAGCCTCTCATGTCACATAAGAAGCTACTTCTGAGAATCATTATGAGAAGAACAAGGAAAAAGATAAAAATGGAAATAGCAGATGAACAGTTTGGATTTGTTGAGGGAAAGGGAACACACAATGCCATTTATGCTTTACGAAAACTAACAGAAA
Organism: Achatina immaculata; assembly: GCA_009760885.1. Classification (NCBI taxonomy): domain Eukaryota; kingdom Metazoa; phylum Mollusca; class Gastropoda; order Stylommatophora; family Achatinidae; genus Lissachatina; species Lissachatina immaculata. The sequence goes on along the minus strand of CM019710.1, from coordinate 26,353,975 downwards.
GAGCTTTAGAAGTACAGAAAGATCACTACTTATGCTTCATTGATTACACCAAGCATTCGACAAGGTGAAACATAATGAAATTATTAAAATGCTTGAAGACATCAATATAGACGGCAAAGACCTGAGGATTGTAAAACATCTATACTGGCAGCAAGAAACAGCAATTCGAGTTGAAAATAGAACTGAAAAATATCAACCTATAAAACAAGGGGTGCGACAAGGATGTGTACTATCTCCAGACCTTTTTTCTCTGTACAGCGAGAATATTCTAATAACGATAATCACAGAACCAGGCATACAAACTGGAGGATACAATATTAACAACCTTCGGTATGCTGACGACACAGTACTGATAGCGGAGAACCAACAAGACCTGCAAAATCTCTTGGATAAAGTCGCCAAAGAAAGTGAACATAAAGGCCTTACTTTGAACATCAAAAAGACAGAGACTATGGTTATATCCAAGAAACAAAATCCACCAACATGCAGTATAAAATTAAACGTAACTATTCTAAAGCAGTTGCAGAAATTCAAATACCTTGGAGCAGTAATAACATCAGATGGGAAATGCAGAACAGAAATTAGAAACAGAATAGGCCAAGAAAAGACTGTATTTCAGAGAATGAGAAACATATTATCCAACACATCCTTATCAATGAATGTTGGAAAACGAGTCATAAAATGCTATGTTGAACCTGTATTGTTATATGGAAGTGAATCATGGACAATAGGCAAGTCTGCACAAAAAATCATTGGAAGCAGCAGAAATGTGGTTTATTAGAAGAATGTTGCGAATCCCCTGGACAGCAAAAATAACGAATGAAGAATGTATGAGAAGAGCTGGAGAGACAAAAAATCTTCTAAAAAAATGAGTGAGAGAGAGAGAGAGAGAGAGAGAGAGAGAGAGAGAGAGAGAGAGAGAGAATGTACTTTCATAGGACATGCAATGAGAAGAAGGAGCATTGAAAATATTACAACAACAGAAAAAATAGAAGGAAGAAGATCAAGAGGATGACCAAGAGAAATGATACTGGACAGTCTGACGGGATGGTGTGAGAGATCACCAACTGAACTGATGGCATGGAGAAGCATAATAGCCAACGCCAGTCGACATTGCACCTGATGATGATGATGATGATGATGATGATGATGATGACGATGATGATGATGATGATGATGATGATATATCCCCACTGGGTGAGAGGTGGTTGTCCATCCAGCCTAGAGGTGGACTTTCTCACCGGAAAACCTCGACATGTTTTGGGATACCAGTGTATCCCCGCCGGGTGAGAGGTGGCTGCCCATCCAGTCCAGCGTTGGACTTTCTCACCGGAAAACCTCAGCGTGATTAGGATACGAATACATCCCCGCCGGGTGAGAGGTGGTTGCCTATCTAGACTGCAATGGTCCAGTGTCTCTGACTTCAGCATTTTGTGGTCGTGGCCGCTACACTTCCTAGTTGTGACCAGGACGGAGCTTTTGTCCAGGAGGACGAATCCTCGCCACTAGTAAGTTTCACCCCTGGGTTGAGCCAGTTTAGGCATATTATCCCAGTATGGGCGTGTTTAGGACGTGACCGACCTCTTGAGCAGAGGTACCGTGACATGAGTAGCCATCATTTTTCACCCCTGATTTAAGCTGGTTTATGCATATTTCACCAGTATGGGTGTATATACAGACGTGGCCGGCCTCCAGAGCAGAGGTGCCGTGGTATGAGTAGCTCTCGCCGCGAGACTACTGGACATACCAATTAAGCTTCACTTTATCGTTTCCATCACATTTTCACATCGGCGCCTCGCGGCAACCCTAATTTTTTTTTTTGCATTTTCTTCTTTGGCCGGGAGGAGTTTCATTCCACTCGGCATTCGAAGAATCTCGCCAGCAGTGTCTTAACCTCTGGGTTAAGTCGGTTCAGCCAATTCGCCCGATATGAGTGCACATAGGACGTGGCCGACCTCCAGACCAGAGGTGCCGTGATTTGAGCGGTCCTGACCTCGAGACTACTGATTACTTCACTTAATCCTTTCTTTCACCTTTTCCACAGTGGCGCCGCGCGGCAACCCATTCGCACCTTTCTTCGTTGGCCGGGAGGAGCCCCACTCCATGCACGGCAGCTGAAGAATCTCGCCAACAGCGGTAGATGAGCTACCACACATGACTCTCGTCTATCCAAAGCATTTGGTTTTCAGGCGCCAGATATTCGCCTTCGCCCCTTCTCCTGTCAGTTTGAACAGTTCTGCCACGAGAAGGCCAGGAGCTGGACTTGACTGTCAGAGTTTGAGAGCCACGCCTTGGACACATTTCATTGGAGTGGAGAGCGTATCCCCTACCTAACCTCCCGCTATGACAGTCCTTAGAACCAACGTCGAGTTCAAGTCAACCTGAAAATCGAAAAGAAAAAAAAATGAGTGCTTGATGTAATGTGTTAGTGAAATTACCTCTGCAGCCGGAGAATATCCGCCGGCATGGTCAGGCGCACCTGAAAATACTAAACGATTATCTGTTGTCTGTAAGAGAAAGAATGGAAAAGCCGAGTGAGTGAGTTCAAGTGACTATGGGGCGTATGACGTCATAGACTAGGGGTGTGTATATATATATATATGAGAAAGGTCAAGACGGCCATGAGCATTTTGTGTCGGCTGGACAAGTTGAGGCCAGACCTGTGATATATGGTATTTATCATCGAATTCTCGCGAAGGCAAGTGTTGAAGGTTGTTAAGTAAAATACGAGTAACCAGCCTGGAAGCCAGATGGGCGGGAAGACGCCTGCAACAACCTTTAGTTGGAACTAAGATGGCTACGTGCAGTCCAAGACAGAATGAGTCGCAGTGAACAAACAATTTGTATGTTTGTTTGTTTTTTTAGTCGGATGTATTAGTTTAACACGGGAGGCCTGCATCATAAACATTTCGTTGTAGTGACTGTTGAAGGGAATCAAGATTATTTGTTGTGTGAGTTGTTTTCATAATGAAAAAATGCTACACAGGTAACACAGTTGACTGGGTACATGGGACCCAACTAGAAGATCTTGATTTTGCTGATGACATAACTCTTATCAGTAACAATGTGAATTCCATGCACGAAAAAAACAGATAGCCTGTCTTCACTGGCTAGCAAAATAGGACTTGAAATTAACAAGGACAAAACAAAAATAACGAAAATCCCCATTAATCAAAATGGAAACATTCACATAGAAGGGACAGATATTGAAGACGTCAATCAATTTGCACACCTTTGCAGCTACACAGACCAGGATGGTGACACCAGAAAGGAAGTTAGAATTAGAATTGCAAAAGCAGCATCGATCTTCAAGAATCTTGAGAACATGGCATTCAAAAGTTATAAGCACAAAAACCAAGTTAAAGTTATTCAATTCAAATGTAATATCCGCCCTCATTTATGCATGCGAAAGCTGGAAAGCTACTAAAGAAATCAACAAGAAATTATACTCTTTTGAAAACAAATGCCTAAGGAAAATATTCGGCATCAAATCGAACGAATTCAAGAACAACGCAGAGATAAGACAGATGACCGAACAACAACCAGTCTCATGGGTGATCAGGAAAATGAGATGGACATATGTTTGTCACGTGATGAGAAGAAACAGTCAGAGAATCCCAAAACAAGCTATAAAATGGAACACAACAGGCCAAAGAAAAAGAGGCAGACGGCGTGAAACTTTGTAGAGGATATTGTTAAGAGAGGCCAAATTAACAGGCATAAAATCCCTTGATGAGGTTGAAAGACTCGCCGAAGACAGGAAAAATTGGCGAACTACCTTGGGAGCCCTATGTGACGTTTAACGGCACGGGAAGGATATAAGATAAGAGTTGTTTTGGATGATTAATAGAACCTGAGAAGACTGAGGGAGCTAGGACAGTGTGTTCTCGTGAATGTTTTGTGTTTGATACTGGGGTGAAATAAACTGATTATATTTGACTGCGGAGTCAGTTTTTGTATAAAACTACATATATAGGAACCTACCTACATGTCATTGTTTGAAGTATGCTATAAGATGGCAACGTTAAAATCAGATTTGGGGGGGGGGGGGCACATCTAATTTGAAAAGGATAAAAGGAATCAGCCTATAAGAAAAAGATATTTGATATTATAGGCGTATATAACGAAATGAATAGCGCTCGAAAACATCAGAACAACTGGAAAGATACATGGAAAAAAGAAAAAAAAGGTACACCCGATTTTGTTCTTTTCCTGTCTGTCTGGAGATGCGAGCGGGATGTTGTTAGCTGAGCCAAAGAAGCAGACTTTACAGACACAGGGACCCCGCTGGTTAGGTTGAGTCTGTTACTGGAAGCCCCAGCAGAGCACAATCACCTCTGATTTACTGGTTCTGACAACAGTATCATCGTTTACTGGTTCTGACAAATGTATCATCGTTTACTTGTTCTGATAACTGTATCATCGTTTACTTGTTCTGACAACTGTATCATTGTTTACTGGTTCTGACAACTGTATCATCGTTTACCAGTACTGACAAATGTAGCATTATTGCACAGTCGTCTTTGCTTCCAAGTCATGTACTGAAGGAAAACATCGAAGATCTGAATCTGTGGAGAAGCATGATTGCTAAAATCACTTTTCCAGGCGCTTAATGATATCGAAACCAGCAGAATCGGAAAATAAGCCAAACATTCCAAGCGAGAGACAAAACACGCTGGAGATTCATATCAGTACATCTTCAATGCATCTGTGGCTCATGATGATGTTGACCACCACAGAACGGAACCGGAATTACCTGCCAAAACGAGGCTACAGAAACACCCAAGGAGATGTAACTGAAACATGTAAAAGCAGACGACCGAGTATCTTAGACATTTCAGAATTTTGTGTGTCTTCAATAACAGTTTGTACACCGTATTTACAGAAGTAATGAAAACCACAAGTTTCTGGCATAAAAGATAATGACTTGTTCTAATCATGGCCACGGAAGATAATGGAGAAAGACGAGGACTGCAGCAGTCACTACGCTCACAGATGGGGTACGGTACCGCAGCGTTTTCTGCTAAAGCAAATCAATCTACGTCAAAGACAAGACAGCTTATATGCAGGAAACTTCTTGGAACTGACACATTGATGGGGATCACACTGAAATATGGAGTTACAGTAAGTGATTTGATCGTAGTTTTAGTAAGAATTATTGTTATGGGCGAGTTCCACTACAGATCAGTAACGATGAGGAAAATGGCTTTAGGCGACAATGATGTGGCTGTTCTCCTTTCATGGGACTTACGTTAAAAGATAAATATAATGATGACGGCAGTAAAACTACTAGAATAAGAGGTAGATGGAAGGGTATAGTAATGTTTTTCAAAAATAGGAAAAAATGGAGTAACAAAACAAGAGAGAAACAGACCAATGTTTTAGCAGAATGCTTTTACCAAGTGCAACAGAGGAGACAGTAAATAAGACATAAAGATATCCACTCAGCAGATAGTTCTTTTACTATCAGTTAAACATTCAGTATTCTTTTGGAGTGTTAAACCTACCTTGTATGGCCTTCAGGGGTGAAGATGCAAAACTCAAGCTGAATGAGGTTGTGATCCTTGACCCATAGCTGACTGCTTGTATCAGGGTTGTCAAATCATAGTTGACCAAAACCTTGTTCCACCACCAAGTGCTGCTTCTGAAAACTGAAAGTAGTCTTGCTGAATGATCAGAGATCATAGTGGGAGAGCAAACGTAGCCCTAAAAATACTCCAAACCATGGTCATGTGTCAGGCCATAAACCAAATAACAGCCACACAGTGCAACTGACACCCTTTTGAGAGTGAGTGCTGAAGAATTCGAAGAAAACTAGTCTTTATACAAAGACCAGGACTAAGCATGAGTTATGAATTCAGAGATTTCTGTTCTTCATCTTTCCCTTTAATCAGTACTCAGGACTGATGTTGGACATTTTCACCCCATTATGTTGTTGTTGTTGTTATATCTGCCTGCATCTCTGAACCTGTAACTTTTAACAGCTGAATCTGTGGAGAAGCTGACACACCAGCAGGGCAGGTGAGTCAGCATTTTCTGCACGATGCTGGAGCTTGCTGAAGAACCTCCTCCATCAGCTTCTTTAGGAGATCAGGCAAGTCACTGGAAGCCATATCCTAATAACTTGTTACTTTTGCTTCAGGATCCATTTTCATCAACCCTGCTCTTTTGCAGCTTGCTCTGAACATTTTGTTAATTCTTTTGCCCCTGATAAAGGTGTTTTGCAGAAATATTGGTTTGTTTTTGTTGTCTTTGATAACTATATCCGCCCTCCTACCTTAAAAAAAACCCCAAAAAACCTATGTCTTTATTTATCACCATTCTATAAGTTTTACCACATTCGTCATTACTTTCACATTCTTAATTATCTGTGGCACTACCTGCTGTTAAAAAAAAAAAAATAAGATGAAGTATTTTTTTAATGTGGCACCAGCTGGGGTGGACATTTATTTGATATTTATAATGAAATGTTACAGTAGAGAATAAAGGTGTTAAACAGGAGTGTGTGAATGTTACTACAATCTATGTACCCCAGTTTTATGTTGTAAAGTAGTGGTTCCCAGATTATGTACTACTGCCCCTCTTGGAGCACAGGGGAGATTGGGGGGTGATAGTGGGAGAGAAAGGAGGTGCAGATGGCATCAGAACCAATTAAGGTGTGTGTATGTTTGGGGGCATACATATATTCTATATACATAAAAGGAACAGCTGTCAAAACCAATTTGCATATCTCAGCAGCTACATAGACCAGGATGGTGACACCAGAAAGGAAATTAGAATTCAAATTGGAAAAGCAGCATTGACTTCAAGAATCTTGAGAACATATGGCATTCAAAAGTTATAAGCACAAAAACCAAGTTAAGATTATTCAATTCAAATGTAATATCCACCCTTATTTATGCATGCGAAAGCTGGAAAACAACTAAAGAAATAGACAAGAAAATCGACTCTTTTGAAAACAAATGCCTAAGGAAAATACTGTGTATAAAGTGGAAGGAATTCAAGACCAACGTAGAGATAAGACAAATGAGCAAACAACCTATCTCATGGGCAATTAGAAAAAGAAAATGGACATATGTCAGTACATACTTGGTATAAAGTGGAATGAATTCAAGAACAACACAGAGATCAGACAGATGAGCAAACATCAACCTGTCTCATGGTTGATCAGAAAAAGAAGATGGACATATGTCGGGTCATGTGATGAGAAGAAACAATCAGAGAATCCCAAAACAAGCTATCAAGTGGAACACAACAGGCTGAAGAAAATGAGGTCGACCATGTGAAACTCTAAAGAGGACATTGTTAAGAGAAGCCAATTCAGTGGGCTTAACATCCCTTGATGAGATTGAAAAACTCCCTGAAAACAGGAAATCTTGGCAATCTACCATGCGAGTCCTATGTGATGTTTAATGGCACGGGAAGGATCTCATTCATTCATTCATTTGCATGTCCCTTGCGGAACTTTGCCTCCCTAACAGCACTCCTGTAGTCCGCTTGGACGCTGTTGATGCATCCATTTGCAGATCATCAATGATGTCTTGCAGCCATCTTCGTCTTGGTCTTCCTCTCTTTTTCCCATTATGTACCCTTTCAAGATGATCTTCTGTAGATTATCATGACATTTAATGTGTCCAAAATATTTAAGTTTTCTCACTTTAATCCTCTTTACTAGCCAGCCTTCTTCAATATTAAGTTCTTGTAGTATGGATATATTTGTTCTTTGTGTCCATGATATTTGAAGTAGCATTTACATTCAAAGGCATTTATGTGTTTCTCAGCTGTTTTGTTAAGTGTCCAGGTCTCACAGGCATATGTTGCAATGGGAAAGATGCATGCCCTTAAAAATTTTATTTTTGTAGTTCCATCTGTTCCTCTCCACAGATTCTTTAGTTGTTTTACTTTCTGAAGAGCGATAGATGTCCTCCTTTTAATTTCCCTCATTGTATCTCCATTATTAGTTAGTAGTGATCCAAGATATTTAAAACTCTCCACTTCTTCCAGTTTTTCCTCATTGATACATATATCAGCTGCCATGTTTGTTTTGTCAGTTGTCATCAATTTAGTTTTCTTGGCATTAAGATAGAGGTTTTGCTCTTCGCTGTTCTTACGGACTAACATAATTAGTTTTTCCATTTCTTTTTGTGTTGTGGACAGTAATACTGTGTCATCAGCATATCTAATCTTTGGTATTTCATAACCTCCAATTGTTATGGCATCGTAATATTCTTTGTCATCATCTTCTCTGACATTCTTCATTATATTTTCAGTATACAAGTTAAATAAGTAAGGTGGCAATATACTCCCCTGACGGACCTTTTGTTTTATGTCAAACCAAGTTGTTATTTCACCATTTATTCTTACTGCTGTCTGGTGGTCTATATACAGCAGTGATGTTAATTGTATAAAATATGTTGGAAATCCCATTTTTTCCATTATTTCCCACAGTTTGTGGTGTTGTACACAATCAAATGCCTTTGAATAGTCTATAAAGGATAAATATAGATTCACATTAATCTCTCTGCATTTCTCTATTATTAATCTTATATTGAATATATGATCTCTTGATCCTCTTCCTTGCCTGAAACCAGCTTGGACCATATTGACTTCTTCTTCTATTTTCTTACGAAGTCTACCCATTATGATTTTTAACAGAATTTTACTGGCATGACTAATCAGGGCAACAGTTCTGTAGTTTGTGCATAATTTCAGGTTACCCTTTTTTGGCATTGGTATGAATACAGTTCTTTTTCTTTCTTTTGGCCAAATACCTGAGTGCCATATCTTTTTACATAGTGCATGATAGATTGTTGCACAGTCCTTTCCTCCTGTTTAATAAATTCAGCGGTTATCTCATCACATCCTTGTGATTTACCATTTTTCAGATTCTTTATTGCCCATAAAACTTCTATTGTTGGTTCGGGTTCTTTCTCCTCCAATAATAATTCACACTGGTGATTTCTGCTTTCACATTCGGTTGTTTCATACATTCCTCTGCGATATTCCTTCCATCTTTCTAAAATTTCCTCTGTCTCTGTCAAGGTATTCCCCATCTTGTCACAAATTACATTTAGCTTAGGTGTGACATTTCTCGTCAGCGTCTTCTTTTCTTTAATCATTTCACTATCTCTTCCACACTTCTGATGTCCTTCTATTCTTTCACAACATTCTTATATGTTTTGTTTTTGTCCTATGTTTCTTCGTACTTCTTTTGTTAAAGATTTATATTCCTCTTTGTTGTTGTTTGCCACTTTCCATTGCGTCTTCATTTCTCTACATTGTTTTATCAGTTCTAATGTGCCTGCTGTAATCCATCCATTCTTTTGTATTTTCTTTACTGGAACCATGTCTTTAGTTGTTGTTATAAAGATATCTCTGTCCATGTGTAGCCAAATCATCTGGTGTCATCTCCTCTTGTACAGCCATCAGGATTTCTAAATGGTTCTTCACTTCTGTACCATATTGTTCTGGTATTTTTGTAAAATCAAAGCGGAGCGGTCTTGATCCCGGAACTGTCTTTTTTATCTTTATCTTCATGTCTGCTATTAATAACTCATGGTCCATGTCACAATCATAACCTGGTAAAGTTTTTGCTGATGTTATTCTTGATCTCCACCTTCTTTGCACTAAAATGTAATCTATTTGATTCTTGGTTTTCCCATCAGGTGATGTCCATGTGCAAAATCTTCTTGGATGTTGTTTAAAAAGTGTGTTAGCAATCATTAGCTCATCTTCCATGCAAAACGCCATTAGATTGTCACCTGCCTCATTTCTGTGTCCTATGCTAAATTTCCCTACAACATGTCCTTCATCTTCTGCTCTTTCTGTACCAATCTTAATAATAGGCAGTTGGTGGTAAGGTTCATTAATCCACCCATCCATCTTCTTACATCCATCCTGTGCCATTAAACATCACATAGGGCCCACATGATAGTTCACCAAGATGTTCTGTCTTCGGGGAGTTTTTCAATCTCATCAAGGGATGTTATGCCCACTGAATTGGCTTCTCTTAACAATGTCCTCTTTAGAGTTTCACGTGGTCGACCTCATTTTCTTCGGCCTATTGTATTCCATTGAACTCTAGACTAAACTGGTGCAACGAAAACCACAGTGTCACGCAATCCGCTTCAGAGACCCACCAAGAATACAGGCTAAAGCCCTGCGATACCCTGAACCCCTTGTGGTCCTCTTGGGGATCTCGTGTGGTCCTTTCGGGGACCACATAGGAGACCACGGGACCTAACGAGGACCACAGGCGTGAATTCAGTAGGATCACAGTGCGGTTTTGGTGGTAGAAGCAAACGAAGAAGAAGAAGAAGAAGAAGATAGCTTGTTTGGAGATTCTCTGATTGTTTCTTCTCATCACATGATCAACATATGTCCATCTTATTTTTCTGATCAACCATGAGACAGGTTGTTGTTTGCTCATCTGACTGATCTCTGCGTTGTTCTTGAATTCATTTCCACTTTATACAGAGTATTTTCCTTAGGCATTAGTTTTCGAAAGAGTCTAATTTCCTGTCTATTTCTTTAGTTGTTTTCCAGCTTTCACATGCATAAATGAGGATGGAATTTGAATTGAATAATCTTAACTTGGTTTTTGTGCATATAACTTTTGAATGCCATATGTTCTCAAGATTCTTGAAGGTAAATGCTGCTTTTGCAATTTGAATTCTAACTTCTTTTCTGGTGTCACAAATGTGGTCTATATAGCTGCCGAGAGAAGCACAATGGTTTACTTCTTCAACAGCTGTTCCTTCTACGTATATTTGTCCTTTGTCGTTAATGAGAACCTTCATTATTTTTATTTTATCCTTGTCCTATTTTACTAGCCATTGAAGACAGGGTATCTGTTTGTTCTTGCATTGATTTCATATTGTTACTGATAAGAGGTGTCATCTGCAAAATCAAGATCTTCCAGTTTTTTCATTATGAAGTCTATGGCAATTCCAAAAAGCGACGGAGATAATATACATCCTTGTTTCACGTCTGTTTCAGTCTAGAACCATTCACTCATTCCTTCGTCTGTATTGACTGCACAGACATATCCATTGTAGAGGTCACTAATGATGTTGACAATCTTAGATGGTATTCCATACATTCTTAAGATCCTCCATAATGATTCTCTGTGTATGCTATCTTCTTCTTCTTCTTCGTTCGCTTCTACCACCAAAAACCGCACTGTGATCTTACTGAATTCACGCCTGTGGTCCTCGTTAGGTCCCGTGGTCCCCTGTGTGGTCCCTGAAAAGACCACACGAGATCCACGAGAGGACCACAAGGGGTTCAGAGTATCACAGGGCTTTAGCCTGTATTCTTGGTGGGTCTCGGAAGCGGGATTGCGTGACACCGTGGTTTTCATTGCACCAGTTTAGTCTAGGGTTGGACTTTCTCACCGGAAGACCTCGACGTGTTTAGGATATCAGTGCATCCCCGCTGGGTGAGAGGCGGTAGCCCACCCAGGCCAGAGTTGGACTTTCTCACCGGAAAACCTCAACGTATTTTGAGATACCCGTGTATCACCGCAGGGTGAGAAGTGGTTGCCCATCCAGTCCAGAGTTGGACTTTCTCACCGGAAAACCTCAGCGTGATTAGGATACGCAAACATCCCCGCCGGGTGAGAGGTGGTTGCCTATCTAGACTTCCCTGGTCCAGTGTCTCCGACTTCAGCATTTTGCGGTCGTGGCCGCTACCCTTCCTAGTTGTGACCAGGATGGAGCTTTTGTCCAGGAGGACGAATCCTCGCCACTAGTGACTTCTACCCCTGGGTTGAGCCGGTTTAGGCATTATCCCAGTATGGGCGTGTTTGGGACGAGACCAACCTCTAGAGCAGAGGTACTGTGACATGCATAGCCTTCAAGATTCACCCCTGGTATGAGCCGGTTTAGGCAAAATTCACCAGTATGGGTGTATATCAGGCGTTACCGACCTCTAGAGCAGAGGTGGCATGACATGTCTAGCCATCAAGTTCCACCCCTGGTGTGTGCCGGTTTAGGCATATTTCACCAGTGTAGGTGTATTTCGGACATGGCCGGCCTCTAGAGCAGATGTGCCGTGGTATAGCTCTCGTAGCGATACTACTGGACATACCGGTTAAACTTCACTTTCCACCACCTTTTCCCATCAGCGCCGCACAGCAACCTTTATTTCTTTTCTGCATTTCTTCCTTGACCGGGAGGAGCTTCACTCCACACGCGGCATTTGAAGAGTCTCGCCAGCAGTGTTGTATGCTATCAAATGCCTTTTTAAAGTCTATGAAGTCTTTGCTTTTCAGTATGTTCTTCAAGAAACATATCAGTTTTTTGTTGTTCCTCTATAACTGTGTTAGGTTTTCAGACATTTGAACAAGGACGGAAGGATGCAGATTCACTAGGCAACAGAAGACTGAGATGTTTGAGGCATGCATCAAGAAGGGACAATAACCTTTTCCCCAATCAAATTTTTATATGATACACTTGTAGAGGAGGGGAGACCACAAGGCAGATTAAAACTGAGATCCAAATCTATCTGTAAGTTACCCAGGCGAGACTTTTCTAATAGCCGCAAGGTTCTGGAAGAATTGGTGAAGGACTCCATGGAGAGTGACTGCATAAGGGGCTCACCATCATTTGAGAAGGAAGCAAGGGCCAAATTGGAAGACAAAAGTTATGGGCACAGATAAACTGGATCTTGTTACTGTAACTGTGGCCAGTTATATCAGTCCAACATTGGTAGAATCAGGCATGAAGAGTACTGTCTGGTTGCAGGGATGGTGTTGGGAAGATGCAGGAGGGGGCAGTGAAGGGAAAGGAGCAGCAAGGGACACCAGAACCAAGTGAGGAAAAAAAACAGCTTTAGGGGGCATTAGGGATGTGATCTGAGAGGCAAGGAAGCAGCATCAGTCTGAGTAAGTTTGTGAGTGTTTGTCTGAGGGGGAGGGGTAGGGTGGGAGAAAGAGAAAGTACTCTTAGGTGATGTGAGAGGCAAGGAAGGAGCATCAGTCTGAGTAAGTTTGTGAGTGTTTGTCTGAGGGGTTGGGGTGAGGTGGGAGAAAGAGAAAGTACTCTTAGGTGATCTGAGAGGCAAGGAAGCAGCATCAGTCTGAGTAAGTTTGTGAGTGCTTGTCTGAAGGAGAGGGGTAGGGTGGGAGAAAGAGAAAGTACTCTTGGGTGATCTGAGAGGCAAGGAAGGAGCATCAGTCTGAGTTTGTGAATGTTTGCCCGAGGGGGTGGGTTGGGAGAAAGCACTCTTAGACGATCTGAGGGTTATGCTCACCAAGTCTTACAACAGCTGACTTCTACCTGCTTACAACAGCTGACATCTACCTGCTTACAACAGCTGACTTCTACCTGCTTACAACAGCTGACATCTACCTGCTTACAACAGCTGACATCTACCTGCTTACAACAGCTGACATCTACCTGCATATAACTGACATCTACCTGCATACAACAGCTGACATCTACCTGCTTAGAACTGCTGACATCTACCTTCTTACAATGGCTTATATCTACCTGCTTAAAAACTGACTTCTAAGACAAAAAAGAACATTGTTATTATTATTATTTTTATTATTAGTAGTAATAGTAGTAGTAGTAGTAGTAGTAGTAGTAGTAGTAGTAGTATAGTAGTAGTAGTAGTAGTAGTAGTAGTAGTAGTAGTAGTAGTAGCAGTAAGCGTAGCAACTACAGCTTTGTTTTTTTAATGCCCTGTGTATGATGTAGACAAGACAAATGTTCTCTGTAAGTTTTTGCCCAGAATTTATGTCCTGATCCACAAGTTTCTCTTCTTGTTTTTTTCCTGAGTTCATTACTTAGGGATGCATTTTGCATTTGGAACAATTAGTTCTCTAGTATGTATGCCCTCAAGACAAAGATCGTCATCAGCATCATGACTGGGTATATGAGGAACATGCTGATCATAGAGCATTAGGATCAAGTTAAAGCTGTCTTCATCCATCTAGCATTAGGGTTAAGTTAAAGCTGTCTTCATCCATTTAGCATTAGGGTTAAGTTAAAGCTGTCTTCATCCATCTAGCATTAGGATCAAGTTAAAGCTGTCTTCATCCATCTAGCATTAGGATCAAGTTAAAGCTGTCTTCATCCATCTAGCATTAGGGTTAAGTTAAAGCTGTCTTCATCCATCTAGCATTAGGATCAAGTTAAAGCTGTCTTCATCCATCTAGCATTAGGGTTAAGTTAAAGCTGTCTTCATCCATCTAGCATTAGGATCAAGTTAAAGCTGTCTTCATCCATCTAGCATTAGGGTTAAGTTAAGCTGTCTTCATCCATCTAGCATTAGGGTTAAGTTAAAGCTGTCTTCATCCATCTAGCATTAGGATCAAGTTAAAGCTGTCTTCATCCATCTAGCATTAGGATCAAGTTAAAGCTGTCTTCATCCATCTAGCATTAGGATCAAGTTAAAGCTGTCTTCATCCATCTAGCATTAGGGTTAAGTTAAAGCTGTCTTCATCCATCTAGCATTAGGGTTAAGTTAAAGCTGTCTTCATCCATCTAGCATTAGGATCAAGTTAAAGCTGTCTTCATCCATCTAGCATTAGGATCAAGTTAAAGCTGTCTTCATCCATCTAGCATTAGGGTTAAGTTAAAGCTGTCTTCATCCATCTAGCATTAGGATCAAGTTAAAGCTGTCTTCATCCATCTAGCATTAGGGTTAAGTTAAAACGGTCGAACCCCCCCCCCCCCCCCGCCCACACATGTCGTTTTGGCAAGCGTCTTGTCCATCGGTTCTGTTTATGGTTACTTATTTACATTTCGTTTGGCCGGCCGAGCACAGAGAAAGGTCAGTGAGATGTCACTTTAACCCAGTGTTTCTCATGCTTGTTCTCCCCGCTCCCCCATTGTTCTTCAAGGCCACATTCTCAAAGACCCATCCCCTTCCCCCGGTCATATACTACTCATACAATAACATATTAAACTAGGATATGGTTTACACAACTAAAAACTCCAGCAAGCAAACCGATTTACCAATACATTTATAACTCACCTATTTTCTCAACTTTTAATCTGATGGATGAGTGTCATGTAGGGACACAAGTTTCTCTGTACGAGTATCAGGTTGAAGAGTGCTAAGAAGGAAGGTATTTCTGCCCTCCTCTGCTGCTTCGTTTTCCATCACCTCTCCTCTGTTGTCCACTTTTCTTCTACTGCCCCCCTTACTGACACTTTTTTCTTTCACCGCCCCAGCCGCCCCCACTCCCCGGTCCTTTGCTGTGCCCACGGGGGAGGGGGGGGGGGCTGGCGGCGTTATCGCCCACTTTGGGAAACACTGATTTAATCCAAAGCTTTCACTGGTGATCGTTTTTGTTTGTGCTCCTTGTTTCCGGTGCAGTTTCAGAACATATATGTAAGGGCACAACTTGAGAGTTGGAGTAGTGTATCCAGCCACGTGAAGCGGGCGGTTCAAACCAACAACTCCCAGACCTACGGAAGTCCTAGACCGCCAGAAGGGCACATCTCTCTTATCCCATCACAGTAGTAAAGGACCAGAGTGTTTGCCTTTGGAAGGTGTGTGTGGGGGGGGGGGGTGTACTGTCTGATCACGGGTAGAGATTTGTCAAATAAGAAACAGCGGGGGGGGGGGGGGGGGGGGGAGCTATCTCACTGTAAAGTGGTTTAGCACGGTTCTATATGGTTAGACTTGGAAAAATATTAAACAAAGCAGTTTAAAAGAGAGAAAAATATTAGACAAAGCAGTTTAAAAGAGAGAAAAATATTAGACAAAGCAGTTTAAAAGAAAGAAAAATATTAGACAAAGCAGTTTAAAAGAAAGAAAAATATTAGACAAAGCAGTTTAAAAGAAAGAAACATATTAGACAAAGCAGTTTAAAAGAAAGAAAAATATTAGACAAAGCAGTTTAAAAGAAAGAAAAATATTAGACAAAGCAGTTTAAAAGAAAGAAAAATATTAGACAAAGCAGTTTAAAAGAAAGAAACATATTAGACAAAGCAGTTTAAGAGAAAGAAAAATGACAAGAGAATGACCGTGACTAGAATCACGTACTTGGCTAGGACAAGCTACGAAAGGACAACGCACTATCAGCTCGATTGTCTTAACAATAAACGTCTCAGAAAAAGATGCTCGATAGCCAAGACCTTTAATGCGTGCCTGAAGTTGTAATCCCTGGAAAGTAAACCGAAATTCCGTCGCTAAAGTTCAGTCCCTGAGAGTATAAAGTTTGAGACATACACATATGATATCCGGCAAATGTCTCTCCCATGGTCAGAGAAGTTTGTGGTTGTTTCGCTCTCTGTAAGGTTCCTGTCGTTCCCTCTTATGTCCTCAGGCCATAACAAAAATGGGGGGGGGGGTGGGGCGGATTAGGAAAATAAAGTTTGGCTTCACTGCGGGCAAGACATTCCTACACGTGCTCTGCCGGCTGTTCTGTACAGTCTATGTGCCTACAGTACAGCATGTACAGTGATCGCCTTCATTAAAACGAGAAAAACCGAAACTTGTACAGGTTGTCCGTTACCGTAACCGGTTTATATTATCAAAAAGTCTAATAAAAAGTAACCAGCGAAGTCGGTTCCAGGATAACCGGGCCAGTTGGATGATGATGATGAGTTTGCCAGTTTTGACTTTGGTTCAGCATGTGAACATTTTGTAAGAAATGAAATCTCGCAGCAAATAAGAAAATATTTTAACTGGAATATTTAAATCCCGTTGATATTTGTAATGTGTAGTTGTATTGAGAAACTAGTATTTAGAAGAGTACTTCATGCAGTGTGAAAAGACAAGAACAATTCTACCGGTTTCAAAAACTCCTAGCCCCATGACTCATATACGTTAGTATAATAGAGTACTTCATAAGATACATACAAGGTGTTTTTTAAAGTCTCACTACACTTTCTATGTAAAAATGAAGAAAACAACGTCATAAAAAATGTGCTGCACAATCAGTCGTGAAGAAAACTGTAGTGAATGGTTGCCATCTGCTGGAGTAATTTTTTGCACTCAAAATAGATTGATGTTATCAACGGAAGAAAGAATTTTTTGATTGAACAAGTGTTTAGAAATGGCGGTCGATACACACGGATAGTTGTTCAAAGATTTATAGCAAAATTTCCCGATAAACAACTCATCGCACTACGGTTATAAATTTGTTGAATAAGTTTCTTGATACGGGAACTGTGGAAGATGCTCTGTGATCTGGTAGGCCTGCTGTGTCTGAAGAAAAATGTCTGGATATCTAAGACAGAATCCTGAAAAGTCCATGCAAGTCCTTAAGGAAAATGTCGCAAGAAGTTATCGTATCACTGAGCACAGTGCACAACATTCTTAAACATCGGTTAAATTTTCATCCATACAAGATTTCTGTTGTGTCTGAACTAAAAGTGTGTTACAATCAATCCAGAGTCAACTACTCCACGTGGTTTCAAGCATTTTAGCTGAAGAAGAAGAGTCAATTCTCGATTTAACATTCTTCTCTGATGAGGCATGGTTTCATCTATCTGGATACATTAATAGCCAAAATAATCGTATTTGGAGCAGTGTTAATCCCAATGCATTTCATGAAGCGCCGCTACCTGATGAGAAAATTGGGGTATGGTGTGCCGTCAGTAGAAAACGTTTAATTGGACCAATTTTCTTCAGCAACACTATCAATGCCGATCGGTACCATACTGACATTCTGGAACCTTTTTTAGAACAGCTGAATGAACGTGAAATTGAAGAAGCTTGGTTCCAGCAAGATGGTGCAACTGCACACACAGCTAGAGCAACACAAGGTGTTTTGTGGAAGAAATTTTTGCAAATCGCATAATATCTCGTGGAATTTGACCTGCTCGTTCTCCAGATCTAAATCCATTAGATTATTATCTATGGGGTTTTTTGAAAGGAAATGTTTACAAAAATAATGTACAGACAGCTGAGGACCTGAAAGAAGCAATCAGAATTACCATTCAAGAAATAACAACAGACAAGTTGCACAAGGTATTTGACAATATGAAGAGACGTGTACAGTCATGTCTTGAAGCCTGTGGTGGACATTTCCAACACCTGTTATAATGAATATTTCAGTGGTACATTCCAGCTAACCCAAAACAACGTTGTATCATTGCAGTCACTATTGTAACTAATTAAATGACTTATTTGAGCACATTTTGTGATGACGTCATTTACTTCATTTTTTCCAATTTTTTTTTTCATAGAAAGTGTAGTGAGACTGTAAAAACGCCATGTATAACTAAAGAACAACTGGCAGGGGCCGGCAACCCTTCTAGCAAATCATGAAAATCAAAGGCTCGGTCGGCATACTTTTTTCTACACAAGAGGCCTGTGTAGAGTGGCCGGCGGGCCACATTCCTGTCTGTATGGAATGAATGACCATAATAATAATAAAATATTAAACAGGGTCGTGTACTATTTCCCTTACTATCTTTAACATACATTGAGAACATCTGCAAAGAAACTAACATGCATGATAACAATTCCACTACAAAACTGCCTGACAGAAACAGTGTCGATCAACCTACAACTTCAGAAAACCTGCACATTAGGTAGACAATAAATGGGGTTTATTTTATGTTGATGGCCAAACATGTATAGCCACGTCAGAGGAATACATTCAGCAGAACGTGCATAACTTAGCAGTGGCAAGTAAAAGCCACAACATGAAGATCAGTGCCGGGGGAAAAAAAAACGGAAGTCATGACTGAGAGAAAAAATCCCAACAAGGATCTTCCTGAACACCCAGCCCTTGAAACAAGTGAGACATTTCACATACCCAGCTGGCACAGTATCATCCCCGGGGACAGTTATCACTGACATTGAGAACAGAGGACTGCAGTAAATCTCATTCTAGCAGTCAGGGTAAGCAGAAGTGTGTGTGCTTCAGTTTTATATTAAAAAAAAAAAAGATAGAGAGAATGAGGAAAGTGGCCAGGAGTAAGTAAAAGGTAAAGGTAACCCTGTCATGCCTTAGAGGCTGGTGCTCACATTTTCCTTGACCTGTCAGCACACTAGAGGGTGATGTGGTCAGTACCACACCTGACCGCCTTTCTTTCCCCAACTGAAGAAGTCGGGTACCCATTTCTACAGCTAGGCGACTGGGGCCCCTTCGACCGGATTCGAACCTCCGGCCTTCTCCACGAGAGACCAATGCACTAATCACTTCGGCACTCATACGCCCGTGCAGGAATGAGAGTGGCAGAGTACATATAAATAAAAAACGCGCAACAATCCAGTATTTCGGCAAATGCCCGTTTCAAGGACCACATACACAAAATAACACAACAGATTAAAAACACACAAATACGTGCAAGATTAAACGAAATTAAACAATTTAACATTTCTTACGAGGATACTCCATGTCACACAGAAGAAGATGGCCAAGTCCGGAAGCGGAGATTAACAAAACAATTTACAGTCCTCTGGGAGACATGACACAGACATATCCGCCCCGCCCCGAGTGTCAGGAATTTAAAGAGCCGAAAAATGTGATCTAAAAAGGGGCAGGGAGGAGGTACTTCCTCTGATGATCTGAGAGGCTGTTTAGCTGCCAGTAGTAGAGAGTTCTTGCACACTGCGCCATGCCAGATCCTCACAGTCTCATCAAAATTGGCGAGGGCTGCGTGCTATCGGGGTGAGACGTTCGACCCAGATATTGGAGGTCGCGGGTTCGATTTCCACTAAAAGTGGGCAGGGATTTCCCCCTCCTCCAGCAGTACATTCCCCTGGTCTTTAGGCAGTGGGACCGAACGTCCATGGGCACAAAGAAACATCTCTTGACCCAGTAGGTCAGACAACCCGGGCAAGATTCTAGGAAAAAATCTAGCACTGGAACTGAGGCAGGCGCTTGCCCTTGCTGGCAGCCTAGAACAGGCGGCCGAGCCAGATTACCAGTATCTTGACTGCCATGAAGCCAAACTTCCGCTTCAACTGTTGTTATTTCTTTGTCACCGTCGAGCTGGCGGATAATATGCGCTCTTTCTTGTGGATCTATAAACAGATGTGTAGAAACCACAATCGGGGGGAGGGGGGGGGGTCACCTTGCTTATTCACAAAACAGCTGTTGGTCTATATGCTGACCTATGACCTTTGAGCTGACGGCAAGTGGGCGGTTAACAATTCATCTCTCAGAGAGGCAAGAGGCGAACTAACCGTTGCTGAAAATAAAAATATAGGGGGGTCATAGGAAGTAGGCCAGCGTGGTTATCACAACGTGAGTGGAGTTAGTTAGTGACTACATAAGTATATACACGTTTGATATGTTTTACTGGTTATCAGTGATAAGAGACCGTGGTTGGACCAAATTGTTTGTGATAACTTATGATATCTTTTATACATGTTTGTTAACATTTCATCGAGCGCTTTAGTGTAGCTCGGATCTTCGCTTGCTTGGAATGTTTTGAATGTGCTCGAAATGAAATTTACCCTCTAATGGATTTGCAGTATTTTATTCAGAGTATCGGGTTAAAGTGCTTAGAATACGTCATTTGTTGATATAAGGTCAGTTCTTCTTCTTCTTCTTCTCCAGAAGCTCCTCCTCTTCTTCTCTTCTTCTTCTTCTTCTTCTTCTTCTTCTTCTCCGAAAGCTCCTCCTCCTTTTCTTCTTCCCTTTATTCTTGTCCTCCTTCCTCTTCTTCTCTAAAAACTCATCTTCCTCTTCTTCTTCTGTTTCTTCTTCTCCTCCTTCCTCTTCTTCTTCTCCGAAAGCTCCTCCTCCTTTTCTTCTTCTCCTTCTTCCTCTTCTTCTTCTCTAAAAGCTCCTCCTCTTCTTCTTCTTCTCTTTCTTCTTCTCCTTCTTCCTCTTCTTCTTCTCTAAAAGCTCCTCCCTCTCCTTCTTCTTCATCTCTTCATCTTCTTCTCTTTCTTCTCCTTCACTTCCTCCTTCTTCTTCTCCTTGAAAAGCTCCTCCTCCTCTTCTTCTTCTCTTTCTTCTTCTCCTCCTTACTCTTCTTCTTCTCCTCCTTAGTATTCTTCTTCTTCTCCAAAAGCGCTTCCTCCTCTTTATCTTCTCTTTCTTCTTCTCCTCCTCCTCCTTCTTCTCCAAAAGTGCAAATAAATCAAAGAGATAAGCAACATGTTTTGGGGTAGAGTTTGACTGATATAGCTCTTCTGTTTGGTTACTGAGTGGGGCCCCCCTCCCCCCACGTGCTGTGAAGCGCATTTTTAAAGAGGTGTTGTAGCATGTGAGGTACCTGCCTACAAGATACAGGTGGCTGTTTCCCCAGTGTGAAGTGCATGTACATAGGGGCACAGAGTTCTGGTCTGAGTTGATAGATGAATGTATCTTTCTATCCAGCAGGTGCTGGTAGGACATAGCCCCTTGGCTGAGGCTGAAGAGCTGTCCCACTTGTTGGGTTTTGTAGCGTATCTTTGAAGACCTTGTGCAACTTTGCTTCATCAGTTCTTTGTCAAGTTGTCTTTGCTTGTACTTCTTTTTCTTTAGATGACTCTTCCAGCAGAAGTTCAAGTTCTTTCAGAATCCACTTCCAGCCTCGTTTTGAAGCAAGACTCCAGCCGTTATTATAAAGCTTTCATCATGGCATTGGTTGCCAACAACCATGTAGTAATAGATTCTACAGCAGCAACATCTTCACTAAATAAACATTTTAATCATACATAGACCAGGATTATTGCTTTTCTTTTAGACTACCACATTCAGATTTCAGTCAGGTTTTGATGTGGCTTTATTTCCCCATATCTCAGTGCTGTGTGCTTGTTTTTTGAATGATGCATTTCTTGTACGTATGGTTTGTTGAGTCATCTCTCTGTCAGTTAATTAAAATTGACAGACATAAAATAATTTTTTAAAAATCTGTTCATACTGAATTTTTATCTGCTGTCTGGGTCTGCATGTTTTCACGTATCTCCGTGTGCACCAGAGAGTATAATATGCATTTCTTCAGTTGTCCTAATCTTCATACTGTATGTTGATGATGCAAGATTTTGGTGGTAGCTGTCCCTTCAGTGTCAGGGCAGTGCATCTTTCTACTTGTTGTGTGCTGCAGTCCACTGTGGGCTTGTGTTGTTATTTCTTTGGGGATGAAGATGCAGTCCACTGTGGTGGTCAGTAACCAATAACTGATTGCATGTGTTAGGGTTGGCAGACCATAGTTGACCAAGACCCAGTCTCACTTCTTTGTTAGCTCCGCCAGGAACAGACTCTGGCTAATAGAGCAGAGATTGCTGTAGTCCCCATGGCGGTCTTAACTGACATTTAAAATCACTCATCCCTCATGCAGAGGTCAATGCTTCAAGTCTGCCTAGAGGTGCCCCAGTCACTCAGTTGTAGAAATGGACATGTCTCCTTCTGAGCTGGGTAAGGAAAGGTTGCAAGGAGTGATGCTGGCCACATAATCCTCTAATGTGGGCCACGTCGCCCTCTAATAAAGGCTAGGTCACCCCCTAATATAGGCTAGGTCACCCTCTAATATAGGCTAGGTCACCCTCTAGTGTGGGCCACATCACCCTTTAGCATGCTATCAGGTCATGGAACATGTAGACAATTTCACAAAGTTCCCCCCCCCCCCCCAACCAAGTGGCTCATGTCATGGTAGGACTACATATGTATGAGGCATTTAAGTTAGAATGTATTTGTAATGGAGTGAATATTGCACATTCGTTTGTAGTGGCAAGTATTTTGTAAAGAAGCTCATCTGTGGACAGAACCGTAGTGTGAGGATATTTACCAGAGCAGTTATGGCTGGCAAAAACTGTGCCAAGTACTTTTTACACAAACTTACCCGTGTGGATACCTTGGTCAGTTTGGCCCTGAAGTACAGTGTTCCAGTGAGTATGTGTTTTTACATACATAATTCTGCGTTACAGGTGTTCTGAATACCTAATTTTAATTATTTGACCCCCCCCCCCCCCCAAAAAAAAAACAAAACATATGAGTATCAGTTTTTCTGATTGGCCAGATAGAAATTTGATTAGAAGCAGTGAGATTAAGGTCTAGGAGCATTCATTAAGTGTGTAAAATTGTTAGTGTATTTATAAATTATAATAATTTAACATTACATTTTAAAAAGACTGGTATATAGAAGTGTGTTGAGACAGAATTGATGTTAATGAAATGATATTACTTGAGCAGCAGTTAATTCTCAGGGTCTGAAAGATTTAGACCCAGTAACACTTCTTTAAAGAAAATTATGATCAAAATTTGTGCAGGCACATGGTTCATGTAAAGTCTTCTTGCCACACCTGGCATTGTTCCAGAGTGAGGTTGTTGCTTTACTTCAGCTTTCCTGGTGAAGTAGTTCACGGTTACAGGGAGTTAACTCATCTTCATTTTTATTTCTTTTTCATTACTTTATGGCCAGCTTTCTTTCTGCCCCAACCAGAAGTTGTGTGTGTGTGTGTATATATATATATATTTTTTTTTTTTTTCATGTAATTCTTAGTTGTGGCTGTCTTTATATTATTCCCTTAATTTTATCAGTGTTTTAATCCTTGTTCCCCGTGAGGTGCTTGTGTTTTAGAAAGCAGATTGGCTGTTTTACAGTGATGGGACATGCCAATCTGTTGAAGCTTGGCTGACCAGGACACTGTTCTATCTCTTCTTGTGCTACCAGCATTGGACTGATGTTGTTACCAGCATTGGCCTGATGTTGTTACCAGCATTGGACTGATGTTGTTACCAGCATTGGACTGATGTTGTTACCAGCATTGGCCTGATGTTGTTACCAGCATTGGACTGATGTTGTTACCAGCATTGGACTGATGTCCTGCTCCAGTCAAGCTGATGGAGTAGAGCTTGCTGTGTCCCTGTGGTGGTGGAGTTTTTTCAGAAACAAATTTCTTGATTTTAGTCTTCAAGCATACATCATACCTGATATAATCCTGTTGTTGTTTTTTTTTCAATAGCACCAGAGCACCATCATCAGAGAACAAGAGTTCAGAGTTTCAGAGCTGTGTGGGCAGGAATATGTTAGAAATTTGCTCAGTTAGGTGCATGAAGTTCCCCCCCCCCCTCTCTCTCTCTCTCTCTCTCTGGCAGATTCAGGATCTAAAAAAAAAAAAAAGCTAGAAATAATATACACTTTTCTCTCTCTGGCAGATTCAGGATCTAAAAAAAAAAGCTAGAAATAATATACACTTTTCTCTCTGTGGAAGATTCAGGATCTAAAAAAAAAAAAAAGCTAGAAATAATATACACTTTTCTCTCTGTGGAAGATTCAGGATCTAAAAAAAAAAGGCTAGAAATAATATACACTTTTCTCTCTGTGGAAGATTCAGGATCTAAAAAAAAAAGAAGCTAGAAATAATATACACTTTTCTCTCTCTTTGGAAGATTCAGGATCTAAAAAAAAAAAAGGCTAGAAATAATATACACTTTTCTCTCTCTCTGGCAGATTCAGGACCTGAAGAAAGAAAACAAACTCTGGAACGGCGACCATTTATTTGTCAGAGAGACTCTTATCATTCCTCTGACCCCGGACAATGAGAACTCTTTGGATGAGAATGACACCATAATCACTTGTGACGGCAGTAACTCTGGCTTCACATCACCATCCACGCCACCACACTCACATCTGCCAAACGGTGACATCTCACATCCATCACCTACCTCACACCCGTCTCCAGCACCAGAAAGTGGTGGGAGTAAACACGAAGACATTTCTAATGGGACTTCCAGCCCTTCGGCTTCCAATGACTTCTTTGCCAAATATGACAGCAGCATTGCCAGGCTGAAGGTGGATGTAGCAAAGATGGAGAGAAATGCTGCGTAAGGAGGTTTCTGCTTACTTTGTATACATTTAAATTCTGCTGCTTTTTTTTTTTTTAATTTGGTTTTAACTAGTTTGCTTTGGTAGATGTTTTCAAACTTAAGTAATCTATGCTTAAATTTATAATTTGCTTTAGAGTATATTTTTATACTTAATTAGTCATTCCTTTTACTTATAATTTGCCTTAATAATCTTTGCTCTTATCTCTGCTGGTTTTGCACACTTTTTACTATATTTTTTTCCAACCATAAGTCAACACAATTTATGCCATAAACTTGCATGCTAATGATTGATGTATATACAAGGGTTATACCAAAAGTTGTGAGCAAAAATTTTTTAAAAATCAGAATTTATAGATAGAGAAAATATAAATGTATCATCTTTTTTCTGCATCCTTTGCACTTCACGTAGAGGTCACATGATGTCACCATCATGTGTCAGGTGACCACGTGGAGCATAAACAGAACCAGTGGTTGCTGAAGTTTAATTTCGTCTACACGCTGTTATTGAGTCCCTTGTTAAAGAGGAAATCCCTGCTGCTGAAGTTCACCAAAGACTTCAACTTGCTTATGGAGATGTGTGTATGTGTGCTAGCAGTGTTAGGAGGTAGTGGAAACATTTCAAAGATGGAAACACGAGCATCCAGGATATGCCTCGTAGCAGTCACCCTTGAACTGCCTCCACTGAACGCAACATGGAAAGGATTGATGACATCATTATAGAAGACAGCTGTGTCACAGTTTCTAAAATCGCTGTAAATCTTGAAATAGGACACAGTGCAGTACAGGAAATGATTGAAACCCTAGGCTATAGAAAAGTTTGTGCCCGTTGGATCCCAATTGTGCCTTCAGTCAGCTGGAACAGAATTCTACCGGGAGGGTATTTTCAAACTTGCAGAGCTATGGGAAAAATGTGTGCAGAGAAATGGAGATTATGTTGAAAAGTGAAGAAAAGGATGCAGGTTAAGGTGATACATTTATATTTTTTCTATCTATAAATTCTGATTTTTAAAAACTTTTGCTTATGACTTTTGGTATGACCCTCGTACATACCTCACAAACCATTATGTGGTGTATGAAAAGTCAATTAAAATTTTTTTTTTCAAATGATAAGCCCATTGCCATTGTATATTTGATTGTATCAAATATACAAACAAACAAACATTGGCAATGTATAAATGCATTCACAACTGAAATCATCACAAACAGATACAAAAGTACCAGACTATTAAACAACATTCATGACACATGAACATATTTTGTTATCATTCATCATGATAGCTATGTGTCTGCAGTTATTATTTTTTTAAAGCCATTTTATACAGCTCATATTAATCTAAGAATTAAATACAGGGTGGGCAGAAAGTCCCACTGCACCTGATGTTATGTGTAGAAACTTGTGCAGACGTTGCTGAGTGTAGTGGGACTTTTACCCAGTCTGTAGCATGTCACAAGAATGTTGTCTAAGAGTTAATCTAGCATGTTACAAGTCTGTTGTCTGTCTAAGAGTTAGTCTAGCATGTCACAAGACTGTCATCTGTCTAAGAGTTAATCTAGCATGTCACAAGTCTGTTGTCTAAGAGTTAATCTAGCATGTCACAAGTCTGTTGTCTGTCTAAGAGTTAGTCTAGCATGTCACAAGACTGTTGTCTAAGAGTTAATCTAGCATGTCACAAGTCTGTTGTCTGTCTAAGAGTTAGTCTAGCATGTCACAAGACTGTCATCTGTCTAAGAGTTAATCTAGCATGTCACAAGGCTGTCATCTGTCTAAGAGTTAATCTAGCATGTCACAAGGCTGTCATCTGTCTAAGAGTTAATCTAGCATGTCACAAAGTTGTCATCTGTCTAAGAGTTAATCTAGCATGTCACAAGACTGTCATTAATTAACTTGTCACAAGACGTCATCTGTGTGGTATAAATTTCAGCAATACCAGCTGCACTCATAGTGGTTGCAAAATTGACTTTCAAGATTTCTGGTCATCAGCTGTTATATGACATTCTCAGTCTCAGTGCTAGTGACTTCAGAGATCATAAACAATATCATTGTTATTATCTAAACTCCTAGGTTCTGTGTATGTGGCTTCAGAGATCATAAACAATATCATTGTTATTATCTAAACTCCTAGGTTATATGTATGTGACTTCAGAGATCATAAACAATATCATTGTTATTATCTAAACTCCTAGGTTCTGTGTATGTGGCTTCAGAGATCATAAACAATATCACTGTTATTATCTGAGCTCCTAGGTTATATGTATGTGACTTCAGAGATCATAAACAATATCATTGTTATTATCTGAGCTCCTAGGTTCTGTGTATGTGGCTTCAGAGATCATAAACAATATCATTGTTATTATCTGAGCTCCTAGGTTCTGTGTATGTGACTTCAGAGATCATAAACAATATCATTGTTATTATCTGAGCTCCTAGGTTCTGTGTATGTGACTTCAGAGATCATAAACAATATCATTGTTATTATCTGAACTCCTAGGTTCTGTGTATGTGACTTCAGAGATCATAAACAATATCATTGTTATTATCTGAGCTCCTAGGTTATGTGTATCATCAAGTATTCTGTGCTCCTATTATCTGTGGTAATGACTTAAACAATTGCTGTTCATTAAGGATCTCTCAATGATAAAAAACAACATACAAGAATAAATGGGCTAAGGTACACACTGTTACCAGAAGGCTAAGGTACACCCTGTTACCAGAAGGCTAAGGTACACCCTGTTACCAGAAGGCTAAGGTACACCCTGTTACCAGAAGGCAAAGGTACACCCTGTTACCAACTAAGTAGTGAAGGGCAAGCTCCATACTCATCACAACAGACTGGGCTATCATTTTCAGCAGGGTCAAGGTTGGCCCAACAGAATTTACACTTGGCACCAGAAGGCTGATGGGAGAAGTACTCTGTAGGAGTGCCTAACATATGAAGAATGGAGAAGACAGATGTGGCCAACACCTGTATCAGTTCAAGAGAGGCTGTATGGGGATCTACACAAATTCCAGCTTACCACCAGTTACTCCAGAAGTATAGAAGCCAATGTCTGAAAATGATCAAAACAGAAACATTTTTGAATTCAGATAACACTGGAATTGCAGAAGAATGTAAATACCCTGAACAAGTGGACCTTTTAACTGTACACATTTTCATTACAAATGCACATTATTTTTTTAAATTAAAATTTTCAACATCTACACTCAGAACTTGACCAGTCAGATTCATTCTCTCGACACAACATCAAATGGTCATAAAGTCACCTTACACAGAGAGCTGACTTGAGTGTCTGTTTTTGTGATAGTTGTCATTTTCTTTTCAGATCAGGTTATATACTAATTTGACTTATGGTCAGAAAAAAATGAGAGTAATTTATACTAGAGTATTGCATGTTTGATGTTTGCTTGCTTTTTAAATATGATATAGTCTTATTTATGTATGATTATATATTTGTTGTTATTACATTTCATAAGTGCTTTGCTGGTAATAGTTGGAGTTTTTTGTATGTTTCATTGTTTTTGTGATATCCTCAATATATGTTGTCTTTTTTTTTCTTGCTGTGCCACTTAGTCAGCTCATTAAGATATTTTCCCATAAGTTTTCCAATATTTCTTAGGTTTTATAAATAGGGCTGTAGAGTAGGTATGGCATTCTTTCTTCCTCGACTGTCTTCATAAATGTTAAGTTTCCACCCACTTGAACTCCACCCAGAATTGCTTCTGACTTCAACTCTACAGCCTAGTCTCAAACTTGTGTAGTTGCTGTTAGTGGTGGCATTACTTTCTGTGTGTAATTCTGCTTGCCTTGACACACTGTTCAAATGATAAGATGTCATTAATGTGTCTTGTTATTCATGTGCTTTATATGATACAGCATTACTAGAGTTCTAGATATTTGAGGGGTTTATGTCATAAAATAGGCATTCTCAAGCTCCTTTGAGATGTTTAAATACAAATAGAGCCCTTGTCTGTTTTGATAGGTTTGTTTTTGTATGTAGTTCCAGTTTCTGGTGGTAGCTTTTTGTCATTTCTAACCATGTTTTTGTTGGGTGTGTTCTTGACCTGGGGTAGAACTGTGTTTTTGACCTTTCTTGACCATTGTTTTTGTTGTGTTTCAGCAAAACTGTGCTGATGTTGATAGTTTTCTAACGTTTTTTTTTTTTCTTGTTACTGGTGTAGTAAATAGATTACTAACTTACCAACATTTTGAGGTGAAACTTTCCAGTTTAAGTAAGTTTTCTATATTTGTACATGTTTGATTTTGTTGTTGTTTTGTCTTTTTAAAAATATATTTCTGCCTCTAAGTTTCCAGACTTTGTGCAGTCCTACATTTTATCTCTGCTTTGCTCTGGAACAAACTTGTAATGATGTAACTTACATTAAGAACATGCATATCTGAACTGAGTTGTATAAGCTGAGTATCATGTGGGATGATTATGTGAATTATCCTGAGGCTGAGACAACAGATTTTTAAAAAATCTATATATATGCCATAAAGAATGGAGGAACTGGAGCACATAATGAATATCCAAACAACAGCACTGACAAGTTTTCCATAACCGCTGGAAAATACTTCAACAGTTATGTAGCAGGAGTTAGGGCAATTATTGCTGCAGCTGAAAAACTATCAAACTCTAGAACTGATGCATGCTTATAGGATTTCTCACTGATGCAGGATCAGTACTGGAGGTTCTTCAGTGCAACAAACTACCAGGCTTTAATGATGCATTGTCAAAAAATTGGCTTACAGCACAGAGTCACTTTGCGGTGGATGCCATGCCATTGTGGGATACCAGGCAGTAAAAAAGCTGGCCAAAGAGGGCATTAAAATGGAACAACCAAACACATCAGTCACCTATAACCAGAAGAAAAACATGATAAAAACCTACAGGAAGCCACAAACACCATTTGATGACTGTCATATGCTAAACAGAAAGGAACAAGTCACCATTTTCCATCTCTGAACAGGACACAGCTGACTCCAAAGTCATATGTATACAGAGTTTAAAGTTGGTACTTCTATTCTTTGTACATGTGCCAAGGTGCCCCAAACTGTGGAACATGTCCTCCAAAACTTTACCAACAATGAGATACTGAGAAGCAATTATTGGCCCAGTGAAACCACTAAAGAAGTGAAACTCTGTGGTTCCATACATGAACTTTTAAAAAAAAAGTGAAATTTATCCAAGCGACAGAACTGCAGATATAGACAGAAAATGTGTATGAAGAAGCAAAGAATATATGGGGTAAGGGTTTTATGTTTGTTAATCATTTCATCTTTTCTTTTATGACTGACAGTTGGGAAGAATGGTGTGCTGGAAGGAGGAGAAACTACGGTGAGGCCAACCAATAAGGACCATGAAAAAAACCTGCCAGAAATGTTGCAGTAAAAAATTTACTAACTGAGCTGATGGTAAACATCCAGGACCAAGATCTGTGAAGAAGTTACTAACTGAGCTGATGGCAAACATCCAGGACCAAGATCTGTGAAGAAGTTACTAACTGAGCTGATGGTAAACATCCAGGACCAAGATCTGTGAAGAAGTTACTAACTGAGCTGATGGTAAACATCCAGGACCAAGATCTGTGAAGAAGTTACTAACTGAGCTGATGGTAAACATCCAGGACCTAGATCTATGAAGAAGTTACTAACTGAGCTGATGGTAAACATCCAGGACCAAGATCTGTGAAGAAGTTACTAACTGAGCTGATGGCAAACATCCAGGACCAAGATCTGTGAAGAAGTTACTAACTGAGCTGATGGTAAACATCCAGGACCAAGATCTGTGAAGAAGTTACTAACTGAGCTGATGGTAAACATCCAGGACCTAGATCTATGAAGAAGTTACTAACTGAGCTGATGGTAAACATCCAGGACCAAGATCTGTGAAGAAGTTACTAACTGAGCTGATGGTAAACATCCAGGACCAAGATCTGTGAAGAAGCATGGCAGCCAATTCCTACAAACATGGATAATGATGATGATGCTGAACTGATCAAGACCCTATCATACCTTTTTTTTTAATATAAAAATCTGGAGATTAAAGAAAAAAAAGACAAATCACAAAGGAACATGAGAATGAAGTAATTGTTCAAGGGAAGGGTAGAGCTTCAGACCCAGCAAGCTAGAGTTGGTTAAGACCCTACCTCACAAAATTTTTGTTTTTGTCATTCGTTAGCCATTATGTGTGATTTGCAGCCATTCTTGTGTTTAGGTGTTGATGGTGCTGTGCCACATTTGTTGCCTCCAGATTGTGTCATCTGAGACTCCACCCCCAAACCTGTTGACTATAATACAGGGGTGTGTACATTTCTGGTTACCTTTCTTCCCATAATTCCACATTGCAGTGATGGGTTAAGCATAGCTTCAACAGTACAGTGGAGTTCATCAGCTTCCTTGATGCCGGCTTCTACACTCTATCGCCTCTATAATGAAGATGTTGATCATGATGTAGAGGAGAATGAGACAGTCTGTTAGCACTACTATAGCCAGCATCCTGGACATCATAATTGGCAGAAAATGCCTTGTAAGATAATATCATGTTAGGCTAGCTTTTATAACTTAACAGCATCTGAAGTTTCTCCATCATCCTGTTTGTCTTTTTCATTATGCAGTTGGTTAGCATACCCTTATCTTAAAATAAGACTACCAGAAGTCTTTTTCCATTGTATCGAAAGATAAATCAATATATTTATATATAAAAAGCAGATAAAAGACTCACTGAGTAGAATACTCAAGTATATATACACAAAAACAGAGCTGGTAACATCTGTAGATGTAAGAAGCCAAGGTAACTGAAAGAATGATGGCTCAGTTATCAGGGCCACAGCTGGTGAATATCTTATCACCTTGTAGCTTGTCAGAAGTAGGCAGTTGCATTTCTTCACCTGGTTGATGTGGTAGTGGTGAACATATGACATACAGTGGTGGAGTTGGTCTTGCTTACGAGGTCCCCTGCAGGAGTTGATGGAAGCTACTCTCCAAACCACTGCCCACCAAGAGTTCTTCGCTGTGGCTGAAGGTTTGCCTTACATCCTTGAAACTACCAGCAGGATTCACCTGGTAGCCACATATGTGTGAAGATGTTGAACTTTGGCTGTTGTATTAAGCAAAAAAAAAAAAAAGGCAATCTGACATTATATTGATAAAAAAAAAGGGGGGGGGGCAGTCTTCTGACAAACACTACCATGGGGACTACAGTGAGCCATACCCATGGGCCAGGCTGAGCCTGTTTCTTACAGCAGAAGAGAGTAGGGCTGGCTGTTGGTCTTGATAGCTGCGTCATCACTTTAGCACAATCATCACACTAGAGCAACAAAGTGAAAAGAAAACTAGCTGAGATAATGATCTGAATAATGCACAGATGATCACCTAGAAGTAACATGCATAAATTCTGGTTAGTTTTGAAGAAGGTGAGTGGGTTTCGAGGGGCGCAGCATTTTCACAGCAACAGTAAGGCATTCCAACTTTTGGGTGATCTTTTGTATAATCCAGGGATTAAAAACCTTGCATTACCTCCCCCTGCTGGAGTGTGAACACATTCTCTCCCCTGGCATGGTCATCTTTCTTTCCCTCAGTTATTTTATTTTTTAGTATACATTTTGGAGAACATGGTAGTTCTGCCACTGCTGTTTACTGGGTTACCATATTACACTCATAAATCATCTTCCAGCATGAGATATTTCATTTTAAGCCTGTTAAAACATTGATGTAGTTCTCATATTCCTGTTAACACAGGATTAACTGTGCACAAAGTTGTAGTTACTTGTGTAGAATTTGAAGTAGTATTTTCTACTTATGCTTTTATTTTTATTTGTTTGTCTCTTATCTTCTTTTTTTTTTTGGGGGGGGGGGGGGAGGGTTGTCCTTCATGAAGGTGTTCTGCCAAAATATTGGGCTATCCTTACTTTTGCTTTAGAAGAATGAAAGTTCGCAGTGTTTTGCATGCAGATTTCTGGGGGGGAAATGTCTCTGAAATGTAGTTTCATAACGAAGTCAGCATTACAATGTTCTTGACTGAATTTTTTTTTTTCCTTGGTTTTTGCCTGAAACAGTTTTGTAGCCAAGTATTGATCTAGCTCTAGTTTTTGTGCTGGTGGGCTTGCCGACCCAGATCTGTGAATATCTTTTGGCTTTATCGCTGGTCGGGTTTGCCGTGTTCCCCCCACCCCTGGTGCTGTATACTGCTGTTGCTGCTTTCTGCTCATGAAGGGATGGAGCTATATAAGAAGCTTTAATTGTGGGTCAAGAAATGCTTGTTTTGGAACATGTGTACAGATAGACTCCTTTAAATAACAAATTGACGGACCAACCAGTGTGTATGCCAGGATCGGGTTTAATAATGTGTTGCCTTGTTGTAGTAACGCAGTTGTTCTTCCAGAGTTGCCAGTCATGGTCGTTCTCTTATTATTTTTTGTTTATCTTGTACCCAGAAGTCTTTGTTGACAGTCATGATCAGTCTCTTATTATTTTCTGTTTATCTCGTACCCAGAATTCTTTGTTGACAGTCATGGCCAGTCTCTTATTATTTTTTGTTTATCTCGTACCCAGAATTCTTTGTTGATGGTTATGGTCAGTCTCTTATTATTTTTTGTTTATCTCGTACCCAGAATTCTTTGTTGACAGTCATGGCCAGTCTCTTATTATTTTTTGTTTATCTCGTACCCAGAATTCTTTGTTGACAGTTATGATCAGTCTCTTATTATTTTTTGTTTATCTCGTACCCAGAAGTCTTTGTTGACAGTCATGGCCAGTCTCTTATTATTTTTTGTTTATCTCGTACCCAGAATTCTTTGTTGACAGTTATGATCAGTCTCTTATTATTTTTTGTTTATCTCGTACCCAGAATTCTTTGTTGACAGTCATGGCCAGTCTCTTATTATTTTTTGTTTATCTCGTACCCAGAATTCTTTGTTGACAGTCATGGTCAGTCTCTTATTTTTTTGTTTATCTCGTACCCAGAAGTCTTTGTTGACAGTCATGGCCAGTCTCTTATTATTTTTTGTTTATCTCGTACCCAGAATTCTTTGTTGACAGTTATGATCAGTCTCTTATTATTTTTTGTTTATCTCGTACCCAGAATTCTTTGTTGACAGTCATGGCCAGTCTCTTATTATTTTTTGTTTATCTCGTACCCAGAATTCTTTGTTGACAGTCATGGTCAGTCTCTTATTATTTTTATTTATATCCTACCCAGGATGCTTTGTTTACAGTTTTTCAAGGTTAGTTGTGAACACTTCACTCTGTGTACAGGCCTTTTCATTTCTGACTTACTGGAAATTTTAGCCTTCAAATAAATGGATGTTTTACTGGATACAATGTGGGAATGTTTAGCA
This sequence comes from Achatina immaculata, assembly GCA_009760885.1. NCBI lineage: Eukaryota > Metazoa > Mollusca > Gastropoda > Stylommatophora > Achatinidae > Lissachatina > Lissachatina immaculata. The sequence goes on along the minus strand of CM019710.1, from coordinate 26,319,962 downwards.
TAACTTTTGTTGTGTGTTAAGTGGATTGTGTGGACACAGAAGGAAAATGTGTATGAAAAAAAGTGAGAATATAAAATTTTTAAAAATACTTTTGCAGCCATTATTGAAGCAGACATGTTTCCTGCATCACAGAGGCTTGTGATGTGTGGAGTAAAAAAAAATCTAGCTTATTCTTAGTACCTTTGGTATTTTATAATAAAGGATGAGATGTGTAATTCTGGTGCTGGAGTTCAAAGGGTGCAGAAACACCTGACATGTCTGTGGGTGCAGAAACACCTGACATGTCTGTGGGTGCAGAAATACCTGACATGTCTGTGGGTGCAGAAATACCTGACATATCTGTGGGGTTGCTTTTTCCTGGTTTTCTGTCAGGGTTTATCCTTTGATACCTGTGACTTTTCCTGCATGGCACCCACAAGACAGCATGGCACATGTTGGAAAATGATAGTTGCTAACAGTAGCCTCTTAATCTTGTGCAGCTAACACTTTGCTCATAGAAATGGCACACTTCATTATAATTAGTGCTCAAATTTAACATGTTGATTGGGAAAGAAGAATAAAATCCATTTGTGTGTTGGTCCAAATATCACAAGAATCTTGGCATCAAAATTTGCATGTTTTGGGTCTGTTCTTGTAAAGTTAGTAATAAAAGTAGGTGGTGTTTATTGGTAAAGTCAGTAGTAAAATTAATTCATTGATATTTGAGAGAGTCAGAAGTAAACTTAGTTCATTGATATTTGAGAGAGTCAGAAGTAAACTTAGTTCATTGATATTTGAGAGAGTCAGAAGCAAACTTAGTTCATTGATATTTGAGAGAGTCAGAAGCAAACTTAGTTCATTGATATTTGAGAGAGTCAGAAGCAAACCTAGTTCACTGATATTTGAGAGAGTCAGTAGTTAAGCTTGTTAATTGTTATGTCTTAAGTTTTCTAAAAAAAAAAACAAACTGAATACATGTTAATTATGTTTGTTTATCTGATGCTTTGTATTGCACATCATCAGATAGAATAATAAGTATAGGTAGTGATTTTAACAATTGTTTGCATTCATTAGTTATATTTCATTTCCTTATTGCACATACTGCATGCGGTTGAAAGTCAGTCTATGCGATCTTGGTTTAACTTTAGTGAGAAAAAAATTCTTTCTACGTAGGCTGATTTGTCTTGTTTAAATGCTGGCAGTTTGTAAGTAAACGCTCCATTACAAGTGCTTAGAAGCAAAAGAAAGAAATGTTTATGTCATTTTTAACAGCATTTATTTTCTGTGATGCGTTAAAGTGCATGTCATACCATGTCCTCAGTACCCGATACTGTATGGATGTGTACGTAGATTTAAACGAAACCAGAGCATATGTGCATGTAACCACTGCTTGTTTAACCCAGCATACTTGTGCTTAAAATTCTCAACAACCAAACGGTGTCTCAAACATTTGTTGCTTATAGTTTCACCTTATGCTGTGTGAGGGAAAGACCTTATCATGTATCAGTTTGTACATGGTGAAATTTAATAAACAGTCCACATGAAAATATCAAGGAGAGATTTTCTTTATTTTTACAAAATTTTATTAAAGAAAATAATTAGTTACAGACTGCAGATATTTTTTTTCCAGATACCCTGTATTGTAAAGTTTAACTTACAGTCAGTTCATGCAAAATGCTTCCTAACCAACAGAATATATGTGGAACAAGACAGGCTCTCAGCAGAGTATCAGTCAGTTTACTTTAAGTTAGCTTGTCCACCTGAGGTTACTTTATGCTAGCTTGTCCACCCAAGGTTACTTTATGCTAGCTTGTCCACCCGAGGTTACTTTATGCTAGCTTGTCCACCCAAGGTTACTTTATGCTAGCTTGTCCACCCGAGGTTACTTTATGCTAGCTTGTCCACCTGAGTTTTCAGTGAATGTATATAACCCATATATAGATGTTGGCCAGTTTTATGTACTGGATTGATAAATGCTGACTGTTAGTTCACTTAAAGATTTCAGAAATTTACTTCATGAACTTTTTAAACATAAAGATAAATGATCTTAATTTGTAAAGGTCTTGAAGTTAAATGATTCATATTTCCATTTTGTGAACCTACATTAAAGGACCCATGAATGAGCTTCTCAAAATTTGCTTTATGAATTTATCTAAAGGATTCATAAATTTGCTTTATGATTTTATCCAAAGGATTCTTAAATTTGCTTTATGAATTTATCTAAAGGATTCTTAAATTTGCTTTATGATTTTATCCAAAGGATTCTTAAATTTGCTTTATGAATTTATCTAAAGGATTCTTAAATTTGCTTTATGAATTTATCTAAAGGATTCTTAAATTTGCTTTATGAATTTATCTAAAGGATTCATAAGTTTGCTTTATGAACTTAGCTAAAGGATTCATGAGTTTGCTTTATGAACATCTCTAAGCTAAAAGATTAGTGAAGTCACCATGTGAACTTCTCACAGTATAATGATTCATGAGTTCACTTCAGCTTTAATTAGTGAATTTTAGAAAATGTTACACATGTCCTGTAACTGCGTAATGAGGTATAATAAATTTTTATTGTTTCTTATTTTTGTTTTCATACACAGAAATTTAGAGGGCATTATCGAGTCTAACCCATTATCATTACCACCACGGAAAGCTTCAGGCTCTTCCCGCAGAGATAGTAACTCTTCCACCAGTTCTGCCATTGAGCGTAGAGGGCGCTTCTTGGCGGATGAAGACAGCAATAGTTCACCTGTTTTGCTAATTCGGTCTCGTACCAACAGCAGGCACGTCAAATCAACAATTGAAAATCTTGAGCAGGTCAATGATGATATATTTGAGTTGTGATTGCTAGCCAGACATAGATGACTCGTGCAGAAGAAAGTGAATACTATCAGGCATATCAGATTGACAGTGAAAGTTTCTGTGTTTTTCGTCTTTTTTTTTTTTTTTCTGAATTAGTTATTATGGATTCATTAATAATAGTAATGTTTAATATGTAGAAGGAAACGTCCAAGTCCTGTTTAAATCTTTATTTTCTTATCAAATGAAGAAACTGATGTGAACTTAAAAGCCTAGATTGTTTTGTTTTTGGGTTGTTTTTCTTTTTAAATCTTTGGGTCTGTTAGTTGTAACTGTTGATTTTGATGAAGATCTTGGAACACAAGCGTGGACTTGGACAGGGACCGGGCTTGTTGTGTTGCTGCATTTAATTTCCCCTATCAGACCACAAGCCTTGGGAAGACATTCTGAAGCCATCACACAACATTTGGCTTGGTGGAAGAGATGGTCGAGAGAAAGCAGGGCAGAGTCATGAGCTGCTTTGATTCACTGATACTGTTCCAGCTTTTTTAAAAAAAGATCTTGAAAAGGTTAAGCGGATGTTTATTGGACCATAGACCATTAATGGCTGTATAAGTTTTAAAACCTGTCCATTGTGTAAGGACTGATCACAGAATATGTAATATATATTTTCCTCCGATAGTGAGAATCTACTTTTTTATTGTGTGACTGGTAACCTTCCGTTGTTGTGTATCCAGCATGTTGAGCTCATATTGGTTGTGGCTGGCATTTGTTGTTATACATCAAAGATGTGTTCATTAATGTATGTTGAAGGACTGATGGAGTCATAGGTCAGTGACTCCCAACCTTTTTACATCCATGGGCCACTTTTCCAGTGACATATAAGTTGGTGACCACCACCGTGTATGAAATATTGCAATACCATAAAACAAGTGATTGTTTTTATTCTTCAGATAGCACTTAATACCAAACTGATAACCTAACTGCTGGTCACCTGATAATCCAGTGGTTCAGAACCACTGCTAGGTTGTCTTGTATTCATTTTTTATGAGTAAAGCTATAATTTTTGGTTTGAATAGTCATCATCACCTTCCTTCAGCTTCCTAGTGAAGGGCAGGCTGCACTGAACATTCAGCAGACAGTAGATTACTTGTTGATGACTGGATTCTTTCCAACAGAGCATTGCCATTTGACGCATTCCAGTTTTTTTTGTCAAAACAAGGGTTTTCATTCACGTTCACATAATGTGATGTTCAGCGCATTCTGGGTTTAAAAGTACGGTTGTTGTTTCTTGTTCACATAATGTCCTGACATTTTCCACATTCTGGCTTGAAAATAAGATTGATGGGGCATCAGACATGAAGTTTTAGAGAAACATAATTCCCAGATCTCACAGAACAGAGTGTCTCGTGAAGAAACAGTGAAGTACATACATCCAGCAGAAACAGACTTGCAGTACATCGGCTTGGAACAGGAGGAAAAAATGTTCTCGGAGTAGCAGCGCAAAAAGTGGTCTAGGGAGAGAATTGTAAGTTACCCATTTCTGTAGGTTTGCTACCGGAAATCTGAGAATGAGTCATATAGTGATCACTACTCATAAACAAGAACCTCTGTTTTTGTGTGTGTGCATGTGTCATTTTTACACCAGTAAAGTTTCTACTGTACTGGAAGCCACTTGAAAAAAAAAAAACACATACAGAAATTATTATTGTAATGATTAGAATACATCAACAAACTGTCAAGGAAAACTGAATCATGTAAGGCAAACTTCATTTGAATGCAAAAAAAGAAAAATTGTGCAATGCTGCTGAACAGAAAGTTGTTAATACTGTGTATGCCCGCCTCACACATTGAACGTGGCTGAAACCAAATAAGCCTAGACCCTTCCAGACATTGAAGAACATCAAAAGGAATTGCATCCAGTGCGCGTTTATCAAGTACATTTTTTTCTTTAACGTTATGTATACATATCATTACATCATGCTCAAAGGTTTTCCCTACTCCGTGGTGATAGTGAGGGCATTGACTGCCATGTGTATAGATTAGAATTGTGAGAGAACTCATATATTTATCTCATTTTGGAGGCAGTCTCATTTGTAGTATAGACCAGTATTATATGGAGAAACTGACTTCCCTTAGATAACTGCACTTCATTTTTGATTGTATTTATCACAAACCTACCTATTTCCGGTAAATGTGCTTGTGATATGCAAGGGTTTTACTGTGTTGAACTCTCTACAACGTTTGCACTTGATTGTTTCTCATACTTAATTCAGACACTTCCTGCATTCCTGTGTGTCAGGCTCAGGCGTATACACCTTGTATATATATATACACACACACACACTTTTTTAATTAACACATATGTTTTACAAAGATAGCCATGTATGTTGTTAACTCTAGTGTACCTCACCCTACAGGAGTAAGCTCTTTGTTTCTAGAGACTTCATCTGTCTCCCAGAGAGTGGCCTATGGAGAAGAAATGGTTTTTGTTTAAAAAAAAAAATTCCTAGCTTAAACCTACAACCTTGTGCTCAGTTTATATATTTTAAATATTGGTTATAGCAATAATAGACAAACTTCACTCATTCCTTACATAATGTTCCAGCTGTGGATCTTTTTATTTTAAATGTGTGTTTTCCCTGGCAGTCTCTGAGAAACTGGAGGAAGACTTCAGAGAATCAGAATTAGCCAGTTAATACTTGCCAGAGAAAGATGGCTAGTCTTCTTTGTATGTGTTTTCCCCTCAGTGAGACATTGGTTGTGTTATGTCACGGTCTGCAGCTTCTGCCGCAGGACATCTGGCTCCGACCTGGGTCATTTTTAGGACGGAGTTTGCCTTCCCATTTCATTCCATACTTGCTCGGCAGACCAGGGGGCAGTGCCTGGAGATATGTGACATTCACAGCTTTTGGCACAATATGGGGTGGGGGGGGGGGGGGTGTTCCAGCATATGGCGGGATTTGAACCATCAGTCCTGTGTTTAGTAACTGAACATTAAACATCAGAACTACCAGTTTTCTGCTGTTATCGGGGGAAAAAAAAAGGTAAACTACACAATAATCTGGTGTTACAATATATAAGAAAATACGGCCACTAACACCATATCCCTATGTGCCTCTAAGGCATGACAGGATTACCTTTACCTTTTTTTTTTTTTTTACAATATATTCATTATTTTATGTGATAATACTGTGTATTGCTGCCGTATTTTTAAAATGAGTGATTATAATGTAGGGGTTTTTAATTTTCAAAGGTTTAATGTAAGGGGCCATTTTTTTCCAGTAGAGAAATGTATAGCAACATGTTTCAGCAAGTACATTTGTCTTAGATTTGATTTGTACAAGTGGTTGATCTTTGTCTTGGTGAGAAACAATTAAAATGATATTTACTTTAGAATGTTGTGCTTTGTTTTGGTTTGCTTTAGAATGTTGTGCTCTGTTTTGGTTTGCTTTAGAATGTTGTGCTGCGTTTTGTCTAAGATGATTTTTTTTTCCTGTAATGAAATTTCAGGAAAAGTTGTGGCATAGTGATTAGAGTGTTTGTGTCTGACACAGAGGTTTGTGGTTCACATCTGGTCAGAGATGACCAGTCAACTAGCTGTGAAAGTGGGTCCTTGACCTCTTCTGGAGCTGAGAAAGGAAAGGAAGGCAGATGCCTCTACTATGGTGCCAGGTGAAGAAAGATCTACCCCCAGGTGTTTTTTGTTTGCATGATAGGACTGTTCTTCAGTTGATCATGTTAGTGTGGTTATCTGCATCAGTGAAACTGGTCAAATGAGGCACGGCTTGCTGTGGCCCCCAAAGGTGGTGAAGTCTACTGGTCAAATGGGGCAAGGCTTGCTGTGGCCCCCAAAGGTGGTGTAGTCTACTGGTCAAATGGGGCAAGGCTTGCTGTGGCCCCCAAATGTGGTGGAGTCTACTGGTCAAATGAGGCAAGGCTTGCTGTGGCCCCCAAGGGTGGTGAAGTCTACTGGTCAAATGAGGCAAGGTTTGCTGTGGCTCCCAAGGGTGGTGGAGTCTACTGGTCAAATGAGGCAAGGCTTGCTGTGGCCCCCATGGGTGGTGAAGTATACTGGTCAAATGAGGCAAGGCTTGCTGTGGCCCCCAAGGGTGGTGAAGTCTACTGGTCAAATGAGGTAAGGTTTGCTGTGGCCCCCAAGGGTGGTGGAGTCTATCAAGAAGCTTGATTTTTGGGTCTGTTATGGGTCTTCAGGCTAGCCAACTTAAACCACAGCCAATTCAATATGATGCTCATTTCCCATCTTCATATCTTCACCTGCTAACATCACATTCATGTCTTCACCTGCCAACAACATATTCATTAGTCAGCAGTTGCCTGTCCTTAGGCGAAAGAGGATGGTTTGCTGATGTCTTTGTAGCTGGTGTATTGGATATGGTTCGTTGTTGCATTTCAGTTTCTTTTTCCATTCAGATCTGCACTGGTTACGGATTATTTACTGAGACACCTGCATCAACTCAAAATGTCTCACACAGAAGAGTGTCCATGTGGCAGTGGAGTCCAGACTCCAGAACATATCTTACAAGAGTGCCCAAACCATGCAGACCTGAGGCATGAAACATGACCAGAGGACAAAAGCTTTGGGGGTCCTATCAAGATCTGGAGAGGACTGCAGGCTTTGCCACGTCGACAAGGACCAGAATCTGAAGTGACCAACAACCCCGAATGTCTTCACCTGCTAACAACATCATGTCTTCATAACATCTTATTCTCTGTTCCAGGGAATATACATCAACTCTGTTAACTGGCTCAGTCAACTGTTAACTGGCTCAGTCAACTCTGTTAACTGACTCAGTCAACTTTGTTAACTGGCTCAGTCAACTCTGTTAACTGACTCAGACAATGTCCAGACATTAGCAGCACTCATCATCAGTACATCTGATGTTAACCAAGTTTTCAGAATTTTGTTATAAATGGATCTTCGTATACCATCCTACGAACTGGGAACTTATGTTCTCTGAAACCCATGTATTATGGTGTATGGGAAGTGTTTTCCCTTGGACAGTGATGGACTGAGCAATCAGTGCCTGGCATGACCTGTGGTATTTTGCAGGACAGTGCTCACAGTCAGGCACTGGTGGTGGTGGTGGGGGGAACCAACAACCCTGTTTTTCCCCTCTTATAAAATTCAGGGAAACACTCCTCCCATGTTTAAAAAAGGGGTCCAATTTGGCTGTCTATGGCCCTGCTCATGGTCTGCAGTCAGCCTGGTGTGGTGGCCTTGATGCAGCTCTGCTGAATACTCTTTGCTGGGCCTATCTTTCTGATGTAGACTGGGCTATTCTTCACAATGTTGTTGGGTCATAAAAATCAAGTGATCATTTTAAAAAAAAGAGGTTTAGTCAGTTAGTTGATGGATTATTCTCATTGTACATCGAACAATTAATCCATAATTGATTTGATCCCATCTTCAATATTTTCACTAGTGTTTGATGGCAGAATATACCAGTTCTTTGTTGATTAACCACTCCATGTTTGGCATTATGTTCCAGCAATCTGTTCATGGTTGAAGATTCTTAACAAGGTTTACAGTGACTTAAAGTCCTCAGCTTGTAACAAGATGCTGACTCTTAACACCATGTATAGGAGATCGAGTCTTGACGCATTCGTCTGTGAGGGGAGCATGTTGATGATGACGCTATCCAGTTTCTGTATCATTTGTTTACATCCATCTTTGTTTCATTTGCTAGTAGATCAGCTTCTGGTAACATGGTTATTACCTTTGTGGCTGTAAATCTAGATCTGCAGTGTGCTGCAGGCAGGAACGAGCCCCTAACCTTGGATACCGGCAGTCTCGTCGAGTCCATAGTTGATAGGCCTGCGTGTCCAATTCTTAACCCTTTTGAAATAACGATCAATCAATCATAGCATTTCTGTACCAACAGGTGAGAGACGCCAAGACCAATCGTTTAGAACCAGGCAAGGCAAAACGAAGTTCACGAAGTTACAGGTAATACAGAATGTATTTGAGCGTCATGGATTCCAGTGTTTCTAAGGATAACAAACGCACAAAAATGGCCCATCATAATACTAGGACTCAGCACTGTTCTCGCCCCTCGATATTGTAACTCTTTATTGTTCAAAGATAACATTTTTTTTTCTTCGCTCTCTCGTTCACGGGTCCGCGGGATGTAAGCTTCTGCCAGTTTGTAATTTCACAGCCAAAGATCAAATTTTGGGAGAAAACATCTGTTAATACGAAAATACAGAGGGAAATACGATGCATTTTTGGGGTGGGGTGGGGTAGGGGAGGGGGGAAGAATGTGAAACGGAAATTAAATTAAACGAGGGCATTCTGAATACTTCTTCTACCAGCATTTTTCGATCGAATAATAATAATAATAATCAACCAAAATGCAATATAAAATTAAGAGTTAGTTATTTTTGCTGTCCAGGGAACTTGCAACATTCTTCTAATAAACCACATCTCTACTGCTTCCAATGATTTTTGTGCAGACTTGCCTATTGTCCATGATTCACTTTCACATAACAAGATGGGTTCAATATAGCATTTTAGGACTCGTTTTCTAACATTCATTGATAAGAATGTGTTGCCTAATGAAGAATGTATGAGAAGAGCTGGAGAGACAAAAAAATCTTGTTAAAAAATAAAGAGAGAGACAATGTTCATTCACAGGACATGCAATGAGAAGAGGGGACACTGAAAATATTATAACAACAGGAAAAATAGAAGGAAGAAGAGCCAGGAGAAGACTGAGAGAAATGATACTGGACAGTCTGACGGGATGGTGTGAGAGGAGATCACCAACTGAGCTGATGGCCTGCATGAAAGATCGTGTGCTCTGGAGAAGCGTAATAGCCAACGCCAATACATGATGATGATAATGATGATGAAAGAGTGCTAGGAGAAATAAGTTGACAAAACAGGGAATGTCTAACAAAAACAAATGTAGAAAAGAATGTAATTAAATCCTTAATAAAATGACAGTCATCATTCACTGGACATATATTAGGAAGGCTTGCAAACATAACAACAGAAAAGATAAACAGGAAGAGAAGCAAGGAAAGATCAAGAGGAAAAAAAAACCATGGACAGTCTAACGTAATGGCACAATAAAAAAATCGGCAACCTAGCAGATGGAAAATAACAAGGAGCAAGATCTGCTGAGAAACATGACCGCCATCGCATACATGAACATGATGATGATGATGACGATGATAAAATGTAGATGTTGTGAAGAGCGTACATGTTCCAACGTAAAAAAAGGAAACAAACAAGTGCTAGATACATTAAAACTGAGGAGAGAATTAATGGAAAAAAATGTAAGAACCCAACTTTCATCATCATCATCATCATTTTCTTCATGTATAAACTAGGAAAAATGTAAGAATAGCTTTATTACTTAACGATCGCAAAGTTGTGACGTTTCAGCGTTAGCCTTAATCATACAAAAACATACAGGATGAAGAATTAGAGAGGGGAAATAAAGTATAGATTCACATGAATCCTGTGTTTAAAAAAATAAAATGAATAGAGCACTTCATTCATTTGCATGTCCCTTGCGGAACTTTGCCTCCCTAACAGCATTCCTGTAGGCCTTTTGGTTGTGAGCAAGATGGCCTGCTGCTGCTGCATCCATTTGCAGATCATCAACGATGTCTTGCAGCCATCTTCGCCTTGGTCTTCCTCTCTTTCTTTTTCCCATTATGTACCCTTCCAATACGGTCTTCTCTAGATAATCATGACGTTTAATGTGTCCAAAATATTTCAGTTTTCTCTCTTTAATTCTCTTTACTAGCTAGCCTTCTTCAATATATAGAGCACTTAGCTTGGAAGAATATGTAGATTGTCCGACGTTAATTTAGAAATGCCTTGAAAAAAATATGGAGTGCCTCCGACATACGTACAGAAATTTTCTTCAATCTCCATAGAACTGCCAGTTGGTGTTTTTTCCCCCCAAAGATTGCAGTGAGGATGTCGAGGTATAGCTGACCAAGACCCTGTCACATCTATCCGTTGGTACTCCCTGGTCTACCCTCGCAAACGGAGCATTGCTTTTTAGTTTCTCTCGTGAATCAAATTTTTAAAAAATCTATAGAATGAAACATTTTCCAAAAGTGAACTATCTGTGATGATTTGAGGCAGCCATGTTTAGTTGTTTCGCTTCATACAGTTAGAGCAGTTTGCCTATCATATAAGAAGATAAAATCTAGGGAAAAGAGTAAGGGGAATGCAATGATACAGAGATGTGAACAATAAGAAGGCAAGGATAGATTTCTATGTGAGATCATGTGACAGAACATGTTGAAGATCCATTGAAACTGATCTTCCCTGCCGAGTTGACTCAGGATGAAAATGTCATTATTAAAAGAAACACTTAATGTATAACAATTACATTTAAATGCATTATATCTACTTTGTTGATATTTTGCGTACTTATAATAAATTTAATTATCAAAATATTTGAATCACTTGTCATTTCTTTGGAAACATTGAACATATATATAAATATGCAACACCGAGGCGTAAAAGTCTGGCTTAAAGGCATAATGTACAGGATCAAAATGGCGGTGTTATTTTGAGGATCTGGTAATTTCTAACGTTGTGACACTGGATCTTATGCTGTAGATACGAATACAGGTTTGTGACATGCTGCTATTGTTTGCAGTAAATAGTAGGTACAACTCTGTACGTGCGTTGATTATGTCAGCGTGTACGGTCCTGTGTATAAATAACTCAATTCTTTTGTAAGACCAGCATTTTTTTCTCTCTGCATGTGTTTCTGAGAATGCATTTCCCAATGTTGGTGTTGCCATTCTAACTCAGTAGCATTGCAGGAAGTGTAAAATGGATTATAGCTGTAAATTTTACTGTGTTTAAAATTTTGACGTTCTGGTGTAGAGTCGTGTTGGAGATTACAGTATTTTGACCGATGAGCTGTTTGATAACAGATACTGGATTGGGCATTACGCCCTCATGTTGGCCGCAGAGTAGACAATTCCAGCACGTACGATGTGACACGACATCTGTGCGCAGAGTAAAAGAGCAAGGAGTAAATTGTGGTGATGCTGGGGGTGAAGAGAGAATGAAAGATGTGAGATCCTGACGGTTAGGACATTACTATAACCATCATCTTCTTCAATGACCCTGGAACTGCCACCTGGTGTTCTTGCAGTCAGTGCAGTGAAGATATTGAGGTATAGTATCATGTCGGCTTGGGGCGGGTTATGGCGGCTATTTTTTAAAAAAGTCTTTGAGTGAAGCCAAAGGGCCAGTGGTGGAGTAGCTATTTGTCTGAACAGGCTTAAAGCCCAGGATACCTGCAGGGAAAGGGGCCCAGGTAATAAAGAGTGGGGGGGGGGGGGCGGGGACAAGCTACAAATTGAGATTATTGATTCATTTATAACTATTTTTGCTGCTTTAGCACTTTATTTTATCCAAAAGAGTCATGTATCAGTTGTGCTTGGTCTGTGCAGTACAGTCATATAGCAATAGTAGAGATTACAACCAGTGGGATATCAGGGCATACTACATGGTATAAGGTAGAAAGTCGTCCCCCCCCCCCCCCGAAGGGGGAGAAGGCCTTGCTAAGTTTAGCCTGGGGTCCTCAGCGGTGGTTAATCTAGCGCTGTTAAGTGGACAAGATAACTAAGTTAATACAGAGCCGATGTCATCATGTTGATGTGCATTGAGGGATATAGCAAGGTTAAAAAAAAAAAGGTAAAGGTAATCCTGTCATGCCTTATAGGCACATAAGGATATGATGTTAGTGCCCATATTGACATGGGAGAAAGTGCAGATTGTTTCGAGTAGCTGACCAACAAAAATTCCTCTTTACTTTACTTTTTATTTTACTTTATCCTACTTTACTTACGTAATCTACTACAAAAAAACTGACAACAGGATTATTTTGTGACGAAGCAGGGGAAAAAAGGCACATCTAATATATATTGAAGAAAGTGTTGAGAGAATGTAATATGCATCAGAGAAAGTGATAACTCTTCCCGTGCCACAGGAAGAAACACGGACGTTCAGTTGGGTGCCAGAGTAAAAGCGCGGGTCTTGATATGTTAGGAGGTATAGTTGTAAAATGGAATGGAAAACAGTCTTTACATGTACTTCTGTGTACTTATTATGTTTCAAAGTATAATTAAATGTATGAAAATTTCATAAATGCAGAGTTTTTTAGGAAAAAAGAACTAATGTGATGTTTTTAGACAATGATTGTGCCCAGCTCACCATCGGCTAGGTCTAGATCTGCACTACTTACCATCTGAGATGTCTAGATCTACTTGTCGATCTCGTATTGTGATTCTATGTTGTATTCTCGCTAAATTAATGTCTGAAATAACCTCCTAACTACTTCTCCAGTCGTCTAATATGCCTAGATCAACTTGGGATACATTCAAGAGCAGTGGGGTAGTCACAGGCCATGTCCATACCCCATATCTACATCATTAAAAATTGAAAATTTTCTGTTTCTCTTCCTTTTTTCTCGCTCAGCATCACTCGTAACTGAACACTCTTTCACCATTTTGAAAAGTGTCACTGGAAACGTGGACGAAATGTGTACAATCTAAATGTTACACCGGTTCTTTTATTGAAACAAACCAAGATCGCTGTACCGACCATTGGCATAAATCGGGAAACCAGAAGGGTCGCTACAGTGACCAGTGGCACGGGAAGAGATAAATTCAGCTTAGCCAAGGAAAAAAGGATTACTGTATTTAGATACCATAAGGAAGTCATATGAGATCAAAATCTGACCAATACAGAAAAATTAGATCAAGCAGCTTTTACCAGTCCAAATCCATGTGCTGCTTGTAAGTTTATGGTAGACATTTTGCTGAAGGACATGACCTACTTATGAGAATCCCAGGGAGTTTATATGCTCAGTACAAGAGCCTTTCCATGACAAGGTTTACCTGGACATAAAATATCTTGGTTTTATTGTTAGTGCACTCATTTCTTACGTGCACCTGAGTAGTGAAGTTGTTAGTGCACTAGACTCATGCTAAGGTTGGTGATGACCTGGAAGTACAGTAGAGAGTAATGTGGTCAGTAGCATGCCTAGGAACTTTTACTTTCTCAGCTTCAGGAGTCAGGCTCTGCTCCTGAATTTCAGTCACCAGCTTTGGTCATGAGAGGTGAGTAGAGAAAGGTAAAGATGGCCATAACATGCCTCAGAGGCACCTGGAGGATATGGTGTTATGTGTCCATATTTTCCTTGACCAGCTGCTACACTAGAGGGCGATGTGGTCAGTGTCATGCCTGACCACTTGTACTTCCCAGCCAAGAGAAGTCAGGTACTCATTGGTGACTGAGACGCCTCCAGCCAAGAGAAGTCAGGTACTCATTAGTGACTGAGACGCCTCCAGCCAAGAGAAGTCAGGTACTCATTAGTGACTGAGGTTCCCCCAGCCAAGAGAAGTGAGGTATTCATTGGTGACTGAGGTGCCCCCAGCCAAGAGAAGTCAGGTATTCATTGGTGACTGAGGTGCCCACAGCCAAGAGAAGTCAGGTACTCATTGGTGACTGAGGCGCCCCCAGCCAAGAGAAGTCAGGTACTCTTTGGTGACTGAGGTGCCCACAGCCAAGAGAAGTCAGGTACTCATTGGTGACTGAGGTGCCCCCAGCCAAGAGAAGTGAGGTATTCATTGGTGACTGAGGTGCCCCCAGCCAAGAGAAGTCAGGTATTCATTGGTGACTGAGGTGCCCACAGCCAAGAGACGTCAGGTATTCATTGGTGACTGAGGTGCCCACAGCCAAGAGAAGTCAGGTACTAATTGGTGACTGAGGTGCCCACAGCCAAGAGAAGTCAGGTACTCATTGGTGACTGAGGTGCCTCCAGCCAAGAGAAGTCAGGTACCCATTCTTACAGGTATGTGACTGAAGTGCTCCCAGCCAAGAGAAGTCAGGTACTCATTTCTACAGATAGGTGACTGAGGTGCCCCCAGCCAAGAGAAGTCAGGTACCCATTCTTACAGGTATGTGACTGAAGTGCTCCCAGCCAAGAGCTCAGACACAGGAAGATCCACCACATATTATCTTCCACAATATGTACACATGTTAAAATACATTTTAGTTTTACTGATGCACACTTCCACTGTGTTTTTTTCACAGATACAGAAAGCAAAGATCTTGAGTGGAACATTTAGTGTGCTCTGTGTAGCTTTGTAACAACCATATCAAGAGCAGCCTATCTTGAAAATGGCAGAGCAGTACAAACCAGGAGACAAGATATTTGCCAAAATGAAGGGTTACCCTCATTGGCCTGCAAGGGTGAGAGTTGTAGATTGTTGGATAGAGCTTGTGTTGATGGTTATCTTCATTGTCCTGCAGGGTAAGAGTTGTAGATTGTTGGATAGAGCTTGTGTTGATGGTTATCTTCATTGTCCTGCAGGGTAAGAGTTGTAGATTGTTGGATAGAGCTTGTGTTGATGGTTATCTTCATTGTCCTGCAGGGTAAGAGTTGTAGATTGTTGGATAGAGCTTGTGTTGATGGTTATCTTCATTGTCCTGTAAGGTGAGAGTTGTAGATTGTTGATTAGTTTATATTGAAGGTTATCTTCATTGTCCTATAAGGTGAAAGTTGGAGAATGTTGGGTAGAGTTTGTGTTTTTGTTGCTGTCTTTTAGCTTCAGTTTGCTCTCATGTGCTGTATGTATGGACATATTATATGCTGTATGTATGGACATATTAATTGCTGTATGTATGGACATCTCATGTGGATTACTTCCCATCTTATGAGAGCTTTTGTGTGACATGTGCTGCTTAAGACTGACCAGAGATTGCAGTTCTTATCTCCTAACAGATGGAAGTGAAGATGATTGTCCTACTTGTAGTGATGGCAGAACTATCAGGGCCAGCTAACCATGGCCAGCCAAGACCCTTTCCCGTCTTTCCATTGGGTTTACCAGTAACAGGGTTAACCTGACCAACTTTACAGTCTCTATGGTGGTGGAGTCTATTGAGAAGCATTTTTAGCTTCACGTCCGGTTGGCAGTTGAGTCACTGTAACCCACTCCCTGTTCAGCACATTACATTATCTTCACTGCATCAGCACCTTCACTGCATCAACACCTTCACTACATCAACACCTTCAAAGCATCAACACCTTCACTGCATCAACACCTTCACTACATCAACACCTTCACTTCTTCAGCATCTTCACTGCACCAACACCTTCACTGTATCAATACATTCACTGTATCAGCACCTTCATTGTATCTATAACATATGTAAAGGTGTGCACTATCATATTATTGATGAAGTCGAAGTTCTTTGTTCTTTGATAGAACACATAAAGGTTTCATGAACATTACCACTTCACTAGTCAGAGCAAGTCCGATGGACTGTTCACTGCATTATTTAATTCTGACAAATAAGTTCAAGATGTGTTGTCGACAACATCACTTGGATTGAATCACTTAATCATTTGTTCACAATATCTCAAAAACTCTATCATATTCTACTTGCTGCATTTTGGCAATGTTTTCAACTTCACAGTATTCTACACTTGATACTAGAACATTTCCTAGCTCAGCATTATATCAGAACTACAACACATGGTCAACAACTACACAGTTAAAACACTGTACTTGAAGTTCCAAAAGTATCAATTCTTCATAATCACTTGAAACACATCTTCAATCTGTCCTAAAACTCTCTCTCTCTCTCTCTGAACCTTAAGTGCCCAGGGCACATGGGGCTTCTGCAAGGGTTTTCCACAAATGCCTTTCCTTCGCCTTTTTTTCTGCTCTTGCCCAGGTGAGCCCTCTATTGCTCAACATCCTTTCTGTTGTTCTTCTCCATGTCTCTTTTGGTCTACCCTTACTTCTGTTCCCCTGTGTGTCCATCTTAGTGCTATTTTTGGTAGTGAGTTGTCAGTCATTCGAAGCACATGTCCCAACCATCACCAGCATCTTTCCTCAATAATTGTTGTCAGTCTGTCCTAAAACTACTTCTGCAAAACTGCTTTTCCTGAGTATCTATTGCTCTACTTGTCCATCTGTTGTTACCTACATCTTCTTTCTCTCTCGTGTCTTCTCTGATTTGTGTTCACCTGCTGTTCTTCTCTGATTGTCTGTCCTTCTCTTGTCTGGACTGGTCTCAGTTCTCTGATTGTCTGTCCTTCTCTTCTTCTCTTGTCTGGACTGGTCTCAGTTCACTGACCGTCCTTGTTCCTCTGTCTTCGGGGCTCCGTCCTCTGTCTACACTCTCCTGTACTTCCGTACTTCTTCGTCCTCTGATTGTCTATTCTTCCGTCTTCAGCCCCCTCCTCAGTCTCCTCTCTTTTGTACTTCCGTGTCTCTTCCTCCTCTTCTTTCTCTCTACTCACCTTTTTATCTTCAACTCCAGCTTGATAGATTAACCAGTAAGTATTTTGGCTCCACCCTTCAGATGTCCACTGGTTCCCATGAGCGTTCTGATTCAAACTGCCCAGTGACTTATGTGTCATAAGTCAAATGTCCAATAGGCCGCGCCTCTAAATATTTAATTGGTCAGCTGGTCGAGTTGGTTGCTCCTTTATTTAAAAACAGTGTGCAATAGCGTCCTAATAGCGTCATAACGTGTGTCAACTCCATCTATACAGTTGTCATTCACCTAAGTAAATCTTGCACTTTCATGTCAGAGGTTTTATTATGTCCTCGCTTTTCATTGTGTCTGCCTTTTCTGTTCGTCTTTTCTATTTTGTTTACACATGTCAGTGTCCAGTCACCGGTTTGTTATCACTGGACTATCCTACTTTCTGGTGTCCTGTCCTTTGTAATACCTATATCTCAGCGTCACTGAGTCTCATCTTTTTCTGTTCATTGTTTCTACTGTTTACTTTTGTCTGCGTCTTGATCTAGTGTCATGGAAGTTTTATACCTTTCTCTTCCTTTCCTACCTACTTTTCTCTGTTGCTGTTCGATGTTACTATTTTGTTTACAGTATATTTTCATAATCATATTCATTAAATATAATAATAACAACTATAATCATTACTTACAAGGCAATGCTACATATCAACACCTTCACTATATCAGCACCTTCACTGTATCAACACCTTCACTGTATCAGCACCTTCACTGCATCAGCTGCAGAGAACATCCAAGGAGATAGAAGAAGAAAAAGCTCCTGGTAGAGCTGTTTCTTATAAAGATGCTGAGAAAGCACGTAATAAATGATTTACTAAAACTGCTGGTTACATATACCAGATAGGTCAGTTAGTCTGATGCTCATTAATTTATTTCATATCTCATATTCAGCTTAAGTAAATAGTTGTACTGTCAGAAAGTTCAGATTTTTAAAACCGATAGTTGAACTTATTATTTTTTCTTTTTTCAGATTGATCATTTACATGATGAATCAATCAAACCGCCAAAGGGGAAATACCCAATATTCTTCTATGGAACACATGAAACGTAAGGGACTGGTCCATCTTTTGTTCAGAATTTTGTTTCAGATGGTCATGAGAGCATGTTCTGAAATAATGGCATATTGGTACAAGATTTTTAGTTTGTGACGGGCTGAAAGTCTTCTTTATACTCCTGTGTTTGTGCTTTAAGGTTGTATTAGAACAGTGGTTTCCAGACTTTTTTGGGCTGCTACTGCCTTGCCTTCCAGGTAACCTCCCCAGAGCCCCTCCCTTAACATTTTGCTCATTTTATTCTTATGCCCTATGCCACACACTTTTACCATTCCTCCTTGGATCCTCCCCATTTATTTTGAGAACCACTGTACTAGAGTGGCCAGAATTTTATTTCCTGACCCAAGGGATAGAACGTTGCCAATTTCCATGAATTTGTGGAAACCTGTGACAGTGGATAATGGGATTTGTTGAGGTGTCAGGCGTTTGGATATGAAAAATGCAGAAAGAAGAAAAAGATCCTGATAGCTGTGTTACAGATTCAAGAGTTGGAACCAATTCTGGACGGAGTCATGAGTCATTGGAGGTGTACATTTGATGAAAGAGTCAGAGCTGGAGAGTAGAAAAAAAAATAGAGGGCTCATGGTGAGAGAAAGTTTAGGACAGAGTTGAAATTATCAGTGATATAATGTTTATAAACAACAGTAAAATATAAGAATCAGCGTGGAAGGTATGGGGTACTTGTTCCGCATTTTTCCTAAAAAAAAAGCTTTATATGTTAATTTCTCTTTTAAATTACTTTTTTTTTTGTAAATGCAGAATCAGAAGAATCAGAGTAGAAAATACATGATTTCTAGCAAATAGAGGTATACAAGAAAGGAGCACAGGTATATAAACCTAGACTAGAATTGACATTAATTTTGTCCTGACATCTCATCTTATGGCAGTTAGTGGAGTGTGCAAGACTTTTTTTTCAGTTGTTCTGTACCTCTGCGCTTATTTGTTGCCGATGAGTGGATTTGGTGGTAGGGGTGGAGGGGGGAGGATTACAGAGTTAGCACACCAGGTCTTAAGCTCTGACTGTCGTGTTTTTCTTCTGCCCTACTCCAACTCCGGTATATTTCTGCTGACTCTGTGTTTCTCCTGTCTGAATTCTTCACTCTGAAAATTTTGTTTATTCATTCCTTCATCAGTGGTACTTTTCTACTAACTCTGTCCAGAAGTTTCTGCTGACACATGAGTTCTCTGTATTTCTTATGACTGACTCATCATTGTCATAAATGGTACATTTCTACTGACTCTGTCCGAAAGTTTCTGCTGACTCTTGAGTTCTCTATATTTCTTATCTCTGGCTCATCATCATCATAAATGATAAATTTTACTGAGTTCAGTTCCATCCAAACTTGTTCTGACTTGTTTGCGGCTGTTTCCAGTGAGATCTGAGTGTGCTGTGTAGCTCATGAGACGAAGCTGCCGAACTAGCAAAAGAAAAGAATAGGAAGAGTCAAGAGTCATAGGGCACCTGAAAGGGTTTTGTGAAGTTTCCAGTAGCTGGGTGTGTCATCTTCGTTGTTGGCTCTCAAGAGGGCGTTGATTGAGCCGTGTCATCATTATGTTTCTAGTACTCCAACACATCTGATTTCTGCTCGGTTTGTTTTTTAAGACCACATTTTTCTTTCTGCTTCAGTTCCTGTTCATTCATGCAGATGACTGTTTCTAGAGGCACTACTGAGGGGTAGAATATGGTCTCACCAGCCCCAGCACAAGCTGTCAGCTGTGGGTTGGTAGTTGCTGTGTCATTTAGTTTAAAAACTATTGTTCCCCTCTCCTAAGTATGTGAATACATGCCCATTCATGACAGTGTTTTTTTTTTTGCTCTTCTTTCAGGGCTTTCCTGGGGACAAAAGACATTTTTCCTTACGAGAAGTACAAGGACAAATACCACAAGCCAAATAACAGGACAGCATTCAACGCAGGACTGTGGGAGATTATAAACAATCCTGATGTTATTTTCCATCCCATGGTCAGTTTGATGGGCTGTATTTTGTTGTCAGAATGTTGTTGAGGCATCTGTAAAGATGATGTTCTCAAGCTTGTTTGTATATCTGTAACCTTTACATAAATAAAGTGTTATAGAATTGCGAATTTGAACTGTGAAGCACTTGGTGCTATGTTAAAGTGTATGGACAGAGAAAAAAGTTGCAAGTTCAAACTTAGGCTGATAAATTTATTTATTTTTTTTTAAGCTCTCTGATCTTCTTCTTCTTCGTTCGCATAAGCTCTCTGATAAATTTATTTATTTTTTTTAAGCTCCCTCTCTCTCTCTCTCTCTCTGTGTCTCACCTGATTAAATTTAGCCCAAAGAGCAGCCAACGCTTGAACAACATAAGTCTTCCAAAACCTGGACTTGATCTTTACAAGAAAGCTTTAGTTATTCTGCTGCTCATCTTTGGAATACCCTCCCATCCTGTATAAAAAATATAAATTATACTCCTTCCTACAACTGCAAAGTTTCCCAATATCTATTTGATGTCAACTACATGCCTCCATGAATCATAAAACTTAAAAGTTATCTTAAACTGCTCTTACAGACACCGAATACAGTTAGTTTATTCTGAATAGTCCTGAAATTTTTGTTCAGTAGATAGTCATTTATATATATATGTAGTTACTTCTGTGCTGAGTGAATGGATAAGAGCTTGACGTAAATGTTTTATTTGATGTCTCTCAGCTTCAATGTTAATTATGTTTGTTACATGAACAGCATATTTGTAGAATGTCTGGAATAGAGTGAAAGATGTATGATAAAGGGCAGAGTGTCAGACGGGCCTGCGTGCCCGATTCTTAACCTTTTGAAATAAAGATCAATCAGTTTCTCTCTGTTTGTCTGTCTGTACAAGCTAGAAAAAAAAAACCTTTTATTCACCATGGAATAAGTTTGCTAATCTAGACGGTATGAACATCCACAGTGTGACCTTGACACCTGGTAAGATAAAGGTAACCCTGTCATGAGGTTTATAGTGTTAGTGTCCATATATCCCTTGACTTGTCAGCACACTAGAGGGTGATGTGGTCAGCAATGCACCTGCCACCATTCCTCCCCCCAACTTCAGAAGTTGGGTCCAACTTCAGAAGTTGGGTGCCTATTTGTACAGCTGGGTGACTGGGGCGCCTCTGGCCGGGTTCTAACCTCCAACCTTCACCATGAGAGACCAGTGCACTAACCACTGTGGCACTCGGATGCCTGACCTTCCACATTATGTGCGATGTACAGTGTCAGGCAGTGCTAACACAAAAGTTAAGGGCATCTTAATATATTTTTGTACACATTTACCTTGTGTATCTTGGATAAATCTGACATTTGTTTTTTTAGTTGGCCCATGTATAAACCTGTAGAACTTGGCTCATCTTTTTTTAGTTAGCCCATGTATAGACCTGTAGAACTTGGCTCATCTTTTTTTAGTTAGCCCATGTATAGACCTGTAGAACTTGGCTCATCTTTTTTTAGTTAGCCCATGTATAGACCTGTAGAACTTGGCTCATCTTTTTTTAGTTAGCCCATGTATAGACCTGTAGAACTTGGCTCATCTTTTTTTAGTTAGCCCATGTATAGACCTGTAGAACTTGGCTCATCTTTTTTTAGTTAGCCCACGTATAGACCTGTAGAACTTGGCTCATCTTTTTTTAGTTAGCCCATGTATAGACCTGTAGAACTTGGCTCATCTTTTTTTAGTTAGCCCATGTATAAACCTGTAGAACTTGGCTCATCTTTTTTTAGTTAGCCCATGTATAGACCTGTAGAACTTGGCTCATCTTTTTTTAGTTAGCCCATGTATAAACCTGTAGAACTTGGCTCATCTTTTTTTAGTTAGCCCATGTATAAACCTGTAGAACTTGGCTCATCTTTTTTTAGTTAGCCCATGTATAAACCTGTAGAACTTGGCTCATCTTTTTTTAGTTAGCCCATGTATAAACCTGTAGAACTTGGCTCATCTTTTTTTAGTTAGCCCATGTATAAACCTGTAGAACTTGGCTCATCTTTTTTTAGTTAGCCCATGTATAAACCTGTAGAACTTGGCTCATCTTAATGCCCGAGAGGTGTGATCTTATTTACTGAGCAGGGCACTAATGTGGAGCAGTCTGATGCACCTCCTGACACTGCTGATGATGGCGCTGATGAGAATGCTGATGAGAACGCTGATGAAGGCATGGATCAGGAGGATGAGGAGGATGCACCAAAAGCAAAGAAGGTTTGTACGTTGTGTTTCTCTGAATTCTCTCCAGACTAAATGTTTACCAAGAATATTTTGGCCGGACATCATAAGAAATAACACCTTATTGGCAGAAATGCAGATGGAGCTGCTGACAGTGAGTATTGAGGAAAGAGTTGGGACATGTTCTGTGGTTGACTGATGGCTCACTACCAAAAATTGTGCTAAGATGGACACCACAGGGGAACAGGAGTAAGGATAGACCAAAGGGGACATGGAGAAGAACAACAGAGGATGCTGAGCAATGGAGGACTCACTTGGGCAAGAACGGAGCAGAAGATAAAGGCGATGGTCAGGCATCTGTGGAAAACCCTTGTGGAAGTGCCATGTGCCTTGGGCGCCAAAGATTGAGAGAGTCTGGAAGAACCAGTACATGGCCAACAAAATAATAAGAACTGGTGCATGGCCAAAAACATATTAAGAACCGGTACATGGCCAACAAAAGATTAAGAACTGGTACATGGCCAAAAACACACTAAGAACCGGTACATGGCCAACAAAAAATTAAAAATTTCCTGAACCACTGTGGTTTTTTTTATTTTTGTGGGGACCTGAAGAGTTATCTTAATTAACCAGAGTTATCTACCACAATCCAGGCTAGGAAATATTTATAATAATGAGATGAAGAATTAAAAAAAAAAAAAAGGTAACAGAGAACATATGATCTGACAGAGCTCTGTTTACATTCACATTTTATTTTGTTGTGCCCGAGGGTTTGATGTTAAGAGTCTGATGAAGCAGCGCTTATCAGTTGTGTTTCAACAAAAACTGGCTGCTAATATGGCATAACTTATGTATAAACTTCTGTATCATGGCACTTCCCAAATAATCTAACACTTTTCAAGATGTCGCAGTGTGCTTAGACTTTAGGAAAAGAACTTATTTGTAAAATATTTCAGTGAAAGGTAGAAAGTGTGGTTGTTGTTTGGTTTGAGAACATAAAATTGGAGGATTTCCTTAAAATTATAGTTTTTTTTTTTTTTCTCTTGTACCTTCTGGTCACCCTACCTCAGGTGTCCTGCCACTCGGTCTGATGTCAAGAACCTCTGCTCTGTTCAGTGGGAACATTTTAGTTGAAAACTAATCGGGGGGGGGGGGGGGGTGGATTTGGCAGGATGTTCTAATCAGTGGGGACACTTTGTTAGGAAGCTCTAATCAGTGAGGAAACTGGCAGGATGCTCTGATTAGTGGGGACACTGGCAGGATGTTCTAATCAGTGGGGACACTTTGGCAGGATGTTCTAATTAGTTGGGACATTTTGTTAGGAAGCTCTAATCAGTGGGGACACTGGCAGGATGTTCTAATCAGTGGGGACACTGGCAGGATGTTCTAATCAGTGGGGACACTGGCAGGATGTTCTAATTAGTGGGGACACTTTGTTAGGAATCTCTAATCAGTGGGGACACTGGCAGGATGTTCTAATTAGTGGGGACACTTTGTTAGGAAGCTCTAATCAGTTGGGACACTGGCAAGATGTTCTAATTAGTGGGGACACTGTGGCAGGATGTTCTAATTAGTTGGGACACTTTGTTAGGAAGCTCTAATCAGTGGGGACACTTTGGCAGGATGTTCTAATTAGTTGGGACACTTTGTTAGGAAGCTCTAATCAGTGGGGACACTGGCATGATGTTCTAATTAGTGAGGACACTTTGGCAGGATGTTTTAATTAGTTGGGACACTTTGGTAGGAAGCTCTAATCAGTGGGGACACTTTGGTAGGATGTTCTAATCAAATGGGACACTTTGGCAGGATGTTCTAATCAGTGTGGAAATTTTGGTGGAAAAATTTCATCAATTTTATTCATTGGGAGCGTTTTGGTGGGAAGCTGTAATCAATAAGGACACTTCAGTGAAAGCTCTAATCTAATCTAATCCTTTCAGACTTCAGTGAAAACTCTAATCTAATCTAATCCTTTCAGACTTCAGTGAAAACTCTAATGTAATCTGATACTTTCAGACTTCAGCCAAGAAAGGTCAAGGACAGAAACGGAAAAGGAAATCGAGTGAGTCTTCTCAGGTGAGTTTTCAGAATGGAAGTTTAATTTTATCCTGACAAGTTTATGCCACTACATACTCAGATTAGAAGTCTTATTTTATCCTGACAAGTTTATGCCACTACATACTCAGATTAGAAGTCTTATTTTATCCTGACAAGTTTGTACCACTACATACTCAGATTAGAAGTTTAATTATATCCTGACAAGTTATACCACTACATGCTCAGAATATAAGTCTCTGACAAGTTATACCACTGCATGCTCAGAATAGAAGTCTCTGACAAATTATACCATTATATGCTCAGACTAGAAATCTGATTTTATCCTGACAAATTTTTGCTGCTACATATTCAGAATTTCTTCATAATTTGTTTTACTGTTGTGGCAGAGATGAGGTGCTAGTGATAGTTTAACTTTTTTATCTCTTCATTTTATTTTTTCCTGTAATGTTCTTCTGCCATCTTTTCTCAACCTGCAACAATCCTTTCAGGAAACAATGACCATTTTTGTTTTCTTTTGTAAATAATTCTGTGCCTTTTTTTTTGTTTTTAAAATCTGTCCTGTGCATGAACAGTCTGCTGCAAAGCGAGCAAGAGCTAGTTCTGCATCGAAGGGCAGGAAGAGGGCTGTGTCTTCAGTGTCCAGCAGAACACCAAGCAGAGCTTCTAGTGTTGCCTCCTCAGTTAAAGATGATGATGATGATTTTGATGCAGGAGCTGCCCCAAGTGATGACTCTGGAGATGAGGTGAGCAATCCAAGAAAAGAGTTTTAGTGTCCTTATTTTCCTTGATCTGTTCCATGCCATTGAGACATAAAGTTTTAGTGTCCTTATTTTCCTTGATCTGTTCCATGCCATTGAGACATAAAGTTTTAGTGTCCTTATTTTCCTTGATCTGTTCCATGCCATTGAAACATAGAGTTTTAGTGTCCTTATTTTCCTTGATCTGTTCCATGCCATTGAGACATAGAGTTTTAGTGTCCTTATTTTCCTTGATCTGTTCCATGCCATTGAGACATAAAGTTTTAGTGTCCTTATTTTCCTTGATCTGTTCCATGCCATTGAGACATAAAATTTTAGTGTCCTTATTTTCCTTGATCTATTCCATGCCATTGAGACCTATGGGAGAGAGAGTTTTAGTGTGTATTATTTTTCTTGGCTTGTCGCAGGCAGTTGAGACACACAAAGGATATGGTTTTAGCATCCATTTTTCCTTTATATGTTCCATGCTGATGAGACCTTCTGAACTTTTCTGTCATGATTTACTTCTAACCTTTGACTCTCTCAAGTATCCATAAGGCAGTGAACTTAACAGTCAGTTTGCTCTCACATGACAGCACATGAACCTGATTCACACGAGGGAACATGCAAGTATGCCTAAGAGAACATGCAAGTCTGCCTGAGGGAATATACAAGTCTGTCTTTTAGAAAAATTAAGATAACAGATTTTGAAAGTAATTATTTCTCATTTTTCCTCTTCAGGATTTTGCTGTGGAGGGTGGAGCCAAAGGGAAAAAGAAGGCTGCCCGTGGGAGAAGAAAGACGAAGGATGCAGACGAGGAGAAGGAAGAAGATGAGAAGGAGGAAGCTGGGAGTGGCAAGAAGCCAAAGAGAGTGACCAAAGTGGCAGTAAGGAGGAGGAGCCAAAAACCTGCAGGTAACACTTCCTCCGACTCGTGTCAAAACAGTGACGGTGCTGAAATGATCACGTCTGCTCGCAGAGTTTTAAGCAGGAGTAGTTGTTTATTCGTTCGAACACATTTATCTTCGACGTACTCCTGCACAGTTTTTATCAGAGTATGTATACTGTGTACATTAGTGAACCTGACCTTGCAGGTCTATTTTCAGATCTTTTTTTCCCTAACACAGTAATCATGTACCAGTTTTTAACTTTGTAGCGGTGAATTTGGCAGAGTTTGCAGTATTGCCAGGTTGGTATAAGCAATTGATAAAGTTTGTGATTTCTTTCTTCAGTAATACCGTTGATACAGTTTGTGATTCCTTTCTTCAGAAGATGCCCTTGATACAGTTTGTGATTTCTTTCTTCAGAAGATGCCATTGATACAGTTTGTGATTTCTTTCTTCAGAAGATGCCGTTGATACAGTTTATGATTTCTTTCTTCAGTTGATGCCGTTGATACAGTTTATCGTTTCTTTCTTCAGAAGATGCTGTTGATAGAGTTTGTGATTTCTTTCTTCAGTTGATGCCATTGATACAGTTTGTGATTTCTTTCTTCAGAAGATGCCGTTGATACAGTTTGTGATTTTTCTTCAGAAGATGCCGTTGATACAGTTTGTGATTTCTTTCTTCAGAAGATGCCGTTGATACAGTTTGTGATTTCTTTTTTCAGAAGATGCCGTTGATACAGTTTGTGATTTCTTTCTTCAGAAGATGCCATTGATACAGTTTTGTCATTTTTTCTTATGTTGATACAGTTTGTGATTTCTTTCTTCAGAAGTTGCCCTTGATATAGTTTGTGATTTCTTTCTTCAGAAGATGCCGTTGATACAGTTTGTCATTTCTTTCTTCTGTTGATGCCATTGATCATTGATACAGTTTGTCATTTATTTCTTCCTTTGATGCCATTGATAGAGTTTGTGATTTCTTTCTTCATTTGATGCCATTGATAGAGTTTGTGATTTCTTTCTTCAGTTGATGCCATTGATAGAGTTTGAGATTTCTTTCTTTATTTGATGACATTGATAGAGTTTGTGATTTCTTTCTTCAGTTGATGCCATTGATAGAGTTTGAGATTTCTTTCTTCATTTGATGCCATTGATAGAGTTTGTGATTTCTTTCTTCAGTTGATGCCATTGATAGAGTTTGAGATTTCTTTCTTCAGTTGATGACACTGATAGAGTTTGAGATTTCTTTCTTCAGTTGATGCCGTTGGCAGAGGAGGCTCAACAGTTTTTGAATATCAGGCATTGGCTATGGAAGATGTCGTGACTAGAAAAGAGGCTAATAGTTCAGTCCTGTGGCATTAAATCAAGTCCAGTTCATTCCAACCCTCGTTAATTACAGCTAGGTTTCTTTTTTTTTTTCCATAATTTTTTGACTATTTACAGTTTTAGCAGTATTAAAATAGTCATTTTGTATGCTGGGTGTTGCCTTTAATCTTGATGGGAATGTTACTATGTTAGAGAGGGGAGGTGTCGTTGAACCATTACCTTATAAACTAAGACTCTTAAGATACTCCCAAGCTGTTATTTGGTAAGGAGGCAGTATTTGACTTAACTCTTTCCGTGCGGGAGGAAAAACACAGACGTGTCATGGCGTGCAGGAGTAAAAACGCGGGTCTTGACTGTAAGGGGGTCTAGTTGTAAAATGGAATGGAAAACAGTATTTCCATGTACTTCTGTATAAGTAATATGTGTCAGAGAATAGCTAAATGAATGAAAATTTCATAAATGCAGAGTTTTTTAGGAAAAAAGAAGTAATGTGATGTTTTTAGACACTGATTGTGGCCAGCTTACCGTCGGCTAGGTCTAGATTTGCGCTACTTACCCCTACTTACCATCTAAGATGTGTAGATCTACTTGTCGATCTCGTATTGTGACTCCGTATTGCATTTCCACTGAATGAATGTCTGAAATAACCTCCTAACTACTCCTAACTACTTCTCCAGTCGTCTAAATATGTCTAAATCTACTTAGAAAACATTCAAGAGCAGCGGGGTGGCCATAGGCTAAAATTGAAAAATTTCCATGCTTCGCGTCCTTGTTCTCGCTCGGCATCACTCGTAACTAGGCACGCATTCTCCATTTTGAAAGTGTCACCGGAATCGCAGATGAAATATGTACAATCTAAATGTTACACCGCTTGTTTTAATGAAACAAACAATGTCGAATTTTCGACCATACACACGCTTGGGACCACCGGAAATGTCAAAAATTCGACCATACGTACGGAAAGAGTTAATCAGGGCACTGATCTAGGGACTGAGATGTCCTCATAGAAGTAGGGCTTGTCTTATAGTTCCAATGTGAAAAATCTCTGTCCAACGTGACATGTGTGTTAAGAGAAGACCATTTCACCCTCTGTTATGTGTGTTAAGAGAAGACAACTTCACCCTCTGTTATGTGTGTTAAGAGAAGACCATTTCACCCTCTGTTATGTGTGCTAAGAGAAGACAACTTCACCCTCTGTTATATTCACTCGGTGACCAACCATGTGAAACTAACACCAGCCCCAGCTTGTCCAGCCCTCAGCAATGTCAGAACCACTTTTCTTCCTCCATCACCTAACAGATGTTAAAGGAACAACAGAATGTTTGAAAAACAATTGCAGACATTACGAAACGGTTTTGGGCCAAAAGGCAAGAGTCTGCAGTTTCTGGATCAACAGCAACGATAACAAGGTCACTGCAATATCAGCCACCAACCAAAATCTTCATTTTCACATTCCCATTATGTAAAGTTTTCCCAGATTTCAATCTTTTTTTATTTTCCAGTTAAATTAAAAATAGAAGCAAGTAAGCATTCTTTCAAAGTATAAGGTTGACCAATTAAAAAAATATGTTTCTGACTGGGTTGTATGATAACTGTTGAAAAGATAATCTTGTTATCTGGATAGATAAACCTGAGGTTGCCAGTACCTGCTGTGCTCTTCTGAATGAGAGATTTTCATTACTTTAAAGTTGCCGATAGAGTTGTTATTTTAGTGTGGTTGATAGAGTAGGGTCATTAATGTGGCTGATAGAGTCATTACTTTAGTGTGGTTGATAGAGTAGGGTCAGTAGTGTGGCTGATAAATAGGGGTTATATTTCCAGTGGTGTAGTTTTCACAGAAGTCTTTTATATTGCTTACACTAAAGCTAGTGTACTTAATGTAGGCATTTCCAGATCTTTATTCTGTGGTCAGTTACGAGGAATTTCTTGAAGTTACAGATTGATTGACTGATCTTTATTTCAGAAGGGTTAAGAATTGGGCACGCAGGCCCGTCTGACATTCTGTCCTTTATCATACATCTTTCATTCTATTCCAGACATTCTACAAATATGCTGTTCATGTAACAAACATAATTAACATTGAAGCTGAGGGACATAAAATAAAATATAACATTTACGTTTCGCTCAGTGTAGAAGTAACTACATACATATTTAAATGACTATCTACTAAACAAAAATTTCTGGACTATCCAGAATAAACAGTTAACTGTATTCAGTGTCTGTAAGAGCAGTCTAAGATAACTTTTGACAGATAAATCATCAGTCAAGTAGTCAGCTGTGATTTGTGTTAAATATTGTCATTTTTTTTCCCTGGGCCCAAAGGTGGTAAAAAGGCAACAAAGAAGGCAAAAAAATCTGATGGCAACACTTCAGATGGAAGTTTGGCATCCTCCTTATCCAGCACCAGGTGAGTGTTAGCTTCGAGATAAAGTGCATCAGGGTCCAGACATCAACAAAACCCACCGTATCACTATCACCACCACCAGCAGCACTTACTTTCATTTTAAAGCTTGGCAGCCCAGGCCAACTTCTTTCATCAGCGTTAGTGAATCATAGCTAGCTAAGACCCTGTTATACTCTCCCACATAGAGGTACACTGTAGTCTGCCTGGGTGATTGTGGATCACATGGAAAGGCAGACCAGGTCCCAGAAGTAAGCCATGCAGAAGGTGGACCTGCTGGACTGAAAGGCACAGATAGTGCAGTCTGTCTAGGAGATATACTGAGTCTGTCTAGGAGATATACTGAGTCTATCTAGGAGATATACTGAGTCTATCTAGGAGATATACTGAGTCTGTCTAGGAGATATACTGAGTCTATCTAGGAGATATACTGAGTCTGTCTAGGAGATATACTGAGTCTATCTAGGAGATGTACTATTTTATTTGAATTTGTATTTGGATGAATAATGACAATATTCAAATAGTACATTTTCGGATACTGGAACAAAAATTATACTTTTTTTTAGGTTAGGTACAACTAGAAACTGAAATGTTAAAATAGTATTTGTAATGGCCTCCACCATCTCTTTTATATATGTATATGTATGTCTGTGTGTGCCCACCACACAGGCACATACAGGCCCCCGCCTCCCACTTGCCCAATATACTACTTGTACAATGGCATATTAAACTAGGATATGCATTACACAACTGAAAATTTCAGCTAGCAAACCAGTTTATTTAGCAATATGAAGGAGTACATTTATAACACACCTGCTGCATTATTTTCTCAACTTTTAATGTGATGGATGAGTTTCATGTAGGGACACAAGTTTCTCAATACCAGGCTGACAGGTGCTAAGAAGGAACACGTTACTGTTCCTGTCTGCTGCTTCATCTTCCCTCATTGTCCCCCCTGATGCACCCTTTTCTTCCACACCCATGGGGGGGGGGGTGTTATCATCCACTTTGGGAAACACTGATATATATATATATATTATATATATATATAAGAAATATATAATTTAAAAGTTGGTATCAAATTTTGGATACTGTAATAAAATTTGTAATGATAATATAACATTACTTTAATATTGACACTTTTAGTGAATACGTCTGGTTCCTTGAAGTTACTGTTCTTATTTTGTCACAAAAAAATAACTCTCTTCTTTGACAGAATACTTAACTTAGACATGCAGTGTGTTTTGAGGCTTTGTTTCTTTTGACTTTTTTATTCTTGTGGGAATGTTCACACATTTTTCAGCGACGGTGACGATGATGGTGACGGCGACAGTGCCCTGAGCTCGTGGAAGAAGAAGGAAGAGGAGCGCCAGAAGGAAATACAGAAAAAACTTAAAGAGGAAGCAGAGAGGTTTGTGCAAGTCTGAGTTTTTTTGTTTGTGGATGGTTATCCAGCAATGATCATCACAACAGTGTGGGCTAATGCACGGACGGCTGGTGGGTGGTTCGATAAAAAGGGAGGGCCATCCACTGTGAGCTTGTAGGTGGAGCCAGTCCTTTCCTTACTTTAAAGAAATAGTATTTGTAAAGTGATAGGTCTAAATCAGTAGTTCTCAGACATTTTCAGCCAGCTGTCCCCTTTCCTTCCAGGCTGTGTCTCTGGTGTCCATTAACATTTTTCTAGCTTGGTTGTTTTTGATGCCATTTCTTTTTCCCCTCGCCAACGTCCTGGATCTTCCCACAGCTCAGGGGAGGGGTGGAAGCTTCTTGGACTTGGGGCATGATCGGAAGAACTTACGTGCATGTCCGTGAATAGCCTAATCCCAGACAGTATTAGTAATTTAAGCTGAAGTAAGGCCACTCCAGTAAACATGAAGGGTGACATCAGATTATAGCTGTACTGCAGTAGTACCCAGATAGATGAATTGTCTGTCATAGTTACTTGCGTTACTTTCTTGATGTCTTAACCAAAATGATCTCTGTTGACTATATACTGGTTTTTTGTTGTTTTTTTGTTGTTTATTTATTGTTTCATTATTTTCATCACCCTTGATAAAGGCATACTGCCATAATATTGGGTTGTTGCTGTTTGTTTTACATGTTTGCACACTCGCTGCCTTTGTTTTGTTACTCCTTCTCATTTTTACTTTTTTCTCTCTCTTTTTTCTTTCTTTGTAGAACTGCACCATACACCTATCTCTTCTCCGCAGTGGTGTTACACTTTTTCAAGTTGTATACCCTCTGAAGACATTGGTAATTCTCTTTTGCCTCCTGCACTATCCCGTTACTTTTATTAAATTAAGAACCTTCATATATCTGTGGTGTTTTAACCTAGATCTGATTGGTGAAAAAGGGGTTCCTAAGACACCAGTTTTGGAACCACTGGCATACTGCTTGAACCGTAACAGACAAGAAGATGAAACTGCACAGCATCATGTGCTGGACCGCCACACGCAGGAAGACTGCCAGAAACACTTGCTGCCATCAAATCCTTCCATCACCTGCATCTCATACAAAGATGCACAACTAAAAAAAATACCCTGTGGAACGAACAAATGAACGAACGGACCTGGCACAAAGGAAAAGAAAGGATAGAAGCTTGTAAACTCCAGCATTGGGAAAAGTCAAGGTCACCAGGACTGATGCTGCTGCAGTAGTGAAACAGATTTATTACATTTCTGTCCCTTCTTCTTCTCTCCATTTTTGTAACCGACAGACTCTCAAATTCTAGAATTTGTCAGCTGGAAACATGACCTTTACCCTCAGAATCTTCAGGGCACGTGATCTTTGCCTGTAGTTCAGTCTTGTATTGTAATGGATTCATCTTTTTTTTTTTGTTTTGTCCCTTCATTCAGATTTATTATGCGATTTATCTTTTTACTTTATCCCAGAAGAAGTCATTTTTTTTGTAAGTAACTGTTAAGTTGTTAGCTTCAGTTTCTTTTCTTTTTTAAATGGGATTTTATTACTCTTTGTAACTTTTTGCTGTAAGTAAATTCAGCGTCTGTACACGCAGTACAAAAATGTCTGTGTAGAAGTGCTTATGTCTGATTTTCAGGAAAGCCAAAGAGGAGAAAGAAAGGATACAGAAAGCCAAGGCAGAGCTGAGGCTGGAGAGGAAGAAGAAAGAAGAGGAGGAGAAAACCGGGGAAGAGGAGCCAGGCTCAGAGAAACACAGCAAAAGAGAAAGAAAGAGGAAGAAATTTGATGACTTTGTTCTGGCCAAGAAGGTTGGTGGTTAGATTGATTGATTGATTGATTGATTGATTGATTGATTGATTGATCTTTATTTCCAAAGGAATTGGGCACACAGGCCCAACTTCCACTCTGTTCTAGACATTCTACAAATATGCTGCTCATGTAACTAACATAACTAACATTGGAAAACTGAGAGACATCAAATTAAAGTATAACATTCTCATTTCACTCTTATCCATGCACTCAATTAAGAAAGTACCTACATACATATATAAATGACTGTAGAAAGTACCTACATACATATATAAATGACTGTAGAAAGTAGCTACATACATATATAAATGACTGTAGAAAGTACCTAAAACATATATAAATGACTGTAGAAAGCACCTACATACGTGTATAAATGACTGTAGAAGATACCTACATACATGTATAAATGACTGTAGAAAGTACCTACATACATATATAAATGACTGTAGAAAGTACCTACATACATATATAAATGACTATAAATGAATGAGATGGGTGGTTAGAAAGGTCAAGATGAGTGGTTTGAATAATGAAGATGAGTGATTAGAGGAATGAAGATGAGTGGTTTGAATAATGAAGATGAGTGATTAGAGGAATAAAGATGAGTGGTTTGAATAATGAAGATGAGTGATTAGAGGAATGAAGATGAGTGGTTTGAATAATGAAGATGAGTGATTAGAGGAATGAAGATGAGTGGTTTGAGAAGTGAAGATGAGGGGTTTTGAGGAAGTGTAGTTTATGATTTTTTTTTTTTTCAATATGATGAGAGATAAGAGAAATGATGACTGCAGTAAAACTGTTCTAGTAATACAGATAGACAGAAGTGTATAGTTTGGTTTTACGAAGAAGAAGAAAAAAAAAGATAGAGCGAGGAAAGTGGGTAGGAAAGAGAGTGACAGAATATGAGTACATGTAAGTGAAGAACATGCAACAATCCAATATTTCAGCAAATGTCCCTTTTTCAAGTACGACATATAAAAAAAACAACACAAATAAAACCATGAAAAATGGAAGAAAAATTAAGCGCTTGGCTCTTGTGATATCCTCCTCATAAGAAAGAAGAACACACATTGCACACAAATACATGTTTGTAAGCTCCAAGTACAAGTCCTGATGTTTTTTAGGTTAAGGTTTACAGTTTATTTCTTTCTGTCCATCTGTTCACTGGCTCTCACTCCTTCAAGATGTCCATCATAGTCTCTGCTTGAAATTCCATTTCCAAGATGTTGCTCAGTCGTCATCTCAGTCCGCCTTTGACGATGACCATTTCTCAATAAGGGTGTCTGAGTGGCGAAGTGGTTAGTGCACTGGTCTCTCATGGCGAAGGTCGGGGGTTTGAATCCGGCCGGAGGCACCCCGGTCACCCAGCTGTAGAAATGGGTACCCGACTTCAGAGTTGGGGAAGGAAAGGCGGCCAGGCGTGATACTGACCATATTACCCTCTAGTGTGCTGAGAGGTCAAGGAAAATATGGGCACTAACACCATATCCCTATGTGCCTCTAAGGCACGACAGGATAACCTTTACCTTTTTTTTTTTTTATTTCTCAATAACCATCCAACTGAATCCATCTGCCAGAGTCTCGATCCCTGGACCTTTACATTGATCATGCCCTTCATGAAATTAACAAGCTTCACCTTCCCAGTGTATGATACTGTAACCTGACCCCTTGGGAGCAGCATGCTGGGTTTCTGCTGACCCACTGTGGTTTGTTGAGCTGCCAAGTTTAGAGTTTCTCTTTAGACCCGCTTTGGGAGTTTCTGTTGACCTGCTATGGTCCGTTGACCTGCTGTGGTTTGAATTTCTGTTGACCTGCAATGGTCCGTTGACCTGCTGTGGTTTGAGTTTCTGTTGACCTGCTATGGTCCGAGTTTCTGTTGACCTGCTGTGGTTTGAGTTTCTGTTGACCTGCTATGGTCCGTTGACCTGCTGTGGTCTGAGTTTCTGTTGACCTGCTGTGGTTTGAGTTTCTGTTGATGTGCAGTGGTTTGAGTTTTCATTTATCCACTGTGGCTTGAGTTTCTGTTGATCCACTCTGGTGTGAGTTTCAGTTGACTGCTATCCTGTTGACCAGCTGCGATTTAAATAGAGTTGCATGTTCATGAAACCCAGTTGCATGTGATATCATGGTTTTCCTCCAAACACTAAATGTGTTGTGTGCGGTGTAATCTAGTGTGCCTTGCTGTGCAGAAGTGATGTTATTTGTTCTCTGAGGCAGTTGTCCCAAAATATAGCATACAGAATACTCCTATTTATTGTTGGGTAAGTACGAAGTCTGGCAGCAGGAGCACAACCAACTGATCTTTGCGTTTGAAAAACTGCGGCATTATTGATTCAACCAATCCACCAGGCTCCGAAATGTAATATCTTCTTCTTTTCAGTTACCAGAAGTCTAAATTTACATAATTGTCCTTGAGGTGAACTGCTTTGATTTCCATATCAAATGAGACGTAAAATTCTTTTGTTTTTCACAGGACAATGAGAATGCCAAAGCTGAAGACAAACAGAAAGCGGGAAGCGAAGATGATAAGAAGAAGAAAACCAGAAGATCTGATGCAAAGCGAGACAGTGACTTGAAAAAAGAGAAAAAGGAATCTGATCAAGAACAGAAAACGGTGAACAAACGGAAGAGTAGAGCAAACAGTGGTAATGATGAGGACGAGGGGGACAAAGATGCGAAGGAAGAAAAGAAAAAAGGCCAGGATGCTGTTGAAAGTAGGCTTGGGGGAGAGGTCAAGGATGAGCCAGATGGGGCAGACTCTCAGAAATTGCCAGAAAAGACACTTGAGGCTTCAGAGAAACAGGATACTGCTAAGCGGAAACACACAAGGGTAAGTTACGCTCTGTTTGTGATAAAAAGTGATTGTTCTTATAGTGGGAAGAGGGAGGATATTTGAGGTTATTAAGTGATAGTCATATTGTGGTGGAAATTTGGGTGAAAAATTGACATATGTAAGATAGTATATCATCAGTCATTATAGAGGTGAAGATGCAGTTTACAGGATGAAAAAAATAAAAGGTTGACTGCTTGCATCAGGATAAGTGAACAACAGTCATCCAAGACCCTATTCTGTCTTCCAGTGGTGCCCCTTGAAATACACAGTACACCGGCCAATTGGAAAAAGTATTGAAATGGGGAGATGAATGCTGTCTTAATTTGCTTGAATAGTGCATCTTTGGTCTGGTTAGAAAAGTCAAGGGAGAAAGAAGTATCTGATCAGGTGTCACAGAAAAAAAAAAAAGAAGAAGTTAACCAGTCTAGTTCAAAATACCAAGAACTGTACAGAAAGTTAACCAGTCTAGTTTGAAATGCTAGGAACTGTACAGAAAGTTGGCCAGTCTAGTTTGAAATACCAGGAACTGTACAGAAAGTTAACCAAGTCTAGTTCAAAATGCTAAGAACGGTATAGAAAGTTAACCAGTCTAGTCTGAAGCACCAAGAACCATACCAAAAGGTAACCAGCTCAGTCTGAAAATGTGTGTGTCAAAAGCCATAGAGAAAGGATAAGCATGATATCACATTCTGCTGTAGCAGAACTTAACTCTAAACCTAGCAAGCTGCGACATTCACGATATCTTGTACCAGCAGTTTTTCATAATTCAAAAAACACAGTGGCACTGTTTGAAGTTTCCTTATTTTCTGGCATTTGCAGCATTTTAGTATGATAAACTCGTGACTACAGAACAGAAACATATGACTTTGCTTATTTTAGTTTTAATTTTATGAAAAGCTGCGTAAATTGTTTGTGGCAGATCAAGAGTTAATGAGTGTGAACTTAATCTAGTTTGATGTGACCATTATTTTATGAGCTTAATCTAGTTTGATGTTACCATTATTTTATGAGCTTAATCTAGTTTGATGTGACCATTATTTTATTGATCATTTGTATTTTACGCAAAATTGAACTGTAAACGGTCAGTGTGATGTCTCTGTAGGAGCATAGGTCAGCAACTCAGGAGCGCAGGCAGAGTCACAACAGTAAGTCTGATGATGAGAAGAGCAAAGCGGAGAAGAAGAAGACACACAGTGAGGAAGAGAAGAAAGGAAAAGAAGATGACAAGCATAAGAGGTTTGAGGCGAAATATAGAAGTATATGTATAGTGCTGTGCTAGTTGGCTAACAGTTTAACAGATAGGTAATATATGTATAGTGCTGTGCTAGTCAGCTAACAGTTTAACAGATAGGTAATATATGTATAGTGCTGTACTAGTCGGCTAACAGTTTAGCAGATAGGTAATATATGTATAGTGCTGTACTAGTCGGCTAACAGTTTAACGGATAGGTAATATATGTATAGTGCTGTAGTAGTCAGCTAACAGTTTAGCAGATAGGTAATATATGTATAGTGCTGTACTAGTCAGCTAACAGTTTAACAGATAGGTAATATATGTATAGTGCTGTACTAGTCAGCTAACAGTTTAGCAGATAGGTAATATATGTATAGTGCTGTAGTAGTCAGCTAACAGTTTAGCAGATAGGTAATATGTATAGTGCTGTACTAGTCAGCTAACAGTTTAACAGATAGGTAATATATGTATAGTGCTGTACTAGTCAGCTAACAGTTTACCAGATAGGTAATATATGTATAGTGCTGTACTAGTCAGCTAACAGTTTACCAGATAGGTAATATATGTATAGTGCTGTAGTAGTCAGCTAACAGTTTAGCAGATAGGTAATATATGTATAGTGCTGTACTAGTCAGCTAACAGTTTACCAGATAGGTAATATATGTATAGTGCTGTACTAGTCAGCTAACAGTTTAGCAGATAGGTATATATGTATAGTGCTGTACTAGTCAGCTAACAGTTTACCAGATAGGTAATATGTATAGTGCTGTAGTAGTCAGCTAACAGTTTGGCAGATAGGTAACAAGGCCTGCACATGATAAAGCGATTGAAGAGAATGTTGTGTGGGTAGTGTAGAAAATTACTGGGCAGTGTAGATGTGAGATAATGAAAAATAGAATGAGACAGATCATGTTTTGAACCGTGGACTCTGGTAGGATAGACAACCATCTGCTAGTAGTGAATTGTCCTCTCACAGCTGGGCACTTGATTGTCCCACTGGAGTCCAAGTCCCAGACCATTCTCTTCTCATTTTTTTGTCTCTTGGGTCTAAGGCCCAACAAACAAAACTGCTCTGTCTGTTTGTTGCTTCCCTGAGATCTCCCAGTTACCTTGAGCAAGTCTGTGCTGCTCCAGCCTCCTCCTCCTTCTTAGAGTCTTATGAAAGGGGTTTCGTGATTAATAATACTAGTTCTGTGATTAATGCCACTAGTTCCATGATGATTTACAACTCATAATATGGCATGAATGTAAATTTTAAAAAAAATTTAAATGCCACAGAAGAGTTCTTCAAATATCATGGAAGCAAAAAAAAAAAAAGAACAAATATAACCATATTGAGAAATATTGAAGAAGGCTGGCTAAGAAAGAGGATTAAACAGAGAAAACTTGTGGACACATTAAATGTCATGATAATCTAGAGAAGACCATCTTGGAAGGGTACATAATGGGAAAAAGAAAGAGAGGAAGACCAAGGTGAAGATGGTTACAAAACATCGTTGATGATCTGCAAATGGATGCATCAGCAGCGGGGCATCTTGCTTACAACCGAGAGGCCTACAGGAGTGCTGTTAGGGAAGCAAGGGACATGCAAATGACTGACTGATTGAATATAGTTTGATAATAATGCTCTGGTATCCCCACACCTTTCTTTGAGCTCTTTCATCCAAGACATTGGTGTCGTGTCATCACTTGTGTCCGAATCAATGTCCTATCATCTTCCGTGTGGAAATTAATGTTTGCATGATCCAACATTGAACCAACAGTTTACCAGATAGGTAATAATGTATAGTGCTGTACTAGTCAGCTAACAGTTTACCAGATAGGTATATGTATAGTGCTGTGCTAGTTGGCTAACAGTTTAACAGATAGGTAATATATGTATAGTGCTGTGCTAGTCAGCTAACAGTTTAACAGATAGGTAATATATGTATAGTGCTGTACTAGTCGGCTAACAGTTTAGCAGATAGGTAATATATGTATAGTGCTGTACTAGTCGGCTAACAGTTTAACGGATAGGTAATATATGTATAGTGCTGTAGTAGTCAGCTAACAGTTTAGCAGATAGGTAATATATGTATAGTGCTGTACTAGTCAGCTAACAGTTTAACAGATAGGTAATATATGTATAGTGCTGTACTAGTCAGCTAACAGTTTAGCAGATAGGTAATATATGTATAGTGCTGTAGTAGTCAGCTAACAGTTTAGCAGATAGGTAATATATGTATAGTGCTGTACTAGTCAGCTAACAGTTTAACCAGATAGGTAATATATGTATAGTGCTGTACTAGTCAGCTAACAGTTTACCAGATAGGTAATATATGTATAGTGCTGTAGTAGTCAGCTAACAGTTTAGCAGATAGGTAATATATGTATAGTGCTGTACTAGTCAGCTAACAGTTTAGCAGATAGGTAATATATGTATAGTGCTGTACTAGTCAGCTAACAGTTTACCAGATAGGTAATATATGTATAGTGCTGTAGTAGTCAGCTAACAGTTTGGCAGATAGGTAACAAGGCCTGCACATGATAAAGCGATTGAAGAGAATGTTGTGTGGGTAGTGTAGAAAATTACTGGGCAGTGTAGATGTGAGATAATGAAAAATAGAATGAGACAGATCATGTTTTGAACCGTGGACTCTGGTAGGATAGACAACCATCTGCTAGTAGTGAATTGTCCTCTCACAGCTGGGCACTTGATTGTCCCACTGGAGTCCAAGTCCCAGACCATTCTCTTCTCATTTTTTTGTCTCTTGGGTCTAAGGCCCAACAAACAAAACTGCTCTGTCTGTTTGTTGCTTCCCTGAGATCTCCCAGTTACCTTGAGCAAGTCTGTGCTGCTCCAGCCTCCTCCTCCTTCTTAGAGTCTTATGAAAGGGGTTTCGTGATTAATAATACTAGTTCTGTGATTAATGCCACTAGTTCCATGATGATTTACAACTCATAATATGGCATGAATGTAAATTTTAAAAAAAAATTTAAATGCCACAGAAGAGTTCTTCAAATATCATGGAAGCAAAAAAAAAAAAAGAACAAATATAACCATATTGAGAAATATTGAAGAAGGCTGGCTAAGAAAGAGGATTAAACAGAGAAAACTTGTGGACACATTAAATGTCATGATAATCTAGAGAAGACCATCTTGGAAGGGTACATAATGGGAAAAAGAAAGAGAGGAAGACCAAGGTGAAGATGGTTACAAAACATCGTTGATGATCTGCAAATGGATGCATCAGCAGCGGGGCATCTTGCTTACAACCGAGAGGCCTACAGGAGTGCTGTTAGGGAAGCAAGGGACATGCAAATGACTGACTGATTGAATATAGTTTGATAATAATGCTCTGGTATCCCCACACCTTTCTTTGAGCTCTTTCATCCAAGACATTGGTGTCGTGTCATCACTTGTGTCCGAATCAATGTCCTATCATCCTCCGTGTGGAAATTAATGTTTGCATGATCCAACATTGAACCAACACCATGACCAGCTAAACCGCTAAGTGGACTGTGAGGTTTCTGAAACATTTCCAACAAGGAAGAAGTTGTAGAGCAGTTTAAATAATACGTGACAAATAAACTTTACTTTCTGACAGCTAAGAATTGGACTCGGAGGCCTGTCTGGGATTTTGCCCTTCATCGTACAACTTTCACTCTGTCACAGACTTTCAGTATTAGTTTTTGAATAAAATAAGCACAGAAAAAAAAAGAGTAGCAGTTAAAATAATCATAATTTGACATTTAACTTTAAATCCACATATTTAACAGAATAAAGTTACTAATTACAGTTATTTGTACATCCTTATACATTAATCATAGTAACATTTTCTAAACACATTGCCAGTTCATCTCTCCCCCCCCCCCCCCCAAAAAAAAAGTGTTTGATTTGTTATTATAATAATTAGTTCATTCCCAGAATTCAAATGTTGGTTTGATCTGTTTCTTTCAGCAATGTTGACAAAGAGAGGAAGAAACAGGAGAAACTAGAGCAGAAGAAACAAGAAAAGTTAGAGCAGAAAAAGAAAGAAAAGAAAGAGCAGATATCACGTAAGCTCATGTTCTTTTCTTCTCATTAACTTCATCTAGAAGCTTTTTTTCTGTTTTGTCTTCAAAGGGTTAAAAGTTTTTTTTTTAAGCATACACTTGGCTCAGAGTCCCTTATTTATAGGACCAGCAACTGATTTGCTCACGTATGGCCATGTGTTGCATGAAATCAAGTGTGCCTCAGCGTTTAGGCGGATATTCGTCATCCGATTCAGTTTCCTTACAGAGATACATGACAAGTACTTATTTTTCTTGTTGGGTCAGTCAGAATATTCTGTTGGTGGATCACAGACTCATGGCCTTTTGGATGACAAGATGGGTCACAATTAAAAACCCAGGCCTTGGAATTTTAAAGCTGTATGGAGGCATATGTCCGATGATCCATCTCTTCTGCTTTCTGTAGATGCTGTAAGGAACCTTAACGTTTGGGTCCCAGAGTTGTGATTTGCACGGCTTTAGTCTTGTGAATCATGGTAATAGCTGGCTGTTACGACTTCTTCATTTTATGAAGTCACGGCTGCATTGGCTGTCAAGAATCTCCATTCTGTGCAGTCATTATCTGTAGGATGCCAGAGTAGCAAAGTAGTTAGTGTGGTCATCTCTCACGTTAATGGTTTGGTCCTAGTCTGAAAGCATCCGAGTCAACTGAGCTGTGAAAGTAACAGAAAACATATGGAACAAGAAAGAAAAAAACGGCAAAAGTAGACTAGATATAAGACAAACAGGAGTATCTTTTAGCTTTGAGCTTGTCAGTTTCTGAGACAGAAAAGAGGCTCAGAGAATAAGATGACACTTTCTACGTACACTAGAGAGTTGTTCAACCTGGGTTTTTGATGTATGTTTGACCTGAGATCATGTTAGTTGTTTGTTGGATTGTTTGATCTTAGATCATGTTAGTTGTTTGTTGGATTGTTTGATCTTAGATCATGTTAGTTGTTTGTTGGATTGTTTGATCTTAGATCATGTTAGTTGTTTGTTGGATTGTTTGACCTGAGATTGTGTTTGTTGGATTGTTTGACCTGAGATCATGTTAGTTGTTTGTTTAATTGTTTGACCTGAGATCATGTTAGTTGTTTGTTGAATTGTTTGACCTGGGATTCTTTCTTTTTTTTTTTTTTTGACCTGAGATATATTAGTTGTTTGTTGTGAGCATTCCATTCTGTCTTGTCATGTTATTTGATTAAATGTTTCTCATTGCTTTCTGGTACAGTCAGCCTGGCTGAGAATACACTAATACAGATGGACACAGAGATAAAGAAAGCTTTGAACATAGAAAGTGTGGTAAGTTTAGCATTATTTGTAGGTATGTTGTTTGTATAGGACTGTACATGGTGTGAATTATTTTGAATATATGAGGACAAGTTAATAAAAAACAAACCACAAACCTGGGGAAGTAATCACTGAAAAGTATATGACAGGATTCAAAGGTGAGATATGAAGTTATTTTTTTGACATGTTCTCATGTTTATACACCTATTTATGTGTGTGTTATGTGTTGTTGTTCAGTCCACAACTAGGTTCTGTTTTACCAAATTGTTGCCTCACCCGTTTAGATATTAATTTTCAGTCTGTCCTATTTCTGAAGCGCAGGCCCTTCTGTCAAGTGTCAGTGTGGTGCAGGCCCTTCTGTCAAGTGTCAGTGTGGTGCAGGCCCTTCTGTCAAGTGTCACTGTAGTGCAGGCCCTTCTGTCAAGTGTCAGTGTGGTGCAGGCCCTCCTGTCAAGTGTCAGTGAGGTGCAGGCCCTTCTGTCAAGTGTCAGTGTGGTACAGGCCCTTCTGTCAAGTGTCACTGTGGTGCAGGCCCTTCTGTCAAGTGTCATTATGGTGCAGGCCCTTCTGTCAAGTGTTAGTGAGGTGCAGGCCCTTCTGTCAAGTGTCAGTGAAGTGCAGGCCCTTCTGTCAAGTGTTAGTGAGGTGCAGGCCCTTCTGTCAAGTGTCAGTGAAGTATAGGCCCTTCTATCAAGTGTCATTGTGGTGCAGGCCCTTCTGTCAAGAATCTCCATTCTGTGCAGTCATTATCTGTAGGATGCCAGAGTAGCAAAGTAGTTAGTGTGGTCATCTCTCACGTTAATGGTTTGGTCCTAGTCTGAAAGCATCCGAGTCAACTGAGCTGTGAAAGTAACAGAAAACATATGGAACAAGAAAGAAAAAAACGGCAAAAGTAGACTAGATATAAGACAAACAGGAGTATCTTTTAGCTTTGAGCTTGTCAGTTTCTGAGACAGAAAAGAGGCTCAGAGAATAAGATGACACTTTCTACGTACACTAGAGAGTTGTTCAACCTGGGTTTTTGATGTATGTTTGACCTGAGATCATGTT
The DNA here is from genome assembly GCA_009760885.1 of Achatina immaculata. NCBI lineage: Eukaryota > Metazoa > Mollusca > Gastropoda > Stylommatophora > Achatinidae > Lissachatina > Lissachatina immaculata. The sequence continues at coordinate 26,276,582 of CM019710.1, read as the reverse complement.
AGTTGTTTGTTGGATTGTTTGATCTTAGATCATGTTAGTTGTTTGTTGGATTGTTTGATCTTAGATCATGTTAGTTGTTTGTTGGATTGTTTGATCTTAGATCATGTTAGTTGTTTGTTGGATTGTTTGACCTGAGATTGTGTTTGTTGGATTGTTTGACCTGAGATCATGTTAGTTGTTTGTTGAATTGTTTGACCTGCAATCATGTTAGTTGTTTGTTGAATTGTTTGACCTGGGATTCTTTCTTTTTTTTTTTTTTTGACCTGAGATATATTAGTTGTTTGTTGTGAGCATTCCATTCTGTCTTGTCATGTTATTTGATTAAATGTTTCTCATTGCTTTCTGGTACAGTCAGCTTGGCTGAGAATACACTAATACAGATGGACACAGAGATAAAGAAAGCTTTGAACATAGAAAGTGTGGTAAGTTTAGCATTATTTGTAGGTATGTTGTTTGTATAGGACTGTACATGGTGTGAATTATTTTGAATATATGAGGACAAGTTAATAAAAAAACAAACCACAAAGCTGGGGAAGTAATCACTGAAAAGTATATGACAGGATTCAAAGGTGAGATATGAAGTTATTTTTTTGACATGTTCTCATGTTTATACACCTATTTATGTGTGTGTTATGTGTTGTTGTTCAGTCCACAACTAGGTTCTGTTTTACCAAATTGTTGCCTCACCCGTTTAGATATTAATTTTCAGTCTGTCCTATTTCTGAAGCGCAGGCCCTTCTGTCAAGTGTCAGTGAAGTATAGGCCCTTCTATCAAGTGTCATTGTGGTGCAAGCCCTTCTGTCAAGTGTCAGTGAAGTATAGGCCCTTCTATCAAGTGTCATTGTGGTGCAAGCCCTTCTGTCAAGTGTCAGTGTGATGCAGGCCCTTCTGTCAAGTGTCATTGTAGTGCAAGCCCTTCTGTCAAGAGTCATTGTGGTGCAAGCCCTTCTGTCAAGTGTCAGTGAGGTGCAGGCCCTTCTGTCAAGTGTCATTGTGGTGCAAGCCCTTCTGTCAAGAGTCATTGTGGTGCAAGCCCTTCTGTCAAGTGTCATTGTGGTGCAAGCCCTTCTGTCAAGAGTAATTGTGGTGCAAGCCCTTCTGTCAAGTGTCAGTGAGGTGCAAGCCCTTCTGTCAAGAGTCATTGTGGTGCAAGCCCTTCTGTCAAGAGTCATTGTGGTGCAAGCCCTTCTGTCAAGTGTCAGTGAGGTGCAAGCCCTTCTGTCAAGTGTCATTGTGGTGCAAGCCCTTCTGTCAAGAGTCGTGGTGCAAGCCCTTCTGTCAAGAGTCATTGTGGTGCAAGCCCTCCTGTCAAGTGTCAGTGAGGTGCAGGCCCTTCTGTCAAGTGTCAGTGTGGTACAGGCCCTTCTGTCAAGTGTCACTGTGGTGCAGGCCCTTCTGTCAAGTGTCATTATGGTGCAGGCCCTTCTGTCAAGTGTTAGTGAGGTGCAGGCCCTTCTGTCAAGTGTCAGTGAAGTGCAGGCCCTTCTGTCAAGTGTTAGTGAGGTGCAGGCCCTTCTGTCAAGTGTCAGTGAAGTATAGGCCCTTCTATCAAGTGTCATTGTGGTGCAGGCCCTTCTGTCAAGAGTCATTGTGGTGCAGGCCCTTCTGTCAAGTGTCAGTGAAGTATAGGCCCTTCTATCAAGTGTCATTGTGGTGCAAGCCCTTCTGTCAAGTGTCAGTGAAGTATAGGCCCTTCTATCAAGTGTCATTGTGGTGCAAGCCCTTCTGTCAAGTGTCAGTGAAGTATAGGCCCTTCTATCAAGTGTCATTGTGGTGCAAGCCCTTCTGTCAAGTGTCAGTGTGATGCAGGCCCTTCTGTCAAGTGTCATTGTAGTGCAAGCCCTTCTGTCAAGAGTCATTGTGGTGCAAGCCCTTCTGTCAAGAGTCATTGTGGTGCAAGCCCTCCTGTCAAGTGTCAGTGTGATGCAAGCCCTTCTGTCAAGTGTCAGTGAGGTGCAGGCCCTTTTGTCAAGTGTCAGTGTGATGCAGGCCCTTCTGTCAAGTGTCAGTGTGATGCAGGCCCTTCTGTCAAGTGTCAGTGTGATGCAGGCCCTTCTGTCAAGTGTCAGTGTGATGCAGGCCCTTCTATCAAGTGTCATTGTAGTGCAAGCCCTTCTGTCAAGAGTCATTGTGGTGCAAGCCCTTCTGTCAAGTGTCATTGTGGTGCAAGCCCTTCTGTCAAGAGTCATTGTGGTGCAAGCCCTTCTGTCAAGTGTCAGTGAGGTGCAGGCCCTTCTGTCAAGAGTCATTGTGGTGCAAGCCCTTCTGTCAAGAGTCATTGTGATGCAAGCCCTTCTGTCAAGTGTCAGTGAGGTGCAGGCCCTTCTGTCAAGTGTCATTGTGGTACAAGCCCTTCTGTCAAGAGTCATTGTGGTGCAAGCCCTTCTGTCAAGAGTCATTGTGGTGCAAGCCCTTCTGTCAAGTGTCAGTGTGATGCAGGCTCTTCTGTCAAGTGTCAGTGTGATGCAGGCCCTTCTGTCAAGTGTCAATGAGGTGCAGGCCCTTCTGTCAAGTGTCAGTGTGATGCAGGCCCTTCTGTCAAGTGTCAGTGTGATGCAGGCCCTTCTGTCAAGTGTCAGTGTGATGCAGGCCCTTCTGTCAAGTGTCAGTGTGATGCAGGCCCTTCTGTCAAGTGTCAGTGTGATGCAAGCCCTTCTGTCAAGAGTCATTGTGATGCAAGCCCTTCTGTCAAGTGTCAGTGAGGTGCAGGCCCTTCTGTCAAGAGTCATTGTGGTGCAAGCCCTTCTGTCAAGAGTCATTGTGGTGCAAGCCCTTCTGTCAAGAGTCATTGTGATGCAGGCCCTTCTGTCAAGTGTCAGTGAGGTGCAAGCCCTTCTGTCAAGAGTCATGAGTCACTGTCTTGACCAGTTATGGTATCAGGATGATCACTTCTACATCGCTGCTAGTGAGAGAGTTTCTGACAAACAAACCGTGGCAACATTTTGCCAACCTCCCTACAGCCCAGACTTGGCCCCAGCTGACTTCTTTTTGTTTCCCTGGCTCAAATCAAGCTTGAAAGGCCACCATTTTGGGGCTGTTAATGACGTGCAAGCTGCCGTGATGAGTGCTTTGAAGGAGATCTCTGTTCAAGACTTCCAGGTGAGCTATGACGCATGGTAGAACCGCTGGCAATGGTGTATAGATGCTGAAGGATGTTATTTCAAGGAATTTTAAGTATATGTAAGTATATCATGAACAAATCGAATTTTATGGAATCAGTCTCATTACTTACTGTACACAGCTTGTACAAGTACAATGCTTTGAGAAAGACAAATAAATGTTGGAAATTTTTTCTGTTTTTTTTTTTTTCCTCCAGACATTGCAAGGGTAAATGTGCATATTTTATTTCAGGGTGGAAGGAACAAGAACCCGGATATAACAGAATTGCAAAGACTATTTAAATATGGGCAGTTAGATTTTACAGAAGAACTTGTTGGAAAGATAGGAAATCTGGCTAATATATTGCCTGTCACACCAAAGCCTGTGTTTTGGTCATGTCCCCTGCCATGTAAATAGATCCTGAAATTGCGGATAATCAGTTAGACTGCAACCTGTGTTACCAGTTCAGTAAAAGAGAAGTACAAACAAGTGTTAGATACTAAAAAAGTAACACTTAATTATGCTTACAGAGATAGGGAACTTACTTGTCTCTCCATCAATAAGGCTATTACATTATGAAGTGACACCTGATAGTATGTCACCAGATATAATTATGAAATAATTTTTCAGAATTATCAGTGGAGAATTCAGCACATAAATGTTGTGTTTTATATTCATTTGCATAATGTCATTTATGTCAAATGTTTTCATGTTTAGAAGTCAGCTGGAGTTTTCTTTGTTTTTTTTTTTTTTCATTCATTTGTCTAAAGATTTTACTCTGTATGTTGATGATGTAAAATGTCTTGTCATTTCATTATTACTGGTCAGATTGACTTCATAGCGGCCCCCCCCCCCCCCCCCCATGTGAAAGTGTACTGTCAGTATTTTTGCTACAGTTTTATTCTGTGCTTTTCTCACATTTCATGAGCCTACAGTCATATAGGTTCAGAAATGTCATTTTAAGCTGTAGAATATCAAACGACATCCAGTTTGCAAAGAAAATGATATATAATAAAAGTGTATAAGCACTTTTGCATAAAAAGTTCAGACCTTTAACAAAGTACATGTTCTTAAGGGTATTTAAAGATGTAGAAAAGCCTGTTCTCCAGAGTTACTTTCCATGTGTGACTTGATCTTTTGTAAGCTTTTCTCAGACTTCATGGCTGATAGAACAATCTTACAGAAATAAATAAAACATCTTTATATCTGGTTCCTACACAAGTTTGATGTAGTACCTTATATAACAAAAATGATGATGATGATTATAAACAGATGTCTTAAATGAGGAGCCATATGCTGAAAAAAACCGTGGACAATAAAAACAAGATTTTTTTCCCTCCCCCCTAGGATATAGATAAATGTGTTGCCATCTTGGAAGATCTTGCTGCGGTTCCAGTAAACCCAGCCCTGTTGAGAAAGAACCCAGCCATCATGGCAACCATTAAAAAGTGTAGAAAATTCAAGAAAAGTGATGCAATACAACAGAAGGCTGAAGTCATTTACCACAAGTTCAAGTCATTCTTCTTGTCTGAGGATGCTGGGAAGGTAAGGTGGCCAGATTTTTTTAAGAGAGGGTTTTTTTTCTTTTTAAACTCCATGAAACTGTGGCCTCTAGCTGACAGCACAGTGGCCTCTAGCTGGCAGCACAGTGGCCCCTAGCTGACAGCACAGTGGCCTCTAGCTGGCAGCACTGTGGCCTCTAGCTGGCAGCACTGCGGCCCCTAGCTGGCAGCACTGCGGCCCCTAGCTGGCATCACTGCGGCCCCTAGCTGGCAGCACTGCGGCCCCTAGCTGGCAGCACTGTGGCCCCTAGATGACAGCACTGTGGTATCTGAAGGGATAAATAGGCTATCACATGAAGCTCATTGCATGAATCTTGGAGCTGGCCTGATTTACAGCAAGTGGACAAAAAAAAAATTCAATGGCCACATCCGGAAAAAGATTGGGAGCCACTCTGTTAATGTGTCATATTATTTTGTGTCCGTGGCATAAAGACCTGCATGTGGTGAATACTCTTCTTCAGCGGTTTCTCCTAATAAACTTCAGTGATGCCATCACCAGCCCAATGTGGAGAGATCAGAGTGTTAGAGTTAGGTTTTAGAGAAGTCCATTTCTTAGACAGCCGCTGAAACTAAAAGTCCCTAATCTCACTTCCCTTCTTACATGATAGCCCTGTTAGAAAACCTTTATCACACTATCTGTCACAGACAACTTGAAGTGATTTTCAGTAACCATGCTATCTGTCACAGACAGTTTGAAGTGATTTTCAGTAACCATGCTATCTGTCACAGACAGTTTGAAGTGATTTTCAGTAACCACGCTATCAGTCACAGACAACCTGATGTGACTTTCAGTAACAAGCTATCAGACATCTGATTTATCAAAAATTTATATTCTAGCATTTTGTTCCATTTTGCCATAATTGTTTAGTTTATTACTTTATGGGGTGAGTAGCATTATCATTAGTTGACAGATTTGTGAAGTGAAGATTGTAAGTTGAAGATCTCAGATCAGCTCAGTTATAAGAAAAGTTTACCTAAAACTCAGAGTGTTAGGGAAAAACTGTCTCCTGTTCTGTCTGTAAAACAAGGCACAGCAGATTATCAGTGCATGAAAGGAAAATAGGGCATTGAGTACAAATTGATCTTGTGTAATATAGCTCAGCGTTCATTTCCACAGTGAATGATTGCAAACAAATTTTAAGTTAAAAATATTACTTGCTTAGTATTTTTGTTTTTTTATTCTGAAATTTTGTGTTGAATTTTCTCAAGGTTCTGGAACCGAAAACTAAGCTGATAGAAAACAAAGAGAACGAGGTGTCTGGAGATGCTGTTGTTAATAACAGTGTCACAGTGGCCAATACAGCAAATGCAAATGGTATTGTTGATGATGACAATATTCCACCTAGAAGTGGTCCAACAGAAACTTCAGAAAACGTTTCAGGTGATAATAATAGTCTTGTTGAAAATTCCACGCTCGATGCAGCCAAAAATCTGGCCACTACAGACTCAACAGATCAGATTAATACCACAGACAATTCTGTCAATTCGACGTCAGAGCTAGCAGTTCCTAGTCTGTCGTCGGAGAAACCAGTTAGTGGCACAACTTCTGAATCTGCGACACAGGATTCTGTTCAGAAAGTATCAGATGATCTCACATCTGGAAGTGTTTCTGATGGCATTTCTGATGTTAACAGCGTTAACACATCTTCAGCTTCACAAAAAGTTAACGATTCATTTTTGTTCCAGTCCGTAAATCCTGACGTCTCTGTTATACCAGGACTGGATATGGTATTCAAAGAAGGCGTGGACTTTCGCAGCAGTCAGACCTCCAGGGCAAATATTTCTGCTGCTGAGATCGGTAGTGATTCCTCAGCTTCTGATAAAGAAGAGGGGACCGTCAACGGCGTTTCAAACAGCGCAGGTTCGTCGAATCAAAAAGACAAAGGGAGTACCAGAGAATCCATATCCTACAATCCACGCAGACCCCTCAGTCTTCCGCTGCCCCCTGCTCTGGGAGACGAGGATATGGATGATGATGAGGAGTTTAACAATAACAACAGTGTCAGTGCACCTTCTGCTGAAGACAAGGTTGATGGTGTGCATTTTGATGGTGCAGAAGTTTCAAGTCCTGTAATTCCTGTTATTGGCTCGGAAGTCAGTGCCAAATTGACTGACATGGTTTCTAATGCTGTCAGGTGAGTTCATCACAGTCTTCCGCCTGGCTTTTGAAGCACAAGCTTTAAACCGTTAGTTTAGCAGTATTTTGCCCCCAAATGTGTTTGCATTTTTCTTCATTTGCTTCTTCAGTCTGTGTTCTGCCTAGCACCAGCTTGCTGGATACTCATTTCTACAGCAGAGTCAGTAAGTGACACTAGAAGGAAAAGACCCACAGTCTTCCTGGGAAGTAAGCAAGTGACCTTTAACTTACATCTTGCATCCTTCCCGTGCCGTTAAATGTCACATAGGGCTTGTATAGTTGTTTTCCTGTTCTCGGCGAGTCTTTCAACTTCATAAAGGGATGTTATGCCCACTAAACTGGCTCGTTAGAGTTTCATATGGTTGACCTCTTTTTCTTCGGCCTTTTGTGTTCCACTTGATAGCTTGTTTTGGGATTCTCTGACTGTTTCTTCTCATCACACGGCCTACAAATGTCCATCTTCTTTTTCTGATCACCCATGAAACAGGTTGTTGTTTGCTCATCTGTCTTATCTCTGCATTGTTCTTGAATTCTTTCCACTTTATACCAAGTATTTTCCTTAGGCATTTGTTTTCAAAAGAGTCTAATTTCTTGTCTGTTTCTTTAGTTGATTTCCAGCTTTGGCATGCATAAATGAGGGTGGATATCACATTTGAATTGAATAATCTTGACTTAACTAACTAGCATAAATAAAATCTGTGCCATGGGGAGATAGTGTCAAGTTAAAACTTGAACAGGCTCCTGAAAGTCGTCCCCCCCCCATGAGACAAGTAGACTCTTTTGAAGACAAAGGAAAATACTCGTATAAAGTGGAACAAATTCAAGAACAACGCAGAGATAAGACAGATGAGCAAACAACAACCTGTCTCATGGGTGATCAGAAAAAGATGGACACATGTCGGTCATGTGATGAGAAGAAACAGTCAGAGAATCCCAAAACAAGCTATGAAGTGGAACACAACAGGCCGAAGAAAAAGAGGTCGACCACGTGAAACCCTAAAGAGGACATTGTTAAGAGAGGCCAAACTAGTAGGCATAAAATCCCTTGATGTGGTTGAAAAGCTCGCTGAAAACAGGAAAACCTGGCTAACTACCATGTGATGTTTAATGGCAAGGGAAGGATGTAAGCTGAGACATTGATTTCATGTGGTTATGTCCTGTCATTTTTGGCTAGTTGTCCAGGATGTTCCATCTTTTCTTGTACTCCTGTCTTTACCAGATGGGGCCTTCTTTCCTTGATGTCCAAGATAATGGTGTCATGTCTTCTCTTGTTATGCAAGATAGTGATGTCGATGTTTTCCCTTGATATCAGGGATAATGATGACATGTCATGCACAAGTTCTTTGATGTCCAGAATAATGATGTTTCCTTGATGTCTGGGATGATGATATTACAAATGTCCATGATGTCCAAGATTGTGTCATATCTTCCCCTAATGTAATAGTGTCTTCTATTGATGTGAAGGATAATATCTCATCGTAACTTCATGAGATTTAAAAGTCTTATCTTACTGGAAAATGATGTCTTATGAATCTGACAGAGCACTGAGACAGTCTTATCTTACTGGAAGATGATGTCTTATGAATCTGACAGAGCACTTAGACAGTCTTATCTTACTGGAAGATGATGTCCTATGAATCTGACAGAGCACTTAGACAGCCTTATCTTACTGGAAGATGAAGTCTTATGAATCTGACAGAGCACTTAGACAGTCTTATCTTACTGGAAGATGAAGTCTTATGAATCTGACAGAGCACTTAGACAGTCTTATCTTACTGGAAGATGAAGTCTTATGAATCTGACAGAGCACTTAGACAGTCTTATCTTACTGGAAGATGAAGTCTTATGAATCTGACAGAGCACTTAGACAGTCTTATCTTACTGGAAGATGAAGTCTTATGAATCTGACAGAGCACTTAGACTCGGTGGTCATCAGACTGTAAGCTCAGCTGTCAGTACTGGGAAAAGGAGCATGCCCCTGGTATCTAAGCTAAATGTTATCTTGAGTGTTACAAAACTGGTGCACAGTAAAATGTGAGCAGTGCATAATTTTTGCAAGTCATTTGAACTTTCTTCTCAGGCAAATCACAGCATTGGATAGGCTGGCCAGTAATTATGGCTCCTCTGTGTCTAGCTCAACATCCAATAGCCTACATTCTTCGGCTACTAGAACCACCCCCCGAGAGTGTGATCAACCAGTCACCAGCCAGGAAGATGTGTTGGAAGAGACGGGACTGGACTTGACAGAGGATGATGATGAGGAGCTTTTGGAGTCGAAGGTAGGTAACTTTGTTTAGCAAGATGACATGTCGTGTTCTTGTTTTTGGGGCTGAAGACACAGTATGCAAGTTTATAGTGAGATAGCTGATATGGTAGGTAAGTAGAGGAACTCTGTCATACCTTATAGGCACATAGGGGATGTGATGTTAGTGCCAATATTTTCTTTGATCTTTCGGCATGCTAGAGGGTGATGTGGTCAGCATCACGCCCGGCTTCCTTTCCTCACTCAGCTTTAGGAGAAGTCAGGTGCCCATTTCTACAGCTGGGTGACTGGGACACCCTCCGGCCAGATTCGAACCCCTGAATCTTTGCCATAAGAGACTTGTGCACTAACCACTTTGCCACTCAGATGTCCCAGCAGTTTATAGCTAATTATTTACATCAGCGTTTGCAGAGCATGGCTGACTGAGACACTGTTCTACCCCCAGTATCCCCATCGTGGTACCCCAACACTGTTCTACCCCCAGTATCCTCATCATGGTACCCTGACACTGTTCTACCCCCAGTATCCTCATCATGGTACCCTGACACTGTTCTACCCCCAGTATCCCCATCATGGTACCCCAACACTGTTCTTCCCCTAGTATCCCCATCGTGGTACCCCAACACTGTTCTTCCCCTAGTATCCCCACTGTGGTGCCCCGATGCTGTTCTACCCCTAGTATCCCCATCGTGGTACCCCAACACTGTTCTACCCCCAGTATCCTCATCGTGGTACCCTGACACTGTTCTACCCCCAGTATCCCCATCATGGTACCCCAACACTGTTCTACCCCTAGTATCCCCATCATGGTACCCCGACACTGTTCTACCCCCAGTATCCTCATCGTGGTACCCCGACACTGTTCTTCCCCCAGTATCCCCACTGTGGTGCCCCGATGCTGTTCTACCCCCAGCATCCCCATCGTGGTACCCCGACGCTGTTCTATCCCCAGTATCCCCATCGTGGTACCCCGACGCTGTTCTACCCCCAGCATCCCCATCGTGGTACCCCGACACTGTTCTACCCCCAGTATCCCCATCGTGGTACCCCGACACTGTTCTGCCTCCAGCATGAAGAAGAAGAAGAAAGTTCTTATTGTGCAAATGCATAGAGGCTGAGCAGTTTTCTCTTGTGTCCAGAGATCTTCAGAAATTCTTAGTCATCAACTCAAGAATGCAGTAGTTCTATTTAAGCTAATGATACCATCATAAGTGTCTGAACTGGTGTTGGTGATTGCTGTTATATCCATAGATGATGATAGTTTATTGTCCTGACGTACTTCTTATCCTGGTGCCTGCATCTGCAGTGCCTGTCTTCATGGTAAACTTCCTCATACTGAAGACTGCATCAAATCTTCCTCATTTTGGAAGTGTGTACCAGGACAGAAGCTGTCATGACAAGGTTACAGAAAAAAATTAGGTTAAGATTTATATATGGGCATTTTATGCTTGAGTAGCAAATTGGTTAGTGCTTTCATCTGTCATGATTAAGGCCGATAGTTTGAATCTCACAAGGGGCGCCCAGGTCACCCAGTTGTAGAAATGTGTTCCTGGATTCTTCCGGAGCTGCTGATGGGACTCTAGCTAGGCAAGACGCTGGGACCACATCACCCTCTCGGCAAGATGCTGACACCACATCACCCTCTAGTGTGTTATCAAGGAAATATGAAACAAACACCATATTCCATAAATGCCTTTTTGGCATAACAGAAAACTTCCAGTGTATAATGGAGCTACGAAAGACTATGACCAGCAACAGACTTTGGCAGATGTCCTATTTTGATTTGTTGGTTCCATTTTTCTTTTTACAATTCCTATGTCAACTTTTGTCTATGAAATAAGAACTGTCTGAAGTGAGAAAGTGTCTAGGCTGAGAGAAAAATGTTGGAAATGTACTTCCAGGCATGAGTCATTTTGTACTCACACAAAGCTTGAATAGTTTGAGGTAAAAACCATGTTTTCATTTCTTTTCTCATCATTTTTTGATGGAACCCGCAGCATAACTCATTTCTAATTTTCTGTATGTTTTCTCCTCCAGCGCAGAGATTTGAATGCTCGGATAGAACAGCTTATGAGACAGGAAGAGGAGGGCGCAGATTCAGAGCTAGAGGAGGAGGAGGTGGTTCATCCAGGGGCCACAAGAACAGAAAGAAACAAGGCCCTGCCAGAGCCACAAGAGGAGGAGGAGGAGCCGCTGATTGACGATGACGAGTTACATAATTTGCTTGGTGTGTGAGTGAGTGCTGGTAGATCATATTGTTTGCTAGTTTCGAGAATATTTGCAGCTTCTGCCTTTGTATACTTGTACTATGAATAATTATTGATAGATTTCGGTCTTATCCTTGCCTATTTTTTGTTTAATGAAGAGTGTCTGCAGGAATCCCATTTATTTAGTTTTTTTGGCTATTTGTTTCGTTTAGATGCAACTTTTTCATTTTCATTGTAATTCTTCACCTTTAATAAAAGAACTGAAACCAACCAAAAAATTTGTTTTTCCTTCACATAATTAATATCCAAACCTACTTTTTAAAATTGAGCCATCGTCTATGAAGTTTTGACGCAGGAATTGAACTGTCAAAAACAGTTCTGTAGAATTGGAAGAATTTTGGCGGAGCTAGAGTCAATAGAAACACATAATTTATGAAGTCAGAGTCTGGAAAAGTGGAAGAAGTGGAGAGTTTTGAATATCTTGGATCATTACTAACTAATAATGGAGATACAATGAGGGAAATTAAAAGGAGGACATCTATCACTCTTCAGAAAGTAAAACAACTAAAGAGGCTGTGGAAAGGAACAGACAGAAATAAGATTTTTTAAGGGCATGCATCTTTCTCATAGGAAAGACAAAGTTAATGAAGCAAAATGTGAACAACAGAAATGTACTCAGAGTAGATAGCAAGTTAGTGGAGGAGGTCAACGAATTTGTATACCTTGGCAGTAAAGTAGTAGAAAATGGAGACAGCACAGAAGACATCAACAGCAGACTTACTAGAGCAAACCAGGCTTTTGCAGTGCTGCAGACTATATGGAAATCTAAAAAACTAAGCATGAATGCGAAAATCAGGATATTTAAGAGTAATGTTCTAAGTGTACTGCTCTATGGAAGTGAATGCTGGAAAATCACCAAAACCATAGAAAACAAGTTGAATTCTTTCCAGACTAAATGTTTACAAAGAATTAGAAAAATATTTTGGCCAAACACCATAAGAAATAACATCTTGTTGGCAGAAATGCAGATGAAACCACTGACAGCAATTATTGAGGAAAGACGCTGGCGATGGTTGGGACATGTGCTCCGAATGACTGACAACTCACTACTAAAAATAGCACTAAGATGGACACCACAGGGGAACAGAAGTAAGGGTAGACCAAAAGAGACATGGAGAAGAACAACAGAAAGGATGTTGAGCAATAGAGGGCTCACCTGGGCAAGAGCAGAAAAAAGGCAAAGGACAGGCATTTGTGGAAAACCCTTGTGGAAGCCACATGTGCCCTGGGCACTTAAGGTTCAGAGAGAGAGAGAGATCTTTCCCATTGCAACATATGTCTGTGAGACCTAGGCACTTAACAAAACAGCTGAGAAACACATAAATGCCTTTAAATGCTACAGAAGAGTCTTTCAAATATGGACACAAAAAAGAACAAATATGGCCATACTACAAGAACTTAATATTGAAGAAGGCTGGCTAGTAAGGAAGATTAAACAGAGAAAACTTAAATATTTTGGACACATTAAACGTCATGATAATTTAGAGAAGACTGTATTGGAAGGATACATAATGGGAAAAAGAAAGATAGGAAGACCAAGGCGAAGATGGCTGCAAAACATCATTGATGATCTGCAAATGGATGCATCAGCAGCAGGTCATCTTGCTCACAACCGAAAGGCCTACAGGAGAGCTGTTAGGGAGGCAAAGTTCCGCAAGGGACAACATATGACTGACTGACTGAGTCTGGAGTTGGTGTCAGTAGAAAGGTAAAAAAATTCAGCGCAAGAAACCACTGCCACAAGACAGGATAGTGGAAGGTTAGACAGAAAACATTGTTGTGGCTTCCAAGTCTCCACACTTATCTCCCCCTCCCGAAACAACTTCCATGCCCTGTTAGAATAAATTTTGATGAAAAATTCTGGTAAAAAGAAACTGGGAGAAGGTATATTCCGTAGTTTAAAAATATGGACTGGGTTAGAAATATGCTGCTTTTCACTTTGTTTATTTATTTATTTGCCTAAACATCGCAGTGAGCATTGATTCACAGAGATATGCATAGTCTACTAACACTGCCAGTTTTTTTTTTTTTTTAATGGGTGAAAGAGTTTAGATCTCTGAGAGCATTACTTCAGAATTTGCAACATTTTAAGAATTAATATCTCAGAGAGCATTACTTCAGAATTTGCAACATTTTAAGAATTAAGATCTCAGAGAGCATTACTTCAGAATTTGCAACATTTTAATAGTTAAGATCTCAGAGAGCATTACTTCAGAATTTGCAACATTTTAAGAGTTAAGATCTCAGAGAACATTACAAGAGTTAAGATCTCAGTGAGCATTACTTTAGAATTTGCAACATTTTAATAGTTAAGATCTCAGAGAGCATTAGTTTAGAATTTGCAACATTTTAATAGTTAAGATCTCTGAGAGCATTACTTCAGAATTTGCAACATTTTAATAGTTAAGATCTCAGAGAGCATTACTTCAGAATTTGCAACATTTTAATAGTTAAGATCTCTGAGAGCATTACTTCAGAATTTGCAACATTTTAATAGTTAAGATCTCAGAGAGCATTACTTCAGAATTTGCAACATTTTAAGAGTTGGACATGTCAAATAAATTGTTGATTAATTTTGTACAGAAGTTCAAAGTTCAGAAGGAGCACCAAAAACCTCCAAAAAACAACTACAAGTTTTGAGGTTCTCAAGAAACGCTTTTGATCCCATCAGAGAATATGACAATGAAGCTTAGAGAATCAGAACCAGCAGAGAAATGTGTAGTTTGTGTAAAGAACCATGAATGGTCTCCACTGTGAAAACTTGACAGATTATGACTGAGTCAAGTAGAAAGAATAGAAGACCAGACTTCTCATAATTCTAAAAGATGAAAGGGGACTAGACCAAAGAGTAAACCTAGGCAAAGATGGAGAGAAAATGTGGAAGAAGAAAGGACTTAGGGAGTGAACAACTGGAAAAAGAAAGCTAGGAACAAAGATGAATGGAGGCAGATTGTGTCTGCATCAGTGAGTCTTAAAATGATGAAGGGAGGAAGAGAGAAGAGACTTGGCATACAATTAAAGTGGAATGCACCATGAGCTGTGTTTAGCTTAGGAGTCCCAATCTGGGATCAGCAAAGGGTCATGTGGGATTCACATAGCTTGTCTGGACTTTGTAGAACACTAGAACTGTGGGACTCACATAGCTTGTCTGGACTTTGTAGAACACTAGAACTGTGGGACTCACATAGCTTGTCTGGACTTTGTAGAACACTAGAAATGTGGGATTCACACAGCTTGTCTGGACTTTGTAGAACACTAGAAATGTGGGATTCACACAGCTTGTCTGGACTTTGTAGAACACTAGAAATGTGGGATTCACACAGCTTGTCTGGACTTTGTAGAACACTAGAAATGTGGGACTCACACAGCTTGTCTGGACTTTGTAGAACACTAGAAATGTGGGATTCACACAGCTTGTCTGGACTTTGTAGAACACTAGAACTGTGGGACTCACACAGCTTGTCTGGACTTTGTAGAACACTAGAACTGTGGGATTCACACAGCTTGTCTGAACTTTGTAGAACACTAGAGCTGTGGGACTCACACAGCTTGTCTGGACTTTGTAGAACACTAGAACTGTGGGACTCACATAGCTTGTCTGGACTTTGTAGAACACTAGAAATGTGGGACTCACATAGCTTGTCTGGACTTTGTAGAACACTAGAAATGTGGGACTCACATAGCTTGTCTGAACTTTGTAGAACACTAGAACTGTGGGACTCACATAGCTTGTCTGGACTTTGTAGAACACTAGAACTGTGGGACTCACACAGCTTGTCTGGACTTTGTAGAACACTAGAAATGTGGGATTCACACAGCTTGTCTGGACTTTGTAGAACACTAGAAATGTGGGACTCACACAGCTTGTCTGGACTTTGTAGGACACTAGAAATGTGTAAAAGTTTATTTAATTTACAAGCGATGAGGGAGTGTGTAGCTGGGTTTGAGTTATCACTGGCTTCAGGGTTTGGGAACCTAAAAAGGTTGAGAACCGCTGTAGGAATTGCTCATCAACAGCAGGTTTGTTTGAATTTGACAGTATCTCAGAACACAAGACGAAAAAGATCTCATAAGTCAGGGAGATAACATTTATTTTTAGCATTTATTGTAATATGGTTTTTTTTTTTTTTGTGGAGTTAATTTGTCAGACAAATGGTACTTGATGTAGCAACTAGTTTATGGGGGTCTCATCTACATCGTAGCCCGTGGGTCTGTATAATTAACTCATACATGGGCATTTTGTCATTGTGGAAGTGGGTTTATGTCCCAGTATCTTTCTCGATTTGTCAGTTCTGTGGACGTATGAGGACATTCGTATATTTTATGCCTGCACTGCTAAGTACGAGCCTGGACATCCCCATCCTTACTGTACACTGAGAAAACTTGTTCCATTTCAAGTGATATCACAGATTAGTTTCTAATAAAGTCTTTGTGAACATGGCTTGTGACAGGAGGGGGGAGGGGGGGGGGGTTCAGAGTTCTTGTAGCGTGCCGAAGGATTTGGATTCAGAATTCTTTGTTGTTTTTTTTCCTTTTACAACACCATGTTTCCACGGCCAGATTGGATGTCAGACCTCAGAGAATAGAAAATGGTTGCCTGCAGAGCGAGGAACACTATACACACTGTTGCTAATTGTCTAAAGGAAAATGTTTATGTAGAAATGAACAGTTTACTCTTTATGAATTGGCATCCACACAAAAAAAAATAGTTGTATATTTTGTGTGTGAAATTACCATGCAATACAATTTATACAATCCCATGAATCAGAATCATTAATCATCTCATTAGCATTGCCATCTAGTTTCATGGTTTTATATATGTATGAGAGAGAGAGTGTGTGAGACATGTTAAAAATTATGAGAATAAGCTGTTAGCCTTTTGTTTATGATAGGATCATCTTGTCATCATCATCATCGTTGTTATCTGCATCCATTGCCATGTCCCTATTTGAAACTGGCAGAAGCAGATCTTCAGACATACACTGTCTCATGTGCCTCGTGCTTGGATGATTACTTTGCATAAGTGCTCACTCTCCATCTCAATCAGAGCCTGACAGACTCTGAAAACATACGCTTGTCACGGCATTCCCTGAATATCATATTCTCATCATCTTGGTTTCCATTTTCTTACGTTGATTTTTTAAAATATTGATTCTAGAATTTTGTGGGTATTGATTCTAGAATACTGAGTAGAGACGGATCCCAACTTACTTAACTCCAGCGTAAGTAGTTCCAGAATTAACATTTTAAAAAAAAATGTACACGTGCAAACAATCTGTAAAATTTTCTGGAACACATTGGGGACAAAAAAGTGCTGTATAAGATATAACACATGACTTCAAGGTACTTACAGGACTTTGGAACAACCCACTCATATAAGACAGAGACTTTCTATGTTGATTATTCTACATTGCCTACAATGATAATATTTTAATTAAACCAAAATATTTATTCTGTGTTCATGAGTGTTCAGATATTTGCTGCTGTTGCCAAAAGTTGTTTCTGTTTATTGTTAGTTGATAATCTCCTTTCAAAATATTGATGCAGTGGTCTTGAAATAAAAGATTAGAGTTGGATGGGGAGTGGGCAGTGGTGATTTTCTAAAATTCCAAGGGTCAAGCGTTTCACTAAGCACCAACACAGAGAGATTATGGTGATCTTTCTTATCCATGATGAATTAACAGTACTGCCTGTTTCTGTGAGCATCTTTTGTATTGCTAAGAACTCTGAGTCAGTAGATCTGATAACTGCCCTTTCTGGGTCAGTGGCTCTGATAACTGCCTTGTCTGGGTCAGTGGCTCTGATAACTGCCTTGTCTGGGTCAGTGGCTCTGATAACTGCCCTGTCTGGGTCAGTGGCTCTGATAACTGCCCTGTCTGGGTCAGTGGCTCTGATAACTGCCCTGTCTGGGTCAGTGGCTCTGATAACTGGCCTGTCTGGGTCAGTGGCTCTGATAACTGCCCTGTCTGGGTTAATGGCTCTAATAACTGCCCTGTCTGGGTCAATGGCTCAGATAACTGCCCTGTCTGGGTCAATGGCTCTGATAACTGCCCTGTCTGGGTTAATGGCTCTAATAACTGCCCTGTCTGGGTCAATGGCTCTGATAACTGCCCTGTCTGGGTCAATGGCTCTAATAACTTCTGTCTTTATAACCCTCAATGGGACAGAGGAGGCTTTGTTAAGAAAACTCAGAATAAATTATTGGATTGGACTGCTTTCAGTGCCATGGGTACGAGCTTTTCTCAAACCACTAACATCTGGGCCAAGTCCGAAAAGATGATCAGGTCCAACCATAGCTGCTATGTTCAGTGAGACAGTTGAGGCATGGCAGTGACATGAGACTGTCAAGGCTCTAGTAAAATCCCAAGGTCTGCTGGAGATTAAAGGTCTGGCAGCTGGCCTGGAAGAGATCTCATGAACCTCCCCTCTCACTCTTCTCTGTAAAAATGCCATCATTACTAGATGGTTAGAGAAGACCACCATCTTTACTCAGTTCCTTCTTCACTTCACCACCAACCAAGATTAAAGCTAGTCCTGTGTTGATTGACCATCTCTCCTGTCCTGTGTTGATTAACCATCTCTCCTGTCATGTGTTGATTGACCATCTCTCCTGTCATGTGTTGATTGACCATCTCTCCTGTCTTGTGTTGATTGACCATCTCTCCTGTCCTTGTTGATTGACCATCTCTCCTGTCATGTGTTGATTGACCATCTCTCCTGTCTTGTGTTGATTGACCATCTCTCCTGTCTTGTGTTCATGTGTTGACCATCCCTCCTGTCTTGTGTTGATTGACCATCTCTCCTGTCATGTGTTGATTTACCATCTCTCCTGTCTTGTGTTGATTGACCATCTCTCCTGTCTTGTGTTGATTGACCATCTCTCCTGTCTTGTGTTCATGTGTTGACCATCTCTTCTGTCATGTGTTGATTGACCATCTCTCCTGTCATGTGTTGATTGACCATCTCTCCTGTCTTGTGTTGATTGACCATCTCTCCTGTCATGTATTGATTGACCATCTCTCCTGTCATGTGTTGATTGACCATCTCTCCTGTCTTGTGTTGATTGACCATCTCTCCTGTCTTGTGTTGATTGACCATCTCTCCTGTCATGTGTTGATTGACCATCTCTCCTGTCATGTGTTGATTGACCATCTCTCCTGTCTTGTGTTGATTGACCATCTCTCCTGTCTTGTGTTCATGTGTTGACCATCTCTTCTGTCATGTGTTGATTGACCATCTCTCCTGTCATGTGTTGATTGACCATCTCTCCTGTCTTGTGTTGATTGACCATCTCTCCTGTCATGTGTTGATTGACCATCTCTCCTGTCTTGTGTTGATTGACCATCTCTCCTGTCTTGTGTTCATGTGTTGACCATCTCTTCTGTCATGTGTTGATTGACCATCTCTCCTGTCATGTGTTGATTTACCATCTCTCCTGTCATGTGTTGATTGACCATCTCTCCTGTCCTTGTTGATTGACAATCCCTCCTGTCATGTGTTGATTGACCATCTCTCCTGTCCTTGTTGATTGACAATCCCTCCTGTCATGTGTTGATTGACCATCTCTCCTGTCCTTGTTGATTGACAATCCCTCCTGTCATGTGTTGATTGACTATTTCTCTGGTACTTTTAATTAGCTGCTTACATTTTGCCACATCAAGCTTAATCCACAGCTTCTTCATTCTTGACAATGTCACCAATTTCTTCATTCTTGACAATGTCACAGATTTCTTCATTCTCGACAGTGTCACAGATTTCTTCATTCTTGACAATGTCACAGATTTCTTCATTCTTGACAATGTCACAGATTTCTTCATTCTTGACAGTGTCACAGATTTATTCATTCTTGACAGTGTCACAGATTCACATTTGTCAGCGAAATCCTTTATTTGACCGACTTCTCTTGTAGCACGGGTAATGCTCAGTCCATCGCCTGCTCTTCCTCTGTGATAGCTGAGCCAGATGGCTGACCGGGCCTTTCATTTCACCTGACACATGTATGACCTGGTACAAAAATAAAGGTCAGTCTGTGGATCTGTGACGTCCACACGGACTCGAGCCATTGTTGTCTTAGGGCGCTAACTTGAGTTTTCTTGAGCATGTTCACCGAGTCGCTCAAGATGCAGGTCTGCGTGTGGTCTTGGCACAGCCATGATTCTCAGCGTCAGGCTACTTATCTTTGCAGCAGAAGCACCCCTATCGTCTCTTGACTGTTTCCTTTGGGCTGACTGTGATGGCCCAAGTACGCTACCTGCCCTGAACCACCGATCTTTTGTATAAATAACGGCCTTGTCGTCTCTGATGTCTTCGCTGATTAGTGAGTGCTTTGATCGCAGTGTTCATTGTAGCAGAAGTATGGTCATCTCATCTTTTGTCGGGTGCTACGTGAAGAGACAAAGCCACTCTCCTGTCCAGGATCTCAGCCCAGTATAACTGATCATCAACATCAAGTACATCCTGGCATAAAGAAAATGGGACTGAATTTGTAAGAATTAACTG
Organism: Achatina immaculata; assembly: GCA_009760885.1. NCBI lineage: Eukaryota > Metazoa > Mollusca > Gastropoda > Stylommatophora > Achatinidae > Lissachatina > Lissachatina immaculata. Next base: position 26,256,755 of record CM019710.1, on the reverse strand, counting down.
CAAACAATTTATTTATTGTTGCTATTGTTTTCTTTTTCTTCATCATTATCTTTGTATCACTCTATGATCTAATTCAATGTCTTCTAGAAAGTCTGCTTTATAGAATGTATTGAATGTCTTAACAGATTTTTTTGGTGAGTGAGTCTGTTTTATTGAAATGCATCTATTCTGGTTGAAAATTATTTGGCGTCATCTCGCTGATTGCTTTATAGCTAGTTTGATTAATCTTGACATTGGAATACATATGTTATATCAATCTGTGAAGTTAATACCATTTAAAAAAATACTGTATAGTACATCTTAGCTTGCTCAACGGTTATGACTGGTGGTTACAAATATTTCTTTGGTCTGTCTGTTAAAAAAAAAAAAAAAATCCAGCCTGGCACTTTGAGGTTGTCATCAATAAAATCATTGCTTTTTGTACATATAAATTATACTATAGCCTTCATTTTGAAAGTAATCCTGTGTTCTGATGCGTCACACGTAATTACAACACGTTAACCCTCATATGAATAAAATTACGTGATTTTTTTTTTTTTCATAAAAATGTGTTTTGTGGTGTCATCCCAGTCATGTCCAGTGATTGTTGTGTTTTGTTTTGTTTTTTCTGTTTCTGTTTATGGGAGCCAGTATGGTGGTAGAGTGATTAGTGCATTTGTCTGCTGATCAGAAAATCCCTGGTTTGATTCTTGCTCTGGGTAGAGTTTTTGTTTTTTTTTTGACTGACTGGCACCAGGCAAAAATTGTGGGGATTCCCCAAGGGAAACAAACACAAGGAGGATAAGATCACCACATCAGATGCTGCAGCAGACTAGAAATGTGAAGGAATATTTCACAGCCCTACAGCATGCTGATACCATGGGAGCCCTACAACATGCTGATACCATGGGACACAGATTTATGGGAACTGTCAGTTTCAAACTTATGTTGGTTTTTTTTTTTTTCTTCTTTGTAATCTGTGGAGGGGAGAGTGGAAGAGGAATATGTGAAATGATGATAACATGAACAAAAATCATCCTTAAAGTAATGATGATAATCAAAATCAGCCTTAGAGTGATGAAGATATCAGAATCAACATTAAAATGGTGATGATATCAAAATCAGCCTTAAAGTGATGAAGATAATCAAAATCAGCCTTAAAATAATGTGATACTTAAAATGTGATACTCTTCATCACAACAACACCAACCAACAGGCTCAGTTCACAGTAATGAGATTTATGGACATCTCCGTAATGAGAAATATGAACATCACAGTAATGAGAAATATGAACATCACAGTAATGAGATTTATGAACATCACAGTAATGAGAAATATGAACATGAACACAACAATGCTAATAATTTGTGCAATTCAGTCCATAAATAATGTATAACAAACATAACCTGCCATGTTCAGATCATTTATCTTTCAATGTTTAAACATTTCAATTGTCCACTGATGTTAGATTTATTCAATAAATATACAATCCCATAATCCCTAAATGGTTTGATAAATTTACAGCATGGAAAAAAGAAATACAATGATAATTTAAGAAATTTGAGTACATGGATAAATTCAAACATAAATGAGAACAAAATAAATATTTATGTTTCAGCAATTTATATAATTGACTAGTTGTATGTATAAAATGGAAAACATTTTAGGAATAATTTATGTGACTAGTGTATAAAAGTCACGTGAAGTGTTAGCAAGAATGTATGTGACTAGCATATAAAGTGTCATAGTATAGGATTAGCAGCAGTGACTGACATATAAAGTGTCATGGTATAGGATTAGCAGCAGTTTATGTGATTAACATATAAAGTGTGACAGAAATGGTTAGCAAGTTTGTGTGACAGAAATGGTTAGCAAGTTTATGTGACTGACATATAAAGTATCATGGTACAGGGTTAGCATCAGTTTGTGTGACTAAGAATAAATTGTGTGCCATTAATTAAATATCATGCACAGAGAGACACATAAGTAGGGCATTTAACAACAGTTGGTAACCTGTCATGACCATCAAAGACTTAATTTAGTGCAGACCTGTCTACAACACGGACAGCCTGCGGACCATACATTATCATCCAGTCTTCAGACCTTGCTGCTTTCGTTTCATCTTTGTATAGGATGTTGAGTAACATTGCCAGCTGAAAGGTTCAAAATCAACTACTTCAAACTGTGATGTTTTGCCATCTTTGCCTATGTTCTGTACCTGCCACTTTGTAACAAGACTAACGGTAAGTTGATAAACAGTGACCTTCAAGTGACATGAGTTGTTGGCACGTAGCAAAAAAGTCCCTTTCTATGACAAGGTCAAATTTTGCGAACCAAAAAAACTGCATTATATCAAGTCACCAGTGTATTGGTATTGTCAAATCTTACATGTTTATTATATATAACAATATTTTATTAATAAAAACTGCTTTCTTAAACATACAGTCCGAGGAAGACATAATTTATGGAAATATTAACATATTATTTCCCCAATTATTTCATAAAACTTTTTCCCTAACAATTTTTACAACCGCATTCAAGTTTTACAGCCCTCCCTTCATTGAAACAAGAGCACAGTGAACGAATTATTACCATCAATAATCTTCACATATGGTCTTACTCTCACAGACCACAAAGAATACATGCTCGTAGATCCATGATAACAATAAATTACTAAAGCAGACACCATGAGCTTAAGAACTACAAATTCTCAGCACAGTATAGAAAAGTTACTTCAAGTCGGAAATTTGTGTTGAAATTGTGGGTATCTTTTCTCTCTTCAATAACCAACTTGGGAAAATCTATGTCAAGAATGGGCTATACAGCTTTTACAACATTTCTAAACTTTCAATTGGTTGGAAAAAAAATGTATATAACAGAGCATAATTTCCACATAGAAAAATAAAAAAGGAGCTAATGAAGTGTAGAATGTAGGTTAATTAAAGAAATGCTCCCTTCAGCTCTGTCTATGAAGCCAACTCCGTGGTGATCATCATGTAACATGTCATGTATCTGACAGGAAGTGAGAAGCACATTTATGTGCTGAACCAAAAGGTGTTGACAACCCTGCCTGCCAATCCAAGGTATTTACAAACTGGCTAATTTTGTTTTTTTTCTTTTTCTCTGTCACTCGCCCTGCCAGGTGCTGTTCTCTCACCTTTCACCTGCCCTCTTCCCTTGAATCTTGTCTTCTGCTTTTGTCAAGCAGAAAGCTCCAGCTGAGCTATATATCGATTGTATTATGTCATGCCCAGAATAGGGTCTTGACTTGCTGAAATTTGGTGGCTTTGATGACAGAGCTGTCTTCCTAAAAATGTTTCACCATTCACTTCCTGTAATTTATATCTTGCAATTATAAAAACAACAGCAATGTCAAGTTGTGATAACATTACTGAAAAAAACAAACAGCAAAAGTCATTCTGCATAGAGATCACTAATGTCTTTTTGATTACTTTCTTTTGCTAACTGCATTGGGGGTGAAGACACTTGTCCAATGGGGCAATCAGCGACCCATAGCTAATATGCTAGCATCAGGGTTAACGACCCATAGCTGACCAAGACCCTGTCCCACCTCTCCATGGTACCCCCAGTAACAGGCCTAGCCTAGCTAATGGGGCAGAGATCGCCATAGTCCCCATGGTGGTGGAGTCTGCTAAAGAAGCATTGCACACCCCCTGCTTTTTATCTGTACTCTGGGGCTGAAAAAGTAGCTGCCATAACCCACTCCCACGCTAATACGATGATGTGCCTCAACATCTCTACAGCATCAGCTGCAAAGAACAACAGCTCGCAGTTACAGGGAGTTCTTACAAGTACAAGTGCTAACTGTATCAGCTACAAAATACTCTGAGACAAATTACTCCGAAAAGCCACAGGTTCAGGGCAATTTAGAGATAGTTTTAGATAATGATTTATTAAACCTTCATTAACTTTATTCTCTTCAACAAATTCATGAGCTCATTCAGAATTTACAAAACTGGTCAAGCAAGTCATAAAATATGTTATAAAAATATGTAGTGCAGCCATGGTTGTCATCAAAGAAAACTAAATTGATGACAAATGACAAAACAAACAAGGCAGCTGAAATATGTATCAATGAAGAAAAATTGGAAGAAGTGGAGAGTTTTGAATATTTTGGATCACTACTAACTAATAATGGAGATACAATGAGGGAAATTAAAAGGAGGACATCTATCGCTCTTCAGAAAGTAAAACAACTAAAGAATCTGTGGAGAGGAACAGACAGAACTACAAAAATAATATTTTTAAGGGCACGCATCTTTCCCATCGCAGCATATGCCTGTGAGACCTGGACACTTAACAAAACAGCTGAGAAACACATAAATGCCTTTGAATGTAAATGCTACAGAAGAGTTCTTCAAATATGGACACAAAAAAGAACAAATATATCCATACTACAAGAGCTTAATATTGAAGAAGGTTGGCTAGTAAAGAGGATTAAAGAGAGAAAACTTAAATATTTTGGACACATTAAACGTCATGATAATCTAGAGAAGACCGTCTTGGAATGGTACATAATGGGAAAAAGAAAGAGAGGAAGACCAAGGCAAAGATGGATGCAAGACATTGTTGATGATCTGCAAATGGAAGCATCAGCAGTAGGCCATCTTGCTCACAACTGAGAGGACTACAGGAGTGCTATTAGGGAGGCAAAGTTCCACAAGTGACATGTAAATAAATGAATGAGCCATGATTACATAACACTTTTATGTGCTGAAGGTCACAGAAATACGGCCTAACACCATATCCCCAATATGCCTTAATGGCATGGAAACTAGAATTTCACCGTTACCTCTTGCAGCCATGGTTACTCTGTCACACTGTAAAGCTTTTGGCAAAAGATGTAAGAGGAAAACTCATAAAATAATAACATTTTCATATAAAGCTTTTTTTTTTTGCACCACATAAATTAGAGATCCACTGAAGTCAACATTTCCTGTGGAGATGTCACAAGAAGATGATCATAATGATATGAACTTGGATACAATCTGAACCACAGGACATACTCCTGTTTTACTTTCATGCACTGACAACAATGTGCACAGCTGGTGTGCCCCACCTTGCAGGCAGACAGAAATTTCAGGGGCAGTGAGTTAAAACAAGATTTGCAGTCAAATGTTACAGTCAGGTTGGTTGGGTGCTCATAACAGCCATTATGAAAAACAACACACAGATGGCTCAGACAGAATGGAAGAGGATGGACAAAAATGACCTATACAGAAGTGATGAAAGGGAATAGATCATGAAGAAGACCTAGACAATGAAGGTGAGACAACCTAGAAGAAGATATACGGGCTCTTGGAATCAACAACTGGCAAGAGCAGAGAGGAATGGAGACGTATCTTGTCTGCAGCAGTGAGCCTCAATGCCATAGAAAGCTGCTGAATTAAGCTGTCTGCAGCAATGAGCCTCAATGTCATAGAAAGCTGCTGAATTCAGCTGTATGCAGTAATGAGCCTCAATGTCATAGAAAGCTGGTGAATTAAGCTGTCTGCAGCAATGAGCCTCAATGTCACGGAAAGCTGCTGGATTGATCTGTCTGCAGCAATGAGCCTCAATGTCATAGAAAGCTGCTGAATTAAGCTGTCTGCAGCAATGAGCCTCAATGTCATAGAAAGCTGCTGAATTCATCTGTCTGCAGCAATGAGCCTCAATGCCATGGAAACCTGCTGAATTCAGCCGCTGCTCAAAGAATAAGATGGCTCGGTGACACCTACAGCAACAGGTTTCCAGCTCACAACCATCACATAAGATGACATTTGACTAAATGCTGAGCTACTCTTTATGTCCAACATACATTCTGTAAAATGGCATAAAAGGCCACAAAACAGTAAACTTGTGTGGAATGCATCTATTGACCCAAAGAAACCACCTAAGAGAGTCAGCTCTGCAGTTGTATAAAGGAACTACATAAAAACTGCTCAGTTTATCCAAGAGACGCAGGTGCAAATATAAACACTTTATTATGATAAAGAACTTGTACTGGAAGTATATATTTGGTTACAACTTTCATGTTCAACTTACAAGTAATTATTGACAACAACTTCGAACATCACACAATCTTTACATAGGGCATCATTTGTCATAGGACAATCTTTGTCAAATCATTTATAGACACTGATTTTTGGTATTGTTATGTGCATAAAAATTAACCCTTATACCTCCAGAACAAAAATTCCAAAGACTACTTTCTAACAAATAAATCCGCCATGTTTTTACCAGAAAATGACATAAAGCTTTTATTGTGGTTTATAATCTGAATCTACAAAAACTGAATAAACTGCACAGTCACACTTATTTCTTTTGTCAATTTTCTTCTGTTTTACATATCTATATACAAGGAATACATGGACACTAATACCATATTCTCCATACATCTTAATGACATGGAACAGATTAAAGAAAATATGGACACTAATATCATATCTCTAAAAGTTTCAGTGGTCTGCCATGGTGCTACTTTCACCTTTTCTTTACCTACAATATAACCATCAGTGGTTTAATTTCCACTAAATTAAAATATAACCATTTAGGATAACTTTAATTTACATACAATGTGACCATGGTAGATCTACATTCTAATCTTCCTTGAATTAAGCAAACAAACATTAACAGATCACATTATGTTATACAAATGTCAGAAGTAAAGAAATGACAGGTAACAAAACAAGCAGAAACAAATGTAACTAATACTCCACCACCAAAGTTACAAGAACTGGTTTTTAAAATACAGTTTTTCTTCTTCATTCCATTATTAAAAAAAAAAAACAACAAAAAAACATTGACTTGGGTTCAAAAGCAAAAACATTAAATAAAGCGCAATTTTCTCTTTAAATAAAACGTTTACAACTTCTGACACCTGAAATCCCTTCGCAACAAAAGATGTACTGAGTCCAAGTATTAGTGAACTCTGAAAATAAAAGAGTTGGTCAAATCTGATTGGTTCATTCACAACTGTGGAAAAAAAAATAAAACAAGCTATTAAAACATTAAACTTAAATATTTTGGACATACTAAACGTCATGATAATTTAGAGAAGACCGTCTTGGAAGGGTACATAATGGGAAAATGAAAGAGAGGAAGACCAAGGCGAAGATGGCTGCAAGACATCGTTGATAATTTGCAGATGGATGCATCATCAGAAGCAGGCCATCTTGCTCACAACCGAGAGGCCTACAGGAGTGCTGTTAGGGAGGCAAAGTTCCGCAAGGAGCATGTAAATGACTGACTGACTGATTAAAACATGCAACTATTATATTTGTTGGTGATAAAATGTGCTCATAATACTCCCTTGCAAGTAACAAAAAACACAAGTTATGTGAGTAAAGTATTCAAATTTTGATGTTTCATTAAATATTTTGTTTTGGTATATGCTACGATAAATTCAAGCAGTCACACTATGCATGAGTGTGTATGATCCATGAGTGTGGGTGCATGTGTCCATGCATGTAATTTTAACTGTTTTTTTTTTTTTTTTAGGCAAGAAAGCAAGAATGGAGTAAGGCCAGATCCCAACTCAGATTCAGTAGAATTCTGGAGACTGACATGAGACTGATTAAAACAGAGAATTAAGGATATTTATTAGGTAATCAAGAACATGGTCTGTTGCTACTGCAACTGACTTTGGTAACCAAGAACATGGTCTGTTGCTACTGCAACTGACTTTGGTAACCAAGAACATGGTCTGTTGCTACTGCAACTGACTTTGGTAACCAAGAACAGGTGAAATCAGCCGTGGAAGGAGCTGCTTAACAAAATGGTAAATTCCAAAAACAGCTTTTATCAAAACCAGTTTAAAAAACCAGACAAAAAAAGCCATAACATATGATATCTCTCTCCCCATAAGCTGACAAGCTAGCGTCAGGGCAGGCAAACCACAGCTAATCAAGACACTGTCCCATCTCTCTGCTGGTAACCCCAGTAACAAGTCTAGACTGGCTAATGGAGCAAGGATGGTGGTGGAGTCTGCTAAAGAAGCATTGCACACCCCCTTCTTTCTGGCTCCACCTAGGGAAGTCTCCACGGTGGTGGAGTTGCTAAAGAAGTATTTCACACCCCCTTCTTTCTAGTTGCACTCAAGGACTGAAAAATAGCCGCTATAACACAGTCCCAAGCCAACATAATGCTGTGCCTCAACATCTCCACTGTTCTGGCTGCAAGAAGATCAGCTCACAGTTGCAGAGACTGAAGAAGAGATCTCTGTGTGTGTGTGTGTGTGTGTGTGCGTGCGTGCGTGCATGCACATGTGCCTGTGGGAGTGAGGAATATGTGTGTGTCTATAATGTGTACTTAGTAAGTTGATATACCAACCTCTCTGGACTCCATCTAGTCAGCTCAAAATGGAAGTACAATGTCCATGTGTTTGAAAATCTAGCAAATTTACACGGAATTTGAGATAGTGAAAGGAAGGACTACCACCATCTACAGTCCTATAGTTGGTATATAAACTGTCTTGACAACATTAAATAAAATTTTACAAAATTAACAATGAACACTCCTTTTCCCCTCCCCCTCAAATACGCATAAATTATGAAGTTACAACACTAACAACCTCTATCCTCTAACTACTCACGTTGGCGGTAAGGTCTTGCTGGTCACAGAAAAGAAACTTCTGAGAATCAAAACCTGACCAATCCCTAAAAGGATGACAATAAGTGATTCACCAATCGACCAATACAATACTTGATAATTCAGGTCTTCCGCAAACATACGCCCTTGAGCATCGTGGAGTCGAAAATGCGTCTGATGTCTACCGATACGCTCGAGTTCAAAAAAGACATTCAGAACAGAAGACTCCATCTGTAAATGATGCAGTAAAATTAAACATGTCTTTAACAGTGAAATATTTACCAATGTTTCTTAATAAAAATATTTTACCTTTAACTTTATCTATTCATTCATACACACCACTGGATTCTAATTGTCAACACAGTTACAAGTGTTGTCCCAAAAGTTAGTTTACAAGGATTCTTACTTCAACAGCAACATTTTTTTGGACACAACACAGTGTTCCATGAGGGACATCTTATTTTTCCATGTAGTTGCCATGGTGACTCTAAGCACAGGGCAAACTTTTTTAAGCCCATCTCATAAAATGTGGTGTTCTGGACACAGGACCGCTGTGTCATCACTCTCTCAACATCCTCGACACTCTGAAATCTGTGGCCACCAACCTCATCACTCTGAAATCTGTGGCCACCAACCTCATCACTCTGAAATCTGTGGCCACCAACCTCATCATTCTGAAATCTGTGGTCACCAACATCATCATTCTGAAATCTGTGGTCACCAACCTCATCATTCTGAAATCTGTGGCCACCAACCTCGTCACTCTGAAATCTGTGGTCACCAACATCATCATTCTGAAATCTGTGGTCACCAACATCATCATTCTGAAATCTGTGGCCACCAACCTCATCATTCTGAAATCTGTGGCCATCAACCTCATCATTCTGAAATCTGTGGCCACCAACCTCATCATTCTGAAATCTGTGGCCACCAACATCATCATTCTGAAATCTGTGGCCACCAACCTCATCATTCTGAAATCTGTGGCCACCAACATCATCATTCTGAAATCTGTGGCCACCAACCTCATCATTCTGAAATCTGTGGCCACCAACCTCGTCATTCTGAAATCTGTGGCCACCAACATCATCATTCTGAAATCTGTGGCCACCAACCTCATCATTCTGAAATCTGTGGCCACCAACCTCATCATTCTGAAATCTGTGGCCACCAACTTTATCATTCTGAAATCTGTGGCCACCAACATCATCACTCTGAAATCTGTGGCCACCAACATCATCATTCTGAAATCTGTGGCCACCAACCTCATCATTCTGAAATCTGTGGCCACCAACTTTATCATTCTGAAATCTGTGGCCACCAACATCATCACTCTGAAATCTGTGGCCACCAACCTCATCATTCTGAAATCTGTGGCCACCAACCTCATCACTCTGAAATCTGTGGCCACCAACCTCATCACTCTGAAATCTGTGGCCACCAACCTCATCATTCTGAAATCTGTGGCCACCAACCTCGTTATTCTGAAATCTGTGGCCACCAACCTCATCATTCTGAAATCTGTGGCCACCAACCTTGTCATTCTGAAATCTGTGGCCACCAACCTCATCATTCTGAAATCTGTGGCCACCAACCTCATTATTCTGAAATCTGTGGCCACCAAGATGTTCCTTGAGAGCTTGGAAGAGCTGAAAATCACTTGGTGCAAGAATAGGACTAGACAGCTGATGGTTCAAATTCTCCCACCAAAAATATTGCAAGAGTTTCTAAATTGAAGCAGCCATGTGTAAGTGAGCACTATCACAGAGGAGCAACACAGCTTTTGTCAACAGCCCAGGACAATGATGTCTGATGGCAACTCATAAATGTTTCAGTGTTGCTGCATATAACTGTTGTTCCCCTTTTCTGGAAATCAACCAACAACAGGCCTTGGAAAGGGCTGATATGGTACACACCTTATGAAATCTCAACCACATAATCTTTCTGGACACTGTTCCACGTGATTGACTAAAGTCATGCATCAGCTTATTCATGATTCCACCACTGTCTAATATGGCATGTTCGACACATGTTTTGGTCATTGCCATACCTGCTGTTGTGGATCAGCACTATGTCACTGGATGCCACTTCAAAGTTCTGTGCTCCATTTTGCCACACACTGTTGACCCATCACACTGTTGACCCATCACACTGTTGATCCATCACACTGTTGACCTATCACACTATTGACCCATCACACTGTTGACCTATCACACTGTTGACTTATCATACTGTTGACTTATCATACTGTTGACCTATCACACTGTTGACCTATCACACTGTTGACCCATCACACTGTTGACCCATCACACTGTTGACCTATCACACTGTTGACCTATCACACTGTTGACCCATCACACTGTTGACCCATCACACTGTTGACCCATCACACTGTTGACCCATCACACTGTTGACCTATCACACTGTTGACCCATCACAATGTTGACTTATCACACTGTTGACTTATCACACTGTTGACCTATCACACTGTTGACCTATCACACTGTTGACCCATCACACTGTTGACCTATCACACTGTTGATCTATCACACTGTTGACCCATCACACTGTCTCCATTGACTTCCATCAACTGCCAATGATAGGATCTGCTTCACATTCATAAATAGTGCTACAGCATGAGCCCCCTGTTTGGACCACTGCTCCAGTTAACCCTCTAACTTTAGCTGATGGATGCCACCTAGATGGTGATGCATAGTGCTGCCACCTGGCATGCACTGCCATTTGACAAATATGGAAAATTCCACAACAATGCTGGTTAGTTTTGCATCACTTTTATAGACATTTACATACCTTGTAAACATACTTTTGGGACACCCTAGTTATTAAAATATTTTATGATATTTTAATAATAGAAACTCTCTTCACTTCTCACGGTTTGGAACCAGGTTTTGTATAGTGTCCCAGCTGTTGAAAGCTGTCCATCAAGGGCTTTCACAGTTCTTTGTTAAGTTATCCATTTATGGCCTGTCTTCTTCTTTCCATTAGGTGCCCATTGTACTGTTTGATCAGGCAATAATATTAAGGTCATTTCCGAGTACATTACCAATACTTTTTCAACAAACAACAAACAATGAAGCCTTGAAACATCACGGCTGTGAAGTCTTAGCTGCAGCTCTGGAGTCAGACAACAGATAAAATACTGGAGTCAGAGTCAGACAGAGATAGAACAGTAAAGTAAGAGTCTGACAGTAGATAGAATAGTGGAGTAAGAGTCTGACTGTAGATAAAATACAGGAGTCAGAGCCTGACTGTAGATAAAATACAGGAGTCAGAGTCTGACTGTAGATAAAATACAGGAGTCAGAGTCTGACTGTAGATAAAATACAGGAGTCAGAGTCTGACTGTAGATAAAATACTGGAGTCAGAGTGACTGTAGATAAAATACTGGAGTCAGTGTCTGACAGTAGATAAAATACAGGAGTCAGAGTCTGACTGTAGATAAAATACAGGAGTCAGAATCTGACAGTAGATAAAATACTGAAGTCAGAGTCAGCAGATAAAATAGTCAAAGTTAAAAGTTTGGCATGCCAACTACACAGTCCTGACTATATGGACTGACTTCCTCTTAATGCTATATGTCACAAACAATCAAGAAAACAGCAAATCAACCTGCAGAAATGTCACAGACTTGTAGAAAAAAAGGGAGGCTAACCCTGCCCTAAGAACATGCTGAATAAAAGCCTGATATGTCAGACTGTAAGGCACATAACAGTGACACAACGCATCAAATATCCTTTTGCTAAAAACAGACCACTAAAAACAAAACACGAGAAAAACTGATGGGTTTTTTTTTTTTACATTTCTCCTCTTTAAACATAGCTATATTTGTTGGACCTGTTTTTATGTGAATAACGGTTTATTCTTTAATTCACTGACAGGCATACATACTCTGGTGTACCTCTTGTTGCAGGCATTCTATTATTTCAGAAGAAAGAGTCACTACTACATAGGACTTAGACTATTAAACCTAGTGAAACCAAACAACTCGCAGGCACACCATTTTGGTACACTACCACCATTCTACAAGAATTGCATACAAGCAATTCAAAGACACGAGACACTCATCCAACACAAAACAAGCCACATATATAAACACTTGGTCAGAGAGCAAGCACCACCATTACACCTTAGGATCAAGAGGGGACTTAGATACCCCATTTTAGACTACACCGACATGTTCAAAAACCTCCATCTCAAAAACATTACACCAAAAGCTCGAGAAATCACTTTCAGGCTCATATACAATATGACACCCACAAGACACGGAAAAAAAAAACACAGAAACATAAGACGATGTTACATGTGCAGAAGGAACGTATTAGAAACAGAAGAACACATTTTCTACGAATGCAAAACAGTGGCAGCCGCCATAAGAACAATACAGAATACAATAAAAACACACGGCACAACAAGCAGACATCTATAGAGCCATAATGTTGAACACAATCCCTAAAACTCAGGCGGACACACACACCAAGTTACTGGTCCTGCTCGCGGATTTCAGGTATTTGGTGTGGACGTGCAGGAACAGGGCTCGTTTTCATTTCTGCACGTTTAGTCCTGCCACATTTTCGAGACTGGTGCAGCAAAGAGCGAGCAGAATAATGGAATGAGAGAGAGGGAGAAAGAAAGGAGTAAGAGAGAGTAAATTTAAGTTCAAAAACTTATGTACATCCAAAGAGTGAAAGAGAAGGCTTTGCCAAAAAAGAATTATGTACATCAACGGAGAGAAAGATGACGATGGGAGAGAGAGAGAGAGAAAAAGAGAGAGAGAGTATAAAAAGAATCTCTGAAAATTAGAGAAATATTAAAACCCTTTTTCATTTGAATTCGGAAAAAAAAGTCCCCCCCCCCCCCAAAAAAAAACAAAACAAAAAAAAACACAAAACAGGGGAACAACATGATGACAGCAACAGGGATTCCTCATACGAGGTTCCCAGTTTGCACAGTGTAAGGTCTTGATAGACCAATCACTGAGTCTGATTTAAAAAAAAAAGAAAAAAGGTCAGGTTCTCTGAAGAGCAACAGCAGTGAGCTGCTTTTCATCATCTTTCCTCTACAATTAATTTAACTGAAACTTCTGTTTCTGTTCTCAAACTGTTCAGATGTTTTGTTTTTTTTTTATCCCTTATTCCCCCTGTTTCTTTTCCCTTTGAGTTTGCTAGTGATTGTCAGGTTCTCGAGCTTCTTATGACATATCAAGAAAGAAACTGGTGGTCATATCTTTCCTTGTTTTAGTTTTTTCATGTTCAGTAACCTTTGTGTGAAAATGTTATTTTTCTTGGTTGTTCATGGTATATGTTGCAACTTTCTCCATAAATATATCTGTTGCTTATAATTTTAATTTATCTTCCTATCTATCCTATCTATAGTCTCACAAGCACAGAGTAATACTGAATTTTTATGGTAATGCTGATTCTTTATGGTAATGCTGATTCTACATGGTACTATAATATTCATCACTAATGCAGAGATTAGAGGAATAAGCACGAAGCAAAGGCTCCCAGTAATGATTAAGGAAAGGAGACAGGCATATGTGGGCCATGTGATGAGAAGAAACAACCAGAGAATCACAGAGCAAGCAATCAAATGGGAAACATCTGGAAAACAGAAAAGAGAACACTGACTAGAGAGACCAAAATGGCAGGCATCAAATCCCTTGATGAGACTCACTGAAAATAGAGACCATGGTGAATGAATGAATGAATGAATAATCTTTATTTTTCAAGGGTAAAGAATTGGGCACGCAGGCCCGTCTTACATTCTGCCCTTCATCACTCCATCTTTCATTCTTCCCACACACTTGATTTAGTACAAATATACAAATTAAATTAGGAAAAACATATCAAAAGAGTGTAAGATTTAACTATTACATTCAAGGTAAAAGAGAAGAAGTAATTAACCTAATAAAATAGCACTCACGCACACATACACCCGCAGACATATACATAAATAAAAATACATTGTAAATACAGATCTTCTAACATGTTTTTTTAACAAACATTAAAATAATTTCTAACAATATCTAACAAGTTGCTTTTCTAACTATGTCATTTTAGTACTTGATGGTTGGCGAGTCACGTGTTGAGAGAGTGCTGGTTATTTTATGGAGGCATATAATTACAAGCAAAATAGCACTAAGATGGACGCCACAGGGGAACAGAAGTAAGGGTAGACCAAAAGAGACATGGAGAAGAACAACAGAAAGGATGTTGAGCAATAGAGGGCTCACCTGGGCAAGAGCAGAAAAAAAGGCGAAGGACAGGCATTTGTGGAAAACCCTTGCGGAAGCCCCATGTGCCCTGGGCACTTAAGGTTCAGAGAGAGAGATAATTACAAGCAAGTAAATAATGAAACAGGTTTGAGTTAAAGGATGAAGTATTACCAATGGATTTTAAATGGTAGGGGAGGGTGTTCCAGAGCTGTACTGCAGAGTATGCAAGGCTTTTCTTGTACAGATCAATCCTGGGTTTAGGAAGAAGACAGTTTTTTAAACTCTCATTGTGAACCCTGTGTGACATCCGACAGCACGGGAAGGATGTAAGAATCATCATACTCCACCAGTTTACCACGGGAAGGATGTAAGAATCATCATACTCCACCAGTTTACCACGGGAAGGATGTAAGAGTCATCATACTCCACCAGTTTACCACAGGAAGGATGTAAGAGTCATCATACTCCACCAGTTTACCACAGGAAGGATGTAAGAGTCATCATACTCCACCAGTTTACCACAGGAAGGATGTAAGAGTCATCATACTCCACCAGTTTACCACAGGAAGGATGTAAGAGTCATCATACTCCACCAGTTTACCACAGGAAGGATGTAAGAGTCATCATACTCCACCAGTTTACCACAGGAAGGATGTAAGAGTCATCATACTCCACCAGTTTACAGAGAAAATAAAATAAAAAAATGCACCAGAAATCTATGAAACTACTCCACAATGCTGCCTTGATAAAACAAGATTCACTCACCAAAGTTAATGCTGCCTTGTGGTGGATTAGTTCCTCTATTATGGGGATCTCCTCTCCAACGTGGATATAAAAAAAGACCATTTTATGTGACAAAGAAGAAAACTCATTTGAAAAACAAAATTTGTGGATTCCCTTCTGATCCGCTTTCCACTTGAAATGGTCTGTTTCCTTTCTGTCAGCTTTGTACAGAATCTGTGTTCAGAAAACAGAAACAACAAAACCAATCAAAAGCACATATTTTTGAGTTTATAAAGAAAATGACTTTTAAAAACCAAAGCCAGTTGAAAGATAGGTTTATGGGTTTATATAATAATAGCTTTTTTTGTCCTAGAAAAGGTAAAAGTAACCCTGTCATTACTTAGAGGCATGTAGAGGACATTGTGTTATTAGTGTCCATATTTTACTTGGCCAGTCAACACACCAGAGGGAGATGTGGTCAGCAGACCAGAGGGTTATGTGGTCAGCAGACCAGATGGTGATGTGGTCAGCTGACCAGAGGGAGATGTGGTCAGCAGACCAGAGGGTGATGTGGTCAGCAGACCAGAGAGTGATGTGGTCAGCAGACCAGAGGGTGATGTGGTCAGCAGACCAGAGGGTGATGTGGCTACCTTTCCCTCTCCGGTTCCAGAAGATTGTTGAAATATTGGATTTTTCATTTCTATGTGCACTTCTTTGTATTTACTGTTTCTGCCTTCTTTCCTTCTTCTTTCTATCAGTTTTCTGAAACTGAACCATATACCTGCACCTGAATGGAATAATGTGAAAATTTTATATCTCTTTCACGCAATTTATTCATTAGTTAAATAACACATCCTTCCATCACTAGCTTCAGTTTTGAGAGATTCATCGCAAGGTTCTGTGGATTGTGTAATAAAAACTTTGATTCTTAGTGTCAGCAACTGTTACATTTTTTCTCTCAGCTGAGTGTTCATCTTTTTGTAACTGTCAACTTTATTTCCTTGCTGCAGATGCCATCATGAAGATCTCAAAACATAAGAATAATGTCAGACTGAGACTGGTCCAAAATGGTTTGTTTCAATTCTTGAAGTGAACCCTCCAAAAAAGACAGGGCCTTAGATGGCTGCATCATCATGTTAACTCCACATGAAGCGGTAAAGCAGCTTGTTTCCAAGACAACCATCCTGACTTAAACAATTTTTTAAATGAACTCTGACTTTTCTAACAACTTTTCTTTCAGACAGCTACTGCCACTCTAACTTTCTAATATGCTGCACCATGGCTTACCTGCCCATTAGGTCCTGTCATTTCCATATCCACATCATAATTTCCACCTGTAAGAACCTGTACAAACATAAAAAAAATCATCCTAGAGATTGCACAAGGCAAGTATTGTGACCTCTCACCTGGGTCTCACATTGTCACATTCGTGGGATTGAACTTTGTCTGATGTCTCACTTTTCATTCACTCAATGACGGCTGTTATAAGAGACAGGAAGAATAAACCGCACAATACCACGAACTAAACTGTCGTACACTTGAAGAAGATCTGTGCGATCACAGAAACATTCCATCCCTGACGTAAAATAACAATCAAAGATCGATACATTCTACTACCTGGCATAGGGGGGAAAGAATAAAGACTAGTAAACTTAGGGATAATAAAAAGACACAACTTAACAATAAAGAAAGATCTCACCTGAAATTCAAATTCTGCAACTTCTTCTTGGTTAACACTTTCAAAGAAACACATTTTTTCATTGTCCGGCAGGGTGAAAGTCAGCTGCATACCTTCTGAGACAGTAAATAAATAAATCACCAGAACAAAAGCAACGAACAAACGTTCCATGTTTTATTGTCTGCTGTTACAGGTACTGTGGATAAAACGTGCTCAGGCTGAGCAGGTCGTGTGGGAAAAGGCAAATAAAAGAGCAATAAATTCATAATGATTTGTTTGACGTGGATGAGCCCGCCGGTGGCGTCTTGACAACGGGAGGTGAGACTTCCGCTTCCGATCTATCTGTCTGTCTGTCTGCCTGCCTGCCTGCCTGTCTGTCTTCCACATACCCTAGGAATCACCATATGTTCACAGAGTAGCTGAAACACATCCAGTAGGCAATTTGATTTGGTTATCAGTTTGACCTTGATAAATGTACGAGAATTAAACTAACTACCATATGTTTTAAGTGCATATATTTGTTGAATATATGGATGATAATATGTATGCAGGAGATGGTCTTTCATTTGTGGAAAACCCTTGCGGAAGCCTCATGTGCCCTGGGCACTTAAGGTTCAGAGAGAGAGAGAGAGAGAGAGAGAGAGAGAGAGAGAGAGAGAGAGATACGGTCTTTATGTCCTATTATGTCATGAAGGCATCTAAGTGACATAGTGTTAGTGGCCATATTTTCTTTGTCCCGACAGCACGATAGTGGGTGATGTGGTCAGCACGCTAGAGGGTGATGTGGTCAGCAGACTAGAGGGTGATGTGGTCAGCACGCTAGATGGTGATGTGGTCAGCAGACTAGAGGGTGATGTGGTCAGCAGACTAGAGAGTGATGTGGTCAGCACGCTAGATGGTGATGTGGTCAGCAGACTAGAGGGTGATGTTGTCAGCAGACTAGAGGGTGATGTGGTCAGCAGACTAGAGGGTGATGTAGTCAGCACGCTAGATGGTGATGTGGTCAGCAGACTAGAGAGCGATGTGGTCAGCACGCTAGAGGATGATGTGGTCAGCAGACTAGAGGGTGATGTGGTCAGCAGACTAGAGAACGATGTGGTCAGCAGACTAGAGGGTGATGTGGTCAGCAGACTAGAGGGTGATGTGGTCAGCAGACTAGAGGGTGATGTGGTCAGCAGACTAGATGGTGATGTGGTCAGCAGACTAGAGAACGATGTGGTCAGCACGCTAGAGGGTGATGTGGTCAGCAGACTAGAGGGTGATGTGGTCAGAGGACTAAAGGGTGTTGTGGTCAGCATGCTAGACGGTGATGTGGTCAGCAGACTAGAGGGTGATGTGGTCAGCAGACTAGAGGGTGATGTGGTCAGCATCATGCCTAGTGGACTTTCCTTCCCTGGCTCTAGAAGAACTCAGGTATTCACTTTTATACCCTCCCACCGTACTCAAACCTCCTACGTTTACCATGAGAGGCTAGTGCACGAAAAACTTCACCACTCAGAAGTTTATTGTCCTATGTGTTACTGTTTGTTTTTTAATATGTAATAAGAATAATACAAGTATTAACACTGATGCTGAATGATTGCTGTATCATACAAGTGCTAAATCTGATGCTGAATGATTGCTTTAGAATGGAAAGTTGACAGACTATGGACAGAATGTCAGACCGACCTGTGTGCACTATTGTTCATCTTTTGGCATTAAAGTTCATGTGACTGTCATTCGAAGAACGTTTTTTTTTTGTGAACAGTCTAGAAATGTTCTGTTGCCTAGCCAAGATGTCCGCTTCTGTGATGTTTAGCGTGCTTGTGTATCTCTGGGTCTGTCGCCTCCATTTTAAACCCGTTTCTGTGTCGTTGGAATTATAGCCTCCATTATTGCTCTCTCTCTCTCTCTCTCTCTCTCTCTCTCTCTCTCTCTCCCCCCCCCCCTCTCTCTCTCTTAGTGACAATGACTGTATTAACCTTGAGTCAACTCTTCAAATTGAAATAAACAGTCTAATTAACTGGAGCAATAACAACAGAATGCTCATAAACACCAGCAAAACAAAATCCGTGCTCATTACAAGACAGAAATTAACCAATTCACCAACAACAACACTACAGCTCCATGTTGGAACTTCACAGATAGAGAATGTTAGTGAACATAAAACTCTAGGTCTCATGATTGACCATCACTTCAGCTGGAATCATCATGTAGACAATCTAACCAAACTCATTGCACAAAAAGTTTACCAATTTACTAAAATTAAACATTTTCTTGACATAAACACCAGAAAAATATACTACATGTCGCAGATACAAACACACTTGGACTACTGCTCCACAGTCTGGGATGGTTGTTCCATGTCAAACATGAAAAGACTTTACTCACTTCAAAAACGAGCAGTAAAGGTTATAGATGACAAACGTGCAGCACACGTTAGAAATAAGAACAAACATCTTGATATTCTACCTCTCAAGAAGAGATTTCTTTTCAACAAGGCCAAGTTAATTCATAAAATTCTATCGCACAATGCTCCACCCTATCTGTGGTCGTTGTTCAAATCCAGCCCAAAACACAGTCAACGCTTAATTAAGCAATTGTATTCTCCCAAAACCAAGACTTGACATGTTTAAAAAAAACCTACTCGCCTTTGGAATGCCCTACCAATTCATGTAAAACTATGTAATATTCGTTCTTATAACTTTAAACTTTGTCAACATCTGTTTGATATGGACTATATGCCTCCCTAAGTATAGTCTAAAGTAGTTTAAAGTATGGCTTGAGTGTTGTAATTTTTTTTTTTATACCGCTTTTCTATAATTTTTTTAGTTTTGAATGAATGTAAGAATGCAGGTTTATTTCATGTTGTTGTATAAATCAGAGTGTAGGGTGTATGGACATGAGATACGTTTATTATTTATTTATTTAATCATTTAATTGTGTCTGCATGATTATTATGCTCATTAACAAATGCTGAATGACTGTGACTGAGTGAAAGCTGTATGATGAAGGGCAGAATGTTAGACGGGGGTGCGTGCCCAATTCGTAACCCTTTGAAAATAAAGTATGTTCGTTCGTTTTCTCTCTCTCTCTCTCTCTCTCTCTCTCTCTCTCTCTCTCCAATCAGACTGTTCAACATGATTAAAGAAAGAGATAGCTTCCATTCCTCCATGGAGCGAAAGAGCAATCTTAGCACAGTAATAAATAATCATTTAAGTTACAACTTGAAGACATACTTGATGGGAAGGTGGAAAGAGAGAGGTAGACAGGGATGTAGATGGGAAGGTGGAAAGAGAGAGGTAGACAGGGATGTAGATGGGAAGGTGGAAAGAGAGAGGTAGACAGGGATGTAGATGGGAAGGTGGATAGAAAGAGAAGTAGACAGGGATGTAGATGGGAAGGTGGATAGAGAGAGGTAGACAGGGATGTAGATGGGAAGGTGGATAGAGAGAGGTAGACAGGGATGTAGATGGGAAGGTGGATAGAGAGAGAGGTAGACAGGGATGTAGATGGGAAGGTGGATAGAGAGAGGTAGACAGGGATGTAGATGGGAAGGTGGATAGAAAGAGAAGTAGACAGGGATGTAGATGGGAAGGTGGATAGAGAGAGGTAGACAGGGATGTAGATGGGAAGGTGGATAGAGATAGGTAGACAGGGATGTAGATGGGAAGGTGGATAGAGATAGGTAGACAGGGATGTAGATGGGAAGGTGGATAGAGAGAGGTAGACAGGGATGTAGATGGGAAGGTGGAAAGAGAGAGGTAGACAGGGATGTAGATGGGAAGGTGGATAGAGAGAGGTAGACAGGGATGTAGATGGGAAGATGGATAGAGAGAGGTAGACAGAGATGTAAATGGGAAGGTGGATAGAGAGAGGTAGACAGAGATGTAAACGGGAAGGTGGATAGAGAGAGGTAGACAGGGATGTAGATGGGAAGGTAACATACGAGAGTGAACATGGCACAGTCTGGCTGAGTGCCCCACCAATGCGAGGGAGCGAGGAAACTATAGATTCACTACCACCAACATTCGTACATAAGACGGCACATGATGATGACAATGATGAACTTACATGCGAGGTCGCTGAATCTCGCGGCTGAAGCAACAACAGTTTAAGAAATAAGAGAGATTCCGTGGATGGCTGGTAGGTTGGTAGGTTTGAGAGGGTATTACATGTCACAGAGAAGATCCTACACGTCACAGGGACGATATTGCACGTCATAGCGTAGATACTATACAAAGCAGTTACTCACGTCCCAGAGACGATATTGCATGTCATAGAGAAGATACTATACATCACAAAGACGATATTGCACGTCACGGATAAGATACTGCACGTCACAGATAAGATACTGCACGTCACAGATAAGATACTGCACGTCACAGATACGACACTGCACTCATAGAGAAGATTCTACATGTCACAGAGAAGATGCTACACGTCACAGAGAAGAGGGCCATGCTAGAATGTTAGAACAGTTGTGCAGATGTTGGTGTGACGAACCTATCCCACTTCTTAGTGATGCTCCTAGGGAAAAACTGCCTGTAAATGATCTCCAGCTTGTTCTGTCCGTTGCTCTCTCAATGAGATCTCACAACCTTATTGCTGTCTGTCTCTTGATGTCCAGACATTTACACTGCTGTCGTCCTCTTACTCTTCTATATTCAAAATCTCCCTCAAATCTAGTTGTTATTTTGTCTAATAACACGGAAAAGTTCTCAAAATGTCCGTTTGTAATCCATTATTCTGCAAGTTATCTTTACAGGGAGATAATCGAAATCCTTGGATTATCCATGGATTGTCTCCCTGTAAAAAATGAAATATTTCATAACGGGAAAATGATAAAGGGTAAAGCTGGGGCGACCATCCCCAACCCAGCGCGTCACAGGTGGCGGATGGTGAAAGTCCTCCAGATATGGAGGATCCCTGTGAATAAGGAGTTGTCCAAATAAGCAGGCGCGGACCAACTGGCGGTAGACTCAGAGAGCGAGGTGGGGTAGTAGGTGGCTCTACTACTCCTATAAAGTTATCAGGTGCTCAGTGAAGGGAATACCAGGCGGGTAAGAGGCGCCTTAAAACATCTCGCTCCCGCTGCCTTGCGGGTAGGACAGGGAGTCCAAAGGCTAGCGGAGAGTCCGTACACAAACCGACAGAAGGCAACGGGAAACCACTGTTGTAGTTCCCAAGAATAGTTATGCTTGAACAGAATAATCGATTCATCATGAACGACGTTAATGGATGTTCCTCTGGAACAGCCTCGTCCGGTAGGGCATCTCACGAGCCACAGGTGAGGCCAGATCGTCATCAAGCTACTGGTGGCAAAACTAACAAGTTCAAAATAGCAACATGGAATGTTAGAACTTTATTCCAGGCTGGAAAATGAGAAAATGTAAAGATGGAAATGGAAAGGATGAAGATCAACATATTAGGAATGAGTGAAGTTAGATGGACAGGTGCAGGAAAGATAAACTCAGATAAATATACAATAATATATTCAGGAAGTGAGAAACATGAACGAGGAGTAGGAATTATATTTGATGAACAAACAGCAAGGACAATTGTAGGATATTTGAACATCTCGGACCGAGTCCTGCTAGCCCAACTGAAAGGACAACCAATAAACATAAATATTATACAAGTGTACGCTCCAACATCTGAAAGTTCTGAAGAAGATGTACAGTTATTTTATAATGACATAGAGACAGCACTAAAACACACAAAGTCACATGAAGTTACCATAGTCATGGGAGATTTTAATGCCAAAGTTGGTAAAGGAAGAACTTCAGACATCGTTGGTGACTATGGACTTGGGGAGAGGAATGACAGAGGTTATAAATTAATTGAATGGGCAAGAATACACAGGATGGTTGTGGGAAACACCTGGTTTAAACAACATCCTGGAAGACTGGCAATGTGGTGCAGCCCAGACAAAAAGACATTTAACCAGATAGACTACATATTAATCAACAAACGATTCCGCAATGCATTACTGACAACAAAAACCATGCCAGGAGCTGACTGCAATAGTGACCATGATCCACTCTGTGGAAAAGTTAGAATAAAGCTAAAGAAAGCAGGCAGAAAAGTGAGAAACATCAAACTGAATACAGAACTTCTTAAAAATGACCAAGAACTGCGAGAACAATACAAAGTTATTATAACAAATAGATACAATGCAATAGCAAAGATAAATAGCATAGATGAACAATGGGAAATGTTAAGAGATTCTATCCACCAAACTGTTAAGGAGATAATACCACCGAAAAAAGAAGCCCCTAAAAATAAATGGATGACAGACGACATCTTAGGACTGATGGACAAGAGGAGGAGGAATAAAAATAACGAGGAAAAATATAACAAAATAAATAAAGAAATAAGACGCAAATGCAGAGAAGCAAAAGAAGTGTAGTTAAATGAACAGTGCAGACAGATAGAGGACTCTCATAATAAAGACAGCAAAAACATGCACAAACGAATTAATGAACTCACAGGCAGGAAAACAAAATATACCACAGGATGCCTGAAATCGAAAGAAGGTAAAATGTTAATGGGAAAATAAGACATTGTGGACAGGTGGACAGAGTATATCGGTGAGCTATATGGAGGAGAAAGACCAGAATTAACACCAGATACTAAAAACTGTGATGGACCACCAATACTTGAAGATGAAATCATAGATGCCATCAAACACATGAAGAAAGGAAAAGCGACTGGGCCTGATAATATAACAATAGAAGAAATAGAGGCACTAGAGGAGACAGGAATAAAAATAATAACCAAGTTACTGAATGACATTTACAACAGTGGTTATATTCCCAGTGACCTGATTAAATCCACGTTTATAGCACTACCAAAGAAACCAGGTGCAAAAGAATGTGACGACCACCGGACTATCAGCCTCTCATGTCACATAACGAAGCTACTTCTGAGAATAATTATGAGAAGAACAAGGAAAAAGATAAAAATGGAAATAGCAGATGAACAGTTTGGAGTTGTTGAAGGAAAGGGAACACACAATGCCATTTATGCTTTATGAACACTAACAGAAAGAGCTTTAGAAGTACAGAAAGATCTCTACTTATGCTTCATTGATTACACCAAGGCATTTGACAAGGTGAAACATGGTAAGGTTATTAAAATGCTTTAAGACATAAACACAGACGGCAAAGACCTGAGGATTGTAAAACATCTATACTGGCAGCAGGAAGCAGCGATTCGAGTTGAAAATAGAATAGGAAAATATCAATCTATAAAACAAGGGGTGCGACAAGGATGTGTACTATCTCCAGACCTTTTTTCTCTATACAGCGAGAATATTCTAAGAACAATCATCACAGAACCAGGCATAAAAATTGGAGGATACAATATTAACAACCTTCGGTATGCTGACGACACAGTACTGATAGCTGAGAACCAACAAGACCTGCAAAATCTCTTGGATAAAGTTGCCAAAGAAAGTGAACACAAAGGCCTTACTTTGAACATCAAAAAGACAGAGACTATGGTTATATCTAAG
This sequence comes from Achatina immaculata, assembly GCA_009760885.1. NCBI lineage: Eukaryota > Metazoa > Mollusca > Gastropoda > Stylommatophora > Achatinidae > Lissachatina > Lissachatina immaculata. Next base: position 26,232,053 of record CM019710.1, on the reverse strand, counting down.
AAACAGAATCCATCAGCATGCAGTATTAAATTAAATGGAACTATTCTAAAGCAGGTGCAGAAATTCAAATACCTTGGAGCAGTAATAACTTCAGATGGGAAATGCAGAACAGAAATTAGGAACAGAATAGGTCAAACAAAGACTGCATTTCAGAGAATGAGAAACATATTAGCTAACACATCTTTATCAATGAATGTTAGAAAATGAGTCCTAAAATGCTATATTGAACCTATCATGCTATATGGAAATGAATCATAGACAATAGGCAAGTCTGCACAAAAATCATTGGAAGCAGCAGAAATGTGGTTTATTAGAAGAATGTTGCGAATCCCCTGGACAGCAAAAATAACTAATGAAGAATGTAGGAGAAGAGCTGGAAAGACAAACAACCTTGTGAAAAAGATAAGAGAGAGACAATGTACTTTCATAGGACATGCAATGAGAAGAGGGGGCATTGAAAATATTATAACAACAGGAAAAATAGAAGGAAGAAGATCAAGAGGAAGACTAAGAGAAATGATAATGGACAGTCTGACGGGATTGTGTGAGAGGAGATCACCAACTGAACTGATGGCCTACATGAAGGATCGCGTACTCTGGAGAAGCATAATAGCCAACGCCAGTCGGCACGGCACATGATGATGATGATAGAACAGGGGTTTTCAACTCATGTTTATCAAGCGTCTCGCGACATGCATCAAATTCTCAAACTGTCCCGGGACTTCCAAAAGGTTGTGCATCCCTTGATTAGAATCTTCAGTATTATTGTATATGTCTTCACACATAATTTCGTAATAGCAGCCTGCATAAACAGGATTTCTGCTGCTTTTTCATTTGCTGTGTTTCGGATTTATTCTGATCTGTGAGAGTGTTTTTGTTTGTGTGAGTGTGTGTTTTTGTTTGTGTGAGTGTGTTTTTTTGTTTATGTGTGTGTGTTTTTGTGTGTATTTTTGTTTGTGTGAGTGTGTTTTTGTTTGTGTGAGTGTGTGTTTGTATGGGAGGGATGAACGAATTTCTTGCTAAGCAGCAGAGCAAACCATACAGATACAGAACATCTACCATCACAACAGATTCTCAGAATAAAAACATCACAGCAGATTCTCAGAATAAAACCATCACAACAGATTCTCAGAATAAAACCATCACAACAGATTCTCAGAATAAAACCATCACAACAGATTCTCAGAATAAAACCATCACAACAGATTCTCAGAATAAAACCATCACAACAGATTCTCAGAATAAAACCATCACAACAGATTCTCAGAATAAAACCATCACAACAGATTCTCAGAATAAAACCATCACAACAGATTCCCAGAATAAAACCATCACAACAGATTCTCAGAATAAAACTATCACAACACATTCCCAGAATAAAACCATCACAACAGATTCCCAGAATAAAACTATCACAACAGATTCTCAGAATAAAACTATCACAACAGATTCTCAGAATAAAACTATCACAACATATTCCCAGAATAAAACCATCACAACAGATTCCCAGAATAAAACTATCACAACAGATTCTCAGAATAAAACTATCACAACAGATTCTCAGAATAAAACTATCACAACATATTCCCAGAATAAAACTATCACAACAGATTCTCAGAATAAAACCATCACAACAGATTCTCAGAATAAAACCATCACAGTAGATTCTCAGAATAAAACCATCACAGCAGATTCATACCTAATACCATAACATGTGTTTTCTCTGTTTCATATGTTTCAAATTCAGATTACCCAACATCTGAGCAGAGAAAGTGTTTAGTTAGAGCAATCATGTGGCTAGTTATAGCAATTGTGTGGTTAGTTAGAGCAATTGTGTGGTTAGTTAGAGCAATTGTGTGGTTAATTAGAGCAATTGTGCGGTTAGTTAGAGAAATCATGTTGTTAGAACAATTGTGTGGTTAATTAGAGCAATTGTGTGGTTAGTTAGAGAAATCATGTTGTTAGAACAATTGTGTGGTTAATTAGAGCAATTGTGCGGTTAGTTAAAGCAATCGTGTGATCAGAGCAATTATATGGTTAGTGGGAGCAATTGTGTGATTAGACCAATCATGTGGTTAGTGAGAGCAATTGTGCAGTTAATTAGAGCAATCATGTAGTTAATTAGAACAATCATGTGGCTAATTAGAGTAATCATGTGGTTATTTAGAGCAATCATTTATCTTTTCACTGCTTATGAGTTCTATTCTGGTTGGAGGTGTCCCAGTAAACACAGCTGTAGAAATGGGTACCTGGTTGCTTTTATAGTCAAAGAAGAAAAGGACAGCTAGACAAGGTCTTGACCCATCATCCTCTGGTGTATCTGAAAGAGCAAGAAAAAGATTGGAACTGACCCATCATCCTCTGGTGTATCTGAAAGAGCAAGAAAAAGATTGGAACTGACCCATCATCCTCTGGTGTATCTGAAAGAGCAAGAAAAAGATTGGGACTAACACAATATTCTTTTTTTTTAAAAAAACTTATTAAGAGGCAAGATATTGTTCCGAAACCCAAACTGGAGAGAGAAGTTGAAGAGAAACAGCAAGAAGATGACAACAGTGTGTATTGTGGGCAGCATGGAGAGAGAGAGAGAGAGAGAGAGAGAGAGAGAGAGAGAGAGAGAAATCAACTTGGTCACATGCTACAGCTTCACCTAGTAACAGAACAAGCAGGAAATCCACCTGCAGCTGAAAGTTCCACGTGGAGATGGCACACAGTGATAATGACCTTGATAAGTACTAACTCTCTGAAATGTTAAGTGTGGCACGTCTAGAAACTACCCAGGGCCTCTTTTGAGAGACGTAGTGAACAGGTCAGGTATCTGGTGTATGTAACACATGATGCTGATTTTTTTTTTACATCCAATATAGTAAATAGTAGATAGTTATTAAGACCAACACTGAATGTTTAACATTTGTTCACTTACATATAATTTTGTTCCACTAGAAAACCATATTTCAGCACATAAAATTCTGTAATGCATTGCATGCAGCAGATTCCTTGGAGGCAAATAACTGAAATTTTATTGGTATTTCAGATTTTTACATATTTGTATATATACTTGCTTGTTTCTTTATTTTGTATAATGCTGAGCAGCAGTACTTCTCTCTTGCATGTTCTTCTTTCTTGATCATGAACATTTGTGTATCATCTTGACTTGACATCATGCACATGTTAGATAAAACAATGAGCATCTGTCATAAGAGAATTTTGTTCATTTGATATTATTATCAGCTTTCTCTCACTAACTCTCACAGGAACATGATACGCCATGTTTTAGGAAATAAGTTTAACTGTATTAACCTTCATCCTGCCAGACTCTGATTTCACTCAAGACAGACAATGTATTAACCTTCATCCTGCCAGACTCTGATTTCACTCAAGACAGACAATGTATTAACCTTCATCCTGGCAGACTATGATTTCACTCAAGACAGACAATGTATTAACCTTCATCCTGCCAGACTCTGATTTCACTCAAGACAGACAATGTATTAACCTTCATCCTGGCAGACTCTGATTTCACTCAAGACAGACAATGTATTAACCTTCATCCTGGCAGACTATGATTTCACTCAAGACAGACAATGTATTAACCTTCATCCTGCCAGACTCTGATTTCACTCAAGACAGACAATGTATTAACCTTCATCCTGGCAGACTCTGATTTCACTCAAGACAGACAATGTATTACCTTCATCCTGGCAGACTATGATTTCACTCAAGACAGACAATGTATTAACCTTCATCCTGGCAGACTCTGATTTCACTCAAGACAGACAATGTATTAACCTTCATCCTGGCAGACTATGATTTCACTCAAGACAGACAATGTATTAACCTTCATCCTGGCAGACTATGATTTCACTCAAGACAGACAATGTATTAACCTTCATCCTGGCAGACTATGATTTCACTCAAGACAAACAATGTATTAACCTTCATCCTGGCAGACTCTGATTTCAGACAATGTATTAACCTTCATCCTGGCAGACTCTGATTTCACACAAGACAGACAATGTATTAACCTTCATCCTGGCAGACTCTGATTTCACACAAGACAGACAATATATTAAGTTTCATCCTGGCAGACTCTGATTTCACACAAGACAGACAATGTATTAATCTTCATCCTGCCAGACTCTGATTTCACACAAGAAAGACAGTGTATTAATCTTCATCCTGTCAGACTCTGATTTCACTCAAGACAGACAATGTATTAACCTTCATCCTGTCAGGCTCTGATTTCACTCAAGACAGACAATGTATTAACCTTCATCCTGTCAGGCTCTGATTTCACACAAGACAGACAATGTATTAACCTCCATCCTGGCAGACTCTGATTTCACACAAGACAGACAATGTATTACTCTTCATCCTGCCATACTCTGATTTCACACAAGACAGACAATGTATTAATCTTCATCCTGCCATACTTTGATTTCACACAAGACAGACAATGTATTAACCTCCATCCTGCCATACTCTGATTTCACACAAGACAGACAATGTATTAATCTTCATCCTGCCATACTCTGATTTCACACAAGACAGACAATGTATTAATCTCCATCCTGCCATACTCTGATTTCACACAAGACAGACAATGTATTAACCTCCATCCTGCCATACTCTGATTTCACACAAGACAGACAATGTATTAATCTTCATCCTGCCATACTCTGATTTCACACAAGACAGACAATGTATTAATCTTCATCCTGCCATACTTTGATTTCACACAAGACAGACAATGTATTAACCTCCATCCTGCCATACTCTGATTTCACACAAGACAGACAATGTATTAATCTTCATCCTGGCAGACTCTGATTTCACTCAAGACAGACAATGTATTAATCTTCATCCTGGCAGACTCTGATTTCACACAAGACAGACAATGTAATAATCTTCATCCTGTCAGGCTCTGATTTCACCCAAGACAGACAATGTATTAACCTTCATCCTGGCAGACTCTGATTTCACTCAAGACAAACAATGGAAATAAAACTGTCACCAGCAGTGGCACATACAGACAATATGCTATCAGAAATAAATGTCCAGTATTCATGAATGCAAGTACATGCAACATCAGATTCAATTCAGTTAGAATTCAGTAAATCCATTAAACTCCAAGTTTGTCCAATGTTCACTTCTAAATCATGAATGTAACTCTCTAAGTGAATCTGACTACTGTCTGTTTTGATTCCAACTAAACTTAAACCATAAAGCCTTTCCTAGCAATGTTCTCCTAAACTGTCCCCTACCTAATTTGTGACTCTACCTCAAACTCTAAAAAGATCTCTGTTTCAAGTTTCTCAAGTTTCTGATGATGTCCGCTTTCTCTCTTCAACGGTAGCATAAACCCTCTAGTTAGCCCATCTGATCTAATTGAACAAAATTTCTCTTCAAGAGTTCATCACTATATTCTCGGACAGAATCTTCCAGATTTATATTTACTTTTACAGCTACACCTTTGCTAAAATATGACCTTCGGAGAATGTCGTCTGCTGGGTCAGTCACTGGTCACGTCAGTTCACAGCTCGGTCAGTCACTGGTCACTCCAGTTCACAGTTCAGTCAGTCACTGGTCACGCCACCTCACAGCTCAGTCAGTCACTGGTCACGCCAGCTCACAGCTCCGTCATTCAATGGTCATGCCAGTTCACAGCTCTTCTAGTCAATGGTCACGCCAGTTCAGAACTCAGCCAGTCAGTGGTCACACCAGTTCAGAACTCAGCCAGTCAGTGGTCACGCCAGTTCAGAACTCAGCCAGTCAGTGGTCACGCCAGTTCAGAACTCAGCTAGTCAGTGGTCACGCCAGTTCAAAACTCGGCTAGCCAATAGTCACATCATTTCACAGCTCAGCCAGTCACTGGTTACATCATTTCACAGCTCAGCCAGTCACTGGTTACATCATTTTGCAGCTCAGCCAGTCACTGGTTACATCATTTCACACCTCAGTCAGTCACTGGTTATATCATTTCACAGCTCAGCCAGTCACTGGTTACATCATTTCACAGCTCAGCTAGTCTCTGGTTACATCATTTCACAGCTCAGCCAGTCACTGGTTACATCATTTCACAGCTCAGCCAGTCACTGGTTACATCATTTTGCAGCTCAGCCAGTCACTGGTTACATCATTTCACACCTCAGTCAGTCACTGGTTATATCATTTCACAGCTCAGCCAGTCACTGGTTACATCATTTCACAGCTCAGCTAGTCTCTGGTTACATCATTTCACATCTCAGCCAGTCACTGGTTACATTATTTCACACCTCAGTCAGTCACTGGTTATATCATTTCACATCTCAGCCAGTCACTGGTTACATCATTTCACAGCTCAGCTAGTCACTGGTTACATCATTTCACAGCTCAGCCAGTCACTGGTTATATCATTTCACAGCTCAGCTAGTCATTGGTTACATCATTTCACATCTCAGCCAGTCACTGGTTACATCATTTCACATCTCAGTCAGTCACTGGTTACATATTTTACAGCTCAGCTAGTCATCAAGTCTAGACATTCTTAGATGTTTCAGTTTTATTTATTTTTCTTTCAGTAGATTTTATGTAACAATTTTATGTGAATTTATTGCATATTGTTATACAAAATATATAACCGCACCCCTCTTGGTATGCCCTGGAAGTCAGAGTAGACCATTGGGACACTGCTGAATTATGACTCTGATAAAATAACTCTTGACAAGGCTCAAACACTAAGCAAAGACTGGCTACAGGTCGTGAGAAGAGGAGAGAACTGGTGTTGGTCCTGCAGGACATGGCAAGGCTTGACTGCCTGGCTGGTCAACACCATAGAACATGGCTGACTGGATGGAAACGGACTCCTAGAACAGCCATGGTTCGCAGCTGAAATTTACATTCAGTTCTTTGGTTCCACTGTGTGGCGGGAGAAGGGACAAAGTGCTCCAGTCTCCGAGCTTCAAAACTGGACCACCACTGGAACCTGGACATGTCTTCGTGCTGTAGGTCCAGTTTCTAGGGTACTCCTGACGCTCCTCTATCATTTCGCCCACACTGATCTGTTTGCTACAGCCATGAGGGTGAGAAATTACGACGACAGACCTGGGCGAGACGTTCGCCACCTGCTCACTTTCAAGCTTTTTGAAGAAACTTCGATAAAGTTTTACATTTTCTTCAACCATCCGCGAGACATTCTGGTCATGAGTGATACAGGTCATCTCACTGAAATCTCCAATAATATCACTCATCCAGATCTCCACTCCAAACAGTTTCTGGCCATTATCTCGTAGGTCTTCAGAATCGTACCCAATGTCACACACAGTGTCCCTGGCTTCCGAGTCATCAAACACAACATGATTGGCCGTACGTACGATAAACTGGCCCCACTGTTTTTTAGCAGTTTCTGGATTTTTTCCACAGTCCTTACATGGGCAGACTTCATCGTCTTGCATGGAGAAACTTCTGAAGACGCTCCACACCCAACCACTTCCGAAACGGTTCAAACCAGTTTTCCCCGCCATTTTTTGACACGTGTATCCAGGTGGTCTGTCCATGCTCGTGCTGAGGACCACTAACCTGACCGTCACACCGGCTACAGCTTTGATGAAGTCTGTTATTAGATGGTGCTGGTGGTAGATCTCTGGAAGGTCAAAGTGGCTGAAGTCTCCCATGGGTTTAAACCCCTGGTGTGTTGAGTCTTTGTCACAGATTGTTTTCTTTGTCAGCAGCTCACTCTCATCTCCAGCGCAGAATTCCATTTCATGCTCACCTGTAGAGAAAGAATATAATTGTTAGCAGCAGAAAAAAAAGTAAATATTCCTTCTTTCTTTCCTTTCTCCTTCCCTATCGTCTGTTAATTTTTGTTGTTGTTGCTGTGATTTTTACTTTACTCTCTTTCTTCCCTCATTTTTTCTTCCTCTTTCTTTTTTTCCTCATTAATTTCTTTTGTTCTCTTCTTTCCTTCCTCTTCAGTGCTTCCTCCCCTATCCCACCCTCTACAGTATATAAATAAAATGATATGTGCTAGAAATAGCCACAATATATCAAATAGCACAGTGATATGTGATAGATGTAGCTACAGTACATAAAGCAAAAGTATGATATGTGATAGAGATAGCTACAGTACATAAAGCAAAAATATTATATGTGATAGAGGTAGATATAGTACATAAAGCAAAAATATTATATGTGATAGAGGTAGCTATAGTACATAAAACAAAAATATGATATGTGATAGAGGTAGGTAGCTACGGTACATAAAGCAAAATATACGATATATGATGGAAGTAGCTACATTACATAAAGCAAAATATATGATATGTGATAGAAGTAGCTATGGTACATAAAGCAAAAGATACGATATGTGATAGAAGTAGCTACGGTACATAAAGGCAAAAGATAAGATATGTGACAGAGGTAACTACGGTACATAAAGATAAGATATGTGACAGATTATATCAGACTTATTCTCTGAGGCCACACACCTTGATCCTCATGAGCAGAACGTTCTAGCTCACTTGGCGAGCACTCGCTTGGAGAGCACTCACTTGGAGAGCACTCACTTGGAGAGCACTCGCTTGGAGAGCACTCGCTTGGAGAGCACTCGCTTGGAGAGCACTCGCTTGGAGAGCACTCACCTAAAGAGCACTCACCTGAAGAGCACTCACCTGAAGAGCACTCACCTGAAGACAGCATTGTAAAATAAAATTAACAGTAATAGATTGTCTTGCTTTGGTTATGAATATTTGATTCAAGAGATGTGAAGATTGTCAATTGTCTTACTTTAGATATGAATATTTGCTACAAGAAATGTGAAGATTGTCTTACTTTGGTTATGAATATTTGCTACAAGAAATGTGAAGATTGTCTTACTTTGGTTATGAATATTTGCTACAATAAATCAAGAAATGTGAAGATTGTCTTACTTTGGTTATGAATATTTGATTCAAGAAATGTGAAGATTGTCTTACTTTGGTTATGAATATTTGATTCAAGAAATGTGAAGATTGTCTTACTTTGGTTATGAATATTTGATTCAAGAAATGTGAAGATTGTCTTACTTTGGTTATGAATATTTGATTCAAGAAATGAGAAGATTGTCTTACTTTGGTTATGAATATTTGATTCAAGAAATGTGAAGAATTTCTTACTTTGGTTATGAATATTTGATTCAAGAAATGTGAAGATTGTCTTACTTTGGTTATGAATATTTGATTCAAGAAATGTGAAGATTGTCTTACTTTGGTTATGAATATTCAAGAAATGTGAAGAATTTCTTACTTTGGTTATGAATATTTGATTCAAGAAATGAGAAGATTGTCTTACTTTGGTTATGAATATTTGCTACAAGAAATGTGAATCTATAAGTACTACAGAATGTTTCACCTGCTAGAACATTTTAATTAGAAATATCTGTTTTATACAATCAGAAAATTTCTAAATCGCTACAACTACATAATATAGAAATTTCTTACTAAAAGAACAATTTTATGCTTATACATAATAGGAGAGTGGGCACATGATGATGATGATAGTCAACTATATATATCAACTATATCCTCAGAGAGAAATAAAAAATACAGTTCTAAAAACTACATGAGAGAAAGAACTAAACAACTGTAGTATGTTCTGGGAAAGATGTTAAGTACATACTTACAGTTGGTTGAGACAGCTATAACATGGCTACGTGGTGCCAGCTTCGCGCACTCCCTGGTTTCTGATGAGCTGTGGCGTGGCCGTTTTACCCCGCGATTCTCTGCCATTTTCTTTTCTCTAAAACCAAACTTCACACATCACATTAGCCCCATCGAGTGATACTGACAAGTTTCTGGTAATTCTAAAATTAAAAATGAGAAACTCAAAGCCCACCTTAAATTATTATGACAAATATCCTACGGATATTACGTTTCAGTTGTCAAAATTACAGGGTTGTTAATTTCAGCTTTTACCTTGTTCAGTTTTGTATCTGATTTTATAAATACCTTTTTTTGCACAGAGGTCTTCAAACTGTTTTCAAGGAAGTATCAAAGTATAGAAAGTCAGCACAGCGGTCTTCAAACTGTTTTCAAGGAAATATCAAAGCATAGAAAGACAGGCGAGTTAAAGCATAGTTTGTGTGTGTGCGCGCTTGTGTGTATGGAGGTTTTTTTTTTTGGGGGGGGGGGATCTAAAGACAATAATTTTAAAAAAAACATGTAAAAACTCTAAATATACATGAATCAACAGCTGTTTACTAAACTTTCAATTTTCCTACTGTATGGGTAAAGGGAAATCCCAGGTTCCATGTCATTAAGGCATATTAGGGATTCAGTATTAGGCCCGTATTTCCAAGATCATCGCTACATGAAATGTGATGTGGTCAGTATCACGCTTGGCCGCATTTACCTTCCCAGAGTTCCCTGAAACCTATTTTTAGAGACAATGTGGACACTGGAGCCCTTTTATTGTGTGTTCCAGAAAATAAAAATAAAAAACTCCACTGCTGGGATTTGAACCCGTACCACCATATTTCCTGTTGTACTAAAATTATTCACAGAAATAAAATGCTTCTTGTTTGCTTAAATCTTCGTCTGGGAAGTTAACGAGACCAGAAAGATGACATTCATTCATTCACTCATTCCTTTGCATGTCCCTTGCGGAACTTTGCCTCACAAACAGCACTCCTGTAGGCCTCTCGGTTGTGAGCAAGATGGCCTGCTGCTGCTGCATCCATTTCCAGATCGTCAACGATGTCTTGCAGCCATCTTCGTTTCGGTCTTCCTCTTTTTCTTTTTCCCATTATGTATCCTTCCAATACGGTCTTCTCTAAATTATCATGACGTTTGATGTGTCCAAAATATTTAAGTTTTCTCTCTTTAATCCTCTTTACTAGCCAGCCTTCTTCAATATTAAGCTCTTGTAGTATAGATATATTTGTTCTTTTTTGTGTCCACGATATTTGGAGAACTCTTCTGTAGCATTTACATTCAAAGGCATTTATGTGTTTCTCAGCTGTTTTGTTAAGTGTCCAGGTCTCACAGGCATATGTTGCGATGGGAAAGATGCATGCCCTTAAAAATCTTATTTTTGTGGTTCTGTCTGCTCCTCTCCACAGATTCTTTATTTGTTTTACTTTCTGAAGAGCAATAGATGTCCTCCTTTTAATTTCCCTCATTGTATCTCCATTATTAGTTAGTAGTGATCCAAGATATTCAAAACTCTCCACTTCTTCCAGTTTTTCCTCATTGATACATATTTCAGTTGCCTTGTTTGTTTTGTCAGTTGTCATCACTTTAGTTTTCTTTGTATTGAGATAGAGGTTCTGCTCTTCGCTGTTCTTGCGGACTGACATAATTAGTTTTTCCATTCCTTTTTGTGTTGTGGACAGCAATACTGTGTCATCAGCATATCTAATCTCTGGTATTTCATAACCTCCAATTTTTATGGCATCGTAATATTATTTGTCTACATCTTCTCTAACATTCCTCATTATATTTTCAGTATACAAGTTAAATAAGTAGGGTGACAATATGCACCCCTGACGGACCCCTTGTTTTATGTCAAACCAAGTTGTTGTTTCACCATTTATTCTTACTGCTGCTTGTTGGTCTAGATACAGCAGTGATGTTAATTGTATCAAATGTGTTGGAAATCCCATTTTTTCCATTATTTCCCAAAGTTTCTGGTGTTGTACACAATCAAATGCCTTTGAGTAGTCTATAAAGGATAAATATAGATTCACATTAAACTCCCTGCATTTCTCTATTATTAATCTTAGATTGAATATATGATCTCTTGATCCTCTTCCTCGCCTGAAGCCAGCTTGGACCATATTGACTTCTTCTTCTATTTTCTTTCGAAGTCTACCCATTATGATTTTTAACAGATGACATACTTGATAAATATATCCAGAATGATGAGTTAAATGACACGAGGATTCGTCATCATCCTTTGCCCTCTCCCCTCTGTTCCAATGGTCTTCCAACTTCCACAGTGTAGCCAACGCTTGAACAATATATGTATTCCAAAACCTAGACTTGATCTTTACAAGAAAAGCTTTAGTTATTCTGCTGCTCATCTTTGGAATACCCTCCAATCCTGTACAAAAAATATAAATTATACTCCTTCCTACAAATACAAGCTTTCCAAATATCTATTTGATGTCGACTACATGCCTCCATGAATTATAAAACTTAAAAGTTATCTTAAACTGCTCTTACAGACACTGAATATAGTTAATTGTTTATTCTGAATAGTCCTGAAAATGTTTAGTAGATAGTCATTTATAATGTATGTAGTTACTTCTGTACTGAGTGAAAGCTTAAGAGCGAAACGTAAATGTTATATTTTATTTTATGTCTCTCAGCTTCAATGTTAGTTATGTTTGTTATATGAACAGCATATTTGTAGAATGTCTGGAATAGAGTGAAAGATGTATAATAAAGGGCAGAATGTCAGACGGGCCTGCGTGCCCAATTCTTAACCCTTTTGAAATAAATATCTATCTATCTATCTATCTATCTATCTATCTATCTATCTATCTATCTATCTATCTATCTATCTATCTATCTATCTATCTATCTATCTATCTATCTATCTATCTATCTATCTATCTATCTATCTATCTATCTATCTATCTATCTATCGTTTTCAACGTGCACCCGACAAAGATCACTCCAGTCCGTGTTTTCATGCTGTCCACCACATTCATTCATTCATTCTGTATCGTTGTCGACCATTTGCTCTTTTTCCTTCTACTTTTTCTTCTATTATGGTTTTCATTATTGTTTTATGCCTCTTGATATTCCACTGAAATATTTAAACTGTCTAGTTCTTATGTTTTTCTCTATTCATTCACGCGACGTGTCCTTAGCAGAACTTTATCCCTCTCACAGTCTCCCTGAATGCAGTGCTGTCTTGGGCAAGTTGACTAACGTCTCGCAGTGACACACTCAGACTTTCCGTGACACACTCAGACTTTCCGTGACACACTCAGACTTTCCGTGACACACTCAGACTTTCAGTGACACACTCAGACTTTCCGTGACACAATCAGACTTTCAGTGACACATTCAGACTTTCCGTGACACATTCAGACTTTCCGTGACACATTCAGACTTTCCGTGACACATTCAGACTTTTCGTGACACATTCAGAATTTCCGTGATGTCATGAGTCCATCCGAGGTCGCCCCTTTTCTTTTCACGTCTTTTAGTATTTTTTCTTCGTTTTCTTTTTTGTCTATTAAATTCGCTCTATTCTTCTGTATGTCCATATCTCAAGCGCCTCGATTTTCTTTCCTTTTTTCTCAATTAATGTATATACTTCAACACTACAGAGGAGGAGTGTACACAGAGAAGTGTGAAGTATACATGGAGAAGTGTGAATTATACATGGAGAAGTGTGAAATATACATGGAGAAGTGTGAAGTATACACAGAGGAGAAGTGTGAAATATACATGGAAAGTGTGAAGGTATACACAGAGGAGAAGTGTGAAATATACACGGAGAATTTGAAGTATACACAGCGTTTGCTTTAACATCGCTCACTTACTTGATTTTTTTTTTCGAATGCTTATTTCTAACACGCAGTTTCAGGAAATGAAAACCGCTGCACATTCTCCCAGTTTACAACCACTTTTTTAACTCACCATAAAGCTAATGTGATATTTTTAGAGAAGCGCGTATCTGCAGTCACTTTTCTTTAAAATGATATTTGAATCACAAAAGATATCTAGTTTTCTTTAAGAAAGTGTCCTTGACCAAGTGCCTCGTGATCTGTGCAAGCTAGGCTCTTGCATCACGTGCTGATGTTACAGCTGACGCAGAAATCCTGAGCTGGAAATAAACAACTGAGCTATTTTTATCTGCGGAAAATCCATGAATTTAACTAAAGAATTTTGCAAGTGTGAACTGAAGAGGGAGTTTCCTGCCATCTCTCTCTCTCTCTCTCTCTCTCTCTCTCTCTCTCTCTGGTCAACTTTACAGACTGCACATGTAGCCAGCAATATAAAACACACAAGACACGCCACGAACGAAGAATTTGAATTAGGTCACTGTGTAACCATCATCATCATCATCATGTGCCGTGCCGACTGGCGTTGGCTATTATGCTTCTCCAGAGTACACGATCCTTCATGCAGGCCACCAGCTCAGTTGGTGATCTCCTCTCACACCATCCCGTCAGACTGTCCAGTATCATTTCTCTTGGTCTTCCTCTTGATCTTCTTCCTTCTATTTTTCCTGTTGTTATAATATTTTCAATGCCCCCTCTTCTCATTGCATGTCCTATGAAAGTACATTGTCTCTCTCTTATCTTTTTGACAAGGTTTTTTGTCTCTCCAGCTCTTCTCATACATTCTTCATTAGTTATTTTTGCTGTCCAGGGGATTCGCAACATTCTTCACTGTGTAAACAAGACGCAAATACACATCAACAAACTGCAGATAACAAACGAAAACAAATGAAGAGGGAAAGACGCTGCCCCACCTGGCAGCCAATGACCCATATTTGACACTGCCAGGGTCAGAGTTGGCGAACCTTAGCGGGGTATAAAACACATGAAAATCCAAGATGGTACAAGAATAAATTTCTAAAGCTTTTGAACTAAAACACACGAAAGTGAATTTGGATTGATCGAGTGATGCAGACAATCAATAGGGGACATGAATTTGGAGCACGCCAAGGACACGAGGTTGTTGTACATCAAAATGATCACGAAAACAACCATTTTTTCTTCTTCTTAATATAGAAATATGATGAAAAGACGCCCCAGACAGACAAGCAGAACGCCAGACAGACAGATAGACAGACAGACAGTGTTGCATGGAAAGTTCATCTCTGTGCTATCAGCTCTTAGATGTTAGAATTGACCAAAATCAAGGCGGCCACACATTGATAGATCGGATATTCGGACCAAAATAGGCCCCAGCTACGCATATCTGTTCATGGGTCATTTCGAACACAAGGTTGTGGAATCCTATAGAGGTCTTTTTCCAGCCTTATATAGACTCTACATAGATAATGGCACTGGAGTCACATCTATGCCAGAATAAGACCTTGACAACTTCATTAGTTTCGTTAAGAAGTTCAATCCTGTCATTTCTTTCACCTCCCATGTCTCTGCTACTTCCGCTAACTTTCTCGACATTGCCGTCACTATCGGTCCTACCGGACTTACCACTTCTGTCCATTATAAACCTACAGACTCTCACAGCTATCTCTTGTACTCTTCTTCCCATCCTAGATCGTGTAAGGACTCTATTCCATTCTCTCAGCTTCTTAAGTTGCGACGTTTGTGTACTGAGGATGGCGATTTCCATGACCAAGCTCACAGGATGTTAGATTTCTTCCGCCAACGCGGTTATCCAGAACATGTTCTCACGTCGTCATGGAACCGCATCAACCATATATCCCGCCAACAGGCTCTCACTCCCATACCGCCCTGTAGCTCGGACAGAGTTAAACTGGTACTCATGCACCACCCTCATAGCTTGGCAGTTAAGAACATACTGTTTCGCCATCTCCATCTCCTCCAGACCGAGGCTGATACACGTGAACTTTTTGGGGAACCCCCATTGGTGGCCTACAGATGGGACAAAAACCTCAGGGACCTATTAGTTAGAAGTCGCCTTAAGACGAATGACTCTTTTTATGGTACCAGACGTTGCAGACGCAACACTTGCCCGTTTTTTGACGAGGCTAGCCAGATCTCCTAAGTCTACGTTATCAGTTCAGGAGGGCTTCACTTGCATTTCACGCAATGTCATTTATGCCATTATGTCCAAAAGTTGCGATATGAAGTGTATAGGGGAGACCGGTTTACACTTAGGAGACAGCTTTCATCAACATCTTAACGATATTTCTAAGAGGGCATGGACTCCTGTTGCAAAACACTTTTGCCAAATAAACCACAAAGGAAAACCTTTTTTTTTACCCTTATCTCCACCCAATGGGAATGAACAATATATTTAGCTTCCTTTAAGCTTCATTAGATTTCCACCTATTTTCTGTTATTTATACTCTACTTTCTTGTCTTAGCCCGCACATTTCGCTGCAGTTCTTCATTCATCAATATAACCTTATATTCCAGCTTCCCTTCTCCCCCACCTTCTTCTCTAGCGGCCTAGAAGTATTTATTACCTCCTGATCTCTTTCCCGAGTCCCCCCCCCCCCATACCACCCGCATCGTTCTCCCCCTTTCATCGCCGCTAAACCGATTGGTTCAATTTGTTTTCCTTTGTGGTCTCCCAGTCTTGTCTTTAGGGCGCATTCTTCTGTACTGTGTACAAGGAGGGATGCCACAAAGCTAATTTTTTTCATTCTCATTTTACTTCTTTTATTACATGTTGCGTTTGTTTCTGTATGTAATACTTGAAAAAAGGATCACGCCGAAATATTGGATGTTGTATGTTTTTCATTATTTGTGTTTTTTTCTCACTCCCTCTATCGCTTTGTAAAACTGAACCATACACCTCTATTTACCTGTATTACCAGTTTTACTGCAGTCGTTATCTCTTTTATCTAATACTCTGAGCAAACTCTCAGATCGCACAACGGACAGGGTGAAAATATATTTTCCAGACAGTTGGGATTTTCCTGCACATTATTCCATATTTAACGTCCGTTTCTTGCGTTATACACTAACTATATGATCTGGGCTTGTCATTTATTCGTTCTTTCTTCCACCCCGCAACTTTAGAGGAGGATCCGGGTAGGATGTGATCCTATTAAAAGACACCGATAAGGCGAGAAGACCAGGTCAACAGAGCTGGCGGAACTGATGTAGTCAAAGTCATTTGGTTACCTTCACGTGGTGCTTTACGTTAGGACCAATGAGCGGCTGGTTCAGACGGTACACCTGCACCTGGAGGCCTTCACCTAGCTCTCTGGTTCAGACGGTACATCTGCACCTGGAGGCCTTCTTCTAGCTCTGTGGTTCAGATGGTACACCTGCACCTGGAGGCCTTCCTCTAGCTCTGTGGTTCTTAACCTTTTGTTAACCCTGGACCCTCCTTCTCGGCCTAAACGATCGAACGGACTATTTTCAAAGGGTTAAGAACTGGGCACGCAGGCCAGTCTATTATTCTGCTCTTTGAGAACAGCTGTGACTCCCTTCCCAGCCTGACAACAGCTGTTGACCCTCTTCCCAGACTGAGAACAGCTGTGGACCCCTTCCCGGCCTGACAACAGCTGTGGACCCCGTTCCAGACTGAGAACAGATGTGGACCTGTTCCTGGCCCGACAACAGCTGTGGACACTCTTCCCACTGAGAACAGCTGTGGACCCCTTCCTGGCCAGACAACAGCTGTGGACCCCCTTCCCAGACTGAGAACAGCCGTGGACCCTTCAATAAAAACGACACAATAAATCGAACCCAGGTGATGCTAAGATTTTTTTTTAAAATCGAGGCAATCTATTTTCTATTTGCTTGTCCCAGGGGTGTTCGGGGGGCGGGAGGGTTGGGGTGGGTGGAGGGGGTTTCCATGGGGCCAAAGTTATGAACCACTGTTCTAGTTTAAAGGACAACCAAAGTTATGAACCACTGTTCTAGTTTAAAGGACAACCAAAGTTATGAACCACTGTTCTAGTTTAAAGGACAACCAAAGTTATGAACCGCTGTTCTAGTTTAAAGGACAACCAAAGTTATGAACCACTGTTCTAGTTTAAAGGACAACCAAAGTTACGAACCACTGTTCTAGTTTAAAGGACAACCAAAGTTATGAACCACTGTTCTAGTTTAAAGGACAACCAAAGTTATGAACCGCTGTTCTAGTTTAAAGGACAACCAAAGTTATGAACCACTGTTCTAGTTTAAGGGACAACCAAAGTTATTAGCCACTGTTCTAGTTTAAAGGACAACCCAGAGAACTCCCTCTATTTTAGGTAGGAAGTCGTAGTGGATTACAACAATAGGGCAGGCGTATATGCTTGAGCAGAGAAACAGAGAGAGAAGAGAGAAATGGAGAGAGACAGAGACAGAGGGAGAGAGACATAGACAGAGGAAGAGAGACAGAGAGAGTGGGAGAGACAGAGACAGAGACAGGGGGAGAGAAAGACAGAGAGAGGGAGAGAGTGAGACAGAGGGAGAGAGAGTGAGAGAAAGAGAGAGAGAGGGAGAAAGCGAGAGGGGAGAGTGATAATGAATAAATCCTCTTATCTTCTTATATCTTATATCCTTCCCGTGCCGTTAAACGTCACATAGGGCTCGCAAAGTAGTTCGCCAGTTTTTCCTGTCTTCGGCGAGATTTTCAATATCATCAAAGGATTTTATGCCTGCTAATTTGGCCTTTTTAAACAATGAATGAATGAATGATCTTTATTTTTAAAGGGTAAAGAATTGGGTACACAGGCCCGTCTTACACTCTGCCCTTCATCACTCCATCTTTCATTCTTCCCACACACTTGATTTAGTACAAGTATACAAATTACATGAGGAAAAAAACATACCAGAAGAATGTAAGATTAAACTATTACATTCAAAGTAAAAGAGAAGAAGCAGTTAACCTAATAAAATAGCTCTCACACACTCATACACGCACACACAGACATATACATAAACAAAAATACATTTTCAGTACAGATCTTCTAACATACATTTTGTTTTAACAACCATTAAAACAATTTCTAACAATATCTCAACAGGTTACTTTTCGAACTATGTCAGAGGAAGGGAGAGAGAGAGAGAGAGTGTGTGTGTGAGAGAGAGAGAGAGAGAGGAAGGGAGAGAGAGTGTGTGTGTGTGAGAGAGAGAGAGGGAAAGAGAAATAATGTTGCATCGACTTACAGTCCCGGTAATAATGTGACAGATGCTCAGCTAACTCTGCTTCACCAGATCTGATTATATTTTGTGACAGATTCTCTATTAACTCTACTTCACCAGACATGACCATATTGTGACAGATTCTCACTAATTCTATTTCGCCAGACCTGATTATATCGTGACAGATTCTCTACTAACTGTGCTTCGCCAGGCCTGATTATATTGTGACAGATTCTCTACTAACTCTATTTCGCCAGACCTGATTATATTGTGACAGATTCTCTACTAACTCTATTTCGCCAGACCTGATTATATTGTGACAGATTCTCTACTAACTCTATTTCGCCAGACCTGATTATACTACCAACAAAGTCATCTCTGCTCCCCATACTCTCACAAACTTTCAAACAAAAACCTTGGAGCGTGACAATAAGAACAAATTATTAGAAAATCTTCACAAATCACTGACCTGTTCTCTCCAAAAAACAGCCAAAACGTCCTGAAAATAGTCCAAACCGTGCAGTGAGGCTTCATGCATCGGTCCCCATGACCTGAATGAGAGCACGCGAACCAATCAACATTCGCTAATCCGTAGACTTGCATATATTGCAGTAGTTTTTCTCCGGTCGATTCACGAGAGGCTAACACACAGTGGTTGTAGTTTTAAAAAAAACAACTCAGTGGTTTCCAACTTTGTTGTGGTTTAGATGTTCTAATATAACGGGTCTCAACCTAGGGTACACCAACGGCCATGTGTGTGTGTGTGTGTGTGTGTGTGTGTATGAGGGAGGGCTGAGCGGAGGATGGGCTGATTTTAAATGTATTGTTATTTATTTATTTATTTATTTTTTTTGTAGACCACAGGGAGCATCGAATTCGTCAATTTCCCAAAATGGGGAGATTCCCTGAGATGGTCACGGCCTCAAAGTTTGTGTAGGAACTTGGTGTGATGAACATGAACAGTTAATTAAAACTACTAGATCAGTCAACGTAATACAACATAATTTTGTATGATTAGACCTAAAAAAAACCATAGATAAAAAAAAAAGTTTTAGATGTGAGAGAAAAAAAAAAGACGAGAATGACCTGGGACTTCAACCACGGACTCCAGTATGACGAGCAACAGTCTAGCCACGAGAGAACAGAGAATTAATCAATTTGGCTATCTCGCAGAGTCCATGGTTCAAGCCTCAGCTAATTATCTTGTCAGTTTTTCTTTCCTCTCACGTGTAAAAGTGCTTTTATGATTTATTTTTTCCTCGAGGTCTAGCAATATAATACCGTGTTGTATAGCAATAAAATACTGTGTTCTATCACTTTATTGTGCGAAAGCCTCGTTGTTTCCTTTTTGTAGAAACTGATCAGTCAACACACCGTCAGTCAGTGCACACTGATGAAGACACGGTAGATAACATCGGATGACCTGACCTGTGTCCAAAGCGCAATGATCAACCAACCAACCAACCAACCAACCAACCAACCAACCAACCAACCAACCAACCAACCAACCAACCAACCAAATTAACCAACCACTTAACTAACCAACCAAGTAACTAGCTAACCAACCAACCAAGTAACTAGCTAACCAACCAACCAAGTAACTAGCTAACCAACCAACAAAACAACCAACTAACCAACCAAGTAAGTAATTAGCAAACCAACCAAGTAACTAGCTAACTAACCAACCAACCAAGTAAGTAGCTAGCTAACCAACCAACCAAACAACAAACTAACCAACCAAGTAAGTAACTAGCTAACTAATCAACCAACCAAGTAAGTAATTAGCAAACCAAATAAGTAACTAGCTAACTAATCAACCAACCAAGTAAGTAATTAGCAAACCAAATAAGTAACTAGCTAACTAACCAACCAAACAACAAACTAACCAACCAAGTAAGTAACTAGTTAACTAATCAACCAACCAAGTAAGTAGCTAACCAACCAACCAACCGAGCTGACCGGCCAAGCTAAATCCTTCAAACAATTCACTTGTAATAATAATATTGTAACCGAAATATCTTATATACGGTAATTGTAGTTTCTCACATGATTACAATATGGCTTATCTGTAATCCTTGAAATACGCCAAAAAGTTTGTTGTTGTTGTTGTTTAAATATAATACCAGTGTGGGGTGCGTGTAATGAAATACCAGTGTAGGATGCGTGTAATGTAATACCAGTGTGGGGTGCGTGTAATGTAATACCAGTGTAGGATGCGTGTAATGTGGCCACTGTGAATTATCTCGCGGCTCAGAGGTACACAGGCTAAGAAAGGTTGGATAACCTCTGATCATGAGAAAAGCTTGAGAACCTCTGATGTATATTGTTCTCTGTAATGGTTACTCTTCTGTACGCTAGCAACAAATTTTGAACAGCGACTACAAAGATATGTGTAAAACAAGGCATCGAAACAACCTCTCAGCAGGATCGCAGCTACCGTCGACAGACCCAAGATAGAAGGACCTCGATTTGCGTAGTTCCGACACATGTTTTAAAAAAAAAAGAGGTAATATAAAATACTACCAGTTAGTACAGGGTATATAACAAAATACGAAAATTGGGGTATTTAAAAGTAATGTCTCAAGTGTGGTTTTACAATATGAATGCTGGAAAACCAACCAAAACTAACACCTTCCGGACTAAATGTTTACGTCGGATTAGTCGAATATTTTGGTCATACGGTAAGAAATTATACCTTGCCTCTGGCAGGTAAGAAATTATACCTTGCCTCTGGCAGGAATGATTAATGAGGAGAGACGCTGGCGATGGCTGAGACATGTACTCTCGATGACTGGTGACCCATTACTAAAGGTAGCACTGAAGTAAGGAGCAGGAGTAAGGGGCAGACCAGAGGAAACATGTAAACGTTCAACAGAGAGGATGTTGAGTAACAGAGTGCTCACTTGAACAAGAGCGGAAAAAAAGGGCGAAGGACAGATGTCTGTGGAAAAACCTTGCGTAAGTTCCATCTGCTTTTGGCACCAAAAAAAGGAGAGAGAGGGAGAGAGAGAGAGAGAAGAGAGAGAGAGAGAGAGAGAGGAGAGAGAGAGAGAGAGAGAGAGAGAGACTGAGGGAGATGTAACAAAATATGGCGCCATGGAGATGTAAGGTGACCTAAGTCTGGAACTTTCTGTACTATCCCCGAGGCATCAGCTCATCAAGAAAGCAGGAAAAAAAAAGTCCTACATCAGGCAGAAGAGCACAGCTCACGAGCAAGTGGTGGAGCCAGAGTTCCACAAAACTTGCAGGAAATAATGGCTTTTGCTTGAAACAGTGTCCCCCCCCCCCCCCACACGGCGTTTGATTGGACAAGAGGGGCAGTGAAACAAAAAAGGTCAGTTTTTTTTTTGGGGGGGGGGGGGGAACAAAGCAGCAGAACTTCCGTCTTAACACTTGTCAACCTGACATTGTGTCCCTACACGACACTCACATTAAAAGCTGAGAAAATAATGCAGCAGTGAGTTATAAGTGTGTTCCCTCATGGTGTTAAATCGGTTCCCTTGATGAAGTTTTTAGTTGTGTGGTGCATATCCTAGTTTAATATGCTATTGTACGAGTAATAGGTGGGGGGGGGGCGATGTGTTTGTGGCCTGGGAGAAAAGGGACCGGCAGACAGAACAAGCCTGGGAAACACTGGTTTAAAACAAAAAGTTACTACTAGTAACATTGCCAATGATCCAAGGAAGAGAGAGTTACAAAACGTGAAAACCTCTGTACATATACGACATATCGGGGTGGGGGAGAGAACTCGTAACACTTCAGTTATTCATTTGACACGGACGATGAGTAATGCAGCACTTTCTCTTTTTAGTTGTTCTAAATTTGAGGCACGGAAAAATTCCATGTCAAGCATTTAATCCAGCGGTTTCCAGCCTTTTATTTCGCACGATCCTGGACCAACAATGGTACACGCGACTCGTGAAAAAGAAAATAAAAAATATTCATCAGATTTTAAATAATCTTATTTCAATGCCTTTAACGCGAAGAAATGTAGCCACTGGTAATAAAACACTGCATTATTGTCACTTCTTTAATATAAAGAATCTCTCTCTCTCTCTCTGAACCTTAAGTGCCCAGGGCACATGGGGCTTCCGCAAGGGTTTTCCACAAATGCCTGTCTTTCGCCTTTTTTTCTGCTCTTGCCCAGGTGAGCCCTCTATTGCTCAACATCCTTTCTGTTGTTCTTCTCCATGTCTCTTTTGGTCTACCCTTACTTCTGCTCCCCTGTGGTGTCCATCTTAGTGCTATTTTTGGTAGTGAGTTGTCAGTCATTCGGAGCACATGTCCCAACCATCGCCAGCGTCTTTCCTCAATAATTGTTGTCAGTGGTTTCATCTGCATTTCTGCCAATAAAATGTTATTTCTTATGGTGTTTGGCCAAAATATTTTTTTAATTCTACGTAAACATTTAGTCTGGAAAGAATTCAACTTGTTTTCTATGGTTTTGGTGATTTTCCATCATTCACTTCCATAGAGTAGTACACTTAGAACATTACTCTTAAATATCCTGATTTTCATATTTATGCTTAGTTTATTTGATTTCCATATATTCTGTAGCATTGCAAAAGCCTGGTTTGCTCTAGTAAGTCTGCTGTTGATGTCCTCTGTGCTGTCTCCATTTTCTACTACTCTGCTGCCAAGGTATACAAATTCGTTGACCTCCTCCACTAACTTGTTATCTACTCTGAGTACATTTCTGTTGTTCACATTTTGCTTCATTAACTTTGTCTTTCCTACATTGATCTTTAGTCCTATGTTGTTTGCATTCTGGGTTAACTTGTTTATTTTATCTTGCATATCTTTGTGACTGCTTGATAATAGACAAATGTCGTCCACAAAGTCAAGGTCCTCCAGCACTGTGTCAAGGGTCCATTGTAATCCTCTGCGTTTGTCTGATGTTGCCTCCTTCATTAACCAGTCTACTGCCAAGATAAATAATGTTGGTGATAGTACACATCCCTGTTTCACTCCTGTTTGTACCCTAAAGCTGCTGGAGGTATGTTCTCCACAGATAACTTTGCACTGAAAACCCTCGTATAGGGCTTTGATTACATTAACTATTTTATGGGGGAGGCCATGCCATCTTAGGATTTTCCACAGTGCATCTCTGTTGACACTGTCAAAGGCTTTCTCAAAATCTATGAATAATGCATATGTTGTGCTATGCCACTCATTTGCCTGTTCTAATATTTGTCTAAGTACAAATATATGGTCTATGCATGATCTTCCTTTCCTAAATCCTGCCTGCTCTTTCCGAAGTTTTTCCTCAAGTGTTGGTACAATTCTGTTGATGATTATTCTGCAAAATACTTTACTAGTGAGTGGCAGTAGGGTAATGCCTCTCCAGTTCCCGCAATCTCTGAGGTCACCCTTCTTTGGTAGTTTTACTATAAGACCAGTTTTCCACTCCTCTGGGGCTTTTTCTAAATCCCAAATTTGTTGTAATATCCGGCAAAGTTGTTTTGGTGTTTCTGTTTCTTCTGCTTTCAACATCTCAGCAGTCACTTCATCTTCACCTGGTGCCCTGTCTGATTTTAGCATCTTTATCGCCTCTTTTACTTCATTTATTGTTATTGGTCCTGTATTGATGTTTAGTTCCGCTTTTGCTTCAGGTATATCTATTGCTTGTGCTGCTTGTGTTCTGTTTAGTAGGGTGTTAAAGTGTTCCCTCCATCTTTCAATTTTTTCTCTTTCTCCACTGACCAGTTGTCCATTTTGTGTTCTTACTGCACTTTCACATCTTGTATTGAAGTTACCTGTCATCTGCTTTGTGATTTTATATATGGTTTTCATGTCATTTGTATATGCTGCTTTCTCTGCTAAGTTGTCATAATATTGACGTTTATCTTGACGGCATGATTCCTTCACTTCTTTGTCTTTTTGTGCATAATTACTTAAAACTCGTTCTTTAAGCCGTTGTGATTTGGTGTTCAGTAATTTTCTCTTGATTTCTTTTCTTTGCTCTATCTTTTCCCATGTGGTCTCACTTATCCATTCCTCTTTTCTCCTTTTCCGATATCCCAGCACCTCTTTTGCTGTTTCCTGTAGTGTTTTATTGAACTCTAATATGGACATTTCTGCTTCATCTTGTAGGACACTGAAGCGGTTCTTAAGTATTATTGAGAATTCATTTCTTGTTTGCTGGTCTATCAGTTTTCTTGTATCAAAATGTATCTTTCTGTGTTCTCCGATTCTGGCTTTCCTTAATTTTAGTTTTATTTTTGCTACCAGAAGGTTGTGATCACTTCCTATATCTGCTCCTTTCCTTGCTCGCACATCTTGTAGTGACCGTTTCCACTTGTTGTTTATTAGTATGTGATCGATTTGGTTTTCTGTGGTTTTATCTGGTGACCTCCAAGTCACCTTATGGATGTTTTTGTGTTGGAAAATTGTCCCTCCGATGGTCATCATGTTTTCTTCACAGAAACTGCACAGTCTTTCTCCATTTTCATTTATTTCTCCGATTCCTTCTCTTCCCATGATTCTTCTTCTATCTTCATTTCCTTCACCTACTTTTGCATTGACGTCGCCCAAGATGAGTAGCATATCATGCTTGGGTATTGTTTCTACTGTGGCTTGGAGGCTGTTGTAAAAATCTTCTTTTAATTCCTCTTCAGCTGCTTCTGTTGGTGCATAACAAACTATAATAGACAGCTTCGTGAATCTTGAGTTGAACCGTGCATATAATAATCTCTCATTTATTGGGGTCCATTTCAGCAATGCTCTTGATGCTTCTTTTGTTATAATCAATGCTACTCCTCCTTCATGAAGATCTTCTTTACCTGACCATATTATTGTATCTTCTGTGTGCTGTGTTGTTAATTTCCTTCTGCCTTGTCCTGTCCATCTTGCTTCTTGTATTCCTAGTATGTCTAGTTTGTATCTGTGCATTTCCTTGATGGTTTGTGCTAGTTTTCCAGTCTGGTTTAGTGTTCTTACATTCCAGATGCCTATTTGCATCTTTTGTTTAGGTTCCAGGAGGTCTGCAGTCGGGCTGGGGACTTCCAGTGGCTGGCTTTCATCCACAACCTTCATGTGCTCAGTTTCCTGATAAGCATTTCTCCTTCCACCTGCATTTGCTTTTTCCCTTGCTTCTGTTTCTGTAGCAGTCTGATAGTTTTTTACCAGATAGGGTTGCTGGCCCTATGCTGAACCCTCCTTAGTCGCCTTTTACGATCATGCATGGTAGGGTACAGTGGTCCTATTCTTAATATAAAGAATGCCTAAGGAAAATACCTGGTATAAAGTGGAACGAATTCAAGAACAACGCAGAGATAAGACAGATGAGCAAACAACAACCTGTCTCATGGGTGATCATGAAAAATAAGATTGACATATGTAGGCCTTGTGATGAGAAGAAACAATCAGAGAATACCAAAACAAGCTATCAAGTGGAACATAACAGGCCGAAGAAAAAGAGGTTGACCATGTGAAACTCTAAAGAGAACACTGTTAAGAGAAGCAAGTTTAGTGGGCATAAAAATCCCCTGATGAGGTTGAAAGACTCGCAGAGAACGGGAACATTTGGCAAACAACTATGTGACGCTTAACAGGAAGTACGTAAGAACGCTTTTTGTTACCCAAAGATTTTTAGACACACTCCAAACACAAGAAGAAACCTAACATTTCATAGAAAAGTGGTTGTTCTTATCTGAATATTTAAGCTTGAAAATAAGTTATTGGATTCCCCTAAACTTGTGTATTTTTTTTTCTTGAACTTTTACTTTTGATATCTTCTTGTGACTTTATCTCATACCACCAGACACAAGAAATGGGTTGCGAGCTCAGCTTGGGAACCACTGAAGTCCAAAGACACAGTATGGTCGAACTCACCAGCTGCCCACCCTATGCAAGTTACAATCTGAGCAGATCCAACTCATCTTTTCTTTCTGATATCCTCCAGAGTAAGGTATCTGCTTCAGCAGCAGTTCTGTCTTGTCTTAAGTCACACAACTGATAAACTATGAAAACCTCACAAAACTGATGAAAATGTCACAAAATGAACTGAAACAATAATTAAAAAAAGGTCACAACATAAACAAAAACACACTAACCTGTCACAAAATAAAAAAAAAAAAAGGTCACAAAAAAATGAACAAAACACCATTAATATATGTGAAACAAATGAAAGCAGTGGTTATGTATTTTCATCATTTACTTGTAAACTTGTGAATAACCTCTATCACTCACACTCTCTTATGACCAATGGTTGTTTGATGTTCAGTCACATGATCAGAACTAAACAGCACATATAAAGCATAATGAAGTATAAGACTTAACACAGCAATAAATAGTCAGTATGCTTGTGTGTTGTAGGGCAGTAACATTCTCTCTACTTCTTGTATTCTACAGCAAGCCTTTGTAAGGTGTCCCATCTATACTGCAGGATATTTATCTCTGATTCTACTCTTGTATACCAAATCATCTTTAGCTGGCTACTCTTTCTCTCAGATATACATCACATAAATGTTTTAGTGATACTATCTTTAGCTGGCTAATCTTTTTCTCTCAGATACTCATCACATGAATGTTTTAGTGATACTGCTACATCAGGAACAATTCCAGAATGTTTATGAATCATGTTAAAAAAAGTAAACAGAGACTTTTAAGTGCACATGGTTGTGTGACAACAAAAATGGCTACAAAAAGAATTGCAAAAGTATTGTACTATAGGGCAGCGGTTCCCAAATTTTCTACTGATATGTATGTTGTGGACATACAGATTAGAAGAATACTGCAACACCATAGGCCCTCAATTATTTCTTTTCAACAGATGATGTGTGCCTTAAAGTTCAGGTTGGGAACCACTCTTCTAGTGGTCAGATTGTTGCTAATCACACAACAGTCCAGGGTTCAATTCTCAGCCCACCTTTTACTGCCTTTTTAAAAAATCTCTTCCACCTTTTACACTTACACATTTCTAAGCCTGTGAATACGTGCACGTACTGTGGAACAATACAACCTACACACAGCAACTTTCTCAACCTTCCCTCCAACACCCTACTTACTTTCATTGACACGGCACTGATCTTCCATACATAAACAGGTATCTTTAAAAAATTGCTGATACTCACAAAAATAACTTCTGTTAGTTGTCAAGATTCTTTTTTTTTTAACAGCTTCATTTTCTGGTGTTTTTCATAAAAAACTATTGGTGGAGTTTTTCTTCCATATTCAGTTTTATATGCTCAACAATCTATACAGTTTTATATGCTCAACAATCTAGACAGTTTTATATGCTCAACAAAAGCAAACAAAAAAAAAAAAAAGACAATAACTTTTATAATCTCTCCAGGCCATTATGTCTCTTCAGAATGAAACTTCTCCTTTTGACTGGAATTCCTGCTCACACCAGCTGCCCCACTCCCACACTGAAGATCACACACACAAAGTCATATATAAACCAGTTAATAAAACAAAACAAAACATATCTTCCGAGTCCTGCCACCCGTTTCATTGCTTGGTATAAAAAGCTGTACCTTATGTAGGAGAAAGACCAAGCGGACGGACATCGAGATATTAATGGCGGCCATCTGCCATCATTTTCCTGTAGAGTGTCCACAAGCTTCCATTTTCAGTGTGAGCCAGGGCCAAAAAAAAAAAAAAAAAGTCATGTTGAATCTGTTGTTTTCTAGTTTGTCCTTCGTTTCCTCTTGCAGTAACAAAGTGCCTCTGTACAAGTCTCGATCCACATGGCACAGTTCCACATGTCACTTCTTTCCAATCTGTGTAACTGATAGAGAAATCTCTTATACATACCTTGTAGAGATCTTTCACCATATAATCTTCTCTTTATAAATGCTATAGTTTATTACCTGTGTTCCACCCCCAGAGTATGTTCCACCAATATAACCTTCTGCACCAAATTAACGCAAAAAAAAAAGTTTTATAAACATGTCTGGGCAGACCTCCATGATGACAACAGCAGAATCAGCCCAGGAGTACCACAACTCAACCACGTAATATCATCAAACAGTATGAAGACATTTTTACCACATCATCAGCCAGGAAAGTGGTAACATTTAAGCAGCCACATCTGAAATCTAGAAAATAGAACCACCCCCCCCCCCCCCCCAAAAAAAAAGAGAATATATAATCAACATTTCTCTGTGAGTGTTTTTTTAAATTCGTCTATTAAAAATTTAGATAAGAAGATTTTTGCTCTGCAGAAGAAGAAACCTTTATGGAATGTAGGTCAGTAGTAAGAGTTGGTTCCTTGTGATGGGATACTCAGGTACATCTGAAGGGAGATGAGAGCAACAAGGGAGGTGAACCCAGCTTTGGCAATCAGCAGCGTCCATGACCCTAGTCCAACAGCCTGTGTCAGGATCCTGTTTTGGATTTGAAGAAAAAAAGAAAGATTAAAAAACAAAAACAACAACGCTGAAATGTGAAAATAAAAGGACAGTAAAATTCTCTTGCCTTTGTTAACAATTTTATCCTTCACCACTAAAATGTTCATTTTCTTCACTTACAGCATCACTTACCTTATCCTGTCCATTCTTCCATACTATAATATACTGTTCAAAAAAAGAAACGCAACAAATACGATGTTGTGATTTAAACTTAAGTTTGCTGATCAGACAAGGGCAAATTGCCTGCAACGTTCACTTGGACATCAACTTCATGTGCTGACCTGAATTGTACTCAGCAGATGATTCATGAGAACAGAAAAGTGACACTAGTCAAAACAGCATTTTTTGACAATAACTCAAGACAGGTTCACGAGAATCCTGTGTAACTTACTGAACACAAAACTCACTGACCATGTTATTGAATGCCTATAAAAGATTGATGCGCATCGAATCAATTCATTTGAAAATTCAATGAGCAAATATGGCTCATCTCACTACAGAACAACTCATCATCATTGGATGTTGACAGACTGGACAGTCACAAAGTGTAGTGGTTTTAATGTGGTTAGAAACACCATTAGTCGCCTATGGAGATAATTTCAAGAAGCGCTCAGTTGCAGACAGTGAAAGACCCATAGTCACAACTCCTGCTGAAAACCACTTCATACGGCTGTGTCACCTCAGGAATCGATTTGCATCTGTGTCTCCAACAGTCCAGTCAATGACAGCAGCTCATTGAATTTCAGATCAAACGGTCAGGAACCAGCTGCACAATGCTGGCCTTTGGGCGTGTAGACCCTACAGATGTCCTATTCTTACGAACCGGCGTCGCCAGAACCGACTGCAGTAGGCAAACCAGCTTTGTCAATGGACCGTTGCGAATGATTGGAGAAGGGTTTGGTTTAGTGATGAATCATTCTTTCTGCTCCAGCGACATGATAGACGGAGAAGAGTTTACAGCAGAGTCCATGAGTGCTACGCCAAGAACTGCGTGGATGAGGCTCCTCCACATGGTGGTGGAGGTGTACTGGTATGGGGGACAATCAACTTCATGAGAAGAAGTGACCTGGTTCAAACTGAAGGACACCTGAATGCTCAATGAAACATCGCTGAAATTTTTCATCCTCACGTCCTCCTACTTTTGGCTGCGCCAGGGTTGATTTTTCAGCAGGATATCGCTTGACCTCATGTGGCCCAACCCACCACCCAGTTCCTTGATGACAACAATGTCCAGACCATTCCATGGCTATCAGATATGAATCCAATAGAACACTTATGGGATGAACTCAACAGACAAGTCCGTCAGTGAGATGTGGCACCAACCCACAACAGCAGATCCAATGGCTAATCGAATCCATGTCAAGGAGATGTCGTTCTCTGATACAGGCCAGAGGAGGTCTACTGAAACGGAGGCCTCAGTTGCAAAGAATAAAAGACCAAACCAAATTTAATGAACATCATTTCATTGTTAGTCTTAAAGTTTCTTCATGCTAAGATTGAAACATTAATTCTGTAAAATAACAGTCTGATACAAGTTTGAAATTTGGTGTCCGTTACGACTACAGTAGTGTTGCGTTTCTTTTTTTTTGAACAGTATATATATTTCCAGAAACCTGACAAATCTATCAGTTTTGGTTCTATCCCAGAACGAAAAAAAAAACAACTCACAGACCCCTAGGAGTTATGTCCCAGATGGGCCCACCCTCTCTTAGAGTGTCAAGAGTTTAAAGGGGCTAAAACATTTGTCAGGGGTGGGGGAAGACTTCCTCTGCTGTTCTAGGGAGTTTTGTTGTCATTTCGCTCTCTACAGTAGAGTTTCCTGCATATCATTTTATAATCTGGTCTAGAAAGTGAAAATATTGGCCTTCCTATAAATCCTTCTTACGACCAGCCTGGATATCACTTCTTGGTGTGAAAGAACTGTTGTCTAAAACTAGTGCTGGCATCTACCAACATCATCTTTAGGGGGTGGCAGATTTCACTAGTTTCTCTCTCCTCCTCTTCATAAAATCACAGACTTTCTCTCCCTTGTATCCGTTTATGCAGTTTGCAATGAAATGCTCATGTGAATATTGATGAAATGATTGTTGACAGAATGTGAATAAAAAACATAGTTGCAGAAGTATCACTAAAAAATTTAACAGCCAAAATGAGGTGTTCAACTTGGTCTTATAAATGTCTTCTAAACAAACAATAAAACAGATATAAAATAACTGCAGTCATATAGTTATGTTCTGTAAGTTTAAACTATTCAAAATGTTAAATACAGCCAGTAAAACATGGTGACCGTGTTGTTTAATTACAAGAAATGTCCATGTGGTCTTGAATGTTTATTAGCATGTTCAGAGATAACTTGTGTTTTTATACACTGAAGCAAGAATGTCAACAAAAAAACAAAAAAATGAGAATGAACAAACAGGATACCATACTTTTACCAATTTTACAGTTAAAATGTGGTTACACTGTACAAACCATCAGCCCTCGACCCATAGATTCTTCTATTGTCCAAGTCATTCATAAATGGTCATGAATACTCTCTATCCAAAAGTGTTTCTGGACCCTAGCTCCTTTATTTTTTACTACCTGCTTTTTTAAAACTTTAAACATCTCTACCAATTTCAGATCTGTTATAAGCAGAACATTTTTACATATTACAGCTCCTTTATAAGTAGAACATTTCTATATATTACAGCTCCTTTAAAAGTAGAACATTTCCTACCTATTACAGCTCCTTTTATAAGTAGAACATTTCTACCTATTACAGCTCCTTTTATAAGTAGAACATTTCTACCTATTTCAGCTCTTTTTATAAGTAGAACATTTCTACCTATTTCAGCTCTTTTTATAAGTAGAACATTTCTACCTACTCCAGGTCCTTCTATAAGCAGAACATATCTACAGACACTGACTGTACAACTCTTGACTCCACCACCCTGATATAAATATATCCAGTTTTCTGCTACTACCCCACATCCACTTACTCCACAATCAGAGGTCTGTAGCAGGCTAAGGCCAACAAAGTAACAACAACAGGCAGGGAGGACTTCTGTAGGTCACTGCGACTGTACAGCCAGACTAACATGGCCACACTGATATGGTGAATCTGAACAAGAACACAACAATCAGGCACCCTTCTTTCTTAAGTAAACATAATGAATGATGTGGATTCTACTGGAGAGATCCTTGTAAATGAAAACATGAGATCTTTACTGCCAAAGCTAAATTGAAGATCTCAGAACATAAGCAATTTGGTGAATGGCTTTTTCGTAGCAGTTTTCTTTATTCTCAGATAAGACCCAAGAAGCAGGTCTCTTTACAGGCTCCACCATCTCGGACAACATAATGATCCCTACTTAACTGATACTGTAGCAGACAAAACCACAGCCGGTATACTGGATGCTGTAATGAAGGTGAAAAGCCAATTCAAGTTCACAGGCCTTGATAACCGAACTGTCCTTCCAAACCTTTTCTCTTCATTCTCATGGTTTCTGTTAGTCTCCATGTGATATTCCAGATTTTGGATACTTTCTAGACATGAGATAAAAGTTCATGTATAATATTCAAAACATTCCAACATACAACCAGTACTGTAATACATTTAAAAGAAAACCATTTACTAAAATATGATAAAAAGAAAACCTGTACTGAAATGATAAAAAGAAAACCTGTACTGAAATATGATAAAAAAAAAAGAAAACCAGTACTGAAATATGATAAAAAGAAAACAAGTACTGAAATATGATTTAAAAAAAAAACAAACCAAAAACCAGTACTGAAATATGATAAAAGAAAACCAGTACTGAAATATAATAAAAGAAAACATGTACTGCAACATGCTAAATGATGGGTTTTGTCCTTTATCTCTAGAACTGTAAGATGTTTTCCTGTGCAGATGATGGTGTGATGATGTGAAAGTATAGCCACTGTCTCAAATGCAGAATGGACCATGGCAGCTTGTTTGAAATGGGCATAACATCCCTTGGTGAGATTGAAAAACTCACCTATGACAGGACATCTTGGTGAACTACCACACGGGCCCTATGTGACGTTTAACGGCACAGGAAGGATGTAAAGTGTAAGCTTGTTTGAAAAGCCGGTATACATCCAACAAAAAGTTTCTTATAAGACTCCACCACCACAAAGATTTTGCTGAACCTCACCCAGTTAACCTGGACAAAGGAGCACACTGCCCTGTTGTCAGGGTTACAACAAAAAGGTCAACCAGGGTCTTGACCAACTCTGGCCTGCCAACCCTGATGACCATGCAATCACCCTAGTGCACCCAGCAACTCAGCTATGGTAATGCATCAGTTGAGTTATACGAATCAAAATTGGCTTGGATAACAAAACCATCCACAGTGTCACACTAATAACCAAGTAAAACAATCTACAATGAGAAAGTACAAATGAAGCAACAACAACAACAACAACAAAGGTTCTCCTACCAGGCTGATGTTGGAATCGAAGCTCATCTGAATGTACTTCCAGTCAAACTCCACCCCTCTTGCTCCCATCCACAGCGGCACAAACCTGAAACAGTTATCATGCACCACTTAATGTCATGAAAGGTGTCTGCCACCACTTAATGTCATGAAAGGTGTCTGCCACCACTTAATGTCATGAAAGGTGTCTGCCACCAAAGTCCACATCAAAGCTACCAAAGGCATCTTCAAACTTCAACCATTGTCTTTTTTTTTTTCAGTTTATAAAGCCTTGGTTTGCTGGTTGTAGTTACTCCATTTCTATGTATCTATGAGCATGAAACCTGACAGGCAATACTGTATTAAAGGCATGAAGCTGGATGGGGAGTGGTTCACAATGGCTTTCCTAGAAGATAACTGGAAAGAAGGCTTTTCCTGGAAACTCAGCCAAAAGGAGGTCAAGAAAAACTCTACCTGGACTGACCAGGCCGTGAGTATCAGAACAGTATTTCATCATAAGCACAGAAAAGAGAAATGCTAAAGAATTCACTAACCCTGATGACAAATGTCATGTCTCATCGATCCCAATGACAATTATCAATTCTGGCTGGCCCTGATGACAAATGCCACTTTTCTGTTTCTGATTATAAATATTTCTCACTAATCCTAAACACAAATGTTATTTCTCTCTGGCCCTGATGACAAATGTCATTTCCTATGACCCTGACAATTTATGGCATAATCATTTTAGCTCCATGTCAGCAGGCACAACAGCCTGCAGAGTTCTCTTCGAGTCCTGTACACTAAAAAATGGACACAAAAATTCAGTTAAGTAAACTAAGACTTGTCTAGATACAATCATCATCATCATCATCCATGCACTGAGGACAAATCTACAGCTACTTCAATCTCCTCCTTACTATACTCCTCAGTGCACGGTTCTATGCTCATTTATAACTGTTCCTGTGCTTTTTGTGTTTGATGTTCTTGTGTGTCATCACATTTTACTGCCCAATGCTTCATCCCAGGCCATGGCTTGTGAACCTGTTTGAGGGCATGAACTTCCCTCACTAAGAACCTGAGCTTGAAGAACAGCCATGCTCTGCTGCTGGCCTAGAGATGGGCCTCCTTGCACTTAGGACACCCCAATATGTGCTCAGCTTTTAATCTCATAGTGTATGTTGGGTGATGGTAACAATGGCACATTGATTGCACACAGAATGATCTTTTCTGCAAAGCTCTGATTGTCTGTTACTGCCTTTTGCTATAACCTCTTTCACATAGTCTTTGGTGACATAAGTTGACTGCATTCAACATTTTTGTGTTCTTCTCCCTGTAATTCTGAAAAGATGACTATTATGAGGTCTGCTGATAGGATGGCTGTTATGAAGTCTGCTGATAGGATGGCTGTTATGAGGTCTGCTGACAGGATGGCTGTTATGAAGTCTGCTGATAGGATGGCTGTTATGAGGTCTGCTGACAGGATGGCTGTTATGAAGTCTGTTGATAGGATGGCTGTTATGAAGTCTGTTGATAGGATGGCTGTTATGAAGTCTGTTGATAGGATGGCTGTTATGAAGTCTGCTGATAGGATGGCTGTTATGAGGTCTGTTGATAGGATGGCTGTTATGAGGTCTGCTGATAGGATGGCTGTTAAGAGGTCTGCTGATAGGATGGCTGTTATGAGGTCTGCTGATAGGATGGCTGTTATGAGATCTGTTGATAGGATGGCTGTTATGAGATCTGTTGATAGGATGGCTGTTATGAAGTCTGCTGATAGGATGGCTGTTATGAAGTCTGCTGATAGGATGGCTGTTATGAAGTCTGCTGATAGGATGGCTGTTATGAGGTCTGTTGATAGGATGGCTGTTATGAGGTCTGCTGATAGGATGGCTGTTATGAGGTTTGTTGACAGGATGGCTGTTATGAGGTCTGCTGATAGGATGGCTGTTATGAGGTCTGCTGATAGGATGGCTGTTATGAGGTCTGCTGATAGGATGGCTGTTATGAGGTCTGTTGATAGGATGGCTGTTATGAGATCTGTTGATAGGATGGCTGTTATGAAGTCTGCTGATAGGATGGCTGTTATGAGATCTGTTGATAGGATGGCTGTTATGAGGTCTGCTGATAGGATGGCTGTTATGAGGTCTGTTGATAGGATGGCTGTTATGAGGTCTGTTGATAGGATGGCTGTTACGAGATCTGCTGATAGGATGGCTGTTACGAGATCTGCTGATAGGACGGCTGTTACGAGATCTGCTGATAGGATGGCTGTTACGAGATCTGCTGATAGGATGGCTGTTACGAGATCTGCTGATAGGATGGCTGTTACGAGATCTGCTTTGTTCATCTGTAGGTTGGCCAGAGTTGTTGCTTTGCTTGCCAGTTGATCTGACATTTCATTGCTTGTGATGCTGGCATGCCCTGAGCAATAAATCTATGTTAGGGAGGAGATCTGTAATTCATTTAGTTTGGCCAGCCATTCACGCTGCATCATCTGGTTTCCAATCAGCAAATTCAAAAGGAACATTTGAATCAACAACATAACCAACCTACAGGAAACCACAGTCAAAACCATATAAAGAAGCCAGGCAGAGATGCAGATATGTGCTGCGGAGGACACACTGCAAAATTGGTAATAACCACATTACCAAGAAAAAGTGCACCTCACTAAGAATTTTACTGTATATTTTGAAATGTTAAATTTTGTAGCTTTTGCCACCCCCCCCCCCCCCCATTTTGTCACTTTTGGCATGCACAAAATGGATGTAGAACCCCTGTCTTAGGCAATGAAGTCTTGTTAAAACCTCCTGTTCTCCAGATTTCCAAGAAGACACAAAGGCTCTACTATATCCATGAAAACCAAACAGAAAGCAAGTCCAGCACTGTAACAGTACCCATATGACACCCACCTTGTAACAACCAGCTCCGCAGTTGCCCATCCCATGCCTGCAATCATGAACTTCAGCTGACCCTTACCAGCAAATCTAGACATTACAATATGAAGGCCAATGAGGTCAGCTATGTCAACTGTTGATTTAAGAAACTCCTGGAATTAGAAAACCACAACCTTAAATGATTTATGTGATTCTGGTTATAAAAAGAATGAGAAAGTGTACGCTTTACACACATACTCTGCTTCAGATACACATCCAGGGGAAAGCACAGATGTTATATACATACAATAATTCAAATACAGAATCAGGGAAAAATCATGGGTTTTATATCATTATGTGTAAACAGTGGTTCATATAAAAGATGGTAGCACCAAGAATCATGGGTCTTATATGCAAACAGTGGTCCATATAAAAGATGGTAGCACCAAAAGTCATGGGTTTTATATGTCAACAGTGGTTCATATAAAGTCATGGGTTTTATATGTCAACAGTGGTTCATATAAAGTCATGGGTTTTATATGTAAATTGTGGTTCACATAAGAGATTACTGACATTGTTTCTGGAACTGAGTTATTGGGCAGTTCTAAGGTGTCATTTTTACTATGCACAATAGCTTCTTTGCAGATGTCATTTTTACTATGCACAATAGCTTCTTTGCAGATGCTGTCATTTTTACTATGCACAACAGCTTCTTTGCAGATGCTGTCATTTTTACTAAGCACAATAGCTTCTTTGCAGATGTTGTCATTGTATGTTTTCAATAATAAGGGAGATAGTACACAACCCTGCCTCACTCTAGATTTTATGATGAAAGTTTGGAGTGTCCTGCATTTGCTCTAACTGTACACTGTTTTCATATAGGTTTCTGCACAAGTAGATCAGATGTGCACTTACTCTATAACATTAAAAGATTTCCCAGTTTGTATCTGTCTACTATATTAAATGCTTTTTCTTGATCTACACAGGCAGTCAGAATAAATTATGTCAATGTTCTCCCAGTATGAGACTTCTTAGTAAGCTCCATCACGACTGGGGGCTTGCTGATTCCTAGCTCACTCACCAGACTGTCAATGACAATTCTTCTAACAGCGCTGACATGTGGAAAGTGAGGCAATATCTAGCCTATGTGTGACACCAAACTCTCTACATCTGCTCCCTGGCCTGCCATACAAACATGCGAAGGCTGACTCACCCCACCAATATCTAGCCTATGTGTGACACCAAACTCTCTACAGCTGCTCCCTGGCCTGCCATACAAACATGCGAAGGCTGACTCACCCCACCAATATCTAGCATATGTGTGACACCAAACTCTCTACATCTGTTCCCTGGCCTGCCATACAAACATGCGAAGGCTGACTCACCCCACCAATATCTAGCCTATGTGTGACACCAAACTCTCTACAGCTGCTCCCTGGCCTGCCATACAAACATGCGAAGGCTGACTCACCCCACCAATATCTAGCCTATGTGTGACATCAAACTCTCTACATCTGCTCCCTGGCCTGCCATACAAACATGCGAAGGCTGACTCACCCCACCAATATCTAGCCTATGTGTGACACCAAACTCTCTACACCTGCTCCCTGGCCCACCATACAAACATGCGAAGGCTGACTCACCCCACCAATATCTAGCCTATGTGTGACACCAAACTCTCTACAGCAGCTCCCTGGCCCACCATACAAACATGCGAAGGCTCACTCACCCCAGCAATGTCCAGTGCACCAGCAGCTGTCTCTGTAGCTGGGAAAAAGGTTGCCAGCAGCAGCATCTTACACAGCTGTGTAAACAGATAAGCACCGCCAGCCTGGGCACACTTCCAGAAAGCGCTGTACTCTGCCCTGAAACCAGACAAAAATGTTTGTCTGTCTGCTCACAGTCTGTTTCAGCTACAACTAATTAGCCTCTTTTTTTTTTTTTTTCTCTTTTCAATGTGTAAATGCACCTTAAAAACAAAAGAAAAGGATCATTACTACAAAACAAAGAACACATTAACTGAATGTGAGAGTAAATGCTGTGCATGCCCCCACACTCCTTTCTGGTGTAGAATCACTGATATTAACTCTTAGTGTTTAGAACAACATCATCAATGATCAGAGATTTTTGTTGTTTTTTGTTTTTTTGTATGGCATGCTGTCACTATTTTCTGTATTCAGTTATCTCTAATTTGATATATATATTTAACTTGATATATGATATCTATAATTTGATATATGTGATCTCTAACTTGACATATGATATGTTTAACTTATGGGGTACATGAATACTCCACATAAAGCTCATTAACTTTGTGCTGACAAACTCAGAAAATAATTAATTCTGGCAAAGTGTGGAAAATAATTCTGGACAGTAAGAGTTAAATATGAAAATAGAAAAGAAAACCAAGATGCTGAAATGTGGACATATAGAACAACAGGACGAATTTCATGGACAGAAAAGAAAACACACAAATTCTAAATCAACTGAAACCGACAAAAAATTTTTTTTAAAATGTACAAAAAAAACAAAACATTTTCACTGTATCAAGAGACATAATCATCATCATCATCATCAGGTGCCGTGCCGACTGGCGTTGGCTATTATGCTTCTCCAGAGTACACAGTCCTTCATGCAGGCCATCAGCTCAGTTGGTGATCTCCTCTCACACCATCCTGTCAGATTGTCCAGTATCATTTCTCTTGGTCTTTCTCTTGATCTTCTTCCTTCTATTTTTCCTGTTGTTATAATATTTTCAATGCCCCCCTCTTCTCATTGCATGTCCTATGAAAGTACATTGTCTCTCTCTTATCTTTTTGACAAGATTTTTTTGTCTCTCCAGCTCTTCTCCTACATTCTTCATAAGTTATTTTTGCTGTCCAGGGGATTCGCAACATTCTTCTAATAAACCACATTTCTGCTGCTTACAATGATTTTTGTGCAGACTTGCCTATTGTCCATGATTCACTTCCATAACAAGATAGGTTCAATATAGCATTTTAGGACTCGTTTTCTAACATTCATTGATAAGGATGTGTTGGTTAATATGTTTCTCATTCTCTGAAATGCAGTCTTTGCTTGGCCTATTCTGTTCCTAATTTCTGTTCTGCATTTCCCATCTGAAGTTATTACTGCTCCAAGGTATTTGAATTTCTGCACCTGCTTTAGAATAGTTCCATTTAATTTTATACTGCATGTTGGTGGATTCTGTTTCTTAGATATAACCATAGTCTCTGTCTTTTTGATGTTCAAAGTAAGGCCTTTCTGTTCACTTTCTTTGGCAACTTTATCCAAGAGATTTTGCAGGTCTTGTTGGTTCTCAGTTATCAGTACTGTGTCGTCAGCATACCGAAGGTTGTTAATATTGTATCCTCCAATTTTTATGCCTGGTTCATAATACATAATGAATAACATACTTTGGGGGGGGGGGGGGGAACTCCCTTTATTTCATGCTCAGTAAAGTAGGTTTAATGTACTAGCCTTAGAGTCACATAAAAGTACCTTACAGGACCATGGAGCCAGTATGACAAATCTGTGACTGACTCACTCATAACTAGTACATTTCTACCAAGCCTGACACCATTTAAAATTGCTTCTGACTCTTTATACAGTTCCAACTCCAAACAAGCAATGACTAAATCAATAACGACCCGGCTTCACAGACTTAATATACTGCCTTCTATCCTCAAATAATGAAAATTCCCCTCAATCAAAATAGAAAAATACACATAGAAGGGACAGATATTGAAGAAGTCATTCAATTTGCATACCTTGGCAGCTACATAGACCAGGATGGTGACACTAGAAAGGAAGTTAGGATCAGAATTGCAAAAGCAGCATCAATCTTCAAGAATCTTGAGAACATATGACATTCAAAAGTTATAAGCACAAAAACCAAGTTAAGACTATTCAATTCAAATGTAATATCCACCCTCATTTATGCATGTGAAAGCTGGAAAACAACTAAAGAAATAGAAAAGAAATTAGACTCTTTTGAAAACAAATGCCTAGGGAAAATACTCGGCATCAAGTGGAACGAATTCAAGAACAATGCAGAGATAAGACAGATAACTGAACAACAACCAGTCTCATGGGTGATCAGGAAAAGGAGATGGACATATGTTGGTCACTTGATGAGAAGAAATGATTAGAGAATCCCAAAACAAGCTATCAAGTGGAACACAACAGGCCAAAGAAAAAGAGGCAGACTGCATGAAACTCTTAAGAGGACACTGTTAAGAGAGGCCAAATTAACAGGCATAAAATCCTCTGATGAGGTTGAAAGACTCGCCGAAGACAGGAAAAACTGGCGACCTACTTTGCGAGCCCTATGTGACGTTTAACGGCACTGGAAGGATACAAGATGTATCCTCACGTCTGCTGCCCTTCAGTCTACAATTATTCTTGCCGGTGCTATGAAATATATTCACCTATGCTGAGATCTTCATTCAAATGAAAATAACAAAGAAATTATAGATTTCTCCAGAGTACAATGCTGCTAACTATGAAATGTCAACCACAGTAACCCGCAATTAGATCTTTAGTAGACCATAATCACTAGGTTGTCACAAAGAGCCTCACAGGTCAAGTGTGATAAAGCTGCTTATTGTATGAAAGAAGAAAACTACTTACAGACCAGAACACTTGTAAACGATAACATATGGAATATATGCTAAAGCTACGCAGTTCCCAAAATGAAAGAAAGTCATGGTTAGAAAACTCTTCTCGGTTTGTTCAGGTGCAAGAACGCGTAGTGTGTGTCTTCGATGAACCGGACGTCAAATCATGCCATTGTCGTACTGGTACGGAGCAAATGAAACAAAATTTTTAAAATAAAATTTAAGCGTAAATATAAACATTCAAACATAAAAACAAACTGTATGATTTGTAGATATTGTTGACTCTTTGAGAAATTAATTTTAATCTAAATAATTAATTGTTACAATAAACTGTATTGTGGGATCAATATACGGATCTCTAAAAGCAGCAGAGATGTGGTTTCTTAGAAGAATGTTAAGTGTACTGTGTACAACTAAGATGACAAACAAAAAATATTTAATAAAAATCAGTAGAAATAAATCCAAATAAAACTGTAAGAAAAAGATATTCAATATTCTTTTGACAGAATAAGAGGAAATGGACTTTGAAATATGTTCCTAAACAGAGTGAGAGATACAGAATAAGATAGAGAAAGGGCGCTAGAGAAGACCAAGAGACGTGTAACTCAGTGGCGTGATAGAAGATAATCAAACAAGCTAATATAAAGTATCACTAATCATGATCTGCGGTGAAATAGTACTGCCAAATCATATTTATACGACACTTGATGATGATGAAAATACAAATGCGGGACCACTGTGCCTAGCAACGAACGTTTGCTTTGCTTGGAAACAGATTTAGTGTCTAGGTTTGTAGGATAGCTTGCCTTCTTATGCGGGCGCTCAGTTTTCCTAAAGAGTGAGGATTAGACTCATACTTCTTCATACAGCATGAGTATAAACTTCCACGCCAATCAGGTAAGTTTCTTTATACTGTATGTGATGCAAAATAGCCACTGTCGACTTCTGTATATATAGACGAATCTGAGAAGTACGCGTCATAAACTAAGAACCCGAATTGTTTACAGCTGGTGTTATGGTAAAGATCGTGAAAATTAATATCGAATACTTGGACATTTCACTACTCTGGCTTTCTTGACTTCTCTAGGTGGGCCTAGAAAGGAAGATTCATCACATAATCCACATGCTAGCTCTCCAAGCAAATCAATAGGGACTTCGACCCCCTCTTTAACATTCTCGACAGTTTACACTGTTCTAAGAAGACTCTTCTGACGCAGACACATGCTAGCTGTTATGAGTTTTTCCAGGAATCATCTCACTGAACAGCTCCTCTCATGTCTGATTCCACCAACGTTGGATTTGCATAATCAGACACAGTAGCAGCAAACAATGTCTGTGTTTTGAAGCTTTTAAAAAAATAATAAAACAGTGTGTGTGTTTACAAACATATTACTCAATCCTCAATCAATGTGTAATCAAAATTTGAATGAAAGAAGAAAGATATTAAGCAGTCTTCACATCATGCTTCACCACCATGATGAAATGTGTGAAACCATACTCGTATTTACTGGGAGTCTGGTTGGCTGAGTGGTTGGGCACTGTCTACTAATCTGGTGGTACCAGGTTCAAGTCCCAGCACTGGGGATATTTTCTGCTACCACCACACCAAAAAAGCCCTGGGGTCCACCCAGCCTCTAAAAATTGGTACCAGAAAAATTTGGAACGGTAAATGTGGTCAGGCATGATACTGACCACATGTG
Source organism: Achatina immaculata (assembly GCA_009760885.1). NCBI lineage: Eukaryota > Metazoa > Mollusca > Gastropoda > Stylommatophora > Achatinidae > Lissachatina > Lissachatina immaculata. The sequence goes on along the minus strand of CM019710.1, from coordinate 26,189,361 downwards.
CTGAAGATCTTGGAAGTGCAGACCTATCACTGTATACCAAATATGCCCTAATGGCTTTGAAATGGAGATTTTACCTTTGCCTATAGTCACATTTATTAGGTCATATAAAGTTACAACAGTTTATCACAGAAATATGCTTTGAAAGTAAAGAGGGTCTTATCCAGAATCATACTGGCTGTGACAGTAATACCACCTCTAGTACAATCATTTCAGTTCCTGCAGTGACTGTGCAAAATAAATTTCTTTATGATGTTTATATTACTGATGACATTTATATCTAGTTATTCATTAAAGTTTTCATTTATTTAGGTTTTTTTTTCATAGTAGAATCTCACCATATAATTTCTTACATCTGCCACACTACATGTCTATGTTATACATCTAATTTTTTTGCGTGTAAGTAAAAGTATCACTGTCATACCATACAAGTACCTCATGGCTATGGTGTTAGAGATCATATTTTCTTTGACCTGTCAGTGTAGGGTTACGCAATCGTTATCACACCTGGTTGTTTTTCCTCAAACCTAATTATAAGTACTAAGGATCACTGTAAACAGAAAAGTCTAATCATCCAAAGATTTTGGTATCTATTCTATCTATCTATGCCTCTGACCCCTCGTGGAGCATAGGCCGCCAACAAGAGCTCGCCAGGCAGTTCGGTCCTGGGCCACTCTTTCCAACTGTCTCCATGTCTGGTTCATTATTTTGATGTCCGTGTCCAGACTTCGGCGCCAGGAGTTCCTTGGTCTCCCTCTCCTCCTTTTACCCTGTTGGTTCCATGTTAGGGCTTGCCTTGTAGTGCTGGATGTGGATTTCCGTAGGGTGTGTCCGATCCACCCCCATCTTCTTCGTAGGATGTCGTCTTCCACTGGTTGCTGGGCTGTTCGCTGCTGCAGTTCTTGGTTACAAATACGATGGCCAGATACCATAAGTAACTAAGTAAAGATTTTGGTATGGTTCAAGAAAAATGATAAATTCCACATTTTCTTTTGTTTTCATTTAAAGTGATAGATTTCATGAATTCAGTAATGCCTAGTGTGCTTCCACACACTCTGTCTGTCTCAGTCATCCTTTACTGGCATTTTGTTAAGTTTCTCTTCGTTTCTTCCTTTAGTATGAGCAGACCTTCACACCTCATAGGCTGCAGAACTGGCAGGTTCCAAAGAGTGCTGAAGGAAAGGTAAGCATAAGGGAATCTTTCAGAAAGTTTGTTTCTACTTAGACATTTAAATTTTAGGAACTGCTGAATCTGGGACCTAGTCACCATGATGTCATCTGCACCTTTCTTCAAATTATTTTGGGCAGCCTCACAGCTTCTGCCTCAGATCAAAACCAAGCAGGAGGGTCTTGTGATGAGTGTGTGCATGTGCACAGCTTCTGTCTCAGATCAAAACCAAGCAGGAGGGTCTTGTGACGAGTGTGTGCATGTGCACAGCTTCTGTCTCAGATCAAAACCAAGCAGGAGGGTCTTGTGACGAGTGTGTGCATGTGCACAGCTTCTGTCTCAGATCAAAACCAAGCAGGAGGGTCTTGTGACGAGTGTGTGCATGTCCTTGAGTTTGGATTTAATTTCCCAAGGATGTTTATTTATAGCAGAATTCTTTTTTATACAAAAGCATGCGGCTCCTGTCAGTCACTTCGCACACAGTACTTACTTCAGTAACCACTCTGCACACAGTACTTACTTCAGTAATCACTTCGCACACAGTACTTACTTCAGTAATCACTCTGCACACAGTACTTACTTCAGTAATCACTTTGCACACAGTACTTACTTCAGTAATCACTTTGCACACAGTACTTACTTCAGTAATCACTTTGCACACAGTACTTACTTCAGTAATCACTTCACACACAGTGGTGACAAAGTCTTTAATGAAACAGTACAGAGAACTTCTTGTAATAATGTCTAGTTTACTTGTACAGAATCTTCAGCTTCATGATTTACAGTCTGTCTTGTCACTGTTATACCTCTTCTGACCGCACTGCTTTTCTTTCATACTCTGACAGATCCTCTTCAGTTTTTGTTGTTGACCACACTTTTCACAGACTGTGACCACACTCTTCACAGACTGTGACCACACTCTTCACAGACTGTGACCACACTCTTCACAGACTGTGACCACACTCTTCACAGACTGTGACCACACTCTTCACAGACTGTGGTAGTGACACCAGTCACCAAGCACTTCTGCCAAAGAGACCATCGAGGAAAACGGGACATTTCTGTAACTGCAACCCGCTCTTGTTCTGATGAATGATCTAAGGAAGCTCTGAAACAGTGCCTTATTTTCCAGACTGGCTGTCTCTACCCACCTGGAATGAACAATAAATCCATCTTTCTTTAAACCACATTTCCACCTTGTTGCTACCTTTTTCTATCTCTCCTGCCTATGCCCAACTTTTTTTTCTTGTCTTAATCCAAACTCGTTTCACTCCATTTTCTCATTCTTGGCAGAGGTGATTTATGTTTTATTTTCCAGCTCTTTCCATCCTTCCTCTCTAGCCACTAGTAGGCTTTGTTTAGGCATGCTTAGCAAGCAGTCTTGTCTTCTCAGTGTTCTCTTTTCTTCTGAACCTTTCTCATTCAACCTCTCCTCATAATGTCTTCTCACTCTTTCATCATCTGTGTCATCTGTGTGGTTTTCTTTGGGCCACAGATATCTGATGGTGGCAAGCTATGGCTATTATTGGCATAATGCCATGTTGTTTGCCATATGGTACCATTTGTGATAACCCCTCATTTCTCAGCTAGTCCTTGGCTTTCATTTTATGCTCTACTTCTTCTATCTGGGCACACTGTGTGCGAGACTTTCTTACGAGGAGCAGGCCAAAAAGCAAAGTCTACATTTTTTCATCCATGTTTTTATGCCTTTCTCTGTTGTGTTGTTTTTGTATGTGATCCTTGAAAAAAAGCTTTTGTTGAAATATTGGATTGTTATATGTTCTTCTAAAATTGAAAAGCCAACACAAGAAAACAATACTCAGAAAGATAAACAGGATGAAAATACTAAGAGTAATTTTAATCTGGAACTTACCAAACTGTTCGCTGCACTCAATGAAGTAGAAGAAACCGATATAGATGAATTATGGAATTCTTAAAGCACAGCCATAATCACGGCAGCAAAAGCAAGTGCTAGACTGCAATCAACAAGTAGAAAAGCATGGATATCAGATAACACATGGAAAAACATACATGAAAGGAGAGCAGCCAAATTAGCCATGTTGAATGTAAAGACAGATCTTGAAAACGTTTTGGCAAAAGCAACATACAAAGAGCTAGACAATAAAATAAAAAGTTCAGCTAGAAGAGACAAAAGAGAATATATGGACAATATAGCAAAAGAAGCAGAAAATGCAGCAAAAACAGGAGACAGTAAAATTCTATATAACATACAAAAGAGGCTAACATGTACTATTGCATCCAAAGAAAGACCAATCCTTAGCAAAAGTGGAACCCCATTAACATCAAGTAACGACCAAAAGAAAAAAATGGTCTGAACACTTCCAAGAAATACTTAATCAACCACACCCAATAGAATTGATAGACCTTGAAACTGACATATCAGTCCCACAACTAAATGTCAACTTAGATGAAATTACACTGCATGAAATTGAAACAGCAGCGAATCTAATGGCTAATAACAAAGCTGCAGGTGAAGATGAAATAAGAAGTCAAAATGTTAAAAGCTATCAATAGTGACAACATGAGACAACTACAGAGAATGTTTAACAAGATTTGGAAAGAAGAAAAGGTCCCTTACAAATGGAAAAAAAGGAATCATTGTTAAAATACCAAAAAAAAGGCAACCTTAGCGATTGCAACAACTGGAGAGGAGTAACCTTACTATCAAATGTGTTTTGCAAAGTTATTCTGAATAGAAGTAAAGATATAGTGGATGCTGCAATGAGAAAAGAACAAGCAGGATTTCAAAAATGGAGAAGCTGTCTCGACCAGATCTTTACTCTAAGAATAATACTTGAAGAACATATTGAAAAACAGAAACCATTAATCCTGAACTTCATAGACTTTAAAAAAGGCATTTGATAGCATACATAGAGAATCATTATGGAGGATTTTAAGAATATATGGAATACCATCTAAAATTGTCACCATTATTAGGGACCTCTACAATGGATATGTTTGTGCACTCAACATAGAAGAAGGGATGTATGAATGGTTCCAGATTGAAACAGGTGTGAAACAAGGATATATATTATCTCCCTTGCTTTTTGGAAGTGGCATAGACTTCATAATGAAAAAATGCTGCACAGGTAACACAGGCATTGACTGGGTACATGAGACCCAACTGGAAGATCTTGATTTTGCAGATGACATAACTCTTATCAGCGACAATATGAAATCAATGCCAGAAAAAAACAGATACCCTGTCTTCAATGGCTAGTAAAATAGGACTTGAAATTAACAAGGACAAAAGAAAAATAATGAAACTTCTCATTAACCATGAAGGAAAAATATACATAGAAAGAACACCTGTTGAAGAAGTAAACTAATTTGGTTATTTTGGTAGCTACATAGACCAGGATGGTGATACCAAAAATTAAGTTAGAATTCAAATTGCAAAAACAGCATTGACTTTCAAGAATCTCGAGAACATATGACATTCAAAAGTTATAAACACAAAAACCAAGCTAAGATTATTCAATTCAAACGTGATATCTGCCCTCATTTATGCATGTGAAAGTTGGAAAACAACTGAAGAAATAGACAATAAATTAAACTCTTTTTGAAAACAAATGTCTCAGGAAAATACTCGATATAAAGTGGAATGAATTCAAGAACAACACAGAGATAAGGCAGATGAGCACACAACAACCTGTCTCATGGGTGATCAGAAAAAGAAGATGGAAATATGTCAGTCATGTGATGAGAAGAAACAATCAGAGGATTCCCAAACAAGCTATCAAGTGGAACACAAAAGGCTGAAGAAAAACGAGATCAACCACATGAAACTCTAGAGAGGACATTGTTAAGAGAGACTGGTTTAGTGGGAATAACATCTCTTGATGAGGCTGAAAAGCTTGCCTAAAACAAGAAATCTTGGCAAGCTACCATGCGAGGCCTATGTGACATTTAGTAAGCACAGGAAGGATGTAAGATGTATGGTCTTCATTTATATGTACTCATCTTGCTTTCTGCCATTCTTGTTTCTGCCCACTTTCCTCACTCTTTCTATCTTTTTTTGTAAAACTGAACCATACACCTCTCTATTTTCATTATAGACCTTCCCCCATTTCTGTTGTTTAGAAAGTTCCTACCTGTGACTGGCTGGCCATTTAATACCTCCCTGTTTCTCCTTCTGGTATCATGTTTCATCCTCACACCCCAAATAACAGTTGTAATACTGTTATATATATATATATATATATATATATATATATATATATATCTGAACCTTGAGTGCCCAGGGCACATGGGGCTTCCGCAAGGGTTTTCCACAAATGCCTGTCCTTCGCCTTTTTTTCTGCTCTTGCCCAGGTGAGCCTTCTATTGCTAACATCCTTTCTGTTGTTCCTCTCCATGTCTCTTTTGGTCTACCCTTAATTCTGTTCCCCTGTGGTGTCCATCTTAGTGCTATTTTTGGTAGTGAGTTATCAGTCATTTGGAGCACATGTCCCAACCATCGCCAGCGTCTTTCCTCAATAATTGTTGTCAGTGGGTTCATCTGCATTTCTGCCAATATATATATACATATATAACATTTTTAGGTATTAATGATGTATAGAAGTTCTCTTAGAAGTTTTCACATACAAAAGATGCCACCTGTAGAATGCTGTCTTCATTGAAAGATCCTTTCTTATTCCTTTCAAATATAAGACATGTAGCAGTGTAGTGTGCCATAGAGAGTAAAGTGTTAATATTGTGCCACAGAGAGTAAAAAATGTTAATAATGTGCCACAGAGAGTAAAGTGTTAATACTGTGCCACAGAGAGTAAAGTGTTTAATACTGTGCCACCGAGAGTAAAGTTTTAATATTGTGGCACAGAGATTAAAGTGTTAATATCTTTATTGCAATTCTCAAATTTTTGTCTCATCTCTGATCTTGTTTCATTTTTTTAAGCAGATACAGATAAGATATAGTAAATATTATGTATGCATCTTAACATAACAAGCATATATAAAACACATCATAAAATCGTATGTTACGTATTGTGGCAACATATGCATAGCTTATCACAGTAGCATATTTACACCTGATGGTACTAATTTTTCATCATAGATGACAATTTTTTGAAGCAGAAAGATGATAGTTGTTTGTGGAAGTTTCAGAGTATCATCCTGCTGAGCAACTCCTTTCATGGATGATTTTGCCAATGCTTATTTTATTGGCAAAATCAGCCACAGTAACAGCAAATCATTTTTTGTGTGACAAGGCCCTGTATCTTTCAGCTTGACAATTTACAACTTATCATAACTAATATGTGTTGAAGATGCAGTGTACAAAAGTATCAAGTTTTGTGGTTTGTGGTTTATAGTACTGGTCATCATCACTGCACTTCCGACATGTCCATCAGTGCTCTGTGGCTGATAATGCTTACCCTGTGTTGGTTGACAAGTCACGCATCCAATATGTCTCTTGTTCCTGGCTGTGTGAATAAGTACCCCCACCTCTCTCATTCTAAACAGCAATGTAAATTTGGTGCTCTTGAAGTCCTTCACTCTGCCTATCTCTCTCAGCATGTTAACAATCTCAGCTCGATCCAGTGGTTGTCCATCTATGTCTATGACGATGGCAGAGCTGGCCAGCCTATCAGCTCTCTTATTTCCCTGGATTACAAGGACACAGATGAAGGGACTCTCTGAATTGCTGATTTCTCCAAAAGACACATCAAGGCTGCCAAACCAAGCCCAATCTTTGTCACCATTGCTAGTGTTCTGAGTAACATCATCAGTCTGAATAATGGGCGGGGGGGGGGCAGGGGGACATCAGAGTTGCCAACCCATAGCTGACATCAGAGTTGGCAACCCATGGCTGGCATCATAGTTGGCAACACATAGCTGACATGCTGGCATCAGAGTTGACAACCCATAGCTGACATGCTGGCATCAGAGTTGACAACCCATAGCTGACATTCTGGCATCAGAGTTGGCAACCCATAGCTGACATGCTGGCATCAGAGTTGACAACCCATAGCTGACATGCTGGCATCAGAGTTGGCAACCCATAGCTGACATTCTGGCATCAGAGTTGACAACCCATAGCTGACATTCTGGCATCAGAGTTGGCAACCCATAGCTGACATTCTGGCATCAGAGTTGACAACCCATAGCTGACATGCTGGCATCAGAGTTGGCAACCCATAGCTGACATGCTGGCATCAGAGTTGGCAACCCATAGCTGACATTCTGGCATTAGAGTTGGCAACCCATAGCTGACATTCTGGCATCAGACTTAGCAAATCATAGCTGACCAAGACCCTGTCCCACCTCTCCATTAGCACCCCCAGTAACAGGCCTAGCCTGACTGGGACAGGGATGGCCATAGTCCCCATGGTGGTGGAGTCTGCTAAAGAAGTTTTGCACAGCCTCTGCTTTTTAGCTGGACTCAGGGATTGAAAAAATATTGACATGAAGTACTCCCAAACTGACATGATGCTGCACCTCAACATCTTCATCACATCAGCTGCAAAGAACACCAGCTCATAGTTACAGGGAATTGGAGAAGAAGAAGAAGACTAACGGGCAATGATCACTATAGTCACCAACGCAGTTGAGTCTGCTAAGGAACCATTGGACTTTCCCTGCTTTTTATCTACTCTCTGGTCTGTAAGATAGCCACTGTAACTCACTCCCCCATCTACACAATGCTCGTGCTTCATCTTGAAGGCATCGGCTGCATAGACAGTTCCGGGGAGATGGACCAACAACTAATATTTGCATTTCTTTTTTTTTTGTTTTCAATAGTATCCAAGAGCACAAGCTGGATTCACCCGCATCAAGGCTGATGATCGAGGTCATTTGCTTCCGAATGTTCCCAGAGAGAGATCATCCCCCTGGGGAAATTATGTGGGCACCTGGGATATGCCAAAAAAGATTCCAGGTCATTATTTATAGTATTATGCTAATATGTTTTTTTTTTTGCGGTTCATTAAATATCTTGGTGATAAGTATTAGCAACCATCATTTCATGCTGTCCTTCATGTCGGATTTAGATTTGTTGCATTTTCTTCTTTATGCCCTTGGCTGGCATGCTCAGATCTTATTCTCTCACCATCCCTTTCATTCTATTTCCCTTAAGTTCTCCAGTGATCCAGTAGTTCTATAGCTTTTGCTATGCTTGTGCGTACTGCATTGGTCTTAGAATTTCTAAACAAGACCCCCACCCAAAAAAAAAAGGAGAAAATTGATGATTTATCAAAATTCTGCACTTGTATCTGGCCAGGAAACCGTGTTCTCAACCCGACAGCGAGATCGGAGGAGGCTTTGCTGAAGAATCAGAAACTGAAGGAAGAGAGCGACGTTGTCCTCAGTGGAGCTTGCAAGAAACGTCATGTAATTTCTTTGTTCACCCTTACTTGTGTTCCTGTGTGGTTTTCTTTCTCTGTACATTTATTTTTGTTTTACTACTTAGTTTACTACTTGGTTAGCGGGGTAGGGGTATCCCCTATCAAAGGAGAAGTAAGACGCCTCCTTACCTCCGTTAGTCTATGGGACACCCTTGGGCAAGGTGGAGTACCCGTATAGCCCCCCTATCAGGGTGACGTGAAGCCATGGGAGCAGGTGGTGGATGGAATGGGGGAGCAGCTGACAGATAATGTTGGTTATGGTCACCTATTCTATGATGGTAGGCAGATGATCTCAGTGTAGGGACAATGGCTACGATCACTGACTAGTACAGTCACTGCCTGGAAGGAAAGCAATGGTAAACTACCTTCTGGAAACATACCAAGAAACCCAAGCAGCAATCATGGAAAGTCAAATAGGAAAAAGATCTGGTGGTGAGTCCCCCAGGCCAGATAGATCTAATTTTAACACTGGGGAAGAGTGTGAGGCAGAGGTCGGTACTAGTAATTGTGATGACGGACAAAATCCTGACGGTGTTACCAAGGAAAACCCCTGTATCAAACTAAAAAGAAAAATAAGAGTAGGAACATGGAATGTAAGAAGTATGTATGAGGGAAAATATCAAGTAATAAGTGACGAGATGAAAAGAACGCGGATACACATTTTGGGAATCTGCGAACATCGATGGAAAGGATCAGGACACTTTAAGAGCGAGAATGATAATATATTTATATATTCTGGCGGAGAAGTAGGAGGAAAGAATGGAGTGGCTTTTTATTTGGACAAATCAACATCAAAAGCATTACTAGGCTACAATCCAGTAAGTGATAGAATCCTAACAATCAGACTTAAGGGCATTCCTAGAAATGTAACAGTCATCCAGGTATATGCACCTACATCAGCAGCAGAAGAAGATGAAGTAGAACATTTTTATAACACACTGCAGACGACAATGGACCAGGTATGGAAAAATGATATTGTATTTATAATGGGTGATTTTAATGCAAAAATTGGTACAGAAAGAGCAGAAGATGAAGGACAAGTTGTAGGGAAATTTAGCATAGGACACAGAAATGAGGCAGGTGACAATCTAATGGCGTTTTGTATGGAAAATGAGCTAATGATCGCTAACACACTTTTTAAACAACATCCAAGACGACTTTACACATGGACATCACCTGATGGGAAAACCAGGAATCAAATAGATTACATTTTAGTGCAGAGAAGGTGGAGGTCAAGCATAACATCAGCAAAAACTTTACCAAGTGCTTATTGTGACACGGACCATGAGTTATTAATAGCAGACATGAAGATAAAGCTAAAAAAGATAGTTATGGGATCAAGACCACTCCGCTTTGACCTTACAAATATACCAGAACAATACGGTATAGAAGTGAAGAACCGTTTCGAAATCCTGATGGCTGTACAGGAAGAGATGACACCAGATGAATTGGCTACGCAGGCCAAAGATATCTTAGTAACAACAGCTAAAGACATGGTTCCAGTAAAGAAAACACAAAAGAATAGATGGATCACAGCAGGTACACTAGAACTGATAAAACAATGTAGAGAAATGAAGACGCAATGGAGAGTGACAAACAACAACAAAGATAAATATAAAACTTTAACAAAAGAAGTACGAAGAAACATAAGAAAAGACAAAAAACAATACATACAAGATTGTTGTGAAAGAATAGAAGAACATCAGAGGTGTGGAAGAGATAGTGAAATGTTTAAAGAAATGAAGACATTGACGAGAAATGTCACACCTAAGCTAAATGTAATTTGTGATGAGATGGGGAATACCCTGACAGAGACAGAGGAAATTCTGGAAAGATGGAAGGAATATTGCAAAAGAATGTATGACACAACCGACTGTGGAAGCAGAAATCAACAGTGTGAATTATTATTGGAGGAGAAAGAACCCGAGCCGACAATGGAAGAAGTTTTATGGGCAATAAAGAGTCTGAAAAATGGTAAATCACCAGGATGTGATGAGATAACCGCTGAATTTATTAAAGCAGGAGGAAAGGAGTGTGCAACAATCTATCATGCACTATGTAAAAAGATATGGCATTCAGGTATTTGGCCAAAAGAATGGAAAAGAACTGTATTCATACCACTGCCAAAAAAGGGTAACCTGACATTATGCACCAACTACAGAACTGTTGCCCTGATTAGTCATGCCAGTAAAATTCTGTTAAAAATCATAATGGGTAGACTTCGAAAGAAAATAGAGGAAGAAGTCAATATGGTCCAAGCTGGCTTCAGGCAAGGAAGAGGATCAAGAGATCATATATTCAATCTAAGATTAATAATAGAGAAATGCAGGGAGTTTAATGTGAATCTATATTTATCCTTTATAGACTACTCAAAGGCATTTGATTGTGTACAACACCAGAAACTTTGGGAAATAATGGAAAAAATGGGATTTCCAACACATTTGATACAATTAACATCACTGCTGTATTTAGACCAACAAGCAGCAGTAAGAATAAATGGTGAAACAACAACTTGGTTTGACATAAAACAAGGGGTCCGTCAGGGGTGCATATTGTCACCCTACTTATTTAACTTGTACACTGAAAATATAATGAGGAATGTTAGAGAAGATGTAGACAAAGAATATTACGATGCCATAACAGTTGGAGGTTATGAAATACCAGAGATTAGATATGCTGATGACACAGTATTGCTGTCCACAACACAAGAAGGAATGGAAAAACTAATTATGTCAGTCCGCAAGAACAGCGAAGAGCAGAACCTCTATCTTAATGCAAAGAAAACTAAAGTGATGACAACTGACAAAACAGACAAGGCAACTGAAATATGTATCAGTGAGGAAAAACTGGAAGAAGTGGAGAGTTTTGAATATCTTGGATCACTACTAACTAATAATGGAGATACAATGCGGGAAATTAAAAGAAGGACATCTATTGCTCTTCAGAAAGTAAAACAAATAAAGAATCTGTGGAGAGGAGCAGACAGAACCACAAAAATAAGATTTTTAAGGGCATGCATCTTTCCCATCGCAACATATGCCTGTGAGACCTGGACACTTAACAAAACAGCTGAGAAACACATAAATGCCTTTGAATGTAAATGCTATAGAAGAGTTCTCCAAATATCGTGGACACAAAAAAGAACAAATATATCTATACTACAAGAGCTTAATATTGAAGAAGGCTGGCTAGTAAAGAGGATTAAAGAGAGAAAACTTAAATATTTTGGCCACATTAAACGTCATGATAATTTAGAGAAGACCGTCTTGGAAGGATACATAATGGGAAAAAGAAAAAGAGGAAGATCGAAACGAAGATGGCTGCAAGACATCGTTGATGATCTGGAAATGGATGCAGCAGCAGCAGGCCATCTTGCTCACAACTGAGAGGCCTACAGGAGTGCTGTTTGGGAGGCAAAGTTCCACAAGGGACAAGCAAAGGAATGAATGAATGACTTAGTTTCATATTTTTCTTGTATGGTTTACCATGTTTAATTATGTGTTTTGAAGTTCAGTCATGTTTTGTCTTATGATTAATATTCTTAAATATATAATTAATATTTTTAATTTTTTAAAGTCCTGCAAACTTCCTTCCTTCCTTGAACATCATAACCAGAAGCATCATCGAAAATATCACTAAGAACATCACTTATCATCACTGAGTTGTACACTTCATGGCTGAGTGGTTAGTACATGTACACTGTTCTCTCATGGCTGGATAGTTGCTCATCCTATTGAAGTTTGAAGCTTCTACACTCATTCTTTCTCTTAATTTGTTCTCTTTCTTATCTAAAGTGCTTTGTCTACAGATTATTTCTAGCTAATCCTACCTCATCATCATCATCATCATCAGGTGCCGTGCCGACTGGCGTTGGCTATTATGCTTCTCCAGAGTACCCGATCCTTCATGCAGGCCATCAGTTCAGTTGGTGATCTCCTCTCACACCATCCTGTCAGACTGTCCAGTATCATTTCTCTTGGTCTTCCTCTTGATCTTCTTCCTTCTCTTTTTCCTGTTGTTATAATATTTTCAATGCCCCCTCTTCTCATTGCATGTCCTATGAAAGTACATTGTCTCTCTCTTATCTTTTTGACAAGGTTTTTGTGTCTCTCCAGCTCTTCTCATACATTCTTCATTAGTTATTTTTGCTGTCCAGGGGATTCGCAACATTCTTCTAATAAACCACATTTCTGCTGCTTCCGGTGATTTTTGTGCGGACCTGCCTATTGTCCATGATTCACTTCCATAACAAGATAGGTTCAATATAGCATTTTAGGACTCGTTTTCCAACATTCATTGATAAGGATGTGTTGGATAATATGTTTCTCATTCTCTGAAATACAGTCTTTGCTTGGCCTATTCTGTTCCTAATTTCTGTTCTGCATTTCTCATCTGAAGTTATTACTGCTCCAAGGTATTTGAATTTCTTCACCTGCTTTAGAATAGTTCCGTTTAATTTAATATTGCACGCTGGTGGATTCTGTTTATTAGATATAACCATTGTCCTGTCTTTTTTGATGTTCAAAGTAAGGCCTTTGTGTTCACTTTCTTTGGCGACTTTATCCAAGAGATTTTGCCGGTCTTGTTGGTTCTTAGCTATCAGTACTGTGTCGTCAGCATACCGAAGGTTGTTAATATTGCATCCTCCAATTTTTATGCCTGGTTCTGTGATGATTGTTCTTAGAATATTCTCGCTATACAGAGAAAAAAGGTCTGGAGATAGTACACATCTATGTCACACCCCTTATTTTATAGGTTGATATTTTCCAATTCTATTTTCAACTCGAACTGCTGCTTCCTGCTGCCAGTATAGATGTTTTACAATCCTCAGGTCTTTGCCGTCTATATTGATGTCTTCAAGCATTTTAATAATTTCATTATGTTTCACCTTGTCAAATGCCTTGGTGTAATCAATGAAGCATAAGTAGAGATTTTTCTGTACTTCTAAAGCTCTTTCTGTTAGTGTTCGTAAAGCATAAATGGCATTGTGTGTTCCCTTTCCTTCAACAAATCCAAACTGTTCATCTGCTATTTCCATTTTTATCTTTTTCCTTGTTCTTCTCATAATTATTCTCAGAAGTAGCTTCGTTATGTGACATGAGAGGCTGATAGTCCGGTGGTCATCACATTCCTTTGCACCTGGTTTCTTTGGTAGTGCTATAAACGTGGATTTAATCAGGTCACTGGGAAAATAACCACTGTTGTAAATGTCATTTAGTAACTTGGTTATTATTTTTATTCCTGTCTCCTCTAGTGCCTCTATTTCTTCTATTGTTATATTATCAGGCCCAGTTGCTTTTCCTTTCTTCATGTGTTTGATGGCATCTATGATTTCATCTTCAAGTATTGGTGGTCCATCACATTTTTCAGTATTTAGTGTTAATTCTGGTCTTTCTCCTCCATATTGCTCAACGATATACTCTGTCCACCTGTCCACAATGTCTTCTTTTCCCATTAACATTTTACCTTCTTTCAATTTCAGGCATCCTGTGGTATATTTTGTTTTCCTGCCTGTGAGTTCATTAATTCGTTTGTGCATGTTTTTGCTGTCTTTAATATGAGAGTCCTCTATCTGTCTGCACTGCTCATTTAACCACACTTCTTTTGCTTCTCTGCATTTGCGTCCTACCTACTTTAATTAATCTCATACTTTGGCCTTTTTTTAGGTCTGAAGAATGAGGCACTTTAATCACTCAGAATAAATGTTTAATGATCTTTAACAATGCACGCTTTAGTCATATAATGGGTTTTTTATGTTATGGTCAAACAGATTGTCGACCCACAACCTGTAACAATGGATGCACCAGAGGACCAGCGACCTGCGGGGATGATCTGTGAACCAGTGGGTGATTCAGGTGGGGAGCCAGTCTGTGAGATGCCATGCCCCCAGGTGGAGACAACTCATTATGATGCCAATCAGCCAAGGGCCATGTCCAGAAAAGAAAGCCAGGAAAGCCTGAAGTGGCCCAAGGTAGAAGTCATGTACAGGCGTCCTTTCGTAGAAAAACTGTATTATTTGTTTTCTGCTTAACCCTTGCTTGGGGATTAGACTAGACAAACTGAGCTGAAGATGGGAACGATGGACTACTGGAAAAACCAAAACACTGGCCTTTGGGAAAACATACTGAGATATGTCTTACTTCTGCATGTATGCTTCTTTGGAATTATTGGACCTCCCTTTTATGAGTGTATATGTGAACTACATGGACATAAGTAGACCAGCCAAAAGTGGCCTGTTTTTTTCACCCAAAAAAACTGTGTTTAGGATTGGCTACCATCACCATCATGTCAGCCTTACAGGATACTGCCCACTCTGGTAGTGAGGAACACAACAACAACAAAATCTGGAGAATATATACCTGCAGGGTGATGCACACCAGTCTGCATTGCACGCATGACTGTCAGGAAATGAAGAGAAAAAAATAAGGCATCATATAAAGTTCAGTCCTACTCCTACAAACAGGAGATTTCAAATAAGAGAGTTTCTCTTTCTACAAATAAGAGACTTTCTCCTACAGATAAGAGACTTTTCCTCTTCTACAAATAAGAGACATTTCCCTTCTACAAATAAGATACTTTCTACAAATAAGAGACTTTCTCCTTCTACAAATAATAGACTTTCCCTTGTACAAATAAGAGACTTTCTACAAACAAGAGACTTTCTCCTACAAATAAAAGACATTACCTTTCTACAAATAAGATACTTTCTACAAATAAGAAACTTTCTCCTTCTACAAATAAGAGCCTTTTTCCTTGTGCAAATAAGAGACTTTCTACAAATAAAAACTTTCTTTCTACAAATAAGAGACTTTTCCTTCCTTCATAAGAGATTATCTAATTTACAAATAATAGACTCTTACCCATATACAAAACATACTTATTATTCCATCAACAAATAAAAGACTTCTCTCTACAAATAAGATTTTTCTATTTAGAAATAAGAGATTTTTTTCTAAGTCCTGAGTAAATGAATGAGAAAAATATTTTTAAAATTTTTAACGTAAAGAGTGAGATGCAAGATTCCAGTGTGAATGAAGTAATGAAGGCATTGAAGAAAAAGAGGAAGAAGAAGAAGGTCTGTGTCCTACTTCATAAGCATCAAGAAAATGCATTTCTTTTGTAAAACATCTTCCTCTTATGTCATCAAGCTTTATTCCATATTACTAACTTGTTTCTACTTTTGTAATTTTATGCATCTCATGTTTGTAACTTTGTTGAAGTTTTCATTTTTTTTAAAACAATGTTAAAAAAAAAAAGGCAAAATTGAATGATCTGTATAATGTATCCTTAATTTCAGTTATTTTAATTTCTGTTTCTTGTTTTCAATTTCAGACAGGCAGAAGCAGAAAACTATGTTAATGTTTGGTGGAAAAATAGTTAAGGTTATTGTCTGACATGCAGTAAGCTTGAAGTGAAGGATATTCTTTAATGTTTCATTCAATCAATCAAGTTCCATGCCGCAGTTCCCTGTCTTTAGACTTGATTATGAGATCCGCCGGTGACTTTCTTCCTGGCCACATTGACAGCCCATCCAGTAACTTCTCTCTCTGTCTTCCTCTGTCTCATCTTCCCTCAATTTTTCCAGTTGTCACAATGTGTTTCAGTTTTCCTTTTCTCAGAAAATGTCCTACAAATCTCACTTGTCTGCCTCTGATCTTTGCTGTAATTTGCCTTTTAACTCCTTTTTATATTTGAGATGCAAAAGATAACAATTCAGTTTATGACAGGCAAAAGTGAAGGTTATGTGTGCAGGAAACTCTCTTCTGTAGACAATGGAACAACAACACAGCTCCTTAGATCATTAGGGGAATTACCTCCCCCTAGACACATATTTTGGCCCTATTAAACTCCTGACATTCTGGGGGGCGGGGGGAAGGAGGGGGGCAGGCTCCCTGGGGGTTGTGAGTTGTTTTTCTTTTTTATTTTGTCCTGTCCCAGGATTGGACTATGGAGTGCATCTAAGCCATTCTGCCATGTGCAACCGGTATTAGATATGACAACTGAAATTATGAAAGTTATCAGTACTTTTATTTCGCAAGGTCCACAGCCTGCATGAAGCCTTTTTCTGCTGTTTTTAAAAGACTTTTTAACGCCCTTGCCCTTGCTTGTCCTTTTATAATTGCTTACACAGGTCATATGCTGATGTTGCTATGAACTCCCACTTCTACAGCTATCACCTTTGCCTTGACTCCTGCCAGCTGCTTTAGTTGATTACTGTACTTCTTACTTCTGAATATATGTTGTTCTTCTACTCTCATTTCATATGGAAATGTAAGCTTCATCATTATGAGTTTCTGTTTTGCTGTGGAGCACACTACAATGCCTCATTATTTAGGTTATTTAGCACTGAACAGACAAAGTTTAAAAATATTTAAATATTTTGTAATCTGGCAGGCAAAAACTCCACTGTGCAAGTCACCTGTAGTGTATTCATCTCTGCCTAAACCAGTGACAACCATGCGAGTTGCCGGCTCAGAAATCAGGGACGATGGGGAACAATGTTATCAATAAGCAAAGGTCGCTAGGTCAAAGCCGAGAGTGTCTCTTTTAGATTAACTTTAACATGTCTGAGATTGTTTAAAGACACACGTTTTCTCCATGATGTGTATATTTTTCATGAAAGTTTGAGATCTAACTTCTTCCCCCTCCTCCCTCCCTCTCCCCCCCCCCCAATTTAGTATAAGTGAATTTATCATGTACTTTCCCCGTAAATGTTGCATAAAAGTGGGCATACTGTGTATTTTCCTTATAAATACAGTAAAAATATCTTCGTTCTTGCACTTTCCAGTTCAGGGATTTAAGATAGACTTTCTGCTATCCATGTAAATCTTGCAAAGCAAACTGTGAAAATAAAACGTGTAGGACTAGTCTCAGTCATCATCATCATCATCATGTGCCTTCTTCAGAACAAAGTTTGGTGGTAATGAATCTCCAGTTTCCTTGCTCTCTCTCCTTGACGGTGAACTCATCCAGGCAGTGTCTTGTCCACTCTCGTATGTTATCTTCTCATCTACATCGCTGTCTACCTCTTGCTTATTTTCTTTCCACCTTTCCTCTATAATTCTAGGGAAAAAAAAACTTGAGAGAATAAAAATGCAGAGGAGATGACTGAGAATAGAACCAGTTGCTTGCCGTACTGGATTCTGGGGTTCCATTCTCAGTCAATCTTTTACTTATTTTTTTTTCATGCCTATGTCTGTTTTGTCTGGTTTTATAGGCTAAATATACTTTACACTCAGGATTTACTGAATACAGGTAAACATACTTTATACTCAGGATTTACTGAATACAGGTAAACATACTTTACTTTATACTCAGGATTTACTGAGTACAGGTAAACATACTTTACTTTACACTCAGGATTTACTGAGTACAGGTAAACATATTTTACTTTACACTCAGGATTTACTGAGTACAGGTAAACATACTTTACTTTACACTCAGGATTTACTGAGTACAGGTAAACATATTTTACTTTACACTCAGGATTTACTGAGTACAGGTAAACATACTTTACTTTACACTCAGGATTTACTAAGTACAGATCTCACTGTTCCTAAGCGTTGATTAATAAATCCTGGATGTTCTAAGAGTGTACTTGTTTAGAATGAAGATTTGAGACCCTAAATTTTGTTACAAAGAAGAGAGAGAGAGAGCAGACGTACATATTAGCTTAACATCAAAGTAAGCAGTAACTGGATCTAGAATCCATCATTATGCAGTTTGTGCAGTCTTTGATAGTCCATGGCCTTGTGAAGGTCATAAAGGTTCTGTGACAGTGGTTTCTCCTTGCCCTCCATCAGTTTCTGTATTTCATTTTCTTATTCTTGTGCCTCCTCTCTACTGTTGCTTATTCCAAACAGACTGACCATATCATCTGATATATCTGATGTGGATTAATATTAACATATCTCTTCAAGATGTCTCACTTACAGTACTGTGTCAGATATCTCATTGTCTGGTTCTTGTCATTTTTAGAGACATAAATGAGATGACAATTGTGGTAAAACTGGTGTTAGTAAAGAAAATAGATAGGTGTCAAAATATAGAAAGAGAGGAAAGTTGACAGAAACAAGAATGGCAAAAAGCAAGATGAGTACATAAAAGTGAAGAACATACAACAATCCAATATTTCAGCAAAAAGTCTTTTTCAAGGATCTTATATATCTTATATATCTTATATCCTTCCCGTGCCGTTAGACGTCACATAGGGCTCGCAAAGTAGTTCGCCAATTTTTCCTGTCTTCGGCGAGTCTTTCAACCTCAACAAAGGATTTTATGCCTGTTAACTTGGCCTCTCTTAATAATGTCCTCTTCAGAGTTTCACGCGGTCTGCCCCTTTTTCTTCGGCCTGTTGTGTTCCACTTGATAGCTTGTTTTGGGATTCTCTGCTCATTTCTTCTCATCAAGTGACCAACATATGTCCATCTCCTTTTCCTGATCACCCGTGAGACTGGTTGTTGTTCAGTCATCTGTCTTATCTCTGCATTGTTCTTGAATTCATTCCACTTGATGCCGAGTATTTTCCTTAGGCATTTGTTTTCAAAAGAGTCTAATTTCTTGTCTATTTTTCAAGGATCACATACAAAAAAAAACAACACAACAACAAATAAAAACACAAAAATGGATGAAAAATATAGACTTAGCTTTTTGGTTTCCTCCTAGTACAGAAGTCAGGCATAAAATGACCTCCTAGTATGAAAGTCAAGCACTGTCATTTATTGAACATGCATGCTAGCCTCTTTATCTAAAGGGCATTCCACCAATATACCTTTTGGTGGATGCACCTGGAAGAAGGACATTTATTTATACAGGTTTTTTTTTTTTTTACAAGTATGTTCATGACCTACTTAAAACAGTGTTTTAGTGGACCTTCTCCTTAATCTCCTTAATCTTCTGTGTTCAGTGCTAGATTAAGCTGTGCCTGGTGCCTTGTCTCGTCAATGATTTACAGTTTTATCAGGTCTTGGTAGCAATTCCTTATCTGCTGTCAGATCTAAACCTTGGTTTTGTAGATTTGCATAGATCAAATCTCTGGGGTGAAGGGCAGTCTGACAACTCCCTGAACATCTTGCAGAGACAACTGTTTTTTGTGTTCCTCTGAGAAATGTTTGAACAGCAGCGACAAAATCAGTGGCCACCATGAGGAAACAGTATCCCATCACCAGCTTCCCTCTCTCTCCCCCCCAGTCTTATTTCTTGTTATCTGAACCAAAAACATTTGCATATCTATAATTTGAAATTGTAACTGACTGAGTTACATGGTGGTGTTGACAGCCTAAGGCGAACTACTATCTTCTTCAAGGATATCCAACTTGACCTGTGAAAATTTTCAAAGATGACAAAGAAATAGTATTTTCACAATTTTTGTTTAATGAGATTGAAGCTATGGATCTTTAGCACACTTGAAATCCTGACACACAAATTACAGATCTCAATTTCAAAACATTTGCAGATGTAGTTTTTTGAGTGCATAACTGCTTCTCGTGTATTGCTTTTTGTTTGTATGAAATATAGCACATAATTTGTAAAGCAAGCAACGCAATGACTTCTCTTCAACCATCCTCACTGATTTTCAGTAGGTAGCAATAAAAAAAAAATATATATATATATAAATAAAATTTCGCTGCATGTTTTCAGAAGGAATTGTTTTTATACTAATGTACTAAGCAACTTGTGAAAGAAAAAGGAAATGAGGAAATAAAAACATGGTTTTTTTTTTTAATTCACGAGAAAGAGTTGTTTGTATTTTGTGGATTATTTTTATAAAATCTCAAGAATTTATAAAATGAAATTGCAGTTCAGTCGGCTGATTCAGCACACACAAAGAAGTGTCAGACAGTGGATTGAGCCAACATCATAAAAGAAACTGATCAAGCAAAAGACTTCACTGACAACTTTAAGTCAGCATCTTTGTCAAGAATGAATGGGATAAAGGTGAATCATGATGTGGTGAAACATGAATGGCTAATTAAAAGCACAGAATAATGGTCAGTCAACACAGGATACGTGTTATCAGGCCCAGGACACTGATAGATGGTTTATCTGGATTATCTTCACTGCAGTCAGGACATGTCTATAGGTGCTCATAGCTCTCCCTCAATATGCCAGATAGCGTATGACAACTGATGACACCTGTTTAATGTTGACTGACCAAACATCTTGTATCAGGCCAAAAGACCTCACGATTAGCAACTCCAGATTAATTAATGCCCATCGTGATAATTCTTGAAACAATGCTACAGGTAACATCTGCAGGGAAAAAAAACTTCATCTTTTGGCATCTTTTACAGCGAGCATAATATCAGTTCTATCCATTGCATAAATACTTGGCATCAAGTGGAATGAATTCAAGAACAATGCAGAGATACGACAGATGACTGAACAACAACCAGTCTCATGGGTGATCAGGAAAAGGAGATGGACATATGTTGGTCACTTGATGAGAAGAAATGATCAGAGAATCCCAAAACAAGCTATCAAGTGGAACACAACAGGCCGAAGAAAAAGAGGCAGACCGCGTGAAACTCTGAAGAGGACATTGTTAAGAGAGGCCAAATTAACAGGCATAAAATCCCTTGATGAGGTTGAAAGACTCGATGAAGACAGGAAAAATTGGCGAACTACTTTGCGAGCCCTATGTAATGTTTAACGGCACGGGAAGGATATAAGATATAAGATCCATTGCATGACCCTCCTCTGTGACCACTAAATTGGCATCTGCTCTCTCTCATTTCACCTAATCCCAGAATGATCAGGAACAAAAATGAAAGTTAGTTGACACACAAGTCACATTTGAAGTAGTTCACACCATTGTTGTTGGATGAGCCCAGCTTGTATCTTTTTATGCATGTTCACTGAATCGGTCAGTAGACATGCCCACCTGTACTTCTGTGTTGCCACTGATAGATACCACCACCACCACCACCACCACCACCACCATCATCATCACCATCATCACCACCACTACCATCATCATTATCATCATCATCATCATCATCACCTCCACCATTATCATCACCATCATCATCATTATCATCACCACCACTACCATCACCACCACTAACATCTCACCACCATCATCACCATCACAACCACCACAACTACCATCGCAACCACCACCACCATCATCATCATCATCACCACCAACATCATCATCATCATCATCATCGCCTTTCACTCCCTTGAAAGCTTAGGCCACGGATAAGGACTCTCCAGTCATCCATGTTCTTGGAATTATTCTCTGCTTCCTTCCACGTGTATCCTTTGTCTCTGAGCACTGTCATAATTTCTGTTCTCCAAGTAAGTCTAGGTCTTCCTCGTTTTCTATTTCCTTGAGGATTCCATGTCAGTGACTGATAGATATACTGAAGAGATAATCTGACCAGCTATGGAAATGTCCAGAGTGATGGACGATGGTCCTCTCTACCTTATATACTGTTCACAAAAAAAAAAGAAAGCAACACTACTGTAATTGTAATGGACACCAAATTTCAAACTTGTATCAAAATTTCTCAATACTCCAAGAACTTAATATTGAAGAAGGCTGGCTAGTAAAAAGGGTTAAAACTTAAATATTTTGGACACATTAAACGTCATGATAATCTAGAGAAGATCGTCTTGGAAGGGTACATAATGGGAAAAAGAAAAGGAGGAAGATCAAAGCGAAGATGGCTGCAAGACATCGTTGACGATCTGCTAATAGATAGATCAACAGCAGGCCTACAAGAGTGCTATTAGGGAGGCAAAGTTCCGCAAGGGACATGCAAATGAATGAATGAATTAATCAAAATTTTATTTTACGGAATTAATGTTTCATTCTTGGCATGAAGAAACTTTAAGACTTTAACAATGAAATGATTTTCATTAAATTTAGTTTGGAGTTTTATTCTTTGCGACCGAGGCCTCCTTTACAGTAAGGCGTATGGCCTCCTCTGGCCCGTATCAGAGAACGACATCTCCTTGACATGGATCCGATTAGCCGTTGGATCTATTATTGTGGGATGGCTGCCCACTCTTCCCGCAGTGCAAGAGACAACTGTCGGAGATTGGTTGGCGCCACGTCTCGCTGACGGACTTGTCTGGTGAGTTCATCCCGTAAGTGTTCTGTTGGATTCACGTCTGATGACATGGATGGCAACGGAATGGTCTGGACGTTGTTGTTAGCGAGGAACTGGGTGGTGGGTTGGGGCACATGAGGTCAAGCGTTATCCTGCTGAAAAATCAACCCTGGTGCAGCCAGAAGTGGCAAGACATGAGGACGAAGAATTTCAGCGACGTGTCGTTGAACATTCAGGCGTCCTTCTTCCCATGAAGTTGATCGTCTCCCACACTGTACACCTCCACCACCATGTGGAGGAACCTCATCCACACAAGTCTGGGCGTAGCGCTCATGGACTCTGTGGTAAACTCTTCTCCGTCTATCGTGTCGCTGGAGCAGAAAGAATGATTCATCATTAAACCAAACCCTTCTCCAATCATTCGTAACGGTTCATTGACGATGCTGGTTCGCCCACTGCAGTCGGTTCTTACGGACCGGCATCGCAGAACCGACTGCAGTGGGCGAACCAGCATCGTCAATGAACCGTTACGAATGATTGGAGAAGGGTTTGGTTTAATGATGAATCATTCTTTCTGCTCCAGCGACACGATAGACGGAGAAGAGTTTACCACAGAGTCCATGAGCGCTACGCCCAGAGACCAGCGTCGTGCAGCCAGCTCCTGAGCGTTTATCTAAATTCGACGAGCTGCTGTCATTGACTGGACTGTTGAGGACGCAGATGCAAATCGACTCCCGAGGTGACTCAGCCGTGTGAAGCGGTCTTCGGCAGGAGTTGTGATTGTGGGTCTTCTACTGCGCGGCCGGTCTGCAAATGAGCCAGTTTTTCTTGAAATCGTCTCCAAAGGCGACTAATGGTGCTTCTAACCAAATTAAATTGTCTGGTCACTACACTTTGTGACTGTCCAGTCTGTAAACGTCTAATGATGACGAGTCGTTGTTCTGTAGTGAGATGAGCCATACTTGCGCATTGAATTTTCAAATGAATTGATTCGAGGAGCGTGAATCTTTTATAGGCATTCAATAACATGGTCAGTGAGTTTTGTGTTCAGTAAGTTTCACGGGATTCTCGTGAACCTGTCATGAGTTGTCAGAAATGCTGTTTTGACTAGTGTCGATTTTCTGTGCTCATGAATCATCTGCTGAGTACATTTCAGGTCAGCACGTGAAGTTGATGTCCAAGTGAACGTTTCAGGTAATTTGCCCTTGTCTGATCAGCAAACTTCAGTTTAAATCACAACATCGTATTTGTTGCGTTTTTGTTTTGTTTTGTTTTGAACAGTATATAATCTAAATTGAGGTTACTTGCAATGTCCTGTCCAGTGGGAGCACTGGTGCCAACTTAGACGCTAGAGGTGGCCAAGGTACTACGTATCTCCCCTTGGAAACTGACCATGTCATGATACCCTGATGAGCGAGGTAGGGATTTACCTAATGCCTGTCATAGTGAAGTTTTCTGAGAAACTTGACGCTGCAGGTACTAAGAAGATTATAGTTCCACCTTCTTGTATACTTCACAGAAACTGAGACAACCTGGTTTTGTCACATATTATTTACATCAAGAAGTGATATGAATGTGGCTATTGCAAATCACATTTGTATGTATTACTTAGAACAATAAGCAATATGAAATGTGCCTATTGCAAATGATTTCTATACATATCACTTAAAATAGAAAATAATGTGAATGTGATTACTGCAAATCAGATTTATACATATTACTTAGAACAATAAGCAATGTGAATGTGCAAATCAGATTTATACATATTACTTAGAACAATAAGCAATGTGAATGTGACTTTTGCAAGTGACATTTATATATAGAACAAGAAGTGACGTGAAAGTGATATGTGTGTGTATTGTATGTGTGTGTATGTATGTATGTATGTATGTTGACACTAATTCACGTATTTATATACAATTGTTTATATTCATGCATGTGTATTTGTATACATATATGTATACTTACATATGTGTGCATGAAGACAAGCACATTTGCATATCTTCCCACCTCCTGTACATCTCCTGTCGTCCATGTAACAGCCTATCAAACCGCGTGACTGCCTGTCAGACTACAACATACCTGTATGCCAGTCTATCAGTGACTGACAAGCTGTCAATCAAATAACCAAAACTAATACGTTACTCAGTATGAGTTATACGATTTTGTCAGGCAGTGAGACTAAGAATTAACATACACACATACAACATACTCTGCATTAATAACCCGGTACAAAGAAGCTAATGCTTTAGCATGAAAGAAAGAAAGAATGAAAGAAAGAATGAAAGAAAGAAAGAAAAAGTCAATAGCTTACCGATTTACCCAAACAGAGTCTATACATCGATCTCGGAACATAACAAATCGTGTATTTAAAAAAAAATACGAAAAAAAAATCAAGATCGATTAGCCGATCGTAATTGATTCTCTAAATGTACCTAAAATTGTGCGTACCTAAGATCGATGAATTCGCTACAGAAGTTCTAAGCGTCTCACGCGTCTCACGCGGTAAAAAACAGGTCAGTTAGTTCACGGTGATTCCGGCTGGTAATGATTTCAGCGATTAACACAGCCAAGGTTTCTAGACTTAGTTTGGAGTAGCGCAGAAAGTCTATAATCAAAGCTGTTCCATTTTGGAATGTATGATGATACTGAGGAAGTATTTCCTTCTTTTATAAAGATTTTACGCGTGTGTGGATAATAACTTACACAAGTTTTATGTATTACTTTATCGGGACGGGTAATTTGTGTGAATCGTCAAGTGTTATGAAAGTAAACAGTTTGTTTTCTAAGCGGAATTCTTCTCTGAGTGGTACATGAACAGAAAAAAGCTGTTAGAACTGATTAGAGATATCAACTATAAGAAACAACGAGGAAGCATAATCGCCTGTACGCTGTTCGACGTGGTACCTAATCAAAGACCAAATTAGTTTTCGATTTAAGAAATCTGTGAAACTGTAATAATCTAAAACGTGAATGTCTTAGTTGTGATCAACCTATTACTGTATTGATCCAAGTGCCTCTGGGCTGTGTGATAAGAGCGGTGTCCAGTCATCATATGATCGGCCCGTTAACTGAAGCTTGAGCTGCTAGCACTTTTTAAAAATCTTCTCTCGCGTGCTTTGTTCGTATTTCCTTGTGTGATCCTATCTATTTCAGCGCAGCCTGTCTATTAGATGTTTTTTTTGTGTGTCAAAAATGCTAAAAATAAAGAACGCTAGGAAAAAGAACGCCGTTATAAAGATTAACTTTATTCAGTTTTAAGAAACAAAATCATGGATGTGAATAACTTTTTCAGATAGTTTTCTATGTCACCTTCCAGTGTTTTCAGTGCTATAGTTTACATATTTCTTGTCTTACAATTGTTATATGAGATTTATACAAGTTCTTTCAGTACGTGATCTGACAGCTAACACGAACTGTTCCTTTCTGCAAATCACAATGATTATTATTATTATTATTATTGAAAATTTCATTGAAATGTTGCGTGGCACAGGAAAAATAGAAGGAAGAAGAGCCAGGTGAAGGCCGTGAGAAATGATACTAGATAGTTTGACAAGACAATGTGAGAGGAGACCACCAACTGAACTTGTGAGCTGCACGAAGGATCGGGTACTCTGGAAAAGCATAACAGCCAACGCCAGAGCAGCACCACCACCACCAATAATAATAATAATAATAAAGACCATGCTTGAGTAGCGAAGCAGCTAGTGTACTAGCCTCTCAGGAGTAGGTCGATGTGCGTCCCGGGGACTTATCTGCAGAAATGAGTACCTGGCCCCTTTTGTAGCAGGAGAAAAAGTTGCCAGGTATGACGCTGGTCACATTGACCCTCTAGTGTCCTGGTACGTGAAGGAAAATACAAGCACTAGCACCACTTCTGAGAGGTCGTGACTGCAGATCCACGAGGTTAAGGAAATGCAGTTTACTTGGCTAAATTAAAAAAAAAACCCAATGAATCTTACTTCTACGCTGTGAAAGACACACCGACATCTTTACTGAAAAGCAAATACATCACAACTGAAACAAAAAAATGGCACTGTAGAACACATTTTCCTCCCAACTCTGTGCTATCAACGTCAAACATGGACACTAACAGACAAGAACAAAAGGAAAATCATCACGACAGAAATGAGATGTTTTAAGAGAATATTAAATGTAACAAGAAGAGACCAGATCAGAAATGACACGATCATAAGCCAAGGGTTTGAGTAAAATTAGTTCTACACGGCATCCGGAAACAACAAGTCAGAGTTACGCGACTACCAGCAGATGGTATCCCACACACAAACATCCAAGTTAAGACTTGTTGGTAAGAAAGGAGGAGACCACCCACACAAGAGATGGAGGGATTGATTGACTGATTGATCTTTATTTCAAAAGGGTTAAGAAACTACAGGAAACTACAGAAGCCCTAAACATCCAGTTATATGAAGCAAATCGCTGAGCCCAGTCAAAACGTCTATTTACCTCAACACCGAAAGGTATATGAGACAAGACAGTTCAATCTGCGAAGAAAGAAATCATCATCATTTCACCGTACCTTTACGTCATAATTCTCGTCTTTATCATAACATACATCACCATCATCGTCACTATCATCACCACCACCATCAGCATCGTCATTATCAAATACCACCATCACCTTCGTTATTATCATGATCATCACTGACCTAAAAGTAGCAGTTTTAGCAATGATTAATAAAAGTATTTAACCATTTTACATAATATTACCAGAAGCTTCGTGACTTGCCGAGAATGTCCGGTCACTGAGTTTAATCATTATTTTTCTCCGAAAAGGTCCTATTTAGGATAAACAAAATTACTAAGTAACCGGACATACAAGGGTCAGTACTCCAGATCATAATTAGCTGATCTTTTGGACAGAAAGTTGCTCGAACGTGGTTATGGAACTTTGGTGCACCCAGTGTTCGCTAGCCATTATTACAAGCATTTTTACGGTAAGTATTAGACAGGCAGGCAGACAGGCAGGCAGGCAGATAGACATACATACATACATACATACAGGCAGACAGAAAGACAGGCAGGCAAGCAGGCAGGCAGGCAGATATACATACATACATACATACATACATACATACATACAGACATACAGACAGACAGGCAGGCAGACAGACAGACAGATAGGCATACATACATACAGATAGATAGATAGATAGATAGACAGACAGACAGACAGATAGACAGATAGATAGATAGATAGATAGATAGATAGATAGATAGATAGATAGATAGAATGAATGAATGAATGAATAATCTTTATTTTTCAAGGGTAAAGAATTGGGCACGCAGGCCCGTCTTACATTCTGCCCTTCATCACTCCATCTTTCATTCTTCCCACACACTTGATTTAGTAAAAAATACAAATTAAATTAGGAAAAACATATCAAAAGAGTGTAAGATTTAACTATTACATTCAAGGTAAAAGAGAAGAAGTAATTAACCTAATAAAATAGCACTCACGCACACATACACACGCAGACATATACATAAATAAAAATACATTGTAAATACAGATCTTCTAACACATGTTTTTTTTTAACAAACATTAAAATAATTTCTAACAATATCTAACAAGTTGCTTTTCTAACTATGTCATTGAAGTACTTGATGGTTTACGAGCAATGTGTTGAGAGTGCTGGCTATTTTATGGAGGCATATAATTACAAGCAAGTAAATAATGAAACAGGTTTGAGTTAAAGGATGAAGTATTACCAATGGATTTTAAATTGTAGGGCAGGGTGTTCCAGAGCTGTACTGCAGAGTATGCAAGGCTTTTCTTGTACAGATCAATCCTGGGTTTAGGAAGAAGACAGCTAGATAGATAGATAGATAGATAGATAGATAGATAGATAGATAGATAGATATATAGATAGATAGATAGATAGATAGATAGATAGATAGATAAGTTGTGGTGAAGCATGACTGTCGAAAGATTGAGTTATTTCCTTCTTTTTAGTTCCCAGATCGGATTGAAAAAGTTGGTATCTAAACAGGCTCCATCACTATTTACATAACATCAATCTCTGTAGCAAGTCCCACAAGAGGCGGGGGAAAAGGGCCGTATGTCTGGGGCCCCGGTTGTTGATGAGGGCCAGAAGACGCTGGCTTTCCCTTCAGGTAGTAACTGACCCCGAGGCTCGACTTGGCGCCCCATTGGTCCAGCTCTGGGGGCCACACTGATCAGGCTGAAGAACCTCACGTCCATTTACAGGAGCACCGCCCCTAGGCTAGGACAGACAGCGGCGAATTACTCATTCTTAACAGGCTTCTATGCGCTGAGGCCCAGAAGGGCAAATGCCCCCCCCCCCCACCAAATCATGGAAAAAAAATCCAAGCACAGAATACTTATTTATGAATTTTGTATCAGGAGATGAATGGTTATACGTCGGAGAGGGCCCCTTTTAAAGGTGGGCCTAGGGGCCTGAGTGATGGTTAATGCGTCGCTGAGGAGAGCATATTGAAGAACCTTGGTCCTTGTTCCTGGCATTTGCTCCGATTCTCTAACATACTTCTCTTCTCACATTATGATGATGTCGAGGATGAAGACGATGACGGGGATTATGATGACGATGATGATGACGACGACGACGATGATGATGATAACAAGGATGATGACGATGACGAGGATGATGATGACGATAACGAGGATAATGACAATGACAAGGATGGTGATGATGATGATGATGATGATGACGCATTTTACAAGCTTTGGTTTTCCACTCGTTTTGAAATGTGGCAGTCTATAGTGACTCTCAAGAATGCCTGGTGTAGATCTATGAACTAGGACTCTGAACTAGCTCCACCACTGTGTTGGGAGATACATATATAGCTCTTGTGTATGCCACTGATGTCATATATATCTCTTGTGTATGCCACTGATGTCATAGATAGAGAGTATGGTGTTAGCGTTCACATTTACGTTGACCTGGAACATGCCCGGCCAGGCTTATATAGTGTTATGTCTGTACTGTTCTAGGCATGTCGGTAATGCAGATCAGTGGTTCTTAACCTTTTGTTGGCCGATGACTGTCTTTCCTGCAGGAGAACAGCTGTTGACCCTTCATTAAAATAAAGCAAGAAATAGAACCCAGATGGCGATAAGAGTTTTTAAAAAAAATTAGAGGTAGCCCATTTTCTGATTCCCCACACCTACATTCTTCTACCATTCCCCCCATCCCCCGGTGGGGGGGGGGGAGGGGGTCCACACACCCTAGTTTAAGAACCACTGCCCTAGAAGATGATTTGATAAGTTTCACACTGACCATCTTTCTTTATCCAGCTCCAGCGACTTGTGTTGAATCCTGTAAGGAACTCAAGAAGCAGTTTGTTCATCACCATCGAGATCATATTAAAGTCCTTTCTTGTAGTCAGACGAGAGAGCCAGATCATATTAAAGCCCTTTCTTGTAGTCAGACGGGAGAGCCAGATCATATTAAAGTCCTTTCTTGTAGTTAGACGGGAGAGAGAGATCATATTAAAGTCCTTTCTTGTAGTCAGACGAGAGAGCCAGATCATATTAAAGTCCTTTCTTGTAGTCAGACGGGAGAGCCAGATCATATTAAAGTCCTTTCTTGTAGTCAGACGGGAGAGCCAGATCATATTAAAGTCCTTTCTTGTAGTCAGACGGGAGAGAGAGATCATATTAAAGTCCTTTCTTGTAGTTAGACGAGAGAGCCAGATCATATTAAAGCCCTTTCTTGTAGTTAGACGGGAGAGCGAGATCATATTAAAGTCCTTTCTTGTAGTTAGACGGGAGAGAGAGATCATATTAAAGTCCTTTCTTGTAGTTAGACGGGAGAGAGAGATCATATTAAAGTCCTTTCTTGTAGTTAGACGGGAGAGGGAGATCACATTAAAGTCCTTTCTTGTAGTTAGACGGGAGAGAGAGATCATATTAAAGTCCTTTCTTGTAGTTAGACGGGAGAGAGAGATCACATTAAAGTCCTTTCTTGTAGTTAGACGGGAGAGAGAGATCACATTAAAGTCCTTTCTTGTAGTTAGACGGGAGAGAGAGAGAGAGATCATATTAAAGTCCTTTCTTGTAGTTAGACGGGAGAGCCAGATCATATTAAAGTCCTTTCTTGTAGTCAGATGGGAGAGAGCGAGATCATATTAAATTCCTTTCATGTAGTCAGATGGGAGAGTGCGCGAACCTGTTACTAAGAAGAGTTCGATGATTTGAGATAGGGTCTTGACTAATTCAGATTCTGTCCCTGATAGCAACACCAGCAAGCTTACCCTTGATCATAACTGTCCTGCTTGTTTTCTCCTCGCAGCTGGCCGGCCTCGCCTTGTTTATCTTCGGATGCCTCGTCAAGTTCGGCTCCGTCTACCTCGAAGACTACATCCAAGACCTCATGTCCGGAACTTTAGCCTTCATCAGGTCAGCGGG
The DNA here is from genome assembly GCA_009760885.1 of Achatina immaculata. NCBI lineage: Eukaryota > Metazoa > Mollusca > Gastropoda > Stylommatophora > Achatinidae > Lissachatina > Lissachatina immaculata. The sequence continues at coordinate 26,158,359 of CM019710.1, read as the reverse complement.
ATCAGAGGGCAACATGGCGAACTTTGATCTTGGAGTGTATCTAGGCATGTGTGCGTACGTCGTGATGGGCGTGGGAGCCTGTTTGCTATTTGTGAGCGTCTTCGGGTGTTGCGGAAGCGTTAGGAGAATTCGATGTTTTCTCGTATTCGTAAGTTTGTTGTTCCTTCATTGAGTGAAATTATGAATATGATAAAACTAGTTCTTTGTGGTGAAAGACGAATTGAGATATTGTGCAATCTGGAAATTGGAAAGTATATAAGAAACAAGAGAAGATGTGAAACAGAAACTACAGGCTTGGTGTCGGAAAGGAATGGAAGAACTAATTATGTCAGTCCGTAAGAACAGCGAAGAGCAAAACCTCTATCTTAATGCGAAGAAAACTAAATTGATGACAACTGACAAAACAAATAAGGCAGCTGAAATATGTATCAGTGAGGAAAATTGGAAAAGGTGGAGAGTTTTGAATATCTTAGATTGTTACTAATTAATAAATAATGGAGATACAGTGAGGGAGATTAAAAGGACATCTATCGCTCTTAAAAAATAAAATAACTAAAAAAGCTGTGGATAGGAACAGACAGAACTACAAAAATAAGATTTTTAAGGGCACGCATCTTTTCCATCGCAACATATGCCTGTGAGACCTGGACACTTAACAAAACAGATGAGAAACACGTACATGCCCTTGAATGTAAATGCTACAGAAGAGTTCTTCAAATATCATGGACACAAAAAAGAACAAATATATCCATACTACAAGAGCTTGGTATTGAAAAAGGTTGGCTAGTAAGAAAGATTAAACAAAGAGAACTTAAATATTTTGGACACATTAAATGTCATGATAATCTAGAGAAGACAGTCTTGAAAGCGTACATAATGGGAAAATGAAAGAGAGGAAGACCAAGGCGAAGATGGCTGCAAGACATCGTCGATAATCTGCAGATGGACGCATCAGCAGCAGGGCATCTTGCTCACAACCGAGAGGCCTACAGGAAAGCTGTTAGGGAGGCAAAGTTCCACAAGGGACAACAAATGACTGACTGATTGAAAAAAAAACAACAACAAAAAACCTACCTGGCCAGTCCTTACCGAGAGTCTAATCCCTGGTTCTGAGATGAGTAACCAGCATTCAAGGCTGTCATACAAGAGAGTAGAAAGCGCCTTAAAACCTCCAACCCTCCGCTGCCCTGTGGTTTGGAAGATTAGCGGAAGGACTGTTAACAAACCGGAAACAGGCAGAAGGGAAACTTCAGCTGTAAATCCAAAGAAAAACCACGCAGACACAAAGAAAATGTTGCTGGATAGGTAACCAAAGAGGAGAACCTGATAATTTAACAAGAAAGTTAAACAGGAAAGAGAGGCAGAAGGTGACAGAGAGAGAGAGAGAGAGAGAGAGAGAGAGAGAGAGAGAGAGAGAATACAGATGGCTCTGTACCAAGATGAAAAGAAAAGTTATAGTATTATGAGATATTATGGTATATGTTTAAGAAAAGTTAGGTATTATGAGCTGATGAGAAATATTAAGAACTGACACCCAAATTGTTTTTGTGGGTAAGTATATATCGAACTAATTACATAAATATACCTGCGGCCTGGTTGGCAGGGTGGTTAGGCGCTACGTCTACTAAATCCAGTGGTACCAGGTTCGAGTCCCAGCAGTAGGGATTTTTTTTCTGGTACCACTACACCAAAAGAAAAAAGTCAATGGGATCCACCCAGTCTCAAAAGTGGGTACCAGAGAAATCTGGGAAGGTAAATGCAGCCAGGCGTGATACTGACCACACCACCCGTCCATGTGCCGAAGAAAATAACGTATCCCCGATATGCCTTAATGGTATGGAAACTGGAATTTTGACCTCTTTTTATACATGCTTTTGCTTTTTAGATACGCAGACACTCATACTTAAATATACATCGTGTGCTCTTTAATTAATAAAGCTGCTTCAACTTCTGTTTTAAATAACCTTCAGATTTGTATTCAAGACTGAGATCTGCGAGAAAATAATCTTCTAAGTCTTTCAGTGCGAAACAGTTAATGAGGGGAAAAATAATTCACCATTGCAGTTGGACTGTAGGAATTTTTGTGCCTATTCCATTTATTTGATGGAAGCTGCATACTGTTTCCTGTACACACGTATTAGTGAGAGTCTGAGAGTGGTGAAGTGGTTAGAGTACTAGTCTCTCATGACGAAGGTCAGGGGTTCGAATCCGGCGCCCCAGTCGCCAGCTGTAGAAATGGGTACCCGGATTTTTCTGGTGCTAGGGAAGGAAAGGCGGCCAGGCCTGATGATGACTACATCACACTCTAGTGTGCTGATCACATCACCTTTCAGTGTGCTCTGACCACATCACTCTCTAGTGTGCTGATCACATCACCTTTCAGTGTGCTCTGACCACATCACTCTCTAGTGTGCTGACCACATCACCTTTCAGTGTGCTCTGACCACATCACTTTCTAGTGTGCTGATCACATCACCTTTCAGTGTGCTCTGACCACATCACTTTCTAGTGTGCTGATCACATCACCTTTCAGTGTGCTCTGACCACATCACTTTCTAGTGTGCTGATCACATCACCTTTCAGTGTGCTCTGACCACATCACTTTCTAGTGTGCTGACCACATCACCTTTCAGTGTGCTCTGACCACATCACTCTCTAGTGTGCTGACCACATCACCTTTTAGTGTGCTCTGACCACATCACCTTTCAGTGTGCTCTGACCACATCACTCTCTAGTGTGCTGACCACATCACCTTTCAGTGTGCTCTGACCATATCACCTTTCAGTGTGCTCTGACCACATCACTCTCTAGTGTGCTGACCACTTCATCCTCTAGTGTGCTGACCACATCACCTTTCAGTGTGCTCTGACCACATCACTTTCTAGTGTGCTGACCACATCACCTTTCAGTGTGCTCTGACCACATCACTTTCTAGTGTGCTGACCACATCACCTTTCAGTGTGCTCTGACCACATCACTCTCTAGTGTGCTGACCACATCACCCACTAGTGTGCTGACCACACCACATCACTCTCTAGTGTGCTGACCACACCACATCACTCTCTAGTGTGCTGACCATATCACATCACTCTCTAGTGTGCTGACCACACCACATCACTCTCTAGTGTGCTGACCACATCACTCTCTAGTGTACTGACCACATCACCCTCTAGTGTGCTGACCACACCACATCACTCTCTAGTGTGCTGACCACATCACCCTATATTGTGCTGACCACACCACCCTCTAGTGTGCTGACCACACCACATCACTCTCTAGTGTGCTGACCACACCACATCACTCTCTAGTGTGCTGACCACATCACTCTCTAGTGTACTGACCACATCACCCTCTAGTGTGCTGACCACACCACATCACTCTCTAGTGTGCTGACCACATCACTCTCTTGTGTGCTGACCACATCACTCTCTAGTGTGCTGACCACATCACTCTCTAGTGTGCTGACCACATCATCCTCTAATGTAGCGACAAGTCAAGGAAAATATGAGCATTAACACCATATCCCCTATATGCCTCTAAGGCATGAAGGGTGACCTTCACCTTTACCTTTACACACTTAACTGTTCACTTTTACTGTACACATTTCCAGTATGCTGCTGTTGTTGTGTTCATGCTGTTGGCGGAACTAGCCGCAGGCGTGGCTGTAGTTGCGTTTCCAGAGCAGGTAAACTTGTTGGTTTTCGTTAATGATGTTGCGCTGGTGTTAATGTACGTAACGAGTAATTCTTAAGTTATGTAACAAGTAATTCTGAAGTTATATAATGAGTAACTGTTAAATTATATAACGAGTAATTCTTAATGAGAACAAAAATGTAGAAAATTGTTAGTAGAAAACGAGAAAATTGGGCGTCTGCGGAGATGACAGACCTAGGACATCACCGAGATTCTGAACACCACACTGAATGAGGGAGCTCTTATCTTGGTTATATAATGATGCATTGCCAGACAGGCTATCAAGAAAGCAAAGTTCTATAGAGGGCAAACCACAGGAGCGTTACAGTAGTTGTTAATTTGTATGACTCTCTCCGTTGTCAGCGACTTTTTGCTAATGCATTTAAATAGTGAAGGGAAATAATGATTATATTTACTTTGTCAAATTGCAGCTAAAGATTTTGTTTTGTCCCTTTATTCAATACTAGGGGAAAACCATCATGACAGAAATGTTTAAGGAGAATACTAAATGTAACAAGAAGAGACCAAATAAGAAATAACACTATCAGGGCAAAGGTTGGAATAACACCAGTACTACAATGCATCCAGAAATAAGAAGTAAAAATGGTTTGATCACGTTGCGCGACTACCACCAGACAGTATACCACAGAAACAACAAGTCAAATGGTTTGACCACGTTACGCGACTACCACCAGACAGTGCACCACAGAAAAAATTCGCGCTAAAAATTGTAGGAAACAGTGGAAGAGGCCTCCAAAGGAAGAGTTTTGGGAAAAAGGGGGGGGGGGGTAAATTGCAGAAACCTTAAATATCCCATTATATGAAGCAGACAGAGGAGCCCTATCAAGATGTCAAGTTGGCTCCTCAACACTGACAGGTATGTGAGAAAGGAGGCAAGACAAAACATGTCTAGCTTTTTTTTTTTCTCTGAAGAAAATGAGAACAAAGCAGGAAGTGTCTTATTATTGTAAATAAAGATTAGTTATATCAGTGTTTATTCCCCCCTTCTAGAAAGGATATTCATGTTATATTGAAGTGATTATTATGTTGACGCGACAGTATGACCTAGTCAAATGACCTAGACATGTGACAGAAGCTGGGAGGCCGCTGTGAAAATCAGATTTCCTTGTTTTTCTTAAACGAACTACTTTCTTGTCACACAGGCAGCGGAAGTGATAAAACAACCTTTGTATGGGTCACTGAGAACAAAGTACAAGGGTATTAATAGCTCTGACGTCACATCCGTTGGTTGGAACTTTTTTATGGTGACAGTAAGTACACAATAATAAGGGATATTTCTGTCGATATTGTCACAGCTTTAGCTATTGTTACACGTGAGGACATTTCATCTCCATCTATAAGTGGGAGTGAAAGAGTCCACTTCGCCACCACTCTTTATAACATAATAATAATGATAATATTTATACTACTACTACTACTACTACTACTACTACTACTACTACTACTACTACTACTAAACAATTACTACTACTATTACTACTAATAATAAAAGAGTAGGTATATTTCTTTCAAGTGACGTATGTGAGAGAGGAAATATCTGTTTATGTAAGCTTCTTCTGTAGCAACTTTTCTTATGGCCGATTCTACTAGCATCGGACTGACAATAGCGCACGGAGAAACTTTGTGAAGTCATGTGTTTCTGTACTTTTACAGAGAATAGTTTATATCATATTCTTTAATAATAAGCTTCTTTGTACGATTAGAGTAGAAATAGGGATTTTCCAGTATATTCTAAAACTTGTTGGGTGCAAGTTTACATTTATAATTATTGGGAGGAATTATGCATATATCATGAGCATGTAATCAATACACAATACATTGACACACAGTACAAATCACTAAGTCTGAAAATAAGGACACAGCATTTAAATCTCACTATACGCCACAACAACACATACAACTGACATTGACATCAACGTGACATTAAGACAGGTGTCATTATACTAAGCATAGTATCATATGATAATTGACTTCTCTTGTTGCATTATTTTAAACCTGATGGACCTGGGGTCCCGGGCTCTCCTTGTCCTACACGTGACCTACACTACGAATCTGATGTGCAATGACACTTTTTCCACGCAGCTATCGCTGCCATGACACACCTCTATATACCCGCGTTGCTGCAGCACAAGATCAATCTACATGAAAGCATAATAACGAATCAAACATGTTGCCCATCCAATATACTGATAATCACATTGAAAATCATGTTATTATTGATACGTAAATACAGAAACCTACACCACAGCTTATTGCACAACTACATAATCTTTGATTTCCATGATCAAGCCCGCATCCGCTGTTGGCGAGATTCTTCAGCTGCCGTGCTTGGAGCGGTGTTCCTCCCGGCCAATGAAGAAAGGTGCAAATGAGGTTGCCGCGCAGCATCACTGCGGAAAAGGTGGTAGACAGGATAAAGCGAAGCAAACAGTCAAATCACGGCACCTCTGGTATGGAGGTCGGCCACGTCCTGAGTGCAGTCATATCGGGTGAAATGCATGAACCGGCTTGTCCCAGAGGTTAAGACACTGCTGGCGAGACTCTTCGAATGCCGCACGTGGAGTGAAGCTCCTCCCGGTCAAGGAAGAAATGCGGAAAAGAAATAAAGGTTGCTGTGCGGCGCCGATGGGAAAAGGTGGTGTAAAGGATAAAGTGAAATGTAATCTGTATGTCCAGTAGTATCGCTGCGAGAGCTATACATACCACGGCACCTCTGCTCTAGAGGCCGGCCACGTCCAAAATACACCTACATTGGTGAAATATGCCTAAACCGGCACACACCAGGGGTGGAATTTGATGGCTAGACATGTCATGCCACCTCCGCTCTAGAGATCGGTCACGCCTGATAAACACCCATACTGGTGAACTTTGCCTAAACCGGCTCACACCAGGGGTGAATCTTGAAGGCTATGCATGTCACAGTACCTCTGCTCTAGAGGTCGGTCACGTCCCAAACACGCCCATACTGGGATAATATGCCTAAACCGGCTCAACCCAGGGGTGGAAGTAACTAGTGGCGAGAATTCGTCCTCTTGGACAAAAGCTCCATCCTGGTCACAACTAGGAAGGGTAGCGGCCACGACCGCAAAATGCTGAAGTCGGAGACACTGGACCAGGGCAGTCTAGATAGGCAACCACTTCTCACCCGGCGGGAATGTTTGCGTATCCTAATCACGCTGAGGTTTTCCGGTGAGAAGGCCCAACTCTGGCCTGGGTGGGCTACCGCCTCTCACCCAGCGGGGATGCACTGATATCCTAAACACGTCGAGGTCTTCCGATGAGAAAGTCCAACCCTAGACTAAACTGGTGCAACGAAAACCACGGTGTCACGCAATCCTGCTTCTGAGACCCACCAAGAATACAGGCTAAAGCACTGTGATACTCTGAACCCCTTGTGGTCCTCTCGTGGATCTCTTTCCGGGACCACACAGGAGACCACGGGACCTAACGAGGACCACAGGCGTAAATTCAGTAGGATCACAGTGCGGTTTTGGTGATAGAAGCGAATGAAGAAGAAGAAGAAGCCCGCATAATCCTAGATTTCTTCCGTCAACGTGGGTATCCAGAACACGTTCTCTCGTCGTCATGGAACCGCATCAGCCATATATCGCAGCAACAAACCCTCATTCCTAAACCGCACTGTAGCTCGGACAGAGTTAAACTGGTACTCACGCACCAGTCTCATAGTTTGGCAGTTAAGAACACACTGTTTCGTCATCTCCATCTCCTCCAGACCGAGCCTGATACACGTGAACTATTTGGGGAACCTCCGTTGGTGACCTACAGACAGGACAAGAACCTCAAAGACCTTTTAGTTCGAAGTCGCCTTAAGACATATGACACTTTTTATGGTACCAGACGTTGTGGACGTCGTAGATGCAACACTTGCCCGTTTGTTGTCGAGGCTAGTCAGATCTCATTCTCTAAGTCCACGTTATCAGTTCAAAAGGGTTTCACTTGCACTTCACGCATTTTTACTTAAGCTATTATGTGCAAACGTTGTGGTATGAAGAATATATAAGAGAGACCGGTTTACACTTAGGAGATCGTTTTCGTCAACTTCTTGACGACATTTCTAACAGGGCTAAACATTTTGCCTTAACAACCTCGGGATGCCTGAGATCAAAAGAAGGTAAAATGTTAATGGGAAAATAAGACATTTTGGACAGTTGGACAGAGTACATCGGTGAGCTGTATGGAGGAGAAAGACCAGAATTAACACCAGATACTGAAAAATGTGATGGACCACCAATACTTGAAGATGAAATCACAGATGCCATCAAACACATGAATAAAGGAAAAGCGACTGGGCCTGATAATATAACAATAGAAGAAATAGAGGTGCTAGAGGAATAAAAATAACAACCAAGTAACTGAATGACATTTACAACAGTGGTTATATGCACAGTGACCTGCTTAAATCCACGTTTATAGCACTACCAAAGAAACCAAGTGCAAAGAAATGTGATGACCACCGGACTAAAAGCCTATCATGTCACATAACGAATGTACTTTTGAGAATTATTATGAGAAGAACAAGGAAAAAGATAAAATTTAGAAATAGCAGATGAACAGTTTGGATATGTTGAAGGAAAGGAAACACACAATGCCATTTATGCTTTACGAACACTAACAGAAAGAGCTTTAGAAGTACAGAAAGATCTCTATTTATACTTCATTGATTACACCAAGGCATTCGATAAAGTGAAACATAATGAAATTATTAAAATGCTTGAAGACATCATTGTAGACGCCAAAGACCTGAGGATTGTAAAACATCTGTACTGGCAGCAAGAAGCATCAATTTGAGTTGAAAATAGAACTGGAAAATATCAACCTATAAAACAAGGGGTGCGACAAGGATGTGTACTATCTCCAGACCTTTTTTCTCTGTACAGCGAGAATATTCTAAGAACGATCATCACAGAAGCAGGTATAAAAAATGGAGGATACAATATTAACAACCTTCGGTATGCTGACGACACAGTACTGATAGCTGAGAACCAACAAGACCTGCAAAATCTCTTGGATAAAGTCGCTAAAGGAAATGAACAGAAAGGCCTTACTTTAAACATAAAAAAGACAGAGACTATGGTTATATCTAAGAAACAGAATCCACCAGCATGCAGTATAAAATTAAATGGAACTATTCTAAAGCAGGTGCAGAAATTCAAATACCTTGGAGCAGTAATAACTTCGGATGGGAAATGCAGAACAGAAATTAGGAACAGAATAGGCCAAGCAAAGACTGCATTTCAGAGAATGAGAAACATTATCTAACACATCTTTATCAATGAATGTTAGAAAACGAGTCCTAAAATGCTATATTGAACCTATCTTGTTATATGGAAGTGAATCATGGACAATAGGCAAGTCTGCACAAAAATCACAGGAAGCAGCAGAAATGTGGTTTATTATAAGAATGTTGCGAATCCCCTGGACAGAAAAAATAATTAATGAAGAATGTAGGAGAAGAGCTGGAGAGACAAAAAAATCTTGTCAAAAAGATAAGAGAGAGAGAGACAGTGTACTTTCATGGGACATGCAATGAGAAGAGGGGGCATAGAAATATTATAACAACAGGAAAAATAGAAGGAAGAAGATCAAGAGGAAGACCAAGAGAAATGATACTGGACAGTCTGACGGGATGGTGTGAGAGGAGATCACCAACTGAGCTTATGGCCTGCATGAAGGATCGTGTACTCTGGAGAAGCATAATAGCTAACGCCAGTCGGCACGACACATGATGATGATGATGATGATGAACCACAGGGGAAAACATGACATTTCTGTTAGTGCCAATCACTCTTCTGCTGATGTGTACGATCTCTGGGGGTCCTACAACAGCGCCCTATTTTCCAGGCTGACTGTTTCCACCCAGCTGGAGTTAATGTCTTCAGTTTCCTTTAACTTCTTTAGTTTTACATTTTTTTCTTAGCGATTTATAATCTACTTTCTTGTTTCTTTCTCTTAGCCTCCCTCCCCCACCCCACCGCCACCTGCTCTTCTTCTCTGGCGGCTTATAGGTGTTTATTGCCCCTCCGGGTCTTGCCCCACCTCACCTCAATTTGCGTCTCTAGCGGCCTACAGGTGTTTATGGCCCCTTCTGTTCGTTCCTGCAGTACTTCATTCATTATCTCTCCGTTTCCTCTTTGCCCTTCCCCCGACACCGCCTTCTCTATCAGCCTACAGGTGTCTATTGCCCTCCATTCCCCCACTCCACCTGTTTCTCTCCCTTTCCCCGCATCTTATTTCCGATTGCCTTCATTTGGTATCTTTTGTGGCTCCCCGTGGTCTCTATGCCTCGTCAATGGGACACGCATTCTTGTGTTTCCTACTTAGGAAGATGCCACCAAGATAAGTTTTTCATTTTCTGTTAGTTATATGTTGTGTTTTGTTTGTGTATGTAATCCTCGAAAAAGACTCACGCCGAAATATTGGATGTTGTATGTTTTTCATTTATACATTCTCATCTTACTCTCATACTTTCGTTTTTTCTCACTTACTCACTCCTTCTGCCGCCTTGTAAAACTGCACCATCCACCTCTGTCTACATTTATTATTTGAACCAATTTTACTGCGGTCGCCATCCCTTTTATCTGTCATAACCTACACCACACGAGGTCGCCCGAGCAGAATTTAGCCAACGATCACCATAATACACAGGAATTTACAGCGCACTCATGGGCACAACTAAACAATACACACAGTCTGGCCATATATATATATGGATATATATAGATATATATAAATGCAGATGAAGCCACTGACAACAATTATTGAGGGAAGACGATGGCGATGGTTGGGACATGTGTTCCGAATGACTGATAACTCACTACCAAAAATAGCACTAAGATGGACACCACAGGGGAACAGAAGTAAGGGTAGACCAAAAGAGACACGGAGAAGAACAACAGAAAGGATGTTGAGCAATAGAGGGCTCACCTGGGCAAGAGCAGAAAAAAGGCGAAGGACAGGCATTTGTGGAAAACCCTTGCGGAAGCCCCATGTGCCCTGGGCACTTAAGGTTCAGATATATATATATATATATATATATATATATATATATCCCCGAAACCGACTACCAATCATGTGGACGATGACGCTTCGGCCAAGGTCAGACACCCCTAGTGTGCATCGTCGACAATATATCCATACCAGTATGTGCCCCATAAGGTTTTGTGAGCAAAGCTTTCAACCCGTACACAGATATATTCTCAAAAACAAACAGTTTGCGCACGTGCGTATTATCAAATAGCATAGTAAAGTTCTCATAGCGACGCTAAAGGCATAAGCAAGGATAGAAAAAGTACTAGAATGAAAAGAAATCCGAAAGACAAACTCATGCAGCTGCGTCATCGTATACTTTTTTTTTTTAGCGCCAGCTTAGCACAGAGCAACATCAGGAAACTGATTAATTAAAAGAAAATATTTTATTTACTTATTTAATCTGCGCAGAATATACCATTTCATGTGGGGTATTTTTGTGTGCGCTGCCATGCAGCTTAAAGAGAACAGAACCCTGTATCCCATATGGATTGGTTAGTATGACCCCCATATCGCTTTCGCCAGACTGTGGAATCAATTTTATCATCACTAGCCCTGTTAGGTTTCGGAGTGACATTAAGATGTCAAAAGCTTGGTTTTTACTTTACATATGGATAGAATCAGCGGTCTATGGCTGACATATGTATAGAATCAGCGACTCATATCTGACACTTGTATAGAATTAGCGACCCATATCTGACATATGGATAGAAACATCGACCCATAGCTGACATGTGGATAGAATCAGTGACCTATAGCAGACATATTGATAGAATCAGTGACCCATATCTGACATATGGATAGAGTCAGCCACCCATATCTGACATATGGATAGAACTAGCGACCCATATCTGACATATGGATAGAATCAGCCACCAATATCTGACATATGGATAGAATCAGCGACCCATAGCAGACATATGGCAGTGACCCATATCTGACATATGGATAGAATCAGCCACCATATCTGACATAAGGATAGAACTAGCTACCCATATGTGACATATGGATAGAATCAGCGACCCATATCTGACATGCAGGCGTCAGGTCTGACGAATCATAGCTGACTAAGACCCTGTCCCACATCCCTCTTGTAATGCCAGTAACAGGTTTAGCCTGGCTAATGGGGAAATGATCGTCACAGTCTCCATGGTGGTGGAGTCTGCTAAAGAAGTAATGCATGTCCGCCTGCTTTTTAGCTTCACTCGGGAACTGAAAAATAGCCGCCATAGCCCTCTCTCAATCCGACACCATGCTCTTCTTCAACAATTTGACCGCATTGGCCGCAGAAAACACCAGCTCGCAGTTCTAGGTAGATAGAAGAAAAATAAGAAGAAATATTTATCCAGATTGCATTATGAATGATTCTACATTTTATTATGAAAAAAAGCCAGCATTGATGTGTAGTTTTTTCTTCTGATTGTCTAGTTTCGGTGCTGCGGAGTGATGGGCTACGATGATTTCCAATTTGCCAAACAGTGGGACAACAAGGTTACACTTCAAGGAGAACCAGTAAACGAAAATTTTACAACCGACTCTCCACCAATCACGGTGATTCTTACAACACCAATAGCGTGCTGCAAAACAGTTGGAGCATTCCCTCATGTGATCTTACCGCAGATAAACAACATCACGTGCGCAATTTCACCCAATGAAATGAATTCTAATATGAATCAAGTAAGGATGTTTGTGTTTTCTTTACAACTTCTTCATGCTGCATTATTTCACATAGCGAAGATCTCGCCATTTCGTTTAAAAAAATGTTGTGTTTTTAATATTCTAATTCCTGCCACACTTCTTGTTGGTCGTCTTCTTGCTATGATTTTCTCTTATATCTCGGTTCTCTCATTTCTCTTTTATCTCTTATAAATTCCAGAAGATTTAATCTTTCGTACATTGTTGCTGCCGGTGATATCACGGGAGATAAAGAATGGTGACAGCAGGGTGTAACGATTTATATTGGTGATAAAGAATGGTGACAGCAGGGTGTACCCATATCTGACATATGGATAGAATCAGCGACCCATATCTGACATATGGATAGAACTAGCGACCCATATCTGACATATGGATAGAAACATCGACCCATAGCTGACATGTGGATAGAATCAGTGACCTATAGCAGACATATTGATAGAATCAGTGACCCATATCTGACATATGGATAGAGTCAGCCACCCATATCTGACATATGGATAGAACTAGCGACCCATATCTGACATATGGATAGAATCAGCCACCAATATCTGACATATGGATAGAATCAGCGACCCATAGCAGACATATGGCAGTGACCCATATCTGACATATGGATAGAATCGGCCACCATATCTGACATAAGGATAGAACTAGCTACCCATATGTGACATATAGATAGAATCAGCGACCCATATCTGACATGCAGGCGTCAGCTCTGACGAATCATAGCTGACTAAGACCCTGTCCCACATCCCTCTTGTAATGCCAGTAACAGGTTTAGCCTGGCTAATGGGGAAATGATCGTCACAGTCTCCATGGTGGTGGAGTCTGCTAAAGAAGTAATGCATGTCCGCCTGCTTTTTAGCTTCACTCGGGAACTGAAAAATAGCCGCCATAGCCCTCTCTCAATCCGACACCATGCTCTTCTTCAACATTTTGACCGCATTGACTGCAGAAAACACCAGCTCGCAGTTCTAGGTAGATAGAAGAAAAATAAGAAGAAATATTTATCCAGATTGCATTATGAATGATTCTACATTTTATTATGAAAAAACGCCAGCATTGATGTGTAGTTTTTTCTTCTGATTGTCTAGTTTCGGTGCTGCGGAGTGATGGGCTACGATGATTTCCAATTTGCTAAACAGTGGGACAACAAGGTTACACTTCAAGGAGAACCAGTAAATGAAAATTTTACAACCGACTCTCCACCAATCACGGTGATTCTTACAACACCAATAGCGTGCTGCAAAACAGTTGGAGCATTCCCTCATGTGATCTTACCGCAGATAAACAACATCACGTGCGCAATTTCACCCAATGAAATTAATTCTAATATGAATCAAGTAAGGATGTTTGTGTTTTCTTTACAACTTCTTGATGCTGCATTATTTCACATAGCGAAGACCTCGCCATTTCGTTTAAAAAAATGTTGTGTTTTTAATATTCTGATTCCTGCCACACTTCTTGTTGGTCATCTTCTTGCTATGATTTTCTCTTATATCTCGGTTCTCTCATTTCTCTTTTATCTCTTATAAATTCCAGAAGATTTAATCTTTCGTACATTGTTGCTGCCGGTGATATCACGGGAGATAAAGAATGGTGACAGCAGGGTGTAACGATATTTATATTGGTGATAAAGAATGGTGACAGCAGGGTGTAACGATATTTATATTGGTGATAAAGAATGGTGACAGCAGGGTGTTATGATATTTCTGTTGGTGATAAAGAATGGTGACAGCAGGGTGTTATGATATTTATATTGGTGATAAAGAATGGTGACAGCAGGGTGTTACGATATTTATGTTGGTGATAAAGAATGGTGACAGCAGGGTGTTACGATATTTATATTGGTAATAAAGAATGGTGACAGCAGGGTGTTACGATATTTATGTTGGTGATAAAGAATGGTGACAGCAGGGTGTTACGATATTTAAGTTGGTGATAAAGAATGGTGACAGCAGGGTGTTACGATATTTATATTGGTGATAAAGAATGGTGACAGCAGGGTGTTACGATATTTCTGTTGGTGATAAAGAATGGTGACGGCCTGATGTTATGATATTTCTGTTGGTGATAAAGAATGGTGACGGCGGGATGTTAATGATATTTGTGTTGGTGATAAAGAATGGTGACAGCAGGGTATTATGATATCTCTGTTGGTGATAAAGAATGGTGACAGCGGGCTGTTACGATATTTCTGTTGGTGATAAAGAATGATGACAGCGGGCTGTTACGATATTTCTGTTGGTGATAAAGAATGATGACAGCGGGATGTTATGATATTTCTGTTGGTGATAAAGAATGGTGACGACGGGATGTTAATGATATTTCTGTTGATGATAAAGAATGGTGACAGCGGGCTGTTAATAATATTTGTGTTAATGATAAAGAATGGTGACAGCGGGCTGTTAATCTTATTTGTGTTAGTGATAAAGAATGGTGACAGCGGGCTGTTAATGATATTTCTGTTGATGATAAAGAATGGTGACAGTGGGATGTTATGATATTTCTGTTGGTGATAAAGAATGGTGACAGCGGGATGTTATGATATTTCTGTTGGTGATAAAGAATGGTGACTGCCGGCTGCTAATGATATTTCTGTTGATGATAAAGAATTTTGACGGCGGGCTGTTAATGATATTTCTGTTGATGATAAAGAATGGTGACGGCGGGCTGTTAATGATATTTCTGTTGATGATAAAGAATGGTGACGGCGGGCTGTTAATGATATTTCTGTTGATGATAAAGAATGGTGACAGCGGGATGTTATGATATTTCTGTTGGTGATAACGGTTGGTGACAGCGGGATGTTATGATATTTCTGTTGGTGATAAAGAATGGTGACGGCCGGCTGCTAATGATATTTCTGTTGGTGATAAAGAATGGTGACAGCGGGCTGGTAATGTTATTTCTGTTGATGATAAAGAATGGTGACAGCGGGATGTTATGATATTTCTGTTGGTGATAAAGAATGATGACGGCAGGCTGTTACGATATTTCTGTTGGTGATAAAGAATAGTGACAGCGTGATGTTATGATATTTCTGTTGGTGATAAAGAATGGTGATGTCAGACTGTTACGATATTTCTGTTGGTGATAAAGAATGGTGACAGCGGGATGTTATGATATTTTTGTTGGTGAAAAAGAATGGTGACAGCGGGATGTTATGATATTTCTGTTGGTAATAATGACGCAAATAACTAAGCGAACTGGCTTTGAGAACATTACTGAAAAGGTAAAAAGACGAAAATAGAAATGGCTGGGCCACATATACGAATAGAAAAATCTCTATACGCTTTGACTTCGACACCTCAAGTAAGAAGAAAGAGAGGCAGGCCCCGCTGCTGGCGAGATTATTCAGTTGCAGTGCGTGGAATGGGGCTCCTCCCGGCCAGTTAAGAAAGATACGAATGGGGTTGCCGCCTGGAAAAGGTGAAAGAAAGGACTAAGTGAAGTAATCAGTAGTCTCGAGATCAGGACTGCTCAAATCACGGCACCTCTGGTCTGGAGGTCGGCCACATCCTATGTGCACTCATACGAGGCGAATTTCCTGAACTGATTTAACCCAAGGGTTAAGACACTGCTGGTGAGATTCTTCGGATGCCGCGCGTGGAGTGAAACTCCTTCCCGCCAATGAAGAAATGCGAAAAAGCAATTAGGGTTGCCGTGCGGCGCCGATGTGAAAAGGTGATGGAAAGGATAAAGTGAAGCTTAATCGGTATGTCCAGTAGTTTCGCGGCGAGAGCTACACATACCAAGGCACCTCTGCTCTAGAGGCAGGCCACGTCCGATATACACCCATACTGGTGAAATATGCCTAAACCGGCACACACCAGAGGTGAAACTTGACGGCTACTCATATCACGGTACTAGCGGTCGGCCACGTCCTAAACACGCCCATTCTGGGATAACAGACTAAACCGGCTCAACCCAGGGGTGAAACTTGCTAGTGGCGAGGATTCGTCCTCCTGAACAAAAGCTCCATCCTGGTCACAACAAGAAAGGGTAGCGGCTATGACCACAAAATGCTGAAGTCGGAGACACTGGACCAGTGCAGTCTAGATAGGCAACCACCTCTCACCCGGCGGGGATGTATGCATATCCTAATCACGCTGAGCTTTTCCGGTGAGAAAGTCCAACACTGGACTGGATGGGCAACCACCTCTCACCTAGCGGGGATATACTGATATCCAAAACACGTCGAGGTTTTCCGGTGAGAAAGTCCAACTATATATTAAACTGGTGCAACGAAAACAACGGTGTCACGCAATCCCGCTTCTGAGACCCACCAAGAATACAGGCTCAAGCCCTGCGATACTCTGAACCTCTTGTGGTCCTCTCGGGGATCTCCTGTGGTCCTTTCGGGGACCACGGGACCTATCCAGGACCAAAGACGTAAATTCAGTAGGATCACGGGGCGGTCTTGGTGGTAGAAGCGAACAAAGAAGAACAAGAGAGGCAGGCCATAAGAAACGGGGAGACGCATAATACAGGAAGAGCCGAGGGATGCGAGAAAGATCTGGTTTCAGGTATCCCGACATGCTCAAGATAGGACGGGCTGGCGAACTTTTGTTGATGCCCCATTGGGAGTACGGAGGACTGACGATGAATAAGTGGCTCCGGAAGCAGCGTGTCTGTGCCTGTTATAGCAAGCGCACTAAGAATATCTGGCCAGCAACTGTGCCATATGGAAAGAGTATGGACGGTTCTAAGGACTGTAATAGCTGGAGGTGGGGATGAGGGATACGCTCTCCAATCCAATTAAATGTCTCCATGGCGTGCGTCTCAAATAGCCTCTGACAGTCTTCTAGCGGCGGAACTGTTTAAACTGACAGGAGAAGTGGCGAAAGTGCGAATATCTGGCGCCTGAAAACCAGACGCTTTAGGGTAGATGAGAGTCGCTAATCTTGGTTGGTAGCTCATCTAGGAGAAGGAAAGCTCTTGCTCGCTGCTGGCAAGATTCTTCAGCTTCCGTGCATCGGTTGAAACTCCTCCCGGCCAAGGAAGAAAACGCGATTAGGGTTGCCGCACGGCGCCGTCATGGAAAAAGTGACGGAAATAATTAAGTGAAGTTTAATTGGTATGGCCAATAAACTCGCGGTGAGGGCTACTCAAACCACCTCTGCTCTAGAGGCCGACCACATCCTATATACACCCATATCGGGGCAATATGCCTAAACCGGCTTAACCCAGGGATGAAACTTGATGGCTCCGCATATTACTGTACCGCCGCTCTAGAGGCCGGTCACGACCTATATACACCCATACTGGGATAATATGCCTAAACCGGCTTAAACCAGGGGTGAAACTCACTTATGGCGAGGATTCGTCCTCGACAAAAGCTCCGTCCTGGTCACCACCAGGAAGGGTAGCGGCCACGACCACAAAATGCTGAAGACGGAGACACTGGACCAGTGCAGTCTAGATAGGCAACCACCTCTCATCCGACGGGGAAATATGATATCCAAAATCATGCTGAGGTTTACCGGTGAGAAAGTCCAACTCTAAGCTGGATGGGCAACCACCTCTCACCCGGCGGGGATACACTGATATTCAAAAACATGTCGAGGTTTTCCGGTGAGAAAGTCCAGCTCTAGACTAAACTGGTGCAACGAAATCCACAGTGTCACGCAATGCCGCTTCTGTGACCCATAGAGAATACAGGCCCAAGCCCGACCTTGCTCTGACCCTCCATCCTAAATGAGATGATCGCGAGAACCATAGGAGTAAATTCGATAGGATCACGGGGCGATCTTGGTGGTAGAAGCGAACGAAAAAGAAGAAGAAGAGTATGGACGCTTTACTATTTCATGAAAAAAAAACCGAAATTGAAGACATTAGTTGCAGGCACAAAGAAACAGGACTTAGAAAAGGTGCAGGCACAAAGAAACAGGACCTAAAAAAAAAGATGCAGACACAAAACACAGGACCTAAAACAGATACAGACACAAAGAAACAGGTCCTAAAAAGATGCAGACACAAAGAGACAGGTCCTAAAAAGATGCAGACACAAAGAGACAGGACCTAAAACGGATGCATATACAGAGACTGAACCATAGGAACGTTTCTTTTCTTCTAATGGTCCCAGAGAAGAAATAAATCAATTCATTCTTAATCCTGCTGCTGCCAAAGATATGTTTGGGCCTATCCATAAGTAAGTGTGGTCAATAATAAATGAAAATGTGAGATTTTTAAACAATTTATTTTCGCATTATTATTATTTTCTTCCTCCAGATCATCCTACTTTTCTCATGTTTTCCAAAATCTAAATCTTACTCCCCATCTCTTCCCCTTGCAAATAATTGTACGTGGTGTACTATCGGTAGAGTCTTCCCTATTGGAAAAATACAGGCAAAAAGAGACGAGAACTAGAAAAGAAGCAGAAACAAAGAGAAGAGAACTAGAAAAGAAGCAGAAACAAAGAGAAGAGAACTAGAAAAGAAGCAGAAACAAAGAGAAGAGAACTAGAAAAGAAGCAGATACAAAGAGACGAGAACTAGAAAAGAAGTAGAAACTAACAGACGAGAACTAGAATAAAAGCAAAAATAAAGACACAGGACCTGAAGAAGATGCAAACACAAAGAGACAGGACCTACAAAAGATGCAGAACCTAAAAATAATACAGACGCAAAGAGATAGGATCAAGAAAAGATATGGAAAGAGTATGAGAAGTATGTTACTGTAACAGAATGTAATTGTAATTGACAGAATCAGCGATGGTATTCCACATAGACTTAAAATTCGCTAATACGTTCTCAGCAAAAGAGTGCTCGACAACTGCCACAAAAGGCAAGCACTGCCCTATTTCAAATCTCCTCTCCTAGGACCAAACGCTCTGTTAATTATCCGCTTATGATAACAGAACCTCCGCTAATAACCAGAACCTGCATACCAAAAGGTTACAAACCAGTTTTGTGCTGTGTAGAGTCATAATGGATTTGTTTACAGTCGTTCACATTATGCCAAAATCAAAGTTGCTTCTCTTGTTACAGCAAACTGTAAGACAATGTACTCAAGCGAGTGTTTGGTTGTTCATTTTCCAGGGATGTATCGATTCCGTGTTACAAGTCATAAAGGAACATTACGCCTACATTGCGATTATTACAGTAACTGTTGTAATATTGCAGGTAACTTTACATTTATAACTAAGTTTGAGGTAAATGCTCTTTTTGTTAAATTAATGGTGTTTAAAAAAATTAGTACATTATGAGAGGTCCTTTGAGGGATGTAAGTTTGGAGACGTAATAAATATAGATCTTATTCGACAGACGACAGACTAGCAAGTCTAGCAGACAGACAGACAGACAGACAGACAGACAGTTTTCTGTTGATTTTTCTAGTAAATATTATTATTTTCAGTTTACTGCATTTATTATTCTTGGTTATATCATTTTCGATTACTTCTTTAATGCTATTATTATTATTAGTGTATTATTACTAGTCTTTTGCTAGTATTATCGCTGATACATTTATCATACAACTTGTACCCCTACATTTGTCATAGTGTTCAATATTTCTGTTAATATTATTATGACTATTACTATTGTTATCATAATATTATTCTTACGATTATTTTTTTTTAACAGATGACTACACTGATAATAGTCGTCCGTCTTCTCCAGGCCATCGATCGATCTCGAGTCTACAACAAGGAAGTTCAAAGAATGTTCAGCGGAGATTTCGTCGGCCAGTGAATGAACGAGACCAGTATCAATATAATCATATTCACACTCATATACACACCCATTCACACTCTATACACACACACACATTCACACTCAGACAGCCACACAATACAGACGTTTGTTAGGGGGATAAAAGGAACTCAATCTAATTGTGGAAGTAATGGACTTGCCCGAGGTGAGAGAGGAGAGAGAGAGAGGGAGAGAGGGAGAGAGAGAGAGGGAGAGAGAGAGGAAGAGAGAGGGAGAGAGAGGGAGGGAGAGAGAGGGAGAGAGAGAGAGGGAGAGAGAGAGAGGGAGAGAGAGAGAGGGAGAGAGAGAGGGGCTGCGGCATAACAAACCCCCTTCCCTGATTTCCATGAGACAGAAGGAGGTTTGGCCCCGGAGTGGAGATTACTCGTTGTGTGAAATAACAGTTGTAGTTATATTAGATTATGTCTGTACGAAAGAACACTGATCAGTGCTTAAATACAAGACAGACATATCCAACATTCAATATTTTGGCCAAACACCGTAAGACATAATATCTTGTAGCAGAAAGGCAAATGAAGCCACTGACAGCAGTTATTGAGGAAAGACGCATACAATGGCCGGGACATGTGCTCCGAATGACTGACAACTCACTACCAAAAATAGCACTAAGATGGACACCACAGGGGAACAGAAGTAGGGGTAGACCAAAGGAGACATGCAGAAGAACAACAGAAAGGATGTTGAGCAATAGAGGGCTCACCTGGGCAAGAGCGGAAAAAAGGCATAGGACATGCATTCCTTGCGGAAGCCCCGTGCGCCTTGAGTGCTTAAGGTTCAGAGAGAGAGAGAGAGAGAGAGAGAGAGATCTATACAGCCAATGGCGGTTATGCATTTTTAACACACTGTTTTCCTACGCGCCAGCTGTTTTTTAGCACTCTGTACAGCTAAAACATGTGAGATTTTACTTGAGATTTCTGTGAGCCAATAAATATTTCCTTTAAATTAAACTTTACTTACAGATACTGGAAATATAAACACATTTGTTTATGAGGATTGTAGATAGATAGATAGATAGATAGATAGATAGATAGATAGATAGATAGATAGATAGATAGATAGATAGATAGATAGATAGATAGATAGATAGATAGATAGATAGATATGGGTGGGGATATTTAGGTAGGTAGGTAAGTAGGTAGGTAAGTAGGTTAGGTTAGGTATGTAGGTAGGTAGGTGGGTGCATGGATGGATAGAAGGACGGACGAACGAGCGAACGGACGGACAGACGAACGGAAGGATGGATGGATAGGGTGTAAGGATAAAATGGTATATCTGATATCATAATTTTCTAAGTTTGTTGGATTGTAGCCTCCACTATGCCACAGAGTACGGGAAATGCTGGTGTAAGAGAGAGTGTAAATTGTTTTCTTCATTGTCCACATTAAGATTTATAAAGAGAATGAAGAGTTCAAAATATAAATGTGGATATTTGTAGTCTGATGTCTTATATCTTATATCCTTCCCGTGCCGTTAAACGTCACATAGGGCTCGCAAGGTAGTTCGCCAATTTTTCCTGTTTTCAGCGAGGAGGAATTTTATGCCTGTTAATTTGGCCTCTCTTAACAGTGTCCTCTTTAGAGTTTCTTGTGGTCTGCCTCTTTTTCTTCGGCATGTTGTGTTCCACTTGATAGCTTGTTTTGGGATTCTCTGATCGTTTCTTCTCATCACGTGACCAGCACATGTCCATCTCCTTTTCCTGATCACCCATGAGGCTGGTTGTTGTTCAATCATCTGTCTTATCTCTGCATTGTTCTGGAATTCGTTCCACTTAATCCCTAATATTTTCTTTAGGCATTTGTTTTCAAAAGAGTCCAATTTTATTGTTTATTTCTTTAGTTGTTTTCCAGCTTTCACATGCATAAATGAGGGTGGATATTACATTTGAATTGAATAGTCTTAACTTGGTTTTTGTGCTTATAACTTTTGAATTCTGTATGTTCTCAAGATTCTTGAAGATCGATGCTGCTTTTGCAATTCTGATTCTAATTTCATTCTTGGTGCCACCATCCTGGTCTATGTAGCTGCCAAGGTATGCAAATTGATTGAGTTCTTCAACAGCTGTCCCTTCTACGTTTATTTTTCCATTTTGATTAAAGGGAATTTTCATTATTTTTGTTTTGTCCTTGTTAATTTCAAGTCCTATTTTGCTAACCAGCGAAGACAGATATCTGTTTTTTTTTCTAGCATGGAATTCACATTGTTACTTCTTCCTGTATGTATATGTATGATTAAGGATCACGCCGAAACGTCACAACTTTGTAATCGTTAAGTAATAAAGCTGCTCCTACTTTTTCCTGTTTTATATATTCTGATAAGAGTTTTGTCATCAGTAAAATCAAGATCTTCTAGTTGGGTCCCATGTACCCAGCATTTTTTCATTATGAAGTCTACTGCAATTCCAGAAAGCAAAGGAGACAGTATACATTCTTGTTTCACGCCTGTTTTAATCTGGAACTATTCGCTCATCCCTTCTTCTGTTTTGACTGCACAAACATATCCATTGTATAAGTCCTTAATGATGTTGACAGTTTTAGATGGTATTCCATGTAGACTTAAAATTCTCCATAATGAATCTCTGTGTATGCTGTCAAATGCCTTTTTAAAATCTATGAAGTTCAGTATTAATGGTTTCTGCTTTTCAATATGTTCTTCAAGTATTATTCTTAGAGTAAAGATCTGGTCGAGACAGCTTCTCCCTTTTCGAAATCCTGCTTGTTCTTCTCTCATTGCGGTAATTTTGTAGTAATAATCTAAAACAAAATTCTCGAGATTGTTATTTTTGGTCACAGGAAGGGGTGGCAAAATTTCATTTGGAAAAGTAACGAACTGAAGTTAAAAATTGTTTCTTTTCTTATCCCGTTATTTTTTAATGACAACACAAAACTGCAGAAAAATTATTATTTATTCCTGTCAAACCTGATCTTCATTTGCTATGGCTTAAACCATTCATTCAGTCATTTGCATGTCCCTTGCGGAACTCTGCCTCCCTAACAGCACTCATGTAGACCTCTCGGTTGTGAGCAAGATGCCCTGCTGCTGATGCATCCATTTACAGATCATCGACGACGTCTTGCAGCCATCTTCGCCTTGGCCTTCCTCTCTTTCTTTTCCCCATTATGTAACCCTTCTAAGACGGTTTTCTCTAGATTATCATGACGTTTAATGTGTCCAAAATATTTAAGTTTTCACTCTTAAACCATGGCTTAAACCATGCGTTCTTATATTTTACGATTATATACACCCAGTGGAGTCCCCAGTATGTTCCACATCTCTCTATATTCTGCAAAATGTCCTACACCCCCATAGAATGCTCGATATGTGCCATACCCCCTGTATATCCCCAACCCCTCCCCCCACCAGATTGCCCAGTATGTCCCCATATCACCACTAGACTGCCCAATATGTCCATATACCCCAACTAGATTTCCAGATATATCCCCACACCCACAATGGGTTGCCTTACCTCCTTCTCTATATTGTCGAAATAATAATAATAGTAATAAAACTAAAATAATCACCAGTCCTATGACTATGAAAGATGCGAATGGCCTGGTTTTACTTTACACACGGAGAGCTCGGAACAGAACAGCAGAAAAAAAAATCTTAACAATCGGAGATGGAATCCTGTAACCATGTGCCGATCAAATGGTTCCCGTAACCCCACGGCTTAATAACCTCTGACTACGAGTTCCTTAATGTGTAAACTGAATGAGCCGACAGAATGAGAATACCACGAGGTTTGTTGTTAAAACGACAAAATGGCAGAAACTGAACTCGAGTTGGAGTAAGTTAGGAAATATAATGTTCCATATTTTCCTTCAGATCAGTACAGCATTTACCCAAGTAAATCACATATCTCTAAATACACTGTGAAACGCCTTGTCATATCTGGTCTTGTCTTGTCTTCTGTCTCCATGGAACTATGAGCAGGTGTTCTTGGCAGCCGATGCTGCGAAGATATTGAGGCACAACATCGTGGTTTTGGGAGCAGGTTATGGCGGCTGCTTCTTCCTGAGCGGAGCTGTGAAGCAGGAGCTTGCAAAGTTTATTTAACAGACTCCACCGTCACCGGGAATATGGCGATCCCTACCCCGGAAGCCAGGCCGGGCCTGTTACTGGGAGTGCCAACGGAGAGATGGGACAGGGTCTTGGTCAGCACTGTCTCCCCAACCCTGAGGCTAGCATGTCAGCTGTGGGTCGCTGATGTCCAAATCTGTCAGCGTCTTTTCTCTCCTTACACGGTGAAATAAGGAAACTAATACGTCCATGCGACTGTGACTTATCTATCTATCTATCTATCTATCTATCTATCTATCTATCTATCTATCTATCTATCTATCTATCTATCTATCTATCTATCTATCTATCTATCTATCTATCTATCTATCTATCTAAATTTAGCATAAAGTGTAGCCAATGCTTGAACATGTCTTCCAAAACCAAGACTTAACATTTACAAGAAAAGCTTTACTTTTTCTGCTTCTCATCTTTGAAATACCCTCCCATCCTGTATACAAAATATAAACTATACTCCTTCCTAGAACTACAAACTTTCCCAGTATCTATTTGATGTCGACTACATGCCTCCACGAATCATAAAACTTAAAAGTTATCTTAGACTACTCTTCTTATCTTATCTTATATCTTATATTCTTCCCGTGCCGTTAAACGTCACATAGGGCTCGCAAAATAGTTCGCCAATTTTTCCTGTCTTCAGCGAGTCTTTCAACCTCATCAAAGGATTTTATACCTGTTAATTTGGCCTCTCTTAACAATGTCCTCTTCAGAGTTTCATGCGGTCTGCCTCTTTTTCTTTAGCCTGTTGTGTTCCACTTGATAGCTTGTTTTGGGATTCTCGGATCATTTCTTCTCATCAAGTGACCAACATATGTCCACAGTCTTTTCCTGATCACCAATGAGACTGGCTGTTGTTCAGTCATCTGTCTTATCGCTGCATTGTTCTTGAATTCGTTCCACTTGATGCCGAGTATTTTCCTCAGGCATTTGTTTTCAAAAGAGTCTAATTTCCTTTCTATTTCTTTAGTTGTTTTCCAGCTTTCGCATGCATAAATGAGGGTGGATATTACATTTGAACTGAATAGTCTTAACTTGGTTTTTGTGCTTATAACTTTTGAATGCCATGTGTTCTCAAGAATCTTGAAGATTGATGCTGCTTTTGCAATTCTAATTCTAACTTCCTTTCTGGTGTCACCATCCTGGTCTATGTAGCTGCCAAGGAAAGCAAATTGATTGATTTTTTCAATATCTGTCTCTTCTACGTGTATTTTTCCATTTTGATTAATGGGAAGTTTCATTATTTGTGTTTTGTCCTTGTTAACTTCAAGCCCTATTTTGCTAGCCAATGAAGACGTGACATCTGGTTTTTTTTCTTGCATGGAATTCACACTGTTACTGATAAGAGTTATGTCATCAGCAAAATCAAGATCTTCAAGACTACTCTTACAGACACCGAATTCATTTAATTGTTTATTCTGAATAGTATTGAAATTTTTGTTTGGTAGAGAGTCATTTATATGTGTTTGTAGTTAGTCATTTATATGTGTATTTAGTTAGTCATTTATATGTGCATGTTGTTAGTCATTTATATGTGTATGTAGTTAGTCATTTATATATGTATGTAGTCATTTATATGGGTATGTTTTAGTCATTTATATGTACATGTAGTTAGTCATTTATATATGTATGTTGTTGGTCATTTATATGTGTATGTAGTTACTTTTTTGTCAATTATGTTTGTTATATGAACAGCATATTTGTAGAATGTCTGGAACAGAGTGAAAGTTGTATAATAAAGGGAAAAATATCAGACGGACCTGCGCATCGAATTCTTAACCCTTTTGAAATAAACATCAATCAATAAAGCAATAAATCTATCTATCTATCTATCTATCTATCTATATCTATCTATCTATCTATCTATCTATCTATCTATCTATCTATCTATCTGTCTATCTATCTATCTATCTATCTATCTGTCTATCTGTCTATCTGTCTGTCTGTCTGTCTGTCTGTCTGTCTGTCTGTCCGTCCGTCCGTCGGTCCGTCTGTCTGTCTGTCTGTCTGTCTGTCTGTCTGTCTGTCTGTCTGTCTGTCTGTCTGTCTATCTGTTTGCCTCACTGCCTGTCTGTCCATGAATATATATATCTATATCTTCTTCAGCTTTCCGAGCCATTAAGTCTCATTGCTGCAGATAAAGTTCGCCTCCAATCCTTTCTGTTCCTAATCTTCTCTCTCCAGTTGGTGATACCAATTTCTTTTACATCGTCTTCTGTGTTGTCTTTCCATCTCTGTCTTGGCATACCCCTTGGTCTTGTTTCCCTCATCTCTTGTGCATATATCATTTTCGTTTGTCTGTTCTCTTCCGTTCTTTCTACATGCCCCAGCCATAGTAGTCTGTTCAGTTTCCAGGCGCTTATAATTCGTTGGGATTTAAATAAATAAATAAATATATGTATATATATATATATATATATATATATATATATATATATATATATATATATATATATGAACCTTGAGTGCCCAGGGCACACAGGGCTTCCGCAAGGGTTTTCCACAAATGCCTGTCCTTCGCCTTTTTTTCTGCTCTTGCCCAGGTGAGCCCTCTCTTGCTCAACATCCTTTCTGTTGTTCTTCTCCATGTCTCTTTTGGTCTACCCTTACTTCTGTTCCCCTGTGGTGTCCATCTTATTGCTATTTTTGGTAGTGAGTTGTCAGTCATTCGGAGTACATGTCCCAACCATCGCCAGCGTCTTTCCTCAATAATTGTTGTCAGTGGCTTCATCTGCATTTCTGCCAATAAGATGTTATTTCTTACGGTGTTTGGCCAGAATATTTTCCTAATTCTTCGTAAACATTTAGTCTGGAAAGAATTCAACTTGTTTTCTATGGTTTTGGTGATTTATATATATAAATTCATTGATTAAATGAGCGGTCTTCAAACGTTTATCTTCTGTGTGTCAACATTTCATTTCATCAAATATTTCTTTGTCTTCTGCTTCATCGTGGCTAACCTTCAAAAGGGCCGTGCTTGCTTTGCGTCTCAGTTAAGAGTCTTTTGGCCCAACACATCCGACTTCAGCTTGACGCAGTTCAATGACCGGGTTCGTATCCCCACTGGGATCCTTATACACTTGACCAAACTATTGTCTGTTTCCAGGGGCAGATTTGAAAAGTAGAGTAGGGTCTTGGCCGGCTATGATTCGCTGAGCCTGAAGTAAGCAGTAAGTTATGGGTGCCTGATGCTATCTCATTCACCTGGAGTAGAGTGCCTTCGTCCCCCACGAAGTACTTCAAAGATGCTGTTTAATTTATGCATTATAAATCATGCAGTACAAAATTAAACGGAACTATTCTAAAGCAGGTGAAGAAATTCAAATACCTTGGAGCAATAATGACTTCAGATGGGAAATGCAGAACAGAAATTAGGAACAGAATAGGCCAAGCAAAGACTACATTTCAGAGAATGAGAAACATATTAGCCAACACATCCTTATCAATGAATGTTAGAAAACAAATCCTAAAATGCTATATTGAACCTATCTTGTTATATGGAAGTGAATCATGGACAATAGGCAGGTCTGCACAAAAATCATTGGAAGCAGCAGAAATGTGGTTTATTAGAAGAATGTTGCAAATCCCATGGACAGCAAAAATAATTAATGAATAATGTATGAGAAGAGCTGGAGAGACAAAAAAAATCTTGTTAAAAAAAATAAGAGAGAAACAGTGTACTTTCGTAGAAAATACAATGAGAAGAGGGGGCATTGAAAATATTATAATAGGAAAAATAGAAGGAAGAAGATCAAGAGGAAGACCAAGAGAAATGATACTGGACAATCTGACGGGATAGTGTGAGAGGAGGTCACCAACAGAGCTGATGGTCTTCATGAAGGATCGTGTACTCTGGAGAAGCATAATAGCCAACGCCAGTCGACACGGCACCTGATGATGATGATGATGATGACGATGATGATGTTTAATTTAAAAACTCTTTTCTTGCTGAGCACTTTTTTAAAAAATCTCCAGTCTTCACCTTTCATGCTGTTCGTACATAGAAGTAATTTTAAAAGCTCTTTTCTCACTGAGCACCTTTTTTTTATCTCCGTTCTTTACCTTTCATATTGTTCGTACATGGAAGTAATTTCAACGCGAATTTACCGGTTTTTCTTACGACACTGAACACCATTAAGTGTGCTGTGGTGTAAGACATAGAAACACCTGGCGAAGAAGTCTTGAAGCAGAGATAAAAAAGATGGAGGACACCTGGAGACACGCAGAAACAGCAGCACAGGGCAGAAATAAATGGAGAGCCTTGCTGATGGCCTATCCCCAGATAGGGATGAGGAAAGTGAGGAAGGACTGGTTTGTTTGGTGTAAAATGTCTGTATTTATGCCTGTAAGTTAAAAAAACAAATATGTGGTGTAAAATGTCTGTATTTATGCCTGTAAGGTTTTTAAAAAAAAGAAATACGTGGTGTAAAATGTCTGTATTTATGCCTGTAAGTTAAAAAAACAAATATGTGGTGTAAAATGTCTGTATTTATGCCTGTAAGTTAAAAAAACAAATATGTGGTGTAAAATGTCTGTATTTATGCCTGTAAGTTAAAAAAACAAATATGTGGTGTAAAATGTCTGTATTTATGCCTGTAAGTTAAAAAAAGAAATACGTGGTGTAAAATGTCTGTATCTATGCCTGTAAGTTTTTAAAAAAAAAACAAATACTTAGTGTAAAATGATGAATATATGTCTGTAAGTGTTTTTCTTTCACAAGTATATGGTGTAATATGGTGTATGTATGTCGACAAATATATGACCTAATGTTGTGTAAAAACTTCTGAATATGTTCTCATAAATGTCTGACCTAATATTGTGCATACATTTTTAAAGGTGTGCCCACAAATGCATGACTTAACATCGTGTACACGTGACAACAAGTGGCCCGCATATACACACTCACTGTTATGAATCTATGTGCAGTAGCTTTAGCACATAATATGGTAATAATAAACTTTTCTTATAGTAATGCACATTTCACCAGTCACTTTTTTTAGATGGCAAAACGAAAAAAAAAGACGTACAAATGAAATGAAAAAGGAAGAAAGGATATGCTATGAATAAAGAAATAAAATAGAAATTATAATAGAAATAAAAAAATAAAACCTACACGTGGACCTCGATTTACGATCTACTCGAGATACGGTGACCCGCAGTTACTACCATCTGTTCCCTATGAATCATGTAGGCTGCCTCAAGGCCAGAAAATGTCGAATGTCACAAACCTGTTTGAGGATGGTTTGACATTAGCCTTCATAAGAATCAAGCAAAGATGGACGCCAAGAATCGAAGTTTAAAGGAAAACATTTTTGAAGAAAGCTTCTAGAAAGACTACAAAGGGAGGAAAGTCAGTAGTTTTGACCTACACAATGTGCGTGTAAAATTGGGGTGGGGGGAGGGGAGAGCACGGACTCTAGGCACTGACGTAGCTCACAGTTGTTATTCAACACATTGTGCCCCTGTATTATTATTATTCTTTTTCGTTTAGTTTCATATGCTCGGCTTTCTAAACAGGGAGCTGGGTCGCCTCTATGAATCCTGCTGTCAGCAGGGTTCTCCTGTATTCAGATCTGTTGAAATGCCACTTGGGGTTTATGTTAACTTGTTTTCTGCTTGATATTTCATGTTTTCTTATCGTCTGAAACGGACAATGAACAAATGTGATTAAACGCCGATGATAAACGTCAAGAACAAAGGAAATAAAAAGGAGGCATTCGACTTGCGTTAAAACTGAATTACAAGGAGGTTATCGGAACAGAACCCGCGTCGTAATTACGGGACTACATGTAGCTGATTTAAAACCCGCGACACATTTCTCGGTAAGAGGATTTATAACTATAGAAGTGGCGGTTCTAAATCCTTTTTTGTGCCCCATGCAGACTTCTCACCAAATGTCAGAGTGTCATGCCCTTCTTCTCTTATCCCTTTCATAGACTGTCTGACTAAAAAGTTACAATCCAGATATATTCATAGATATTTTTCACAGTTTGAGTCTGATAATCTATGATCATGATTCCCCCCACCCCCTTCCCCCAAGTTAAAATTCTCCAGGGTGGGGGAGGAAGGTGTTCTTCATCGATTGAGAATTCCTATACTAAATTGTCATATCACCCTCCTCCCCCCCTCCTCAGCCTCTTTCTCACCCGACCCAGACGTCAAGGCGGATATCGTTAAAGATCCGGGAGTCTGTTTCAGGTTGACATGGCCATACATCTTGGTCTGGGCGAGTATTGATGATGGCCATGTGTGCATTCTTTACTCCTTATAAACTGGGAAGTTTTGCAGCAGATGCTACCCCCCCCCTCCCCACAGCCACACGTGCATTCATCAGTTGTGTGCATTTTCAACTTGTTAGACAAGTGATATTTCACTGGACATTTTGACGTAGTTGTCATTTGTATAAAAGAATATTGCCTGTCATAATTAGTAAATTATATTAGGGCAAGTAATGAAAAAATTGCAATGAAAGTAATGTCGCCTTACTTATTTAACTTGTATACTGAAAATATAATGAGGAATGTTAGGGAAGATGTAGACAAAGAATATTACGATGCCATAACACTTGGAGGTTATGAAATACCAGAGATTAGATATGCTGATGACACAGTATTACTGTCCACAACACAAAAAGGAATGTAAAGACTAATTATATCAGTCCGTAAGAACAGCGAACAGCATAGCCTCTATCTTAATGCGAAGAAAACTAAATTGATGATAACTGACAAAACAAACAAGGCAGCTGAAACATGTATCAATGAGGAAAAATTGGAAGAGGTGGAGAGTTTTGAATATCTTGGATCATTACTAACTAATAATGGAGATAAAATGAGAGAAATTAAAAGGAGGACATCTATCGCTCTTCAGAAAGTAAAACAACTAAATAAGCTGTAGAGAGGAAGAGACGACTACAAAAATAAGATTTTTAAGAGCATGCATCTTTCTCATCGCAACATATGCCCTTGAGACCTGGACACTTAACAAGACAGCTGAGAAACACATAAATGCCTTTGAATGTAAATGCTTCAAATATCATGGTCACAAAAAAAAAAAAAACAACAAACAAATATATCCATGCTACAAGAACTTAATATTGAAGAAGTTTGGCTATTAAGGAAGATCAAACAAAGAAAACTTAAATATTTTGAACATATTAAATGTCATGATAATCTAGAGAAGACCATCTTGGAAGGATACATAATGAAAAAAGAAAGAGAAGAAGACCAAGGGGAAGATGGCTGAAAGACATCGTTGATAATCTGCGAATGGATGCATCAGCAGCAGGGCATCTTGCTTATAACCAAGAGGTCTACAGGAGAGCTGTTAGTGAGGCAAAGTTCCGCAAGGGACATGTAAATGACTGACTGACTGAATGAATGAAAGAATACTGCAGTAAATATTTAAAGAACATTGGAGAATATCTTGTAGTTTTCTAGAAGCAGTGCTTACATGAAAGCTCGGGTTATTTAACAGAGAATGGGAGAATGAATGAATGAATGAATGAATGAATGAATGGTCTTTAGTTTAAGGATAAAGAACTGGACACGTAGGCCCGTCTTGCATTCTGCTCTTCATCACTCCATCTTTCATTCTTCCCACACACACTCGATTTAATACAAGTAAACAAATTACATTAGGAAAAAAGACATATCAAAAGAGTGTAAGATTAAACTATTACGTTCGAAGTAAAAGAGAAGAAGTAATTAACCTAATAAAATAGCTCTCACACACGCAGACACGCACACACACGCATACATATCCATAAACAAAAATACATTTTCCGTACTGATCTTCTAACATATATTTTTTAAACAAACATTAAAATAATTTCTAACAATATCTAACAAGTTACTCTTCGAACTATGTTATTTTCGTATTTGATGGTAGGCGAGTCACGGGTTGAGAGAGTGCTGGTTGTTCTATGGAGGCATATAATTACAAGCAAGTAAATAATGAAAAATGTTTGAGTTAAAGGATGAAGTATTACTAATGGATTTTAAATGGTAGGGGAGGGTGTTCCAGAGCTGTACTGTAGAGTATGCAAGGCTTTTCTTGTACGGATCAAGCCTGGGTTTAGTAAGAAAGCAGTAATTTAAACGCTGGCTATGTTTAGTGTTATACGTAAACAGTGACCACAAGTAAGGCGGAGCATTGTGCCACAGAATTCTGTGAATAAACTTAACTTCAGATGATGACGAGCGTGATAATAATATAAGATAATGACAGTAAGCGTCAGGTAAGGAAATAATAGATAACAACGAGAAGAAAAAAAGAGAAAAGATAAAAGGTAAAAGGAAAAAAATTAATTAATTATGAAATTATTTCCATTCAATTTAACTTTCATTTGACATTGTATTTTTTTCTTTCATTCTGTTAAAGAACTGTGGCCCATCCATTTTTCTGTGTTAGCGCAAATGAATATCTTCTTCTTCTTCTTCTTCTTCTTTTTCTTCTGTAACTGCGAGATACTGCTATCTCATTAATCAAAATGATTCTGATCTTGAATCAAGATTGATGGATGGGAAATGATTACAGCGACTTTCTTGAAGTGGATCAAAAATCCACTATAACTTGAGACCTCCTCGAGCTCTGCTCCTTTAGGTATATTGAAGGAGCACATCAGCCTGCCACCAGAAGCACTACAGTGATGATGAAAAGGGTCTTGGCCTGTTCTGTTCTCATGTACCATCCATCAAGTACAACACCTTTGCTCCCTTTTCTGTCATTACCGAACATTTAATACGAAGTTAAAGAATCATTCTTTTATAATTTCTCTATACATGACCTTATACATTTAAGAATATTTTATTAGTAAACGAGACAAATACCCCTCCTAGGATAGAAGGCCCCCCCCCTCCTAGGATAGAAGGGCCTCCAGCTTTTGACACTGCACACCCATCAATAGGTGGAGCTGAGATCTTGGCATGGGACCACGCTGGGCTGTTTAGGATGGTGGATGGATGGGGACACAAAGATCACCTGCAGGGATGGGGAAAGTCTGATGGAAATCTACGAGCCCAGGACGTGACAAGCCTATGGGTTTCTACAGCAATGGCTAGCAGAACGAGGCAAACAAATCAGCCAGCAGACTGTATGTGGCGGGGAATGGACATCGTTGAAGCAGCATCAGATCCTTCATCCCAAAGTCGGAGTGTCTCTGTGAAACTGTCTCAAAGCCATCGGACAGGCCGGTGTTGCGCTCGGGGCCTGATCTCAGCTTCTCACTGGAAAGGCCTCCTGGGTATGAAAGAAAGACTTAGGACAAAAACCCCAAAATATGAAAATGTCAGAAACAAAAAGAAAACCATTCGAGCCCCGACGTCGCCTCCTGAAATATCCGCGGCAGGTGGTTTCCCCCCCCCTCCCCCTGCTACCCTGAGCGAAAAATCAGCTACGGGAGGGGGGGGAGAGGGGCACACTAAACATTCTTCAAATAAACCTTTCTGGACTTAGGCCAAAGGCTTCAGAATTAAGCAGACAGCTGAAAAAATTAAACATTCAAATTGCGATCATACAAGAAACCCTTCTATATGGAAAAGATCACTTAGTGCCTGGATACACCATGTACAAATGTGAATGTGATGAATGCAGGGTATTGTCACATTCTTGAGAAATGACATCCAATGAGAAGTTAAAAACAGAAAGTGCAATGAGAATGATATCAAAGAGATAACAGTATGGCTTGATGGACTGCTGTACGCTCTGTATAATGTTTATTGTCCCCCAAATTCTAAAACTCAAATCAAAATACACAGCACAGACATGCAGAAAACTATCATTGCAGGAGATTTTAATGCACATCTACCATCACTAGGATACAAAGACCGAAACCCCTATGGGAAACAACATTGAAGAGCTATGCAACACCAGCAACATGATAATATTGCAAGACTCCTCCTCCCCACCAACACTCCTCCGCAGAGCCACTGGATGAACATACAGACCTGACTTCACCATTGTCTCAGCAGACATCCACAACAATTGTACTATGAAAATGCTTGATGACATAGGAAGCGACCATCGCCCCATTCTTCTACAAATTTCTCACACACGAAACCAAAGACCACACAAACACCCTCGCTGGAATTATAGAAAAGCAGATTGGGAAAAATTCAGAACACAAACAGATGAAAACCTATCAAAATTAAATGACAACACAAACACTGACACACTCAACACCAACATAATCCAAGTCATACTTGGAGTAGCCTACAAAACATCCTCGAGGATGCAGAAAGAAATATAGCCCCTTCTGGACAAAATCTCTGGAAGACTTAGTCAAAAAATAGAAGAGCAACCAGGAAGAATGCAGAGAAAAACCCTACTCCAGAAAACAGAATGGAGTACAATAAACTAACAGCTAAGGTAAGACTCGAAACCAAAAAATCAAAGAAAGAGAAGTGATTAAGAACATGCAGCAGTCTCAGCCTCAGAACTGAAGGAAAGAAGGCTTAGAAACTCTTAGATAACATGTCAGGAAGAAACAAACAAACATTAAGTCAATGCGAATCTCTGGTCAAGTAGTCTCAAGTGACTCAGACAAAGCCAGTACTTTTAACAAATTCTTTGCTACCACTAACAAATCCTCCAACAGGAAAGTACTTGACAAGGCGCTGGGAAAAGTTCTGAGAAGTAAAGAGAAATCTTGCTTGGCAAACGTTCCACTTTTTTAGGAAAACTTTACCATCCAAGAACTCCAGAGTGCTACGGGTAAGCTACAGTTAAGAAAAGCACCAGGACCAGACAAAATATCAAATGAAATAAAGGGCCCTGCAGGAAAGTCCACACTGCTCAACTTCATTAACAAGACCTGGCAAAGTGGAGTACTACCAAAATCTTGGAATTTAGCCACAGTTAGACCTATCCTGAGAAAAAAGAAAGCTAGAAGATGACCTAAAAAGTTTTAGACCAATCTCACTGACTTCCAACATTGGTAAGCTAGCAGAACGAATGCTTAACAATAAGCTGTACTGGTGGTTGGAATCCTCGGGGTCCCTCAATAACTTTCAGGCAGGCTTTCGCAAAGAATCGAGAATCGAAGACCAGCTGTTTCTCCTCACTCAAAGTGTGAAAGACAGCTTTTTTACACAAGAGAAACTCTATAGCTGTCTTTGTAGACTTCCAGCAGGCATATGACAAGGTGTGGCGAAAAGGTCTACTGTTAAAGATGCAGAACATGGGCATACATGGAAAAATGTATCAATGGGTTAAAAACTACATAAGTAATAGGACTATACAAACCCAGGTCAATAACAGACTGTCAAACAAATGCACCCTGGAGGAAGGTCTGCCACAGGGTTCTGCTCTTAGTTGCATCTTGTTCCTAATCTTTATAAATGACCTCCCTGACCTGTTGAACACCCACAGAGCCATGTTTGCCGATGACCTTGTCATATGGGCTAGTGGAACAGACCTGTAGCTGGCTGCTGAGAGACTTAATAGAGCCCTCCTCACCACAGCAGCCTGTTGTAACTTCTGGAAGTTGAAGATCAGTGTTAGTAAAACTACATATACAATCTTCACTCTTAGCAACAAACTAGCAAAGACTGAACTGAAAATAATTCTTGATGGTGCTCAAATTATTAAAGAAAAAATCCTACGTAGCTTGACGTGAAACTAGACAGAAAATAGAATTTTAAAGAGTTCATGGATGGACTAGCAGAAAAGCACCCAAAAGACTAAACCTACTCAAGCGGCTTGCAAGTATATCCTGGGGAGCTGAAAAAGCAACACTCAGACAACTGTACCCAGGATATGTTAGATCTATAATAGATTACAACCTCCCCCAACAGGTCACAGCATCAAAGAGCTCTCGTACACAAGTAGACAGAATCCAGAACCAAGCCGTTCATTTCATTTGTGGGGCAATGAGATCAACACCCACAGCTGCATGTGAAAATGATGCAAACATAGAGCTGTTAAATAGAAGACGCGAAAAATCAACCATTGAGGCAGTAGAAAGATATAAACGCATGCCCCCAGGCCAGCCTAATAGAATCTTACATCCTTCCCGTACCGTTAGATGTCACATAGGGCCCACATGGTAGTTTTGCCAAGTTGCCCTGTCTTCAGCGAGTTTTTCAATCTCATCAAATGATGTTATGACCACTGAATTGGCTTCTCTTAACAATGTTCTCTTTGAAGTTTCACGTGGTCAACCTCTTTTTCTTAGACATGTTGTGTTCAATCTGATAGCCTGTTTTGGGAGTCTGATCGTTTTTTCTCGTTACGTGACCAACATATGTCCATCTTCTTTTTCTGATCAACCATGAGACAGGTCGTTGTTTGCTCATCTGTCTTATCTCTGCGTTGTTCTTGAATTCATTCCACTTTATACCGAGTATTTTTCTTAGGCATTTGTTTTCCAAAGAATCTACTTTCTTGTCTATTTCTTTAGTTGTTTTCCAGCTTTCACATGCATAAATGAGGGTGGATATTATATTTGAATTGAAGAGAACTTGGTTTTTGTGCTTCTGACTTTTGAATGCCATGTTCTCAAGATTCTTGAAGGTCAATGCTACTATGGTGTCACCATTGTGGTCTATATAGCTTCTGAGATATGCAAAATGGTTTACTTCTTCAATAGCTGTTTCTTCTGCGTATATTTGTCCTTCGTCGTTAATGAGAACCTTCATTAATTTTGCTTTATCCTTGTTAATTTCAAGTCCTATTTTACTAGCCATTGAAGACAGAGCATCTGTTTTTTCTTGCATTGATTTCATATTGTCGCTGATAAAAGTTATGTCATTGCAAAATCAAGATCTTCCAGTTGGGTCTCACGTACCCAATCAATACCCGTTTTACCTTTGCAACATTTTTTCATTATGAAGTCTATGGCAATTCCAAAAAGCAAGGGAAATAATATACATCCTTGTTTCACGGCTGTTTCAGTCTGGAACCATTCACTCATTCCTTCTTCTGTATTGACTGCACAAACATATCCATTGTAGAGGTCACTAATGATGTTGACAATCTTAGATGGTATTCCATATATTCTAATATTCCATATATTCCATATATCCTAATAGAGCAGTGGTTGATGAATGGAACCATAATAATAGACTGAAACTGAAAACTCCAGTGCACATAGCAGAACAGTTAAACACAAGACACAGACTCCCTGAAGACAGAGAAGAACTTACAAAAGTACCAGATATCCCACCAAACACAAACTGCACACTTCCTCAAATTAACACCAGACTCAAGAACAAATTAGTGAACAAATCATCAGATCCCAACACCCTAAAGCTGTGTGCACTGGAGACCATAGAATCCTACCACAAGGACTGGATCCATGTATACACTGATGGGTCAGCATTCAAGGAAACAGACAATGCAGGATATGGGGTACTCATAATGTTTCCAGACAAGACTAACAATCCACATTTCTGCTCCTTGTGGATCTTGCTGCTCCAGTTATGATGCAGATATGCATGCAATATTAGCAGCCCTGGCAGCCACCACCACCAAATACAAAAACAGTGCCTCCCACCCAAAAAACCTTGTTACTTTCTCAGACTCCCAGTCTGCTCTCCAGGCTCTTGAAAACTGGATACCATCAGCTGATCACATTACAACTGACATACACAGTGCAATAAACCAACTCACTTCCTATAACATTAAGACCACCCTACAGTGGATACCAGGGCACATAGATATTAGAGGAAATGAACGTGCTGACAGACTGGCAAAGAGTGGAGCCACCATGTCACAGTCCTAAATCTCCACCAACATGAGAACAGCTAAACACATTATACATAACTGCAAGCAGCAGTGGATGAACAGCTGGGCCAGTAATCCAACCGGAAGATCCCTACATACACACCCGCCAAAGCCTAACCACGGAGATCACATCAACAGGTTATGTCGTAGAGACCAATGCACAATTTTCAGGTTGAGAACAGGACACATCACCCTCAATAAGCACTTACACAGAGTGACCGCTGACCACACACCATACTGCATGCACTGCAACAGACAAGAAGAAGAAACTGTTAAACACCGTCTGCTGGACTGCAGTGCATTGAAGGACCTTCGGAAGAACTTGATACCACCAAACTCCTCAATCTCCGACATTCTGTATGGAGATGTAGAACAGACGAAGAGGACTTGTACGTTTCTTTATCTGACATAAAGCAACAAATGAAAACTCGTAAACCCGGGGATCGGAAAAGCTAAAGAAAAGTCATTAGTAAACGACCGGTGTAAACCACAGACCTGGCTTGTACTGGACTCACGATTGCAACATTTTACTTTACACTTTGTTCGTCCCTAATTTAATATGTAGCTGTTTCGTTGATTTAATTCATTTCTTATTTGTAACATGCTTTCTGTAAAATTAAGAACCCAGTTATTGTAAAAATAGAAACCTAATTTCAAATTATGCACAATATTTATTTTTATGACTAGAATTTATCCCCACGAGAGCCTCAAAATGTAGTCTGCTAGTAAGCAACTCTTCATAACTTGGAAACACAAAAGTCACTTTTCGATAAAAAAAAAAATTGGAGGTACAGGGTCGGATGGCCTGACATTTAATAATTGGTTTTAGTTGAAGATGTAACGTATATTCATTATTCACTCAGTAAGATTAGTACAAGAGACTTCTTGCTGTTTGAGCGAAGGTAAACATCATTTATTTGAATGTATTCCATTAAAATGGACGAATTTTTTTCACTCCCGTACGACGTCGTCTGTTTTGTGTCTGCCATGATCTTCTTTCGGTATCTTGTATCTACGCAGGTAAGTTCCAGCTGTTCTTGTTCTTATTGTTAAATCTCTGGGACTGCAATAATTCTTATTCTTTGTAATTGATGCTGTGGTAATGTTGAAGCCCTGTCATCGAGTTGGATAGGGAGTGGATTACGCGACTTTGCTTGAAGACTTGGGGGTGGATCTAAGAGACGGATATTTTGGCACACTTCAGATTACCACAGCGAGACCTCCCGTTATCCACCCAGAAGGAATATCATGAAGATGTAGGATAGGGTCTTCCCGAACCTCAGATAATCAGGACATTACTTCTGCTGTGGAGTCAGTACTACAAATCTCCACTCTGAGGTTTAGTAGCAGGTCTGTAGTTCTGATGTGCAGTCAGCACCTCAAATCTCCACTCTGAGGTTTAGTAGCAGGTCTGTAGTTCTACTGTGGAGTCAGCACTCCAAATCTCCACTCTGAGGCTTAGTAGCAGGTCTGTAGTTCTGATGTGCAGTCAGCACCTCAAATCTCCACTCTGAGATGTTAGGACATCAGACCTCAGCTCCAAACTTTTGGTAGTAGAGCTGCAGAGTGAGTGCGCTAAACCTCAGTTCCAGGGTTTTAGTAGCAGAGCTGGGGAGTCAGTACATCAGACCTCCTTTATAAGTTATTACTAGCAAGGTTGCAGAGTTAGTACACCAAACCTCTACCCCAAAGTGTTAGTAGCACAGCCATGGAGTCAGTACACAGAACCTCTACCCTAAAGTGTCAGTAGCACAGTCATGGAGTCAGTAACCAGAACTTCCACCCCACAGTTTTAGTAACAAGGCTTTAGAATCAGTACACCAGACCTCAGCTCTAGTGCGTTAACGTCACTGTTGTGGAAGTCTGTATGCCAAACCTTAGCTCTGCTAACTCTGTCTGTCTAACCAGAACACTTCTTTCATCTCTGACTGGACCTAAAATTTCTTATGACTCTGTCTGTCTAACCAGAACACTTCTTTCCTCTCTTTCTGACTGGACCTAAAATTTCTTATGACTCTGTCTGTCTAACCAGAACACTTCTTTCATCTCTCTCTGACTGGACCTAAAATTTCTTATGACTTTATCTGTCTAACCAGAACACTTCTTTCATCTCTCTCTGACTGGACCTAAAATTTCTTATGACTCTGACTTCACTTTTTCTACTGTTTGACTGACTCATTCATAAATGCTACTTTTATCTCAAACCCAAAGGTTTCCACCCAAAATTTCCACCAAATCTGACTCTGTAGACCTGGTTAGGTGATGTGTACATTCATTTAATGCTTTATAATAAACATTTCTGACCTATTTTTGTATTGTGATATTAAGTAATGTATGTATTTAGTTTACATTGTAGTTTAAAATTTGAATCTCTAAAACCAGTAATAAAATTATAGAAACAGTTAATTTATTTCCAAGTTTTTTTTTCTTCAAACCATTGACAAAGTTCACAAAAGATAAGAGTTAGTGAATAAAGTATTGTGGCTGCTGTATCTATATCTTGTATTAAGCATTGGCACCTTGGATTATAAGCCACTTATCAGATGTTTTGGGATGAAATTGTGCCAGTGAAGTAGTTTGAATGAATGAGTGAACAAATGAACAAGCTCTGTTTGTGAAGGGTTTGATTGATTGACTGATTGATCTTTATTTCAAAAGGGTTAAGAATTGGGCATGCAGGCCTGTCTGACATTTTGCCCTTTGTCATACAACTTTCACTCTGTTCCAGACATTATACAAAAATGCTGCTCATATAACAAACATCATTAACAATGTGGTGAAGAAGGGTGAAGAATTGAGCATCTTTCCCTTTATCACACAACTTTCATTATCTTCCTGACATTCTGAATTCATTAGTACACATATATTTAACCATATAACAAAAGTAATTAAAACTGAAATTAAAAAAAAAGAACTGAAATGACAGAATTGAAATAATAAAACTGTTATATTTCACTCTTACCCATGTGCTCATTACAGGAAATGACTACATACATGCTACAAAGTTAGTCTCTTAGTCTTTATCATTAATGGATGCCCACTAAAATACTGTGTAGTAAGGGAATTCATTTTAAAATTATTTACATTCAGGACTTGCATTAAGAGTCGAAACTGTTGTAAAAAAGTTTATGAATCTTGGAAATATATAATGGACATCAATTAGGTACAGAAAAAGTCCTCAGTTTTGGGAACATAGTTTATACAAGTATATTTTTTTAAAGTAAAATCGGTGATTACGTTAACCAGTAATTAGTGGTAAATTAAAAGAGAGCAGAAACCAAAAGTTTTGGAGGTTGCCAGTTGCCATAACTAGTTTATGTTTTGAAGAACCGAGTGAAAAAGCAAGCATCGAAGTTGAGTCAATAGCCTGATGTTTGTTAATATGCATGGAGGAGAATGAGTCAGTTTTGAGTTTGGTTCAGCATGTGAGCATTATATAAAGATTAAATCTCACCACATATAAGATATGAAAACATTTTTGCTGATGTTTTAAAGTATGTTTACTTTTACTTTAAAAAGAAAAGCATAAATTGCCAAATGTTGTATTCAAAAAATCAGTGTTTTGGAAAGTACACTATACAAGGTGAAAAATGGGTAGAATTGTACCAATTAAAAAAAAATCCTAGCACAGTTAAAGATAGGAGGGAATTCCAAAGATGAGCAGCAGAGTAAGTAAGGCTTTTCTTAAACAGGTCAAGTCTAGGTTTTGGAAGAAGAATATTGTTTATTCATTGGTCCAACTTTGGGTTGTACCTTTTCTTGTCTTGTCTTGTCTCCTTCCTCATATATCTTTCGGTGTTGAGGGGATAAATAGACAAGACAGTAGGGCTCAGTGATTTGCTTCATATAATGGGATATTTAATGCTTCCATAATTTCTTCTCTCCATCTCCTCCGTGGGTGGCCTCTTCTTCTGTTACCCACAAATCTTAGTGTGAATGTTTTCTGTGATGTACTATCTGGTGGCAACTGTGTAACATGGCCAAACCATTTGACTTACTGTTTCTGGATGTAGTGTAATACTGGTGTTACTCCAACCTATGCTCTGATAGTGTCATTTTGTATTTGGTCTATTCTTGTCAAATTTAGTATTCTCCTTAAACATCTTATTTCTGTTGTGATGATTTTTCTTTTGTTTTTGGCTGTTAGTATTTATATTTGACAATAATAGCACAGAGTTGGGAGGAAAATTGTGTTGTATAGTGCCCTTTTTGTTTCAGTTGAGATGTATTTTTTTTTCAGTAAAGGAGCTATTTGTCCAATGACCTGATTTGCTTTATTGCATCTGTTCTGTCTCAGCATCAGTCATCCCTGAGGATGATATTGTGCAACCCAGGTATTTGAAGTGTTTCACTTGTTTCAAGGGCTGGTTGTCTATGAAGATCTTTGTTCAGATTTCTCCTCTTGCTATTGCCATGACATCCATTTTTTCAGAACTGATCTTCATTTTACATGCCCTTGCTGAATTATGCATGTTCTGCTGTAGGTCTTTTTCTGATGTGGCTATAAGTGCTTGATCGTCAGTAAAGAGGAGTTCATTTATTGTCCTCCTATTCTGTATGTCTTCTGGAAGGTGGTTGTGGGTTTCTCAGCATTCTTTCTGGGGTCGGGCTGTTGCCCAGCTTTGTGGTGCAGTTTTTACTATGTATATTAGCTTCCTTGCAGATGTTGTCAGTGTATGTTACAAATAGCAAGGGAGATAGTACACAGCCTTGCCTCACTTCAGATATTATGATAAATGGTTAAGAGTATCCTGTACTTGTTCTAACTGTACACTGACTGTTTTCATGTAGGTTTATGCACAGGTTGATCAGATGTGTACTAACTTCTTAATGCTGTAAGATATCCCACAGTTGATATCTATCTGTTCTGTCAAATGCTTTTTCTTGATCTACATAAGCTGTGAGCAGTATCTGATTGTGTTCAACTGATTTTTCTGTGTCTTAGCGAAAAGGTAGCATCTGTACAGCTTCTGTTTTTTTTTTTTCTAAATCCTGTCTTGAGCTTCATTTAACTGTGGTTCAATCACTGGTTGCAGTCTGTTCTTGCAGAACATTTTCCCGGTATAGCTTAGCTTTGAAATGCCTGTATATTGGTGACAGTGCCATTTTCTGCCTTTTTTCCTTACATATTGGAATAATTACAATGTTTCTTCAGTCTTGTTGCATTTCTGGTTTTTCCCATACCAAATTATAGAGTCTGTGAAGCCAAATAATAAAGGTAGATAGAGGTGTATAGTGCAGTTTTACAAGACAGAAGGAGTAAGCGAGAAAAAAACAAATAGAAAATATTCTATTTTCTAAATTTTCATATGTGCTTCACTGTTAGAGGTAAGGTACTTGGTCAGATATGGTTCACTGTTAGAAGTAAGGTACTTGGTCATATGTGGTTCACTGTTAGAACTAAGGTACTTGGTCAGATGTGGTTCACTGTTAGAGGTAAGGTACTTGGTCAGATATGGTTCACTGTTAGAACTAAGGTACTTGGTCAGATGTGCTTCACTGTTAGAGGTAAGGTACTTGGTCAGATATGGTTCACTGTTAGAAGTAAGGTACTTGGTCATATGTGGTTCACTGTTAGAACTAAGGTACTTGGTCAGATGTGGTTCACTGTTAGAGGTAAGGTACTTTGTCAGATGGTTTACTGTTAGAGGTAAGGTACTTGGTCAGATGGGGTTCACTGTTAGAGGTAAGGTACTTGCTCAGATATGGTTCACTGTTAGAGGTAAGGTACTTGGTCAGATGTTGTTCACTGTTAGAGGTAAGGTACTTGATCAGATGGTCCACTGTTAGAGGTAAGGTACTTGATCAGATGGTTTACTGTTAGAGGTAAGGTACTTGATCAGATGTGGTTCGCTGTTAGAGGTAAGGTACTTGGTCAGATGTGATTCACTGTTAGAGGTGAGGTACTTGGTCAGATGTGGTTCACTGTTAGAGGTAAGGTACTTAGTCAGATGTTGTTCACTGTTAGAGGTAAGGTACTTGTTCAGATGGTTCACTGTTAGAGGTAAGGTATATGGTCAGATGTTGTTCACTGTTAGAGGTAAGGTACCTGGTCAGATGTGGTTCACTGTTAGAGGTAAGGTACATAGTCAGATGGTTCACTGTTAGAGGTAAGGTACCTGGTCAGATGCGGTTCACTGTTAGAGGTAAGGTACATGGTTAGATGGTTCACTGTTAGAGGTAAGGTACATGGTTAGATGGTTCACTGTTAGAGGTAAGGTACCTGGTCAGATGGTTGACTGTTAGAGGTAAGGTACCTGGTCAGATGCGGTTCACTGTTAGAGGTAAGGTACATGGTTAGATGGTTCACTGTTAGAGGTAAGGTACCTGGTCAGATGGTTGACTGTTAGAGGTAAGGTACTTGGTCAGATGTGGTTCACTGTTAGAGATAAGGTACTTGGTCAGATGTGGTTCACTGTTAAAACCTGGATATGGTTCACTGTCAGACTCTGGATATGGTTCACTGTCAGACTCTGGATATAGTTTACTGTCAGAGATGATATTGGTGTCTGT
Organism: Achatina immaculata; assembly: GCA_009760885.1. NCBI lineage: Eukaryota > Metazoa > Mollusca > Gastropoda > Stylommatophora > Achatinidae > Lissachatina > Lissachatina immaculata. The sequence goes on along the minus strand of CM019710.1, from coordinate 26,113,876 downwards.
GTACCCATTTTTTTCTCTGTGTTTGTGTATTGTTTTCCTTGATACCTTATTAGACAGTTCTATACCCCATTTGCTTTGGAGTATGGTATCTGCGTATAGAGTGTTTTTTTTAAAAGAGCAGAATGGTGGAGAGTAACTGTAGATGGATGTGATCAGATCAGTCCACATAGCCACAGACTAAGAAACATTTCGAGAAGTTTCTGGCCCAGAAACGATAACAGAGATCTCTGCCCCCACCACTCCCTCCCCCAGCGCGCGCACGCGCACACACACGCGCACACGTCATAAAAGATCCCCTGAAGGATAAAAGAGAGACCAGAGATACTGAAGCTACAATGAACACACAGACAGGCAAACCGGCAGGCAGACAGACAGGCAAACCGGCAGGCAGACAGACAGGCAAACCGGCAGACAAACAGGCTAACCGGCAGACAGACAGACAGACAGGCAAACCGGCAGGCAGACAGACAGGCAAACCGGCATGCAGACAGACAGACAGACAAACCGGCAGACAGACAGGCAAACCGGCAGGCAGACAAGCAAACAGACAGACACATAGGCAAGCAAACAGACAGAAAGGCAAACCAGCAAGCAGACAGGGAAACCGGCAGGCATGCAGGCAGACAGACAGGGAAACCGGCAGGCATGCAGGCAGACAGACATACAGTCGAATCAGCAGGCAGATAGGCAGGAAGCAGACAGACAGACAGGCAAACCGGCAGGCAGACAGATAGACAAACCTGCAGGCAAGCAGGTAGACAGATAGGCAGGCAAACAGACAATCAAGCAGACAGACAGACAGACGCACGTACGCTCACACACAGAGAAAACTATCTGTTGTAGATAGTGAAGTTACAGCACAGCCCCTCAGATCATCCACAGAAGTCTTCCCTTTCCCCGTCAGGCAAGCATTTTGGCCCTTTTGCTTTGAAGGGTTGGGGGATGGGGTTCTTCTGGGTGAAGAGTTCTACAAGTTGTTGGTTTTTAACTGCTTCATGAAGCTGAATATACTTCTTCAGAGTTCATATCACTACTTACCAACGCTGCGTTTATATCACTACTTACCAACGCTGCGTTTATATCACTACTTACCAACGCTGCGTTTATATCACTACTTACCAACGCTACGTTTATATCACTACTTGCCAACGCTACGTTTATATCACTACTTACCAACTCTACGTTTATATCACTCTTATCAACGCTACTTTTTTATCACTGCTTACCAACTCTACGTTTATATCACTACTTACCAACGCTGCGTTTATATCACTACTTACCAACGCTGCGTTTATATCACTACTTACCAACGCTGCGTTTATATCACTACTTACCAACGCTACGTTTATATCACTACTTGCCAACGCTACGTTATATCACTACTTACCAACTCTACGTTTATATCACTCTTATCAACGCTACTTTTATATCACTGCTTACCAACTCTACGTTTATATCACTACTTACCAACGCTGCGTTATATCACTACTTACCAACGCTGCGTTTATATCACTACTTACCAACGCTGCGTTTATATCACTACTTACCAACGCTACGTTTATATCACTACTTGCCAACGCTACGTTTATATCACTACTTACCAACGCTGCGTTCATATCACTACTTACCAACGCTGCGTTTATATCACTACTTACCAACGCTGCGTTTATATCACTACTTACCAACGCTGCGTTTATATCACTACTTACCAACGCTACGTTTATATCACTACTTGCCAACGCTACGTTTATATCACTACTTACCAACTCTACGTTTATATCACTCTTATCAACGCTACTTTTTTATCACTGCTTACCAACTCTACGTTTATATCACTACTTACCAACGCTGCGTTTATATCACTACTTACCAACGCTGCGTTTATATCACTACTTACCAACGCTGCGTTTATATCACTACTTACCAACGCTACGTTTATATCACTACTTGCCAACGCTACGTTTATATCACTACTTACCAACTCTACGTTTATATCACTCTTATCAACGCTACTTTTATATCACTGCTTACCAACTCTACGTTTATATCACTACTTACCAACGCTGCGTTTATATCACTACTTACCAACGCTGCGTTTATATCACTACTTACCAACGCTGCGTTTATATCACTACTTACCAACGCTACGTTTATATCACTACTTGCCAACGCTACGTTTATATCACTACTTACCAACGCTGCGTTTATATCACTACTTACCAACGCTGCGTTTATATCACTACTTACCAACGCTACGTTTATATCACTACTTGCCAACGCTGCGTTTATATCACTACTTACCAACGCTGCGTTTATATCACTGCTTACCAACGCTGCGTTTATATCACTGCTTACCAACGCTACGTTTATATCACTCTTATCAACGCTACTTTTATATCACTGCTTACCAACGCTGCGTTTATATCACTGCTTACCAACGCTACGTTTATATCACTCTTATCAACGCTACTTTTATATCACTGCTTACCAACTCTACGTTTATATCACTGCTTACCAACGCTAAGTTTGTATCACTCTTACCAACGCTACTTTTAGATCACTGCTTACCAACTCTACGTTTATATCACTGCTTACCATTGTTTCAGTAGAGAACAGGTACACACAGATGTATGGTTCAGCCTCACAAACAGAAGGAGAGAAGGGACCACAAAGAAATGAGAAGCAAATTATCCAGTATTTTGACACAATGCCTTTGTCAAGGACAACAAAAAATTACAAACCAACTGATAAGTGTACGGAGAAAAAAACCCCGGAAACTTCGGCGTCGGGGACCCTTCTGGCATGGAAGTCGGGAACAGAATGCCAGAATATTTCTTTTCGGGAATCTGAACTATACACCTGTGTCTACCTGTGCGCCACCAGTGCCAGTTATGCTGCAGTTGTCATCACACTTACCTGGTTTTTGTGACGAGACTCCTACTCTCTATATACCATTGGTTCTAAAAGTGGAAAGTACCGCCTCTCTGGGGACGCTGGGGAGATTCAGAGGAAGGGAGGGGTGAGGGGAAAGTGAGCGGCAGGGAGACGCCAGTGACAGACTTGCCGGGGGGAGACCACTCCCTCCCCCAGCGCGCGCACGCGCACACACACGCGCACACGTCATAAAAGATCCCCTGAAGGATAAAAGAGACCAGAGATACTGAAGCTACAATGAACACACAGACAGGCAAACCGGCAGGCAGACAGACAGGCAAACCGGCAGGCAGACAGACAGGCAAACCGGCAGACAGACAGGCAAACCGGCAGACAGACAGACAGACAGGCAAACCGGCAGGCAGACAGACAGGCAAACCGGCAGGCAGACAGACAGACAGGCAAACCGGCAGACAGACAGGCAAACCGGCAGGCAGACAGACAGACAGACAGACAGACAGGCAAACCGGCAGGCAGACAGACAGACAGGCAAACCGGCAGGCAGACAGACAGGGAAACCGGCAGGCATGCAGGCAGACAGACAGGGAAACCGGCAGGCATGCAGGCAGACAGACATACAGTCGAATCAGCAGGCAGATAGGCAGGAAGCAGACAGACAGACAGGCAAACCGGCAGGCAGACAGATAGACAAACCTGCAGGCAAGCAGGTAGACAGATAGGCAGGCAAACAGACAATCAAGCAGACAGACAGACAGACGCACGTACGCTCACACACAGAGAAAACTATCTGTTGTAGATAGTGAAGTTACAGCACAGCCCCTCAGATCATCCACAGAAGTCTTCCCTTTCCCCGTCAGGCAAGCATTTTGGCCCTTTTGCTTTGAAGGGTTGGGGGATGGGGTTCTTCTGGGTGAAGAGTTCTACAAGTTGTTGGTTTTTAACTGCTTCATGAAGCTGAATATACTTCTTCAGAGTTCATATCACTACTTACCAACGCTGCGTTTATATCACTACTTACCAACGCTGCGTTATATCACTACTTACCAACGCTGCGTTTATATCACTACTTACCAACGCTACGTTTATATCACTACTTGCCAACGCTACGTTTATATCACTACTTACCAACTCTACGTTTATATCACTCTTATCAACGCTACTTTTTTATCACTGCTTACCAACTCTACGTTATATCACTACTTACCAACGCTGCGTTTATATCACTACTTACCAACGCTGCGTTTATATCACTACTTACCAACGCTGCGTTTATATCACTACTTACCAACGCTACGTTTATATCACTACTTGCCAACGCTACGTTTATATCACTACTTACCAACTCTACGTTTATATCACTCTTATCAACGCTACTTTTATATCACTGCTTACCAACTCTACGTTTATATCACTACTTACCAACGCTGCGTTTATATCACTACTTACCAACGCTGCGTTTATATCACTACTTACCAACGCTGCGTTTATATCACTACTTACCAACGCTACGTTTATATCACTACTTGCCAACGCTACGTTTATATCACTACTTACCAACGCTGCGTTTATATCACTACTTACCAACGCTGCGTTTATATCACTACTTACCAACGCTACGTTTATATCACTACTTGCCAACGCTGCGTTTATATCACTACTTACCAACGCTGCGTTTATATCACTGCTTACCAACGCTGCGTTTATATCACTGCTTACCAACGCTACGTTTATATCACTCTTATCAACGCTACTTTTATATCACTGCTTACCAACGCTGCGTTTATATCACTGCTTACCAACGCTACGTTTATATCACTCTTATCAACGCTACTTTTATATCACTGCTTACCAACTCTACGTTTATATCACTGCTTACCAACGCTACGTTTATATCACTCTTACCAACGCTACTTTTAGATCACTGCTTACCAACTCTACGTTTATATCACTGCTTACCATTGTTTCAGTAGAGAACAGGTACACACAGATGTATGGTTCAGCCTCACAAACAGAAGGAGAGAAGGGACCACAAAGAAATGAGAAGCAAATTATCCAGTATTTTGACACAATGCCTTTGTCAAGGACAACAAAAAATTACAAACCAACTGATAAGTGTACGGAGAAAAAAACCCCGGAAACTTCGGCGTCGGGGACCCTTCTGGCATGGAAGTCGGGAACAGAATGCCAGAATATTTCTTTTCGGGAATCTGAACTATACACCTGTGTCTACCTGTGCGCCACCAGTGCCAGTTATGCTGCAGTTGTCATCACACTTACCTGGTTTTTGTGACGAGACTCCTACTCTCTATATACCATTGGTTCTAAAAGTGGAAAGTACCGCCTCTCTGGGGACGCTGGGGAGATTCAGAGGAAGGGAGGGGTGAGGGGAAAGTGAGCGGCAGGGAGACGCCAGTGACAGACTTGGCCGGGGGGAGACGCCAGTGACAGACTTGCCCGGGGGGGAGACGCCAGTGACAGACTTGCCCGGGGGGAGACGCCAGTGACAGACTTGCCCGGGGGGAGACGCCAGTGACAGACTTGCCCGGGGGGGGACGCCAGTGACAGACTTGCCCGGGGGGAGACGCCAGTGACAGACTTGCCCGGGGGGAGACGCCAGTGACAGACTTGCCCGGGGGGGGGGACGCCAGTGACAGACTTGCCCGGGGGGGGGGAGACGCCAGTGACAGACTTGCCCGGGGGGGAGACGCCAGTGACAGACTTGCCCGGGGGGGGGGAGACGCCAGTGACAGACTTGCCCGGGGGGGGGAGACGCCAGTGACAGACTTGCCCGGGGGGAGACGCCAGTGACAGACTTGCCCGGGGGGGGGGGGAGACGCCAGTGACAGACTTGCCCGGGGGGGGGAGACGCCAGTGACAGACTTGCCCGGGGGGGGGGGGAGACGCCAGTGACAGACTTGCCCGGGGGGGGGGAGACGCCAGTGACAGACTTGCCCGGGGGGGGGAGACGCCAGTGACAGACTTGCCCGGGGGGGGGGGGGAGACGCCAGTGACAGACTTGCCCGGGGGGGGGGACGCCAGTGACAGACTTGCCGGGGGGGAGACGCCAGTGACAGACTTGCCCGGGGGGGGACGCCAGTGACAGACTTGCCCGGGGGGAGACGCCAGTGACAGACTTGCCCGGGGGGAGACGCCAGTGACAGACTTGCCCGGGGGGGACGCCAGTGACAGACTTGCCCGGGGGGGAGACGCCAGTGACAGACTTGCCCGGGGGGGAGACGCCAGTGACAGACTTGCCCGGGGGGGAGACGCCAGTGACAGACTTGCCCGGGGGGAGACGCCAGTGACAGACTTGCCCGGGGGGGAGACGCCAGTGACAGACTTGCCCGGGGGGAGACGCCAGTGACAGACTTGCCCGGGGGGGAGACGCCAGTGACAGACTTGCCCGGGGGGAGACGCCAGTGACAGACTTGCCCGGGGGGGAGACGCCAGTGACAGACTTGCCCGGGGGGGGGGAAGACGCCAGTGACAGACTTGCCCGGGGGGGGGGAAGACGCCAGTGACAGACTTGCCCGGGGGGGGGGAAGACGCCAGTGACAGACTTGCCCGGGGGGAGACGCCAGTGACAGACTTGCCCGGGGGGAGACGCCAGTGACAGACTTGCCCGGGGGGAGACGCCAGTGACAGACTTGCCCGGGGGGGACGCCAGTGACAGACTTGCCCGGGGGGGAGACGCCAGTGACAGACTTGCCCGGGGGGGGGGAAGACGCCAGTGACAGACTTGGCCGGGGGGGAGACGCCAGTGACAGACTTGGCCGGGGGGGGGGAGACGCCAGTGACAGACTTGGCCGGGGGGGGGGAGACGCCAGTGACAGACTTGCCGGGGGGGGGGGGAGACGCCAGTGACAGACTTGCCCGGGGGGGGGGGTGGCATCGAAGGCACGAGCCTGATAACAGTTACAAGTGGTTTAGCACAGTCTTCTATAGTCAGCGTTACAAATATAGCGGAGAAAGCCTTTCTTATATGAGAGAAAGAAACATGAGAAGAGAATCATCAAAGCTCGGACTCTGGCAGTGTGAGTGGACGTCTGGGAGCTGTGAGACGCGGCACTCACCCCGCCCCCCCCGGCCCTGTAGAAATGGGTGTCCCCTGGTTTCTTCTGGAGCTGGGGAAGGAAAGGCGACCAGGCGTGTTGCTGACCACACAGTGTGCCCACAGATCAAGGAGGATATCAACATTAATACCGGTGCCACAACTGCTACAATACAATGGCATAGTAGGACTAACTTTACCTTTTTTTTTTTTCATGTAAAATTTCTCAAGCTTTCCGTGATCTGTCATACAGTTTCAGCCATCATTACACACACTGTCAGACAATTCCAAGCTGAAATAATATTTACTAATATGTGCTAATAGACAGGGTTTACAGTCGTGCCCCAGTCTACGGCGGATTCATTCGCGGCCTTCCTTACTTACGGCCGAGCTCCCATAGAAAGAAACAGATATGACCAAACCGGGTCGGTACTCACTGCTTAGGCTTTACGTATTACGACTAGTGATTGCACAGACTCTGCCAACCCTACAATGGTGCACTGTACATACATAAATTATAATACGGTACACTGCCTCATGTTATGGAAAAATACGGGAAACTGATATGCTTATGGTACATTTCGTGTGCTGTAGTGTATAGTCAGAGGCAGACCGCGTGAAACTCTAAGAGGACATTGTTAAGAGAGGCCAAATTAACAGGCATAAAATCCTTTGATGAGGTTGAAAGACTCGCCGAAGACAGGAAAAATTGGCGAACTACTTTGCGAGCCCTATGTGACGTTTAACGGCACGGGAAGGATATAAGATAAGTGTATAGTCTATGAAGGAAATAGAAAAAAATAGAGTGTGGAGTAAATGTTTTGTGATTCATATTTTGTGATTTAATTTCCGCACATTTACTGGTTTTAAGGATTGTAATAGCCGGAGGTGGGGGAAGGATAACTTCTCCACTCCAATTAAATTTCTCCAAGGCATGCGTCTCAAATAGCCTCTGACAGTCCAAGTCCAGCTCCTGGCCTTCTCGTGGCGGAATTGTTTAAACTGACAGGAGAAAGGACAGAAGGCGATTATCTGGCGCCTGAAAACCAGACTCTTCGGGTAGATGAGACTCGTTAGTCTTGGTTGGTAGCTCATCTAGGAGAAGGAAAACTCTGATTTCAAACCCCCTGGTGCCTTGTAGGGTAGGCTCTGGACAGAGTCAAAGGCTAGTGGAGTAAACCATAAACAAATCGGTGGAAGGCAAGGGGAAACCAACACTGTACATTCCCAAGAACAGTCATAACAATCCACAATTCTTTGAATCAAAACGACGTTAATGGGGGTTCCAGTGGAACTACCTCGTCCGACAGGGTCTGTCACGTGCGACAGGTGACACCAGATTGTCATCCAACTGCTGTACGCAAAGAAAACACAAGTAACACCACAGTAATTGCAACATGGAACATTAGAACACTAACAGAACTTGGAAAACTGGAAAACAGTGACAGACTTGGCCGGGGGGGGGAGACGCCAGTGACAGACTTGGCCGGGGGGGGGGAGACGCCAGTGACAGACTTGGCCGGGGGGGGGGGGACACCAGTGACAGACTTGGCCGGGGGGGGGGAGACGCCAGTGACAGACTTGGCCGGGGGGGGGGAGACGCCAGTGACAGACTTGGCCGGGGGGAGACGCCAGTGACAGACTTGGCCGGGGGGACGCCAGTGACAGACTTGGCCGAGGGGAGACGCCAGTGACAGACTTGGCCGGGGGGAGACGCCAGTGACAGACTTGCCCGGGGGGGGGAGACGCCAGTGACAGACTTGGCCGGGGGGAGACGCCAGTGACAGACTTGCCCGGGGGGGGGACGCCAGTGACAGACTTGCCCGGGGGGAGACGCCAGTGACAGACTTGCCCGGGGGGGGGAGACGCCAGTGACAGACTTGGCCGGGGGGGGGGGGAGACGCCAGTGACAGACTTGGCCGGGGGGGGGAGACGCCAGTGACAGACTTGGCCGGGGGGGGGAGACGCCAGTGACAGACTTGGCCGGGGGGGGGGGACGCCAGTGACAGACTTGGCCGGGGGGGGGGGGAGACGCCAGTGACAGACTTGCCCGGGGGGGGGGGGTGGCATCGAAGGCACGAGCCTGATAACAGTTACAAGTGGTTTAGCACAGTCTTCTATAGTCAGCGTTACAAATATAGCGGAGAAAGCCTTTCTTATATGAGAGAAAGAAACATGAGAAGAGAATCATCAAAGCTCGGACTCTGGCAGTGTGAGTGGACGTCTGGGAGCTGTGAGACGCGGCACTCACCCCCGCCCCCCCCGGCCCTGTAGAAATGGGTGTCCCCTGGTTTCTTCTGGAGCTGGGGAAGGAAAGGCGACCAGGCGTGTTGCTGACCACACAGTGTGCCCACAGATCAAGGAGGATATCAACATTAATACCGGTGCCACAACTGCTACAATACAATGGCATAGTAGGACTAACTTTACCTTTTTTTTTTTTCATGTAAAATTTCTCAAGCTTTCCGTGATCTGTCATACAGTTTCAGCCATCATTACACACACTGTCAGACAATTCCAAGCTGAAATAATATTTACTAATATGTGCTAATAGACAGGGTTTACAGTCGTGCCCCAGTCTACGGCGGATTCATTCGCGGCCTTCCTTACTTACGGCCGAGCTCCCATAGAAAGAAACAGATATGACCAAACCGGGTCGGTACTCACTGCTTAGGCTTTACGTATTACGACTAGTGATTGCACAGACTCTGCCAACCCTACAATGGTGCACTGTACATACATAAATTATAATACGGTACACTGCCTCATGTTATGGAAAAATACGGGAAACTGATATGCTTATGGTACATTTCGTGTGCTGTAGTGTATAGTCAGAGGCAGACCGCGTGAAACTCTAAGAGGACATTGTTAAGAGAGGCCAAATTAACAGGCATAAAATCCTTTGATGAGGTTGAAAGACTCGCCGAAGACAGGAAAAATTGGCGAACTACTTTGCGAGCCCTATGTGACGTTTAACGGCACGGGAAGGATATAAGATAAGTGTATAGTCTATGAAGGAAATAGAAAAAAATAGAGTGTGGAGTAAATGTTTTGTGATTCATATTTTGTGATTTAATTTCCGCACATTTACTGGTTTTAAGGATTGTAATAGCCGGAGGTGGGGGAAGGATAACTTCTCCACTCCAATTAAATTTCTCCAAGGCATGCGTCTCAAATAGCCTCTGACAGTCCAAGTCCAGCTCCTGGCCTTCTCGTGGCGGAATTGTTTAAACTGACAGGAGAAAGGACAGAAGGCGATTATCTGGCGCCTGAAAACCAGACTCTTCGGGTAGATGAGACTCGTTAGTCTTGGTTGGTAGCTCATCTAGGAGAAGGAAAACTCTGATTTCAAACCCCCTGGTGCCTTGTAGGGTAGGCTCTGGACAGAGTCAAAGGCTAGTGGAGTAAACCATAAACAAATCGGTGGAAGGCAAGGGGAAACCAACACTGTACATTCCCAAGAACAGTCATAACAATCCACAATTCTTTGAATCAAAACGACGTTAATGGGGGTTCCAGTGGAACTACCTCGTCCGACAGGGTCTGTCACGTGCGACAGGTGACACCAGATTGTCATCCAACTGCTGTACGCAAAGAAAACACAAGTAACACCACAGTAATTGCAACATGGAACATTAGAACACTAACAGAACTTGGAAAACTGGAAAACATCGAACAAGAAATGAAAAGAATGGAAATTAACATCCTTGCTTTATGTGAAATGAGATGGACTGGAGCAAGAAGCAGAGATTATAAAAACTTCAAAATAATATATTCCGGGGGAAACCAGCGTAGAAATGGAGTTGGAATAATATTGGATAAGAAGACAACAAGAACCGTGAAAGGTTTCTGGTGCATATCGGACAGAGTGTTAATGGTTAAATTACAGGGCCACCCAATAGACACAAATCTCATCCAAGTATACACACCAACTTCAGAAAGCTCTGATGATGAGATAAAAGAATTTTACAACAATCTGGACATGGCAATGAAAAAGTGCAAACTATAGGAAGTAAACTTTGTGCTGGGTGATTTAAACGCAAAAGTAGGGACTGGACAAGACAGTGAAGCTACTGGCAAGTATGGACTAGGTATCAGACATACAAGAGGAGAGATGTTGATTGAGTAGGCAGAAAAGAATACAATGATAGTAGGAAATACTTGGTTTCAACACCACCCAAGGTGACTATGGACACGGAAAAGCCCAAATAGTAACATACGTAACCAGATAGATTACATTATGATCAACAGAAGATTCAGGAACTCACTAATATCCGTGAAAACAAGACCAAGTGCAGACTGCAACAGTGACCACATCCCAGTTGTAGGGAAAGTGAGAATCAGGCTAAAGAGGTTAAAGGTAGCAGCTAAAAACAAAGAACTAGATAGAGAGCTGTTAAGGAAAGATAAGACAATACAAGAACAATATGGGACCATAGTACAGAATAGGTATAATGCTATAGAGAAGATTGAAACGATTGATGAACAATGGAATATGCTTAAAGATTATTCAGCAAACATCTGTCGAAATCCTACCTTCAAGTAAATGACACGCTAAACAGGGGTGGATGACAGAAGACATTTTGCAACTAATGAATCGGAGAAGAAGTCTTAAGGAAGATAAAGATGAATATGACAAAATAAATAAAGAAATAAGACACAAATGCAATAAAACTGAAGAAGAATGGCTAAATAAGAAATATAATGTAATAGAGGCACACCATCATGGAAACGCAAGAGATATTTACAAACAAATAAAGGAGTTAGCAAACAAAAGGGCATACCACGAGACTGGTTGCCTGAAGTCAAAGGAGGGGCATACAATAATGGACAGAGATGAAATAATGGCACGATGGTGTGCGAATACATTAGAAAACTCTATGAGGACAATAGAAGCGAAATAGATATACGAAATAATAATGAAGGGCCTTCCATATTAAAAACAGAAGTGGAAGAAGCCATCAAACACATGAAGAACAACAAAGCATCAGGACCAGATAAAATCACCAAGGAAGAATTGGAAGCATCAGGAGAGCTTGGCATAGAAATAATTACCAGATTGCTGAATGACATCTATAACAGTAACTATGTCCCATCAGAGCTTTTGCAGTCAGTTTTCATTGCCCTACCAAAGAAACAAGGTGCAGTTGAATGTGAAGACCATCGAACCATTAGTCTTATGAGCCATGTTACCAAAATCCTGCTTCGTATTGCTATGAGAAGAGTCAGGGGCAAAATACAAGCAGAAATCGCTGAAGAACAGTGTGGCTTCGTCGAAGGAAAAGGCACAATACCATATATATATATATATATATATATATATATATACACACACACACTGATGGAAAGATCAATAGAAGTAAAGACGGACCTATACTTATGCTTCATAAACTACTTAAAGCATTTGATAGTGAGACACACAGAAGTTATAAGAATGCTGGAAAATATCAACATAGTTTGGAAAGATCTGAAACTTATCAAAAACATATTACTGGCAGTAAAGCAGTGAAGGCTGAGAACCAGATAGGAGCATTCCAAGACATATGATTGGGAGTGAGACAAGGATGTGTTTTATCTCCTGACCTCTTCTCCTTGTACAGCGAAAACATAATGAGAAATATAGAGAACATGTCAGGAATATCAGTTGGCGGGTACAACCTTAACAACTTAAGATATGCAGGCAACACAGTTCTGATTGTTAAAAGTGATGGGGAGCTACAGGCTCTTCTGGACATCGTTGTTCGTGAAATTAAAAATAAAGGTCTTAGCCTGAACAGAAAGAAGAATGAAGTGATGGTCATCTCAAAGAAAAGAATACCACCAAAAAAGTAGCATTACCATCGATGGCACAGAACTGAAACAAATTGATAGATTCAAGTACTTAGGAACAATTATAACAGCTGGTGGGAAATGTCACAACGAAATAACAAGCAGACGTGCTCAGGTCAAGTCAGCATTCCAGATAATTAGACACATCTTGTGCAACAGATCTATATCAGTGGAAACAAGATTCCGAGTACTTATGTTACATCGAGCCTATTTTGTTTTATGGATGCGATGCATGGCCCATGATTAAGAAAGTACAGCGAGAAATGGAGGCCATAGAAATGTGTTTTATAAGAAGGATGTTGAAGGTACCATGGACAGCTAAGAAAACTAACGAAGAAGTCTTAAGAGAGGCTGGAGTTAAAAGGCAAATTAAAGCAAAGATTAGAGGCAGACAAGCGGGATTTGTAGGGCATTTTCTGAGAAGAGGAAAATTGAAACACATTGTAGCAACTGGACAAAATGAAAAGAAGAGACAGAGGAAGACAGAGAGAGAGAGAGAGAGAGAGAGAGAGAGAGAGAGAGAAGTTACTGGATGGGTTGTCAGTGTGGCTAGGAAGAAAGTCACCGGCGGATCTCATAATCAAGTCTAAAGACAGGGAATTGTGGAGAGAAATGATCGCCTACGCCACGCGGCACGGCACTTGATTGACAGTTACTGTGCTCATTTGTATCTTTGTAATAGTAAACGTGTCTGTTCGTCGAGTTGCATGGTGAAGAGTGCTTAGTGTTTGACCTCCTCTTATAATGGTCAAAATATGGGCAGACTGACTTGCGTCTGATGGCCAACCTCAAGTCGGGGCATAGCTGTATCTTGTGTTAGCAGCAACAACAAAATCCAACATCAGCCTTGAGAACACAGAATACATTGAAAGCAGTGATTGAACACAACCAGTACAGACTGGTAAGAATATTTCTTTTTTTTTTTCTTTCCGCATGTTTTATTCCAAGTTTGACAATGGCCAAGTTTAACCAACCCAAGTCAGACACCAACCCCTGTACCAGTCTCAACCTGGTATCCATGGATATCCCCCAGAGGGTCCACGGAAGGATTTTTGGGGTTCTTGGACCAGCAAATTAACTGGCTGGAGTAAAAAGAACTTACATCATCTTGGTTCTCTTTATTCTCTGTATTTAAGTTGGGGGGGGGGGGGTGTCCTACAGCTGTTCTCATGCTGGTAAGAAGAGGGGGCTGTGTCCAGGGCCAAAAAATACTTAGGAACACTGCTATGTACGAGGGAGAGAAAAAAAAGGCTCTTGATTTTCCGCGACAGAATTCGTGAAGAAAGATTCATCTGTTTTTATTCAATCTGTTCCATGTCAGTACTGACCACGGTTTATGATCGATAGTCCCAGCGACACAGGGCGTTATCCAAGCTACAAGCCATGTCAATTTTTTGTTTGTTTGCCGTAGGTTTTATCCAAACCAGGGCGTAATGATCATTTCATGTTGTCTGGCTTTTGACAGCCGCCATGTTCTCTTGAACTGCTCCGTCTCTAAAGCTCAAATCTGTACATCAGAAGCGTTAAGCTTAGTTAGGTCATGAGCCATTTTCCCTTGAAGAATACGTATCGCGGACTTGACCCTAGCCACATACCTCATGAGTCATTTTCCCCCTAAAGTATACGCATCATCGACTTGACCCTAGCCACATACCTCATGAGCCATTTTCCCCTAAAGTATACGTATCACTGACTTGACTGTAGCAACATACCTCATGAGCCATTTTCCCCTAAAGTATACGTATCACTGACTTGACTGTAGCAATATACCTCATGAGCCATTTTCCCCTAAAGTATACGTATCACTGACTTGACTGTAGCAACATACCTCATGAGCCATTTTCCCCTAAAGTATACGTATCACGGACTTCACCATACCCACATACCTAATGAGCCATTTTCACCTATAGTATATGTATTGTGGACTTGAGCCTAGCCATATACGTATCACAGACTTGACCCTAGCCGCATACCTCATGAGCCAGTTTCCCTTAAAGTATACGTATTGTGGACTTGACCCTAGCCACATACCTCATGAGCCATTTTACCCTCAAGTATACGTATCTTGGACTTGATCCTAGCCATACATATCACGGACTTGACCCTTGCCAAATACTTCTTGAGACATTTCCCCCTAATGTATACGTATCGCAGACTTGACTCTAGCCATACTTATCACGGACTTGACCTTAGCCACATACTTCATGAGCCATTTTCCCCTAAAGTATACGTTTTGTGGACTTGAACCTAGCAGCATACCTCTTGAACCATTTTCCCTTCAAAATGAAAAGAAGAGACAGAGGAAGACAGAGAGAGAGAGAGAGAGAGAGAGAGAGAGAGAGAAGTTACTGGATGGGTTGTCAGTGTGGCTAGGAAGAAAGTCACCGGCGGATCTCATAATCAAGTCTAAAGACAGGGAATTGTGGAGAGAAATGATCGCCTACGCCACGCGGCACGGCACTTGATTGACAGTTACTGTGCTCATTTGTATCTTTGTAATAGTAAACGTGTCTGTTCGTCGAGTTGCATGGTGAAGAGTGCTTAGTGTTTGACCTCCTCTTATAATGGTCAAAATATGGGCAGACTGACTTGCGTCTGATGGCCAACCTCAAGTCGGGGCATAGCTGTATCTTGTGTTAGCAGCAACAACAAAATCCAACATCAGCCTTGAGAACACAGAATACATTGAAAGCAGTGATTGAACACAACCAGTACAGACTGGTAAGAATATTTCTTTTTTTTTTTCTTTCCGCATGTTTTATTCCAAGTTTGACAATGGCCAAGTTTAACCAACCCAAGTCAGACACCAACCCCTGTACCAGTCTCAACCTGGTATCCATGGATATCCCCCAGAGGGTCCACGGAAGGATTTTTGGGGTTCTTGGACCAGCAAATTAACTGGCTGGAGTAAAAAGAACTTACATCATCTTGGTTCTCTTTATTCTCTGTATTTAAGTTGGGGGGGGGGGGTGTCCTACAGCTGTTCTCATGCTGGTAAGAAGAGGGGGCTGTGTCCAGGGCCAAAAAATACTTAGGAACACTGCTATGTACGAGGGAGAGAAAAAAAAGGCTCTTGATTTTCCGCGACAGAATTCGTGAAGAAAGATTCATCTGTTTTTATTCAATCTGTTCCATGTCAGTACTGACCACGGTTTATGATCGATAGTCCCAGCGACACAGGGCGTTATCCAAGCTACAAGCCATGTCAATTTTTTGTTTGTTTGCCGTAGGTTTTATCCAAACCAGGGCGTAATGATCATTTCATGTTGTCTGGCTTTTGACAGCCGCCATGTTCTCTTGAACTGCTCCGTCTCTAAAGCTCAAATCTGTACATCAGAAGCGTTAAGCTTAGTTAGGTCATGAGCCATTTTCCCTTGAAGAATACGTATCGCGGACTTGACCCTAGCCACATACCTCATGAGTCATTTTCCCCTAAAGTATACGCATCATCGACTTGACCCTAGCCACATACCTCATGAGCCATTTTCCCCTAAAGTATACGTATCACTGACTTGACTGTAGCAACATACCTCATGAGCCATTTTCCCCTAAAGTATACGTATCACTGACTTGACTGTAGCAATATACCTCATGAGCCATTTTCCCCTAAAGTATACGTATCACTGACTTGACTGTAGCAACATACCTCATGAGCCATTTTCCCCTAAAGTATACGTATCACGGACTTCACCATACCCACATACCTAATGAGCCATTTTCACCTATAGTATATGTATTGTGGACTTGAGCCTAGCCATATACGTATCACAGACTTGACCCTAGCCGCATACCTCATGAGCCAGTTTCCCTTAAAGTATACGTATTGTGGACTTGACCCTAGCCACATACCTCATGAGCCATTTTACCCTCAAGTATACGTATCTTGGACTTGATCCTAGCCATACATATCACGGACTTGACCCTTGCCAAATACTTCTTGAGACATTTCCCCCTAATGTATACGTATCGCAGACTTGACTCTAGCCATACTTATCACGGACTTGACCTTAGCCACATACTTCATGAGCCATTTTCCCCTAAAGTATACGTTTTGTGGACTTGAACCTAGCAGCATACCTCTTGAACCATTTTCCCTTAAAGTTTACGTATTTCGGACTTGACCCTACCCACATACCTCATGAGCTATTTTCCCCTAAAGTATACGTATCTCGGACTTGACCCTAGCCACATACCTCATAAGCCAGTTTCCCCTAAAGTATACTTATCACGGACTTGACCCTAGCCATACGTATCACAGACCTGACCATAGCCACATACCTCACGAGCCATTTTCCCCTAAAGTATACGTATCACGGACTTGACCCTAACCACATACCTCATGAGCTAGTTTCCCCTAAAGTATACGTTTTGTGGACTAGACCCTAACCACATACCTCATGAACCAGTTTCCCCTAAAGTATACGTATCTCTGACATGACCCTAGCCACATACCTCATGAGCCAGCCTCCCCTAAAGTATACGTATCTCTGACATGACCCTAGCCACATACCTCATGAGCCAGCTTCCCCTAAAGTATACGTATCTCTGACGTGACCCTAGCCACATACCTCATAAGCCAGCTTCCCCTAAAGTATATGTATCTCTGACGTGACCCTAGCCACATACCTCATGAGCCAGCTTCCCCTAAAGTATACGTATCTCTGACGTGACCCTAGCCACATACCTCATAAGCCAGCTTCCCCTAAAGTATATGTATCTCTGACGTGACCCTAGCCACATACCTCATGAGCCAGCTTCCCCTGAAGTATACGTATCTCTGACGTGACCCTAGCCACATACCTCATGAGCCAGCTTCCCCTAAAGTATACGTATCACGGACTTGACCCTGTACCCGACTGTGCTTTAGAAAAAAATGGTACCTGCAGCTGGGAATGGATGAACTGGGACTAGAAAAGAAGTAAAATTATGACTAAACAGTAAAATGAATAATGAAAAGCAGAATTATGTCAAGTTATATGATATAATAATAACGAAATAAAGTAATTTATAATTTTTTTTGGCTATTTGCGTGACCACATTTGCTTGCATCCAGCTTCTCAGAGTTTGGATTTGAAGTTTTGGGAGCACGGCTTTCGTCATGGCGGAAAGGATTACATCAGTTTGCCTTGATCTATGGCAGTTTTGTAGACGCTGTCCTATTTGGCAATCAGCTAACCATATCGTCATGGTTACTGAACCATAGCTGACCAAGACCCTGTTCAGTCTCTCCGTCGGTGGCCCCAGTAACAGGCCTAGCCTGGCTAACGGGGCAGGGATCGCCATAGTCCCAGTGGTGGTGGACTCTGCCAAAGAAGCATTGCATACCCCCTGTTTTTTAGCTGCAATCTGGGACTAAAAAAGTAGCCGCCATAACCCTCTCCCACTCCATACATTGCTGTGCCCCGGCATCTCCACAGCATCGGCTACAAAGAGCACGAGCTCGCAGTTGCAGGGAGAGATACAAGACAAGACAAGTGGCAGTTTTCTTAACTTTCATAAACGAAAACAAATGCTCACGTAAATACGTACCTCCAAATTAACGTAGAATTTGTGCGGCAAACTTTTTATCTCAGGGTATGTTTTTGCCCAAAATGGGAAATATTTTTGGGGTCCAACCTCTCCTTCTTTCCCTCTCAAAACTGGGTCATTCTGCAGATCAGTTAGTTCTGTTTGTGTGGAAATTGGAGATTTCTCCATATCGAAAGAGAAAGGACTTCTGAAAAAAAAACTTCTTGTGCACCATAAAAGTCAGAATACCCTCTTCTCACTGAATTTGTCATATAACAGTGTTGTTTAGAAATATGTAACATTGTTGTTTAGAAATATACAACATTGTTGTTTAGAAATATGCAACATTGTTGTTTAGAAATATGTAACATTGTTGTTTAGAAATATGCAACATTGTTGTTTAGAAATATGTAACATTGTTGTTTAGAAATATGTAACAGTGTTGTTTAGAAATATGTAACAGTGTTGTTTAGAAATATGTGACAGTGTTGTTTAGAAAACTTACCAGTGCACTATGTTTGTCTGTTATCAGCAGATTTACTCCCCCCCCCCCCAACCCCATAATTTGACATTGAGATCAAGTAAGTGCCCTGTAATATCTACTAGGAAGGCTAGATCCTGTATCCATGACTCATCCTTCACAAGAGATTAATAACTGATACTTTTCATTTCTGCTAGAGTATTGTTTCTCCCAGTCTTCGGTACTTCCTAGCAAGACAACCAGCAAACCTCCGTATAGTAAGGCAGCGCTTGGAATTCAGTTTCCATGTCTTTAAAACACTTTCTGTTGCCTTAGGCAGTATACTGGCGCAGTCGATTTCTGAATTTGGTGTCATAGGCACATGTTTCGTTTCGTATAACTGCAGATTCACATTTTGTTTTGCACGTTAACTCCGCGTGTCCTTTTTCAAAATGGCGGAAGAGTGCTAGTTACGACCGATTCGAGTGTGAAAAACGAAGTTTGTGACTGAGAAATTTCAATTTTTTGGTGATGTAGATAGGGGTATGGACATGGCCTGTGACCAGACCACTGTTCTTGAATGTATCTCAGGTAGATCTAGACATATTAGACGACTGGAGAAGTAGTTAGAAGGTTATTTCAGACATTTTTTGAGCGAGAATGCAAAATATCAAAACAAGACAACTTCGACAGGTAGTTCTAGACATCTCATATGGTATGTACGCTAGATCTAGAGGTACCCGAAGGTAAGTAGGACACAATTATTGTCTAAAAACATCACATTACTTTTTTTTTTCCTAAAAAAAAAAAACTCTGCATTTATGAAATCTTCGTACATTTAGTTATATTTTGAAACTTAATAAGTACACGGAAGTACAAGGAAATACCGTGTTTCATTCACGTTTACAAATATACCCCCCCCCCTACACATATCAAGACCCGCGCTTTTAATCTGACACAAACAGAACGTCCCCCCCCCCCCCGGCACGGAAAGATAAGAAAGAGCACAGATTGACGGTGATTTAAGCCCACAGGACCGGATCAAGCTCATGTCCAGTATTTTCTAGCACAGAGCCTGTTGGTTAGTAATATAGTGGACAGACCCCAAGTTTTGGTTTGCCCAGATCCTTGTTATCCGAAACCAGAGCGTTCCTATGAAACGTTCCGTAAGCCGAAATAGCGTAAAGCGAAAAAGCAGTTATCTTTGCGTTATAATGAAAGAAATTTTGGGATTCGCACCATCCCCCCCCCCCCCCAAAAAAAACCTACTAGATCATACCAAGTAAAATATACAACTTAAATTAAAACTACAGTAAAAGCAGGAATGATGTGATAGATTCTCAGCCTGTGTGAAATAAAAGGAATGTTTGTTGAGCGTAGTTTAGCTGAACAGAATCAGTTCTACGGTGAGCACACTGAGAAGTGATGGTCGTGATGATGGTGTGTTAGGCTGAGTCACTGAAGGTTGTGATAACCAGAGTTACAGGAGACTGTGGCGGTGGGAGCTACAGGAGACAGGTGGTGGGAACTACAGAAGATCGGGGTGGTAGGAACTACAGGAGATAGGTGTGGTGGGAGCTATAGGAGACTGAGGTAGTGGGAACTACAGGAGATCGGGGTGGTGGGAGCTACAGGAGACTGAGGTAGTGGGAACTACAGGAGATAAGTGTGGTGGGAGCTACAGGAGACTGAGGTAGTGGGAACTACAGGAGATCGGGGTGGTGGGAGATACAGGAGATCGGGGTGGTGAGAGCGACAGGAGATCGGGGTGGTGAGAGCTACAGGAGATAGGTGTGGTGCCCCCCCCAACCCCATAATTTGACATTGAGATCAAGTAAGTGCCCTGTAATATCTACTAGGAAGGCTAGATCCTGTATCCATGACTCATCCTTCACAAGAGATTAATAACTGATACTTTTCATTTCTGCTAGAGTATTGTTTCTCCCAGTCTTCGGTACTTCCTAGCAAGACAACCAGCAAACCTCCGTATAGTAAGGCAGCGCTTGGAATTCAGTTTCCATGTCTTTAAAACACTTTCTGTTGCCTTAGGCAGTATACTGGCGCAGTCGATTTCTGAATTTGGTGTCATAGGCACATGTTTCGTTTCGTATAACTGCAGATTCACATTTTGTTTTGCACGTTAACTCCGCGTGTCCTTTTTCAAAATGGCGGAAGAGTGCTAGTTACGACCGATTCGAGTGTGAAAAACGAAGTTTGTGACTGAGAAATTTCAATTTTTTGGTGATGTAGATAGGGGTATGGACATGGCCTGTGACCAGACCACTGTTCTTGAATGTATCTCAGGTAGATCTAGACATATTAGACGACTGGAGAAGTAGTTAGAAGGTTATTTCAGACATTTTTTGAGCGAGAATGCAAAATATCAAAACAAGACAACTTCGACAGGTAGTTCTAGACATCTCATATGGTATGTACGCTAGATCTAGAGGTACCCGAAGGTAAGTAGGACACAATTATTGTCTAAAAACATCACATTACTTTTTTTTTTCCTAAAAAAAAAAAACTCTGCATTTATGAAATCTTCGTACATTTAGTTATATTTTGAAACTTAATAAGTACACGGAAGTACAAGGAAATACCGTGTTTCATTCACGTTTACAAATATACCCCCCCCCCTACACATATCAAGACCCGCGCTTTTAATCTGACACAAACAGAACGTCCCCCCCCCCCCCGGCACGGAAAGATAAGAAAGAGCACAGATTGACGGTGATTTAAGCCCACAGGACCGGATCAAGCTCATGTCCAGTATTTTCTAGCACAGAGCCTGTTGGTTAGTAATATAGTGGACAGACCCCAAGTTTTGGTTTGCCCAGATCCTTGTTATCCGAAACCAGAGCGTTCCTATGAAACGTTCCGTAAGCCGAAATAGCGTAAAGCGAAAAAGCAGTTATCTTTGCTTTATAATGAAAGAAATTTTGGGATTCGCACCATCCCCCCCCCCCCCCCAAAAAAAACCTACTAGATCATACCAAGTAAAATATACAACTTAAATTAAAACTACAGTAAAAGCAGGAATGATGTGATAGATTCTCAGCCTGTGTGAAATAAAAGGAATGTTTGTTGAGCGTAGTTTATCTGAACACAATCAGTTCTACGGTGAGCACACTGAGAAGTGATGGTCGTGATGATGGTGAGTTAGGCTGAGTCGCTGAAGGTTGTGGTAACCAGAGTTACAGGAGACTGTGGCGGTGGGAGCTACAGGAGACAGGTGGTGGGAACTACAGAAGATCGGGGTGGTAGGAACTACAGGAGATAGGTGTGGTGGGAGCTATAGGAGACTGAGGTAGTGGGAACTACAGGAGATCGGGGTGATGGGAGCTACAGGAGACTGAGGTAGTGAGAACTACAGGACATAAGTGTGGTGGGAGCTACAGGAGACTGAGGTAGTGGGAACTACAGGAGATCGGGGTGGTGGGAGATACAGGAGATCGGGGTGGTGAGAGCGACAGGAGATCGGGGTGGTGAGAGCTACAGGAGATAGGTGTGGTGGGAGCTACATGAGACTGAGGTGGTGGGAACTACAGGAGATCGGAGTGGTAGGAGATCGGGGTGGTGAGAGCTACAGGAGATCGGGGTGGTGAGAGCTACAGGAGATCGGGGTGGTGAGAGCTACAGGAGATCGGGGTGGTGGGAGATACAGAAGATCGGGGTGGTGGGAACTACAGGAGAGTGAGGTGTGGGAACTACAGGAGACTGTTTTGGTGGGAACTACAGGAAACTGTGGTGGTGAGAGCTACAGGAGACTGTTTTGGTGGGAACTACAGGAAAGTGGTGGTGAGAGCTACAGGAGACTGTTTTGGTGGGAACTACAGGAAACTGTGGTGGTGAGAGCTACAGTAAACTGTTTTGGTGGGAACTACAGGAAAGTGGTGATGAGAGCTACAGGAGACTGTTTTGGTGGGAACTACAGGAAAGTGGTGGTGAGAGAAATATGCAACATTGTTGTTTAGAAATATGTAACATTGTTGTTTAGAAATATGCAACATTGTTGTTTAGAAATATGTAACAGTGTTGTTTAGAAATGCCATATAACAGTGTTGTTTAGAAATATGACATAACAGTGTTGTTTAGAAATGCCATATAACAGTGTTGTTTAGAAAACTTACCAGTGCACTATGTTTGTCTGTTATCAGCAGATTTACTCCCCCCCCCCCCAACCCCATAATTTGACATTGAGATCAAGTAAGTGCCCTGTAATATCTACTAGGAAGGCTAGATCCTGTATCCATGACTCATCCTTCACAAGAGATTAATAACTGATACTTTTCATTTCTGCTAGAGTATTGTTTCTCCCAGTCTTCGGTACTTCCTAGCAAGACAACCAGCAAACCTCCGTATAGTAAGGCAGCGCTTGGAATTCAGTTTCCATGTCTTTAAAACACTTTCTGTTGCCTTAGGCAGTATACTGGCGCAGTCGATTTCTGAATTTGGTGTCATAGGCACATGTTTCGTTTCGTATAACTGCAGATTCACATTTTGTTTTGCACGTTAACTCCGCGTGTCCTTTTTCAAAATGGCGGAAGAGTGCTAGTTACGACCGATTCGAGTGTGAAAAACGAAGTTTGTGACTGAGAAATTTCAATTTTTTGGTGATGTAGATAGGGGTATGGACATGGCCTGTGACCAGACCACTGTTCTTGAATGTATCTCAGGTAGATCTAGACATATTAGACGACTGGAGAAGTAGTTAGAAGGTTATTTCAGACATTTTTTGAGCGAGAATGCAAAATATCAAAACAAGACAACTTCGACAGGTAGTTCTAGACATCTCATATGGTATGTACGCTAGATCTAGAGGTACCCGAAGGTAAGTAGGACACAATTATTGTCTAAAAACATCACATTACTTTTTTTTTTCCTAAAAAAAAAAAACTCTGCATTTATGAAATCTTCGTACATTTAGTTATATTTTGAAACTTAATAAGTACACGGAAGTACAAGGAAATACCGTGTTTCATTCACGTTTACAAATATACCCCCCCCCCTACACATATCAAGACCCGCGCTTTTAATCTGACACAAACAGAACGTCCCCCCCCCCCCCGGCACGGAAAGATAAGAAAGAGCACAGATTGACGGTGATTTAAGCCCACAGGACCGGATCAAGCTCATGTCCAGTATTTTCTAGCACAGAGCCTGTTGGTTAGTAATATAGTGGACAGACCCCAAGTTTTGGTTTGCCCAGATCCTTGTTATCCGAAACCAGAGCGTTCCTATGAAACGTTCCGTAAGCCGAAATAGCGTAAAGCGAAAAAGCAGTTATCTTTGCTTTATAATGAAAGAAATTTTGGGATTCGCACCATCCCCCCCCCCCCCCCAAAAAAAACCTACTAGATCATACCAAGTAAAATATACAACTTAAATTAAAACTACAGTAAAAGCAGGAATGATGTGATAGATTCTCAGCCTGTGTGAAATAAAAGGAATGTTTGTTGAGCGTAGTTTATCTGAACACAATCAGTTCTACGGTGAGCACACTGAGAAGTGATGGTCGTGATGATGGTGTGTTAGGCTGAGTCGCTGAAGGTTGTGGTAACCAGAGTTACAGGAGACTGTGGTGGTGGGAGCTACAGGAGACTGGTGGTGGGAACTACAGGAGATCGGGGTGGTGGGAACTACAGGAGATTGGTGTGGTGGGAACTACAGGAGACTGTGGTGGTGGGAGCTACAGGAGAGTGGTGGTGGGAGCTACAGGAGAGTGAGGTGTGGGAACTGCATTGGGGATACATTGTTAGGCCCGTATTTTCAGTGATCATCGGCACATGAAAGTGTGATGTCAGTATCACGTCTGGCCTCATTTACCTTCCCAGATGTCTCTGCTACCCATGTTTAGAGGCTGGCTGGACCCCGGGCCTTTTTTGATGTGTGACAGAAAAAAAAATCCCACTGCTGAGACTTGAACCCGGTACCCTTGGATTAATCAACCGAGCGCATAATCACTCAGCTAACCAGGCCGCTAATAATTTTTGATCCTCTCCGCCAAGTAGTGCCAGTTTATTTGTACGAATTATTGTCGTTCATAACAACGACTTCGTAAGTCGGGCGTTCGTAAACTGAAAACTGTCTGCACTTCATATTCTTTACCTTTCTTAATCATTTAATTTGCACTCGAAGAAGAAGAGGAAGAAAAAAAGTTCTTTGCGAGTGGTATCACAGCGTCTTTTTATTTTATATACCACTAAGAGATTCGTTGCAAACAATGCAGACAATTTAGCCGTTGACTTTTGTGTAGACGTGTGTGTTTTCCTGTCTTTCCTCAAGTTTTCTGTTCCCGGTAACAACCTTTCTTTTCTTGGCTGGATTAGAAAGTAAGCTTACTTGTACAAAATATAATAATTACTAAGAATTGTAAAATAGAATTTTATCTATAAAAAGTAGAAAGAAAGCTTACCTGTACAAAATATAATAATTACTAACAGTTGTAAAATAGAATTATTATCTATAAAAATTAGAAAGCAAGCTTACTTGTACAACGAATAATAAATACTAACAGTTGTAAAATAGAATTATTATCTATAAAAATTAGAAAGCAAGCTTACCTGTACAAAATGTAATAAATACTAACAGTTGTAAAATAGAATTATTATCTATAAAAATTAGAAAGCAAGTTTACCTGTACAAAGTATAATAATTACTAAGAATTGTAAAATATAATTATTATCTATAAAAATTAGAAAGCAAGCTTACCTGCACAAAAAAATAATAATTACTAACAGTTGTAAAATAGAATTATTATCTGTAAAAATTAGAAAGCTATAATCTCTCTCTTTCTCTCTCTCTCTCTCTCTCTCTCTCTCTCTCTCTCTCTCTCTGAACCTTAAGTGCCCAGGGCACATGGGGCTTCCGCAAGGGTTTTCCACAAATGCCTGTCCTTCGCCTTTTTTTCTGCTCTTGCCCAGGTGACCCCTCTATTGCTCAACATCCTTTCTGTTGTTCTTCTCCATGTCTCTTTTGGTCTACCCTTACTTCTGTTCCCCTGTGGTATCCATCTTAGTGCTATTTTTGGTAGTGAGTTGTCAGTCATTCGGAGCACATGTCCCAACCATCGCCAGCATCTTTCCTCAATAATTGTTGTCAGTGGCTTCATCTGCATTTCTGCCAATAAGATGTTATTTCTTATGGTGTTTGGCCAAAATATTTGTGTAATTCTTCGTAAACATTTAGTCTAGAAAGAATTCAACTTGTTTTCTATGGTTTTGGTGATTTTCCAGCATTCACTTCCATAGTGTAGTACACTTAGAACATTACTCTTAAATATCCTGATTTTCATATTTATGCTTAGTTTTTTTGATTTCCATATATTCTGCAGCATTGCAAAAGCTTGGTTTGCTCTAGTAAGTCTGCTGTTGATGTCCTCTGTGCTGTCTCCATTTTCTACTACTCTGCTGCCAAGGTATACAAATTCGTTGACCTCCTCCACTAACTTGCTATCTATGAAAGCTATAATACCTGTACAAAATATAATAATTACTAAGAATTGTAAAATAGAATTATTATCTATAAAAATTAGAAAGCAAGCTTACCTGTACCAAAAATAATAATTACTAACAGTTGTAAAATAGAATTATTATCTATAAAAATTAGAAAGCAAGCTTACTTGTACAACGAATAATAAATACTAACAGTTGTAAAATAGAATTATTATCTATAAAAATTAGAAAGCAAGCTTACCTGTACAAAATGTAATAAATACTAACAGTTGTAAAATAGAATTATTATCTATAAAAATTAGAAAGCAAGTTTACCTGTACAAAGTATAATAATTACTAAGAATTGTAAAATATAATTATTATCTATAAAAATTAGAAAGCAAGCTTACCTGCACAAAAAAATAATAATTACTAACAGTTGTAAAATAGAATTATTATCTGTAAAAATTAGAAAGCTATAATCTCTCTCTTTCTCTCTCTCTCTCTCTCTCTCTCTCTCTCTCTCTCTCTCTCTGAACCTTAAGTGCCCAGGGCACATGGGGCTTCCGCAAGGGTTTTCCACAAATGCCTGTCCTTCGCCTTTTTTTCTGCTCTTGTCCAGGTGACCCCTCTGTTGCTCAACATCCTTTCTGTTGTTCTTCTCCATGTCTCTTTTGGTCTACCCTTACTTCTGTTCCCCTGTGGTATCCATCTTAGTGCTATTTTTGGTAGTGAGTTGTCAGTCATTCGGAGCACATGTCCCAACCATCGCCAGCATCTTTCCTCAATAATTGTTGTCAGTGGCTTCATCTGCATTTCTGCTAATAAGATGTTATTTCTTATGGTGTTTGGCCAAAATATTTGTGTAATTCTTCGTAAACATTTAGTCTAGAAAGAATTCAACTTGTTTTCTATGGTTTTGGTGATTTTCCAGCATTCACTTCCATAGAGTAGTACACTTAGAACATTACTCTTAAATATCCTGATTTTCATATTTATGCTTAGTTTTTTTGATTTCCATATATTCTGCAGCATTGCAAAAGCCTGGTTTGCTCTAGTAAGTCTGCTGTTGATGTCCTCTGTGCTGTCTCCATTTTCTACTACTCTGCTGCCAAGGTATACAAATTCGTTGACCTCCTCCACTAACTTGCTATCTATGAAAGCTATAATACCTGTACAAAATATAATAATTACTAAGAATTGTAAAATAGAGTTATTATCTATAAAAATTAGAAAGCAAGCTTACCTGTAGCAAAAATAAGAATTACTAACAATTGTAAAATAGAATTATTATCTATAACCATTTGAAATTAAGCTTACCTGTACAAAATATAATAATTACTAACAATTATAAAACAGAATTATTATCTGTAAAAGTTAGAAATCAAGCTTACTTGTACAAAATATAATAATTACTAAGAATTGTAAAATAGAATTATTATCTATTAAAATTATGAAATTGAGTTGTTCTATTTTAAAAACATTGCATACGTTACTACTAAAATAAAATATAGAAAACAGAATAGTAGGCCTGCATTAAGCTGTGAGGTGAAAGGTATAGGTCATCATGTTTTCCAAGGAAGCACCTAGACGATGTGGTGTTAATATTTTTCTAGAACAGTCAAGACACTAGAGGGTAATGTGGTCAGTATCGCGCCTGGCGGTCTCCCCCATCCCCCTGCAAGCTTTAGAATAAGCTAGGTACCCACCTCTACAGCTGTGTGACTGGAGCACCTCCCCCCCCCCAGGTTTTAGAATAAGCTAGGAGCACCTCCCGCCACAAGGTTTAGAAGAGGCTATGTACCTATCTCCACAGCTGTGTGAATGGGGCACCTCCCCCTCCCGCACAAACGTTAGAAGACACTAGGTATCCATCTCCACAGCTGTGTGACTAGGGCACCTCCCCCCCACAAGCTTTAGAAGAAGCTATGTACCTATCTCCACAGCTGTGTGACTGGGGCACCTCACCCCTCACAAGTTTACAAGAAGCTAGGTACCCATCTCCACAGCTGTGTGACTGGAACACCCCCCCCCCCACAAGCATTAGAAGAAAGTAGGTACCTACCTCCACAGCTGTGTGACTGGGGGACCTCCCCCCTCACATGCTTCAGAAGACACTAGATACCCATCTCCACAGCTGTGCGACTGGGGCACCTCCCGCTTACAAGCTTTAGAAGAAGCTAGGTACCCATCTCAACAGCTGTGTGATTGGAACACCTCCTACCACCCAACAAGGTTTAGAAGAAGCTAAGTACCCACATCCACAGCTGTGTGACTGGGGCACCTTCCCCCCTCCCCCCGCAAGCTTTAGAAGAAGCTAGGTACCCACCTCCACAGCTGTGTGACTGGATCACCTTCCCCCCATCAAGCTTTAGAAGAATCTTGGTACTCATCTACACAGCTGTGAGACTTGGGCGCCTCTCCCCGCAAGCTTTAGAAGAAGTTAGGTACCCATCTCTACAGCTGTGTGACTGCGGCACGCCCCCCCCCCCACAAGCTTTAGAAGAATCTAATTTCCAACATTCACAGCTGTGTGACTGGGGCATCTCCCCCACACAAGCTTTAGAAGAATCTATGTACCTATCTCCACAGCTGTGTGACTAGGGCACCTCACAAGCTTTACAAGAAGCTAGGTACCCATCTCCACAGCTGTGTGACTGGGACACCTACCCCCACAAGTTTTAGAATAAGCTAGGTACCTACCTCCACAGCTGTGCAACTGGGGCACCTCCCCCCTACAAGCTTTAGAAGAAGAGGTACCCATCTCCACAGCTGTGTGATTGGGACACCTCCTACCACCCAACAAGCTTTAGAAGAAGCTAGGTACCCACATCCACAGCTGTGTGACTGGAGCACCTCCCCCTCCCCCCGCCAGCTTTAGAAGAAGCTAGGTACCCACATCCACAACTGTGTGACTGGGGCTCCTCTCCTCATCAAGCTTTAGAAGAATCTTGGTACCCATCTACACAGCTGTGAGACTTGGGCCCCTCTCCCCGCAAGGTTTAGAAGAAGCTAGGTTCCCATCTCCACGGCTGTGTGACGGGCACCTTACCCCCTCCCCCCGCCAGCTTTAGAAGAAGCTAGGTACCCACCTCCACATCTGTGTGACTGGAGCACCTTCCCCCATCAAACTTTAGAAGAATCTTGGTACCCATCTACACAGCTGTGAGACTTGGGCCCCTCTCCCCGCAAGGTTTAGAAGAAGCTAGGTACCCATCTCCACGGCTGTGTGACTGGTGCACCTCCCCCCCCCCTCACAAGATTTAGAAGAAGCTAGGTATCCATCTCTACAGCTGTGTGACTGCGGGCCCCCCCCCCACAAGCTTTAGAAGAATCTGGTTTCCAACCTTCTCAGTTGTGTGACTTTGGCATCTCCCCCCACAAGCTTAAGAAAAAGCTAGGTACCCATCTCCACAGCTGTGTGACTGGGGCACTTCCCCCCACAAGCTTTAGAAGAAGCTAGGTACCTATCTCCACAGCTGTGTGATTGGGAACCTCCTACCGCCCACAAACTTTAGAAGAACCTAGGTACCCACATCCACAGCTGTGTGACTGTGGGACGTCCCCCTCCCATATTTTTAAAAGAAGCTAGGTATCCATCTCCACAGCTGTGTAATTGGAGCGCCTCCCCCTCCACCACAAGCTTTAGAAAAAGCTAGTTACCCTTCTCCACAGCTGTGTGATTGGGGCATCTCCCCCCAAAAGCTTAAGAAGAAGCTAGGTACCCACTTCCACAGCTGTGTGACTGGGGCACTTCTCCCCCACAAGCTTTAGAAGACGCTAGGTACCCATCTCCACAGCTGTGCCAATGGGTCACCTCCTCCCTACAAGGTTTAGAAGACGCTAGGTACCCACTTCCACAGCTGTGTGACTAGGGCACCTCCACCACAAACTTTAGAAGAAGCAAGGTACCCACTTCCACAGCTGTGTGACTGGGGCACCTCCACCACAAACTTTAGAAGAAGCTAGGTACTCATCTCCATAGCTGTGTGACTGGGACACCTCCCCCACAAGCTTTAGAAGAAGCTGGGTATGCCATATCCACAGCTTTGTGACTGGGGCACCGCCCCCCCCACAAGCTTCTGAAAATCTAACTACCCATCTTAACAGTCTGTAATTGGGGCGGCTCTCGCGCCACAAGCTTTAGAAGAAGCTAGGTGCCCATCTCTACAGCTGTGTGACTAGGGCATCTCCCCCACCCCAACAAGCTTTAGAAGAAGCTAGATACCCATCTACACAGCTGTGTGACTGGGTCACCTCTCCCACTCCCCACAAGCGTCAGAACAAGCTAGGAAACTATCTCTACAGCTGTATGACTAGGTCATCTCCCCCACCCCAACAAGCGTTATAAAAGCTAGGAAACCATCTCTACAACTGTGTGACTGGGTCATATCCCCCCCCCCCAGGTTTTAGAATAAGCTAGGTGCCCACCTTCACAGCTGTGTAACTGGAGCACCTCCCGCCACAAGCTTTAGAAGAAGCTATGTACCCATCTCCACAGCTGTGTGACTGGGACACATTCCCCCTCCGCCCGCAAGCTTTAGAAGAAGCTAGGTACCCACCTCCACAGCTGTGTGACTGGGTCACCTCCCCCTTCCTCACAAACGTTAGAAGACACTAGGTATCCATCGCCACAGCTGTGTGACTGGGTCACCTCCCCCTCCCGCACAAACTTTAGAAGACACTAGGTTTCCATCTCCACAGCTGTGTGACTGGGGCATCTCCCCCATACAAGCTTTAGAAGAAGCTATGTACCTATCTCCACAGCTGTGTGACTGGGGCACCTCACCCCTCACAAGTTTACAAGAAGCTAGGTGCCTACCTCTATAGCTGTGTGACTGGGGCACCCCCTCTCAAGCTTTAGAAAAAGCTAGGTACCAGCCTCCACAGCTGTGTGACTGGAGCACCCACCACAAGCTTTAGAAGAAGCTAGGTACCCATCTCCAGAGCTTTGTGACTGGGGCACACCCACACACCCCCCCCCCCACAAGCTTCAGAAAATCTAAGTACCCATCTCAACAGTCTGTAATTGTGGCGGCTCTCGCCTCACAAGCTTTAGAAGAAGCTAGGTACGCATCTCTACAGCTGTGTAACTGGGGCATCTCCACCACCCCAACAAGCTTTAGAAGAAGCTAGGTATCCACCTCTACAGCTGTGTGACTGGGTCATCTCCCCCGCCCCAACAAGCTTTAGAACAAGCTTGATACCCATCTACACAGCCGTATGACTGGGTCACCTCTCCCACCCCCCACAAGCTTTAGAAGAAGCTAGGAAACCATCTCAGTAGTTAGAAAAGCAACTTGTTAGATATTGTTAGAAATTATTTTAATGTTTGTTAAAAAAAACATATGTTAGAAGATGATTTACAATGTATTTTTATTTATGTATATGTCTGCGTATGTATGTGTGCGTGAGTGCTATTTTATTAGGTTAATGACTTCTTCTCTTTTACCTTGAATGTAATAGTTAAATCTTACACTCTTTTGATATGTTTTTCCTAATTTAATTTGTATTTTTTTTACTAAATCAAGTGTGTGGGAAGAATGAAAGATGGAGTGATGAATGGCAGAATGTAAGACGGGTCTGCGTGCCCAATTCTTTACCCTTGAAAAATAAAGATTATTCATTCATTCATTCTCTACAGCTGTGTGACTGGGTCATCTCCCCCATCCCAACAAGCTTTAGAAGAAGCTAGGAAACCATCTCTACAACTGTGTGATTGGGGCATCTCCCCCACCCCCACAAGCTTTAGAACAAGCTAGGAACCCATCTCTACAGCTGTGTGATTGGGGCATCTCCCCCACCCCCACAAGCTTTAGAACAAGCTAGGAACCCACCTCTACAGCTGTGTGATTGGGGCATCTCCCCCACCCCCACAAGCTTCAGAACAAGTTAGAAAACCATCTCTATAGCTGTGTGACTGGATCAGTCATCAACGATGTCTTACAGCCATCTTTGTCTTGGTCTTCCTCTCTTTCCTTTTCCCATTATAAGACCTTCCAAGAAGGTCTTATCTAGATCATCATGACGTAAAATGTGTCCAGAATATTTACGTTTTCTCTGTTTAATCCTCGTTACTAGCCAACCTTCTTCAGTATTAAGATATCCTCCTTTTAAATTTCCCTCATTGTATCTCCATTATTAGTTAGTAGTGATCCAAGATATTCAAAACTCTCCACTTCTTCCAATTTTTCCTCATTGATATATATTTCCGCTGTCTTGTTTGTTTTGTCAGTTGTCATCAGTTTAGTTTTCTTGCATCAGTATATAGATTTTCCTTTTCACTATTCTTACGGACTGACATAATTAGTTTTTCCATTCCTTTTTGTGTAGTGGACAGTAATACTGTGTCATCGGCATTTCTAATCTCTGGTATTTCATAACTTCTAATTTTTATGGCATCGTAATATTCGTTGTCTACATCTTCTCTAACATTCCTCATTATATTTTCAGTATACAAGTTAAATAAGTAAGGTGACAGTATGCACCCCTGATGGGCTCCTTGTTTTATGTTAAACCAGGCTGTTGTTTCACCATTTATTCTCACTGCTGCCTGTTGGTCTAGATACAGCAGTATTAATATTAATTGTATCATTTGTGTTGCAAATCTCATTTTTTTCAATTATTCCCAAGGTTTCTGGTGTTGTACACAATAAAATGCCTTTGAATAGTCTTCTTATATCTTATATCCTTCTCGTGACGTTAAACGTCACATAGGGCTTGCAAGATAATTCGCTAATTTTTCCTGTTTTCGGCGAGGAGGGATTTTATGCCTGTTAATTTAGCCTCTCTTAACAATGTCCTCTTTAAAGTTTTACGTGGTCTGCCTCTTTTTCTTTGGCCTGTTGTGTTCCACTTGATAGCTTGTTTTGGGATTCTCTGATCGTTTCTTCTCATCGAGTGACCAACATATGTCCATCTCCTTTTCCTGATCACCCATGAGACTGGTTGTTGTTCAGTCATCTGTCTTATCTCAGCATTGTTCTTGAATTCGTTCCACTTGATGTCGAGTATTTTCTTTAGGCGTTTGTTTTCAAAAGAGCCCAATTTTATTGTCTATTCCTTTAGTTGTTTTCCAGATTTCGCATGCATAAATGAGGGTGGATATTACATTTGAATTGAAAAGTCTTAACTTGGTATTTGTGCTTATAACTTTTGAATGCCATATGTTCTCAAGATTCTTGAAGATCGATGCTGCTTGTGCAATTCTAATTTTAACTTCCTTTCTGATGTAACCATCCAAGGTATGCAAACTGATTGAGTTCTCCAACATCTGTCCCTTCTGCATTTATTTTTCCATTTTGATTAATGGGAAGTTTCATTATTTTTGTTTTGTCCTTGTTAATTTCAAGTCCTATTTTGCTAGCCAGTGAAGACAGGCTGTCTGTTTTTTCTTGCATGGAATTCACATTGTTATTGATAAGAGTTATGTCATCAGCAAAATTAAGATCTTCTAGTTGCATCTTCTGGCTTCCCATGTACCCAGTCAATACCTGTGTTACCTGTGCAGCATTTTTTCAATATGAAGTCTGATGCAATTTCAAACATCTAAGGAGACAGCATACATCCTTGTTTCACACCTGTTTCAGTCTGGAACTATTCGCTCATCCCTTCTTCTGTTTTGACTGCACAAACATATTCATTGTAGAAGTCCATAATGATTTTGACAATCTTAGATGGTATTCCTTATAGACTTAAAATTCTCCACAATGAATCTCTGTGTATGCTATCACATGCCTTTTTAAAGTCTATGAAATTCAGTATTAACGGTTTCTGTTTTTCAATATGTTCTTCAAGTATTATTCTTAGAGTAAAGATCTGGTCGCGACAGCTTCTCCCTTTTCGAAATCCTGCCTGTTCTTCTCTCATTGCGGCATTCACTATACCTTTAAGTGACCTTGCAAAATACTTTTGACAGAACTGATACTAAAGTTACTCCTCTCCGATTGTTAGTCACTAAGGTTGCCTTTTGTTTTGGTATTTTAACAATGATTCCTTTTTTTCTATTTAGAAGGGACATTTTTTCTTTCCAAATCTTATTGAACATTCTCCGCAGTTGTCTCATGTTGTCACTATTGATAGCTTTTAACATTTCGGGTGTTATTTCATCTTCACCTGCAGCATGAACAGTCTAAAAAAATAAATATAGATTCACATAAAACTCTCTGCATTTCTCTATTGTTAATCTTATATTGAATATATGATCTCTTGATCCTCTTCCTTGCATAAAACCAGCCTAGACCACATTGGCTTCTTCTATTTTCTTACGAAGTCTATCCATTATGATTTTTAGTAGAATTTTACTCGCATGACTAATCAGGGCAACAACTCTGTAGTTTGTGCATAATTTCAGGTTACCTTTTTGGCAGTGGTGTTTCACTCTCTACAGAACACAGTTGAAAACGAACAAGACCTGCAAAATCTCTTGGATAAAGTCGCCAAAGAAAGTGAACACAAAGGCATTACTTTGAACATCAAAAAGACAGAGACTATGGTTATATCTAAGAAACATAATCCACCAACATGCAGTATAAAATTAAACGGAACTATTCTAAAGCAGGTGCAGAAATTCACATATCCTAGAGCAGTAATAACTTCAGATGGGAAATGTAGAACAGAAATTAGGAACAGAATAGGCCAAGCAAAGACTGCATTTCAGAGAATGAGAAACATTATCTAACACATCCTTATCAATGAATGTTAGAAAACGAGTCCTAAAAAGCTATATTGAACCTATCTTGTTATATGGAAGTGAATCATGGACAATAGGCAAGTCTGCACAAAAATCATTGGAAGCAGCAGAAATGTGGTTTATTAGAAGAATGTTGCGAATCCCCTGGACAGCAAAAATAACTAATGAAGAATGTATGAGAAGAGCTGGAGAGACAAAAAAATCTTGTTAAAAAGATAAGAGAGAGACAATGTACTTTCATAGGACATGCAATGAGAAGAGGGGGCATTGAAAATATTATAACAACAGGAAAAATAGAAGGCAGAAGATCAAGAGGAAGACCAAGAGAAATGATACTGGACAGTCTGACGGGATGGTGTGAGAGGAGATTACCAACTGAGCTGATGGCCTGCATGAAGGATCGGGTACTCTGGAGAAGCATAATAGCCAACGCCAGTCGGCACGGTACATGATGATGATGATGACAGAACACAGTGTCCATCTCTTACTTGCTTCTTGCTGCTTCCTACAGTACCCGCCTCTTTCCCACCCCACCCTCCACCCTCATATACCTGCGTCTAGAAATAGCCTTCCCCGTCAGACCTACATCCGTCGTCTGATTCGCATTTTCATTACAAATTAATATTGTTAGCATTCTTAAGAACAAGTAGATTATGATATTTTTTCCGTTATTAATTTCTTATCCGCTTAATTCAAATATATTTTGGAGTAGTTGGTAAATGCAACATTGTTGTTTTCCAAGGAAGAGTCGTGCAGGCTGCAAAAATCTCATCGCGGGCCGCCAGTTTGACAGCTCAGCTCTACGTCAATTCTTTTTTTTTTTAATCGGAAATAAGGAAATCACCGTAGTTCTAACTGACTGTGCCGTCAACAGTGAACATCAGCTAAGTTTGTTACGTAATTCAGCAGAAAATGTAGTCGATGTTGATGGAGCCAGTCAATCCGATCGTTGATACAGTTGCACCCCTTGGGCCTTTTGAAGTTGGACAGCCCCTGATCTAGGCGCAGCCAGCGTGAGTTAGCAACCAGATGGATCATATATAACATTCTAGAATAGGTGCTTATTATCAGCGATTCCGCGTTAAACGAAGGGCGGTAACTCAGTATAGCCATTTAGAAGAGTTTAAGCCCCTTATATTGGCGATGTTAGTCTACTCAATCATTGGACTTCATACAGTGTTATCCCCCCCCCCACACACACACTATCATTGTGAGCCGCATACTATCTGCCATGTATGAATACAGATGTATGGTGCAGTTTTATAAAAAAAAAAGTAAGAAGATCAGCGGGGGAGTGGGGGGGGGGGGGGGGGAGAGAAGGATAGAGTAATTTAACAGAACAACCAATAGTGAAGCACACACATTAAATTCTGGAACGCAGACCTTAAAACCAGACATTTTATTTCCACGTGGACATGGTTTTTTATCGTCAGATTTTCCCCATTTCTTCTCTCTGGTATTTGTTCTGAAAGAAAGTTCGTTACTGAATGCTGTGTGTTGAGCAAAATTGTGTACATTTTACGTGTTGTAGGTAAATTGTGTACATATACGTGTTGTAGCTAAACTGTGTACATTATACGAGGGTGAGCAGAGAGGCCTTGCCCGCCTATCAATAAATAGAAAATGAAAGGTTAACATACAATATATATATTGTAAATAAGACAGAGAGCAGTGATTTAGCTACATATTTCACTTATAAATGTTACATTAATTACAGCTGCACATGGTACCCCGTCTGGACTTTCCTGCTAGCGTACAACAAGCATGTAGATTCCGTCTGTTCCAGTCACACACAATAAATTACTTGTACACTCGTACTGATATGTGTGGAGGCCTTTGATTTAAGTCCAGCCGAAGATGCCCCAGTTACCTGCCTGTAGAAAAGGAGACCTTACTTAGGTGAGGAAAGAAAGGCCGCTAGGAGTGAATGCAGGTTTTAAGTGGAAGAGAGATGCACACTAGCACCGTAGTCTCTTAGATGTCTGTGTGCTGTGATAGTGCCGCGTTGTGACGAATATCAAACTTGTCACTGATGGCAACACTCGGCAACACTAGCACCGTAGTCTCTTAGATGTCTGTGTCCTGTGATAGTGCCGCGTTGTGACGAATATCAAACTTGTCACTCATGGCAACACTACGTTAGCTTGGATCCTGCATCTGGGCAGGTGGTCAACATAATCTTTAGCTGAGTAGGAGCAGTAAGAAGTAGTCCTGCTTCAAAATGGTGTATAGCAAAACCCCGTGCAATTTGGCAATTTGCTAGAGCTGTAAGAAGTAGCCCCCCCCCCCCCTTCAAAGTGGTGTATAGCCGACCCTCATGCAATTTGCTAGATCTGAAAGTAGTAGTCTCCAGGTGTATAGAAGACCCTCATGCAATTTGCTAGAGCTGTAAGAAGTAGTCCTCCTTCAAAATTGTTTATAGCAAACCCCCCATGCAATTTGGCAATTTGCTAGAGCTGTAAGAAGTAGCCCCCTTTCATGATGGTGTATGGCAGACCCTCATGCAATTTTCTAGAGCTGTAAGAAGTAGTTCCCCTTCAAGAGGGTGTATGGCAGACCCCCATGCAGTTGGCTAAAGCTGTAAGAAGTAGTTCCCCTTCAAGATGGTGTATGGCAGACCCCCATGTAACTGAAGCTGTAAGAAGTAGTTCCCCTTCAAGAGGGTGTATGGCAGACCCCCATGCAGTTGGCTAAAGCTGTAAGAAGTAGTCCCCCTTCAAGAGGGTATATGGCAGACCCCCATGCAGTTGGCTAAAGCTGTAAGAAGTAGTTCCCCTTCAAGATGGTGTTTGGCAGACCCTCCTGCTGTTGACTACAGCCAGTGTTAACAGGACATGTGGGCACAGAGAACTTTCCACTGGAGGAAAACGTTCCAAAACACCCTCATACTTAAGTAGTTCGTGATATTGACTATCATGTACAGATATTATTAATTAAATATGTAAGTTCTTTTCCCTTTCATTTGAAAAAGCTGTTAGAAACCCCGGTCAGAAGAAGAGCAGACGGAATCTTGTCATCTCAGAAACGCTAATTATAACTTTTAAGATGAAAGTGCAGACCAGGATACTTGTCAGCTAGGGTCGAGTTGACACAGTCGCCTAGTCTGATCTGTGGTAATGCTCATCGATTTACATCGCCTCCAGAAACGAAGTTTACAGCAGCGTAAAGAATAAAGATAATTCTCCGGAGACCTGGACATTGGACACAAGAGAGAAGCTGTAAACAGCGGAAAAGTGGTTTTTAGGGTAAGATGCCATATATCTTTGCCAGTCAGAAGAAAAAAAAATGCAAAGAAATCCTGAGAGAAGTTGCAGTAGATGAAAACTAATTCAAATCTCAAAATTATTTGAGAAAATTACAGAAATACAGACGCGTAGATACTGTACTCTAGTATGCCTCGTCTTGCATACATTAAAAAAAAAGTTTTCCCTGTCATGATGTCCAGGTACACATTTTTTCACAGATGAAATTGACTGGAGGTCAATGGAACCAGTCCATGTAGTCAGTTAGCTTTGGAAAAAAAATAGTTATAGGACCTCTCCAGACTTTCATTCCTTGTTGATTAATTTTGCTATATTGTGCAACATCTGGGACACTTTCATCGTTTGTTCTGTCTACGTTACGTGTAAAGATAGGAGAACCCTACCACCTCCATAAACTTTGCTTAGCATCGTTTGTTCTGTCTACGTTACGTGTAAAGATAGGAGAACCCTACCACCTCCATAAACTTTGCTTGGCATCGTTTGTTCTGTCTACGTTACGTGTAAAGATAGGAGAACCCTACCACCTCCATAAACTTTGCTTGGTATCGTTGGAGACTCATTTCTGATTCATGCTTCGCAGGTGTTGTCTCAGCAGGGCACAGCATTGTTCGGCGGCTGCTTAAGTGACATATGAATTATTAAATAGGCGAGCATCATGTGCACAATAATTCCTTTAATGCATGCGTAGAATTTGTTATTAAGAAGCGGCCAAGTACACTCGCGCCTCTAAATTTTGGCACTTGTTTTATTCGGTGGCTCTGTTATGTCCTTGTTTCTTATACAGTATTCGGCGCTTCTTCGCTGTTTTAGCGTAGAGCGGTTAAAGTCAAAGAGACAGCCATCTAGCATCCTTTTGTTGTCGGTGGCTTTAAAAAAAATTGTGATTAGCCCTTTAGGCACTTAGTATATAAAAAAGGTATTCGAACCCCCGACCTTCGCCATGAGAGACCAGTGCACTAACCACTTTGGCAGTCAGACACTACTCAGTATATGGTAGTGTAAGTATGTTGTCAAGCATTTATACACGTTTTTAAGTGAAAAAAAGGGTCTATGTTCCGCCTTTCAGTAGAGGTTGGAAACCTAACTCACCGTCTGGCCAAGTTAAACCTGTACTTGATTGTGCTAAATCTGGAAACCCGTCAAAGCTTTCTGTAGGTTTTGTATTCCAGCACTAAAGCCTTCGTCTCAAGTCCGAGATGCGCGCTTGTCTTTATCTCCCTTGTTATTTGATGATACATATTAATTGCGTGCTCCTAACAAGAGATCGAGTGTTCCATCAGCCACAATAAAATTGGAAGTACTGGCTGCAAGATCGTGTCATGGTGTCTCTTCGTTATTTCAGAGGACGAAATGAGAAGTTGAAGATAGGAGACAAGCGTAAAAAGAACCGGATGCTGCAACACAAACGCTGTTTGTTACTGCTGTGGATCATTATGCAAAACAAATATCCACAGAATATCTGGAGAGAAGCTGTTCACTGAACTAATACTTGTTGTTCCATCTGCCCAAATATGCCAGCATGATGTTCCCTGTCGCCGATGGGGTGAAGATGTTGAATTACAAGCATTGTATGAGATGAAGAACGGGTTCCGAGTGATATTTTTCGCTGACTCACAGGGAAGTTAAAAAAAAAGCAACGAAATGCTTCTTTATCAGACTCCGCCGTCATGCGCACTATAGATCCTTGCTGGATTAGCTAGACTCAGCCTGTTACTGTGGGAACAATGTAGAGTCTAGGTCGGCTATGGTTCCCAAGCCCTGACTCTATAGATAGCTTGCTGCCATTTCATTCTGCACCCCCCCTCCCAGTAATACTAGTGAAATATTACAGACATTTAGCATCTGCACACACCAGACTCTGCTTATAGGAGGAAAAGATCCGCGCGAAGATGCTGTTTTTCAGAATTAAGATACTTTGTTTTTTTTTTCATTCCATCTCTAACAGCGTAGGGAAAGGATATCGTCGAAGTTCTCTCCCATCGTAGCTTTATCATGCAATAATTGCAAAGATTTATAACGGATCTTCTTAGTATTGAATTATTGATACCTTATTTCCAGTCAGACTTTAAACAATTTGAAACCACTTTACAGCCACCAGCTACTGTATGTTATGTTTAGGATATGTGTAAATATGGCGTTTTATCATTTTTATATGTTTATGTTTGTGTGTAATTCTGTCTGCTTTTCTGGCGGTTTTGCTTTTAGTTTCTTGTGTCATCCCGTGTCTGTCTGTGTATCGTCGTGACCCTTCTGTTGTTTGGCCGGTGTGTCTGTCTGCCCGTCGCTGTCTGTTATCCGTACATCCAGCCTTGTTTGTGATCCCGAGCTTGCCTGCCCGCCCGCCCGCCCGCCTAGTCATCCACTCCTGCATCTGTCTGTCAGCTTGTCCTTACAGCATCTTGACATATACCCATTGTTATACTTACCGTGTGTAGGTGAAGTGTGCAGGAGAATGAGAGAGGGAGAGAGAGAGAGAGAGAGAGAGAGAGAGAAAATGAATGATTCAGCTTTATTTAGAAAGGGTGAAGAGCTGGGCACACATGCCCATCTCTCAGTCTGCTGTTTGTCTCTCATCTTTCACTCTTCCCAATCATTCAGTTTAATTCAAGTGTATAAAAACATAAGAGCGTGAATAAAATATGAACTAACAAAACAGTCACCCTCTTATCCATACATCCACAAATATAGAACATCTAATATATCGGATTAACTTAATACCAAATTCTAAGCCGCGCTTACAATAAAATCACCTCACACTTTAAAGAGAGAATGTATGTGTGTGTGTATGTATGTATGTATGTATATGTGTGTATGTATGTATGTGACACGGTAGCAGGCTGTCCTGACTTATGATATTGTTGATATTGATGTGACAAGGTAGCAGGCTGTCCTGACTTACGATATTGTTGATATTGATGTGACAAGGTAGCAGGGTGTCCTGACTTATGATATTGTTGATATTGATGAGACCATGTAGCAGGCTGTCCTGACTTCTCTCTCTCTCTCTCTCTCGCTCTCTCTCTGACCCGTAAGTGCCCAGGGCACATGGGGCTTCCGCGAGGGTTTTCCACAAATGCCTGTCCTTCGCCTTTTTTTCTGCTCTTGCCCAGGTGAGCCCTCTATTGCTCAACATCCTCTCTGTTGTTCTTCTCCATGTCTCCTTTGGTCTACCCTTACTTCTGTTCCCCTGTGGTGTCCATCTTAGTGCTATTTTTGGTAGTGAGTTGTCAGTCATTCGGATCACATGTCCCAGCCATCGCCAGCGTCTTTCCTCAATAATTGCTGACAGTGGTTTCTTCTGCATCTCTGCCAAGAAGATGTTATTTCTTATGGTGTTTGGCCAAAATATTTGTGTAATTCTTCGTAAACATTTAGTCTGGAAAGAATTCAACTTGTTTTCTATGGTTTTTTTTTGGTGTGATTTTCCAGCATTCATTTCCATAGAATACTACACTTAGAACATTACACTTAAATATCCTTATTTTCGTATTCATGCTTAGTTTTTTTAGATTTCCATGTAGTCTGCAGCACTACAAAAGCCTGGTTTGCTCTGATAAGTCTGTTGTTGATGTCCTCTGTGCTGTCTCCATTTTCTGCTACTCTACTGCCAAGGTATACAAATTCATTGACCTCCTCCACTAACTTGCTATCTACTCTGAGTACATTTCTGTTGTTCACATTTTGCTTCATTAACTTTGTCATTCCTACGTTGATCTTTAGTCCTATGTTGTTCGCATTCTGAGTTAGCTTGTTTATTTTATCTTACATTTCTTTGTGGCTGCTTGATAGTAGACGAATATCGTCTGCAAAGTCAAGTTCCTCCAACACTGTGTCAAGGATCCATTGTAATCCTCTGATGAGACAAAGAAGCAGGCTGTTCTGCCTTATGATATTGTTGATATTGATGAGACAAGGCAACAGGCTCTCCTGACTTATGATATTGTTGATATTGATGAGACAAGGTAGTAGTCTATCCTGACTTATGATGTTGTTGTTATTGACGAGACAAAGCAGCAAGCTGACTTGACTTATGATGTTGTTGATATTGATGAGACAAGGTAACAGGCTGTTCTGACTTATGATGTTATTGATATTGATGAGACAAAGCAGCAGGCTGTCCTGACTTATGACATTGTTGATACTGATGAAACAAGGTAGCAGGCTGTCCTGACTTATGATGTTGATATTGATGAGACAAGGTAGCAGGCTGCCTGACTTATGATGTTGATATTGATGAGACAAGGTAACAGGCTGTCCTGACTTATGATGTTGATATTGATGAGACAAAGCAGCAGGCTGTCCTGACTTATGATATTGTTGATATTAATGAGACAAGGTAACGGGCTCTCCTGACTTATTATATTGTTGATATTGATGAGACAAAGTAGCAGGCTGTCCTGACTTATGACGATGTTGATATTGATGAGACAAAGTAGCAGGCTGTCCTGACCTTTTCTTTCTTCTCTGGTCGTACACAAGAAGGTGACGCTATGCTCTTCCTGGTTGTTATTAAGCTCAACCACGACAGGTTGTGGCTGGTATCCGGCCCTCGCCATGTTGCACCAGCTGTGACATTATTTCCAGGGATCAGTTCGTGGAGTAAGGTGAGATTTTCTTCTTCTCTGTTTGTTCTCCAGTCTCCACTGCCAGGTTGTTTCTTTTGTTCTCGGTTATTATAAAGTCAGGTTAGAAGATAAGTGAGTGGTGAGCAGACATGAAATTGTCATTTCTTCTTTCGTCATTAGCGCACTATATCTTGTAAAATATTTGAAAGGTTCAGGCAACCGTGTCGTGCCTTAGAGGCACATAGGGATATGATGTTAGTGCTCATATTTTCCTTAGAGGCACATAGGGATATGATGTTAGTGCTCATATTTTCCTTAGAGGCACATAGGGATATGATGTTAGTGCTCATATTTTCCTTAGAGGCACATAGGGATATGATGTTAGTGCCCGTATTTTCCTTAGAGGCACATAGGGATATGATGTTAGTGCTCATATTTTCCTTGACCTGTCAGCACACTAGAGGGTGGTGTGATCAGTATTACACCTGGCCACCTTTCCTTCCCCAACTCCAGAAGAAGTCGGATATCCATTTCAACGCTGGGTGACTGGGCCGCACCTGGCCGGATTCGAACTCCCGACCTTCGCCATGAGAGACTAGTCCACTAACCACTGTGCCACTCAGATGCTCTGGAATATTTGTAAGAAAGCTTTATTGTTCAATCTGCAATGATTTATTTTCATCCCGGCACTAAAAGTCCAGCGCACAACCAGACGAAGACAGTAGGTCAGTGCCAGTGGTGTTTTGAAACCGGTTCAGTTGTACTTGTCTTTCATCTTGCATGAAGAACTTTACGAAATACCGGTTTTCTCAGTACAGCATTGGGTACTTTATGGTTTTTGGATGTAAAAGTAAACACACTTTACAAACATCAGCGAAAAGTAAAAGTTCGTGTGAAATGTTTTTTTTTCTTATTCGCAGTCAGATTTTATATTGACAAAATGCTCACATGTTAAACTAGTGTCAGAACTGACTGATTCTCCTCCATGTAAATTGAGCATCATCATCTTGCTAGCTCGCTTTTCCCTCAACTGATTTCGCTAGTTGATTCTTTTTTTTTTAGCCAGACTCTTGATAATATAAACCGGTTATGGCAACAGACGATCTTCACAGGGTTCAGTTTTTCTCTTTTTAAATCTGAAACTTAGCGATAATTGTCGGTTAACACTACCCCCCCCCCCCCCCCCGGTCAGTACAAACTGGCTTGTTTACTTCAAAGTGCGCACTGTTATGATGGCCTTTCACAGTTATTATGTTAAAAGCTGTTTACGGTGCAGAGAGCAAAGTTGTGTTTATTCTGTGCAGCGGGTAGATCTCTTTGTGGTGTCAGAGAACTGTCATGTGATTGGGACCACTTTCGTTGGGTGCTGCATTCCATAGCTTTCTAGATTCTGGGTCTA
This sequence comes from Achatina immaculata, assembly GCA_009760885.1. Classification (NCBI taxonomy): domain Eukaryota; kingdom Metazoa; phylum Mollusca; class Gastropoda; order Stylommatophora; family Achatinidae; genus Lissachatina; species Lissachatina immaculata. Next base: position 26,069,781 of record CM019710.1, on the reverse strand, counting down.
AAGACAAAACTAGTCGTCGTCTTATCAACACGATGGATCGTCGCCGTCTTATCAACACGATGAATCGTCGCCGTCTTATCAACACGATGAATCGTCGCCGTCTTATCAACACGATGAATCGTCGCCGTCTTATCAACACGATGAATCGTCGCCGTCTTATCAACACGATGAATCGTCGCCGTCTTATCAACACATGGATCGTCGCCGTCTTATCAACACGATGGATCGTCGCCGTCTTATCAACACGATGGATCGTCGCCGTCTTATCAACACAATGGATCGTCGCCGTCTTATCAACACGATGGATCGTCGCCGTCTTATCAACACGATGGATCGTCGCCGTCTTATCAACACGATGGATCGTCGCCGTCTTATCAACACGATGGATCGTCGCCGTCTATCAACACGATGGATCGTCGCCGTCTTATCAACACGATGGATCGTCACTGTCTTGTGGTAAAACTCTCTCCGTTGTCGCCGTCCTAGGTGGTTAAAAGGAGAGCCAGGACATGTCTGACTGTGCAGTGTGCTATAGCACAGGGGTCTCCGGGTTGTTCAGCTCATTGTCCCTGTCAAGTTTCAGGCTGGTCATCCGTCTACAAGTATTTCTTATATGACGTTAGTTTAACAAATAGTACAGTAACTGATAGACCCGCCAATAATAATAATAATGATGATAATGAATTCATAAAAATAGGTACCATTCCATGTAAAGAACAGTATATACTTGTATAAATGTATGTATGTATGTGTATGTATGTGATTGTATGTATGTATGTATGTGTATGTATGTATTTGTGTGTGTGCGTCCGTGAGACACACCCGTGAAAAACGGCGTATACCTATCTACTAATAACCTGGTGCTAACCCGAAGCCATTAGTAACACTTACAGAGTGCTTCATAATGGTGGGACACATTTTAAACGCAGTTATATAGGACTGAAACAAACACAATTAATATAGAATGCTTGTAATACATACCCAAGAAATAGGAGTTCATTTCAGTGTTGGTTCAAGGTTCTTTCATAAAACTCTGGAACTTAAACAAAGCATCCGGGAGGAGATGGCGGCCATTCCAGCTGAGGTGTTGCACCACGCCGTGACGAGGGTCATAAACATGGCCGAAGAATGTCCTCTTCGAGCTGGTGGACATCTAAGGAACTTGATATTCAAACCTTGAACACTGTTATGAGCTCCTGCATCTTGAGGTGTTACAAACATTCTATATTACATGTGTTAGTTCCAGTCCTAGATAACTGCATTTAAAATGTGCCCCAGCATTATGAAACAACCTGTATTGTGTATGTTATATGCATTATAAACTCTATTCTTGCAGTAAAGAAAGGCAGAGACAATAACATTTTATTTAAAAGATCACAAGGAAGAGAAAACATTGGGAATAGTTTACCGTTTTTTTGTGTGGTTTCTTTAAGTTGAGGTCGTCTTTATACTGGATGAATCGTCTGTTTGTCAGTATGCCATACAAAACACCGTAGATGTTGTTGGTGTTAATAACACTAGACATTACAGATAAAAATGTAACGTAAAAACAAGATTTATATGCAGATATAACTACTATTCGTGCATTGATAACGAAGAAATAGCAACAGATGGATCGTCGCCGTCTTATCAACACGATAGATCGTCGCCGTCTTATCAACACGATGGATCGTCGCCGTCTTATCAACACGATGAATCGTCGCCGTCTTATCAACACGATGAATCGTCGCCGTCTTATCAACACCATGAATCGTCGTCGTCTTATCAACACGATGGATCGTCGCCGTCTTATCAACACCATGAATCGTCGCCGTCTTATCAACACGATGAATCGTCGCCGTCTTATCAACACGATGAATCGTCGCCGTCTTATCAACACCATGAATCGTCGCCGTCTTATCAACACGATGAATCGTCGCCGTCTTATCAACACGATGAATCGTCGCCGTCTTATCAACACGATGAATCGTCGCCGTCTTATCAACACGATGAATCGTCGCCGTCTTATCAACACGATGGATCGTCGCCGTCTTATCAACACGATGGATCGTCGCCGTCTTATCAACACGATGAATCGTCGCCGTCTTATCAACACGATGAATCGTCGCCGTCTTATCAACACGATGAATCGTCGCCGTCTTATCAACACGATGGATCGTCGCCGTCTTATCAACACGATGGATCGTCGCCGTCTTATCAACACCATGGATCGTCGCCGTCTTATCAACACGATGGATCGTCGCCGTCTTATCAACACGATGGATCGTCGCCGTCTTATCAGCACAATGGATCGTCGCCGTCTTATCAACACGATGGATCGTCGCCGTCTTATCAACACGATGGATCGTCGCCGTCTTATCAACACGATGGATCGTCGCCGTCTTATCAACACGATGGATCGTCGCCGTCTTATCAACACGATGGATCGTCACTGTCTTATCAACACGATGGATCGTCGCCGTCTTATCAACACGATGGATCGTCGCCGTCTTATCAACACGATGGATCGTCGCCGTCTTATCAACACGATGGATCGTCGCCGTCTTATCAACACGATGGATCGTCACTGTCTTGTGGTAAAACTCTCTCCGTTGTCGCCGTCCTAGGTGGTTAAAAGGAGAGCCAGGACATGTCTGACTGTGCAGTGTGCTATAGCACAGGGGTCTCCGGGTTGTTCAGCTCATTGTCCCTGTCAAGTTTCAGGCTGGTCATCCGTCTACAAGTATTTCTTATATGACGTTAGTTTAACAAATAGTACAGTAACTGATAGACCCGCCAATAATAATAATAATGATGATAATGAATTCATAAAAATAGGTACCATTCCATGTAAAGAACAGTATATACTTGTATAAATGTATGTATGTATGTGTATGTATGTGATTGTATGTATGTATGTATGTGTATGTATGTATTTGTGTGTGTGCGTCCGTGAGACACACCCGTGAAAAACGGCGTATACCTACTACTAATAACCTGGTGCTAACCCGAAGCCATTAGTAACACTTACAGAGTGCTTCATAATGGTGGGACACATTTTAAACGCAGTTATATAGGACTGAAACAAACACAATTAATATAGAATGCTTGTAATACATACCCAAGAAATAGGAGTTCATTTCAGTGTTGGTTCAAGGTTCTTTCATAAAACTCTGGAACTTAAACAAAGCATCCGGGAGGAGATGGCGGCCATTCCAGCTGAGGTGTTGCACCACGCCGTGACGAGGGTCATAAACATGGCCGAAGAATGTCCTCTTCGAGCTGGTGGACATCTAAGGAACTTGATATTCAAACCTTGAACACTGTTATGAGCTCCTGCATCTTGAGGTGTTACAAACATTCTATATACATGTGTTAGTTCCAGTCCTAGATAACTGCATTTAAAATGTGCCCCAGCATTATGAAACAACCTGTATTGTGTATGTTATATGCATTATAAACTCTATTCTTGCAGTAAAGAAAGGCAGAGACAATAACATTTTATTTAAAAGATCACAAGGAAGAGAAAACATTGGGAATAGTTTACCGTTTTTTTGTGTGGTTTCTTTAAGTTGAGGTCGTCTTTATACTGGATGAATCGTCTGTTTGTCAGTATGCCATACAAAACACCGTAGATGTTGTTGGTGTTAATAACACTAGACATTACAGATAAAAATGTAACGTAAAAACAAGATTTATATGCAGATATAACTACTATTCGTGCATTGATAACGAAGAAATAGCAACAGTTGGATTTTCTTTATGACATCTTAATGTATAAACTAATGAAAAAAATCTGTTATAAAATATTTACGGCATACAGTAAGACAGCCATTATTGGGAACATTGTTACATTTAAAAAACCACTTACCTGTGATGGTACCACCCATATATATACCAACATACATACGTACATAGAGAGAGAGAGAGAGAGAGAGAGAGAGAGAGAGAGAGAGAGGAATACTGTACGGTAATGTAATTGTATGAAAGCAAAGTTGTAAAACAGAAGACCAATACATGATTAACTTTATATTTAATATAACTCACCTTATCCCTGTGTTAGTGATAGGCTATCTAGTTCCATACATCTATTGCACATGATGTTTTACATCATGATGATGATGATGATGTGGTGATGGTGCATAACATCTCATACAGTTCTTGCCGTACGGTTATCAGATTTTCACACGAAGACACTCACTCAAATGCACAACAGGTAAGTTTATTAACTGTACGGCACATGATGATTATTTACTATTCATTAACTGGTAGTGGGTTATCATAAAGGTCTTCATTCTTGTCGTCTCCACGTTGAGTAAGAGTGGATTATCATAAAGGTCTTCATTCTTGTCGTCTCCACGTTGAGTAAGCAGAGGAGGTTGGCCTTGCTGTATCAGGGGGTGGCAGGGGCGGAAGAGATGGAAGGGAAGGCTGGAGATGCAAGGCACACAGGCTCTGTGTAACATCCCCGTAATTTGTATCTTGACTTTCTTGCATCTTTCACTTCTCACAAAATCTTCGTATGCAGTGCCAATTTCTTTCACCGTTTGTTTTCAGTGCGGTCCAAGTTTTAAAAAATATCAAAAGCACCTTCAACAATTTCGAATCCCAGGTAATTCTCTTGTGATTTTTCTTTCTCTCACGACTCACTAAAGTGTTTTGTCTACGATTTTTTCCAGGTCTAATCCTACAAAACTGTGTTCCCTTACTTGGAAGTTTTTTATGTCTTTTTTCCTCATCGTCTGGCAGAATTTCTTCCGCACCTTGCTCTTCCTCATCATCTGGCTCAGCTTCTTCCGCACCTTGCTCTTCCTCATCATCTGGCTCAGCTTCTTCCGCACCTTGCTCTTCCTCATCACCTGGCTCAGCTTCTTCCGCACCTTGCTCTTCCTCATCACCTGGCTCAGCTTCTTCTGCACCTTGCTCTTCCTCATCATCTGGCACAGCTTATTCTGCACCTTGCTCTTCCTCATCATCTGGCTCAGCTTCTTCTGCACCTTGCTCTTCCTCATCATCTGGCACAGCTTATTCTGCACTTTATTCTTCCTCATCATCTGGCACAGCTTATTCTGCACTTTATTCTTCCTCACTATCTGGCACAGCTTATTCTACACCTTATTCTTCCTCATTATCTGGCACAGCTTATTCTGCACTTTATTCTTCCTCATTATCTGGCACAGCTTATTCTGCACCTTATTCTTCCTCATCACCTGGCTCAGCTTCTTCTGCACCTTGCTCTTCCTCATCATCTGGCTCAGCTTCTTCTGCACCTTGCTCTTCCTCATCATCTGGCACAGCTTATTCTGCACTTTATTCTTCCTCATCATCTGGCACAGCTTATTCTGCACTTTATTCTTCCTCATTATCTGGCACAGCTTATTCTACACCTTATTCTTCCTCATTATCTGGCACAGCTTATTCTGCACTTTATTCTTCCTCATTATCTGGCACAGCTTATTCTGCACCTTATTCTTCCTCATCATCTGGCACAGCTTCTTCCCCAGCTTGCTCTTCCTCATCATCTGGCGCAGCTTCTTCCCCACCTTTCTCTTCCTCATCATCTGGCACAGCTTCTTCCCCACCTTGTTCTTCCTCATCATCTGGCGCAGCTTGTTCCCCATCTTGCTCTTCTTCATCATCTGGCAACCTTATTCCCCACCTTGCTCTTCCTCATCATCTGGCAACCTTATTCCCCACCTTGCTCTTCCTCACCATCTGGCACAGCTTTTTCCCCACTTTGCTCTTCCTCATCATCTGGCACAGCTTATTCCCCACCTTGCTCTTCCTCATCATCTCCCTCTCTCTCTCTCTCTCTCTCTCTCTCTCTCTGAACCTTAAGAGCCCAGGGCACATGGGGCTTCCGCAAGGGTTTTCCACAAATGCCTGTCCTTCGCCTTTTTTTTTTTTGCTCTTGCCCAAGTGAGCCCTCTATTGCTCAACATCCTTTCTGTTGTTCTTCTCCATGTCTCTTTTGGTCTACCCTTACTTCTGCTCCCCTGTGGTGTCCATCTTAGTGCTATTTTTGGTAGTGAGTTGTCAGTCATTCGGAGCACATGTCCCAACCATCGCCATCGTCTTTCCTCAATAATTGTTGTCAGTGGTTTCATCTGCATTTCTGCTAATAAGATGTTATTTCTTATGGTGTTTGGCCAAAATATTTGTCTAATTCTTCGTAAACCTTGCTCTTCCTCATCGTCTGAAACAGTTTCTTCCCCACCTTGCTCTTCCTTCTCCTTGTCTGGCACTGCTTCTTCTATGTCTTTTTTCTCCTCCTCGTCAGGCAGTGCTTCTTCTATGTCTTTTTTCTCCTCCTCGTCAGGCAGTGCTTCTTCTATGTCTTTTTTCTCCTCCTCGTCAGGCAGTGTTTCTTCTATGTCTTTTTTCTCCTCCTCGTCAGGCAGTGTTTCTTCTATGTCTTTTTTCTCCTCCTCGTCAGGCAGTGTTTCTTCTATGTCTTTTTTCCTCCTCGTCAGGCAGTGTTTCTTCTATGTCTTTTTTCTCCTCCTCGTCAGGCAGTGTTTCTTCTATGTCTTTTTTCTCCTCCTCGTCAGGCAGTGTTTCTTCTATGTCTTTTTTCTCCTCCTCGTCAGGCAGTGTTTCTTCTATGTCTTTTTTCTCCTCCTCGTCAGGCAGTGCTTCTTCTATGTCTTTTTTCTCCTCCTCGTCAGGCAGTGTTTCTTCTATGTCTTTTTTCTCCTCCTCGTCAGGCAGTGTTTCTTCTATGTCTTTTTTCTCCTCCTCGTCAGGCAGTGTTTCTTCTATGTCTTTCTCCTCTTCGTATGGCACTGTTTCTTCCTCGTCCTTGTCTGGCACTGTTTCTTCTATGTCTTCCTCCTCCTCCTTGTCTGGCACTGTTTCTTCTATGTCTTCCTCCTCCTCCTTGTCTGGCACTGTTTCTTCTATGTCTTCCTCCTCCTCCTTGTCTGGCACTGTTTCTTCTATGTCTTCCTCCTCCTCCTTGTCTGGCACTGTTTCTTCTGTGTCTTCTTCCTCCTCCTTGTCTGGTACTGCTTCTTCTGTGTCTTCTTCCTCCTTCTTGTCTGGCATAAATCAACATAGATGGGAAAGATCTCAAACTTATCAAAAACATATACTGGCAGCAATCAGCAGCAGTGAGGGTTGAGAACCAAATAGGAGCATTCCAAGACGTACAGTTGGGAGTGAGACAAGGATCTGCTTTATCCCCTGACCTCTTCATCTTCTACAGCGAAAACATAATGAAAAATATAGAGAACTTGCCATGAATATCAAATGGCAGAAACAACCTTAAAAACTTTATATATGCAGACGACACAGTCCTGATAGCTAAAAGTGAAGGGGTGCTATGGGCTCTTCTGGACATCATGGTTCGTGAAAGTAAAAATAAAGGTCTCAGCCTGAACAAAAAGAAGACTGAAGTGATAGTCATCACAAAGAAAAGAATACCACCAAAAAGTAGCATTATTATCGATGGCACAGAACTGAAACAAATTGATAGATTCAAGTACTTAGGGAGGATTATAACAACTGATGGGAAATGTCACAAAGAAATAAATAGCAGACGTTCTCAGGCCAAGTCAGCATTCCAGACAATGAGACACATCTTGTGCAACAGATCCATATCAATGGAAACAAGATTCCGAGTACTTAAGTGTTACATCGAGGCAGTTTTGTTTTATGGCTGTGAACCATGGTCTGTGAATAAGAGAGTACAGCGAGAAATGGAGGCTAAGGAGGTGTTGTTTATAAGAAGGAAGCTGAAGGTGCCATGGACAGCCAAGAAAACCAGTGAAGAAGTTTTAAGAGAGACTGGAGTTAAAAGCAAATTACAGCAAAGATCAGAGGCAGACAAGCGAGATTTGTAGGACATTTTCTGAGAAGAGGAAAACTGGAACACACTTTGGGAACTGGAAAAATTGAGGGAAGAAACGACAGAGGAAGACACAGAGAAAGAGAGAGAGAGAGATTACTGGATGGGCTGTCAGTGTGGCTAGGAAGAAAGTCACCGGCGGATCTCATAATCAAGCCTAGAGACAGGGAATTGTGGAGAGACATGATCGCCTAAGCCACTCGGCATGGCACTTGAATTGTCTGGCACTGTTTATTCTATGTCTTCTTCCTCCTCCTTGTCTGGAACTGTTTCTTCTATGTCTTCTTCCTCCTCCTTGCCTGGCACTGTTTATTCTATGTCTTCTTCCTCCTCCTTGTCTGGAACTGTTTCTTCTATGTCTTCTTCGTCCTTCTTCTCGTCTGGCATTGTTTCTTCTGTGTCTTCTTCCTCCTCTTTGCCTGGAACTGTTTCTTCTATGTCTTCTTCCTCCTCCTTGCCTGGAACTGTTTCTTCTATGTCTTCTTCCTCCTCCTTGCCTGGAACTGTTTCTTCTATGTCTTCTTCCTCCTCCTTGCCTGGAACTGTTTCTTTTATGTCTTCTTCCTCCTCCTTGTCTGGAACTGTTCTTCTATGTCTTCTTCCTCCTCCTTGCCTGGAACTGTTTCTTCTATGTCTTCTTCCTGCTCCTTGTCTGGAACTGTTTCTTCTATGTCTTCTTCCTCCTCCTTGCCTGGAACTGTTTCTTCTATGTCTTCTTCCTCCTCCTTGCCTGGAACTGTTTCTTCTATGTCTTCTTCCTCCTCCTTGCCTGGAACTGTTTCTTCTATGTCTTCTTCCTCCTCCTTGCCTGGAACTATTTCTTCTATGTCTTCTTCCTCCTTCTTGTCTGGCATAAATCAACATAGATGGGAAAGATCTCAAACTTATCAAAAACATATACTGGCAGCAATCAGCAGCAGTGAGGGTTGAGAACCAAATAGGAGCATTCCAAGACGTACAGTTGGGAGTGAGACAAGGATCTGCTTTATCCCCTGACCTCTTCATCTTCTACAGCGAAAACATAATGAAAAATATAGAGAACTTGCCATGAATATCAAATGGCAGAAACAACCTTAAAAACTTTATATATGCAGACGACACAGTCCTGATAGCTAAAAGTGAAGGGGTGCTATGGGCTCTTCTGGACATCATGGTTCGTGAAAGTAAAAATAAAGGTCTCAGCCTGAACAAAAAGAAGACTGAAGTGATAGTCATCACAAAGAAAAGAATACCACCAAAAAGTAGCATTATTATCGATGGCACAGAACTGAAACAAATTGATAGATTCAAGTACTTAGGGAGGATTATAACAACTGATGGGAAATGTCACAAAGAAATAAATAGCAGACGTTCTCAGGCCAAGTCAGCATTCCAGACAATGAGACACATCTTGTGCAACAGATCCATATCAATGGAAACAAGATTCCGAGTACTTAAGTGTTACATCGAGGCAGTTTTGTTTTATGGCTGTGAACCATGGTCTGTGAATAAGAGAGTACAGCGAGAAATGGAGGCTAAGGAGGTGTTGTTTATAAGAAGGAAGCTGAAGGTGCCATGGACAGCCAAGAAAACCAGTGAAGAAGTTTTAAGAGAGACTGGAGTTAAAAGCAAATTACAGCAAAGATCAGAGGCAGACAAGCGAGATTTGTAGGACATTTTCTGAGAAGAGGAAAACTGGAACACACTTTGGGAACTGGAAAAATTGAGGGAAGAAACGACAGAGGAAGACACAGAGAAAGAGAGAGAGAGAGATTACTGGATGGGCTGTCAGTGTGGCTAGGAAGAAAGTCACCGGCGGATCTCATAATCAAGCCTAGAGACAGGGAATTGTGGAGAGACATGATCGCCTAAGCCACTCGGCATGGCACTTGAATTGTCTGGCACTGTTTATTCTATGTCTTCTTCCTCCTCCTTGTCTGGAACTGTTTCTTCTATGTCTTCTTCCTCCTCCTTGCCTGGCACTGTTTATTCTATGTCTTCTTCCTCCTCCTTGTCTGGAACTGTTTCTTCTATGTCTTCTTCGTCCTTCTTCTCGTCTGGCATTGTTTCTTCTGTGTCTTCTTCCTCCTCTTTGCCTGGAACTGTTTCTTCTATGTCTTCTTCCTCCTCCTTGCCTGGAACTGTTTCTTCTATGTCTTCTTCCTCCTCCTTGCCTGGAACTGTTTCTTCTATGTCTTCTTCCTCCTCCTTGCCTGGAACTGTTTCTTTTATGTCTTCTTCCTCCTCCTTGTCTGGAACTGTTTCTTCTATGTCTTCTTCCTCCTCCTTGCCTGGAACTGTTTCTTCTATGTCTTCTTCCTGCTCCTTGTCTGGAACTGTTTCTTCTATGTCTTCTTCCTCCTCCTTGCCTGGAACTGTTTCTTCTATGTCTTCTTCCTCCTCCTTGCCTGGAACTGTTTCTTCTATGTCTTCTTCCTCCTCCTTGCCTGGAACTGTTTCTTCTATGTCTTCTTCCTCCTCCTTGCCTGGAACTATTTCTTCTATGTCTTCTTCCTCCTCCTTGCCTGGAACTATTTCTTCTATGTCTTCTTCCTCCTCCTTGCCTGGAACTGTTTCTTCTATGTCTTCTTCCTTCTCCTTGTCTGGCACTGTTTCTTCTATGTCTTCTTCCTTCTCCTTGTCTGGCACTGTTTCTTCTATGTCTTCTTCCTTCTCCTTGTCTGTCACTGTTATGTCTTCTTCCTTCTCCTTGTCTGGCACTGTTATTTCTTCTTCCTTCTTGTCTGGCACTGTCTCTTCTATGTTTCGTTCCTTCTACTTGTCTGATACTGTATCTTCTATGATCTCTTCCTTTTCCTTGTATGGCACTGTTTCGTCTATGTCTTCTTGCTTCTTCGAGTCTGGCACTGTTATGTCTTCTTTCTTCTTCTTGTCTGGCACCGTTTTCTTTATGCCTTCCTCTTCGTTGTTTGGCGCTGTTTCTTCTGTGTCTTCTTCCTCCTTGTCTGGTACTGTTTCTTCTATATCGTCTTCCTTCTCCTTGTCTGCCACTGTTTCTTCTACGTCTTCCTTCTCCTCGTCTGGGACTGCTTTTTCTATGATATCCTCCTGCTTGTCTGACACTGTTTCTTCTATGTCTTCTTCCTCCTTTTCCTTGTCTGGCACTGTTTCTTCTATATCGTCTTCCTTCTCCTTGTCTGCCACTGTTTCTTTTATGTCTTCTTCCTTCTCCTTGTCTGGCACTGTTTCTTTTATGTCTTCTTCCTTCTCCTTGTCTGCCACTGTTTCTTCTATGTCTTCTTCCTTCTCCTTGTCTGCCACGGTTTCTTTTATGTCTTCTTCCTTCTCCTTGTCTGCCACTGTTTCTTCTATATCTTCTTCCTTCTCCTTGTCTGGCACTGTTTCTTTTATGTCTTCTTCCTTCTCCTTGTCTGGCACTGTTTCTTCTATGTCTTCTTCCTTCTCCTTGTCTGGCACTGTTTCTTCTATATATTCTTCCTTCTCCTCGTCTAGCACTGCTTCTTCTATGACTTCTGTCTCTTCGTCTGGCACTGTTTGTTCTATGTCTTCCTCCTCTTCATTAGGCACTTCTGTTTCTCCGTCCTCTTCCTTGTCCTCTATCTCCGGTCTGAAAGTACTCATCTCCATCAAGTCGTCCTCGTTAATTCCTGTGGTGTGCAGCCTGCAAGAGGTTGGAGTTCTCCAAGATTCATTACTTGAAATCCTTCCTCCTGGGACCGTTTTTAACATATTCACAGTATCTTGAATGCTTTCCTCGATTATCTGTGTCCTAAATCTTGTGACTCCCTGCGACATGTGGACAGAGTTTTCTCCAGCAAGAATTTCCCTTCAGCCCGATGACTTTCACTGATTTCTCACTAAAAAACAACCGCATCTTCGGTTGTGTAATCAGTTCCAGACTTCCATAATGTTCTCTTACTAGGTTATGGCGTTCTGTCTGTCGGTCATGATGTTCTCTCTGTTGGGGTTCTCTTCCATAGCGATAACATCCTACCGTCGGGTATGACGCCTAACCAGATTTAAATGTCATTGTAACCCCGTCCATGATCTAGAGGCTCCGCTGGGGGAAATCAAATCGTGAACAGTGAGGCCTTGACCAGTTTACAGGCTGAAGCCAGTCAGTGGGCGAGTCAAGGGAAGTAAGCCGGTTTCTGGCTTCACAGACAAATATTTCTTCATTTGTGTGTGTATATATATGTCCTTCCCGTGCCGTTAAACGTCACATAGGGCTCGCAAGATAGTTTGCCACTTTTTCCTGTCTTCGTGGAGTCTTTCAACCTCATCAAGGGATTTTATGCCTTTTAATTTGGCCTTTCTTAACAGTGTCCTCTTCAGAGTTTCACACGGTCTGCTTCTTTTTCTTTGGCCTGTTGTGTTCCACTTGATAACTTGTTTTGGGATTCTCTGACTGTTTCTTCTAATCAAGTGACCAACATATGTCCATCTCCTTTTCCTGATCGCCCATGAGACTGTTTGTTGTTCGCTCATCTGTCTTGTCTCTGCATTGTTCTTGACTTCGTTCCATTTGATGCCGAATATTTTCCTTAGGTATTTGTTTTCAAAAGAGTCTGATTTCTTGTCTGTTTCTTTAGTTGTTTTCCAGCTTTCGCATGCATACATGAGAGTAGATATTACATTTGATAAGTCTTAACTTGGTTTTTGTGCTTATAACTTTTGAATCCCATATGTTCTCAAGATTCTTGAAGTTCGATGCTGCTTTTGCAATTCTAATTCTAACTTCCTTTCTAATGTCACCATCCTGGTCTATGTAGCCTCCAAGATATGCAAATTGATTGACTTCTTCAATATCTGTCCCTTGTATGTGAATTTTTTCATTTTGATTAATGGGAAGTTTCATTACTTTTGTTTTGTCCTTGTTAATTTCAAGTCCTATTTTGCTAGCCAGTGAAGACAGGCTATCTGTTTTTTCTTGCATGGAATTCACGTTGTTACTGATAAGAGTTATGTCATCAGCAAAATCAAGATCTTCTAGTTGGGTCTCATGTACCCAGTCAATACCTGTGTTACCTGTGCAGAATTTTTTCATTTTGAAGTCTACTGTAATTCCAAAAAGCAAAGGAGACGGTATACATCCTTGTTTCACGCCTGTTTCAGTCTGGAACCATTCACTCATCCCTTCTTCTTTTTTGACTTCTCACACATATCCATTGTAGAAGTCCTTAATGATGTTGACAGTTTTATATGGTATTCCATATAGACTTAAAATTCTCCACATTGAATCTCTGTGTATGCTATCAAATGCCTTTTTAAAAGTCTATAAAGTTCAGTATTAGTTATTTCTGCTTTTCAATATGTTCTTCAAGTATTATTTTTAGAGTAAAGATCTGGTCAAGACAGCTTCTCCCTTTTCAAAATCCTGCTTGTTCTTCTCTAATTGCGGTATCCACTATATCTTTAAGTCTGTTCAGAGTGACCTTGCAAAATACTTTTGACACAACTGATATTAAGGTTACTTCTCTCTAATTGTTACAGTCACTAAGGCTGCCTTTTTTGGTACTTTAACAATGATTCTTTTTTTTCCATTTAGAAGGGACATTTCTTCTTTCCAAATCTTATTAAACATTCTCTGTAGTTGTCTCATGTTGTCACTATTGATAGCTTTTAACATTTCGGGTGTTATTTCACCATCACCTGCAGCTTTGTTATTAGCCATTAAATTCACTGTTGTTTCAATTTCATGCAGTGTAATTTCATTTAGGTTGACATTTAGTTGTGGGGCTGGTAAGTCGGTTTCAAGGTTTAACAATTCTTTTGGGTGTGGTCGATTAAGTATTTCTTGGAAGTGTTCAGCCCATCTTTGCTATTTGTCTTTACTTGATGTTAATAGGGTTCCAGTTTTGCTAAGGATTGGTCTTTATTTAGATGTAATAGTACTTGTTAGCCTCTTTTGTATGTTATATAAAGTTTTGCAGTATACTGTTTTTGCTGTTTTCTCTGCCTCTTTCGCCATATTGTCTATGTATTCTCTTTAACCCTTCTAGCTGAACTTTTTTGACTTTCTTGTGTATTTCCTTATATGTTGTTTTCGCCAGATCTTTTCAAAGGTCTGTTTTTACATTCAACATGTCTAATTTGGCTGGTTGTCTTTCATGTATCTACTTCCATGTGTTTTCTGATATCCATGCTTTTCTATTTGTTTTCGTCAGTCCAGCGCTTGCTTTTGCTGCTGTGATTATGGCTGTGCTGTAAGAATTCCATAATTCATCTATACCTATCTCCTCTACTTCACTGGGTGTTCTGGAGTGACTGGCAAGTTCCTGATTGAAATTACTGTTAGTATTCTCTTCCCCATCACTTTTTCAGCGTCGGTGTTATCTTTCCCTAACTTAGCGTTGAAGTCCTCCATAGAAGTTAGGATGTCGTGTTTAGGGACTTTGTTGATGGTTTGTTGCAATTGGTGATAGAATTCGTCTTTCACCTCATCATCTGCATCGTTCGTGGGTGCATAACACTGTTTTATTGTCATTCTTCCGTGTCTTAGGTTGTATCGTGCTCTTATTATACGACTGTTCACTGGTTCGCATTCTACAAGGCTCTTTGCTTCTACATTTGACATAATAATACCTACCCCTTCTCGATGTTTACCGTCGTTTCTGCCTTAATGTATTATTAACTTACCGTTTTTCGCCGATCTTTCACCTGCTTCTGGCCATCGCATTTGACTGATGCCCAGTACGTCATGGTGATATCTCTCCATTTCTTTGATGGCCTGAATAGTTTTTGTTGGTGCTGCCATCGTTCTTACATTCCAGAATCAAATCTCTGTCACCAAAACGAAGATGGCTGGTAGACATCGTTGACGATCTGCAAATGGATGCAGCAGCGGCAGGCCATCTTGCTCACACCCGAGAGGCCTACAGGAGGGCTGTTTGAGAGGCAATATTCCGCAAGGAACATGCAAATGAATGAATGAATGAATGAATTCTCATCTATGTCACGTTTAACGGCACGGGAAGGATATAAGATATAAGATAAGAAGATTCTCTTCTTGTAGGCTATGGCTGTTTATCTTTCTGTGTATTGATTTCTTGTGTTGGCATTTCAGCTTTAGTTTTATTTTCCCTAGACACAGGTTCTGGTTAGGAGGGTAGGGGTATCCCCTATCAAAGGAGAAGTAAGACGCCTCCTTACCTCCGTCAGTCTACGGGACACCCTTGGGAAAGGTGGAGTACCCGTATAGCCCCCTATCAGGGTGACGTGAAGCTACGGGAGCAGGTGGTGGATGGAATGAGAGAGCAGCTGACAGATAATGTTGGTTATGGTCACCATTCCATGATGGTTGGCAGATGATCTCAATGTAGGGACAATGGCTACGATCACTGACTAGTACAGTCGCTGCCCGGAAGGAAAGCAATGGTAAACTATCTTCTGGAAATATACCAAGAAACCCAAACAGCAACATGGAAAGTCAAATAGGAAAAAAGATCTGGTGGCAAATCCCCCAGGCCAGATAGATCTAATTTTAACACTGGGGAAGAGTGTGAGACAGAGGTCAGTACTAGTAATTGTGATGACGGACAAAATCCTGACGGTGTTACTAAGGAAAACCCTTGCATCAAACTAAAAAGAAAAATAAGAGTAGGAACATGGAATGTAAGAAGTATGTATGAGAGAAAGTATCAAATAATAAGTAACGAGATGAAAAGAACGGGGATACACATTTTGGGAACCTGCGAACATCGATGGAGAGGATCAGGACACTTCAAGAGCGAGAATGATAAAATATCTTTATATACTCTGGTGGAGAATTAGGAGGAAAGAATGGAATGGCTTTTTACTTGGACAAATTAACATCAAAAGCATTACTAGGTTACAATCCAGTAAGTGATAGAATCCTTACAATCAGACTTAAGGGCACTCCTAGAAATGTAACAATCATCCAGATATATGCACCTACATCAGCAGCAGAAGAAGAGGAAGTAGAAGACTTTTATAACACGACAAACGACGATAGAGCAGGAATGGAAAAATGATATTGTATTAATAATGGGGGATTTTAAGGCAAAGATTGGTACAGAAGGAACAGAAGATGAAGGACATGTTGTAGGGAAATTCAGCATATGACATAGAAATGAGGCAGGTGACAGTCTAATGGCTTTTTGCATGGAAAATCAGCTAATGATTGCTAACACACTTTTTAAACAGCATCCAAGAAAACTTTACACATGGACATCACGGGATGGGAAAACCAAGAATCAAATAAATTACATTTTAGTGCAAAGAAGGTGGAGGTCAAGTATAACATCAGCAAAAACTTTACCAGGTGCTGGTTGTGACACGGACCATGAGTTATTAATAGCAGACATGAAGATAAAGATAAAAAAGACAGTTACGGGATCAAGACCACTCCGCTTTGATCTTACAAAAATACCAGAACAATATGGTATAGAAGTGAAGAACCGTTTCGAAATCCTGATGGCTGTACAGGAGGAGATGACACCAGATGATTTGGCTAAACAGGCCAGAAATATCTTAATAACAACACCTAAAGACATGGTTCCAGTAAAGAAAACACAAAAGAAAGGATGGATTACAGCAGGCACACTAGAACTTATAAAACAACATAGAGAAATGAAGACACAATGGAAAGTGACAAACAACAACAAAGAGAAATATAAAACTTTAACAAAAGTAGTACGAATAAACATAAGAAAAGGCAAAAAAACAATACATACAAGTTTGTTATGAGGGAATAGAAGGACATCAGAAGTGTGGAAGAGATAGTGAAATGTTTAAAGAAATGAAGACATTGACGAGAAATGTCACACCTAAGCTAAATGTAATTTGTGACAAGATGGGGAATACCTTGACAGAGACAGAGGAAATTCTAGAAAGATGAAAGGAATATTGCAGAGGAATGTATGAAACAATCGACTGTGGAAACAGAAATCAACAGTGTGAATTATTATTGGACGAGAAAGAACCTGAACCGACAATAGAAGAAGTTTTATGGCCAATAAAGAATCTGAAAAAATGGTAAAACACCAGGATGTGATGAGATAACAGCTGAATTTATTAAAGCAGGAGGAAATGAATGTGCAACAATCTGTCATGCACTATGTAGAAAAGATATGGCATTCAGGTATTTGATCAAAAGAATGGAA
Source organism: Achatina immaculata (assembly GCA_009760885.1). NCBI lineage: Eukaryota > Metazoa > Mollusca > Gastropoda > Stylommatophora > Achatinidae > Lissachatina > Lissachatina immaculata. The sequence continues at coordinate 26,052,867 of CM019710.1, read as the reverse complement.
AAGAACTGTATTCATACTACTGCCAAAAAAAAAGGGTAACCTGAAATTATGCACAAACTACAGAATTGTTACACTGATTAGTCATTCTAGTAAAATTCTGTTAAAAATCATAATGGGTAGACTTCGTAAGAAAATAGAAGAAGTCAATATGGTCCAAGCTGATTTCAGGCAAGGAAGAGGATCAAGAGATCATATATTCAATATAAGATTAATAATAGAGAAATGCAGAGAGTTTAATGTGAATCTATATTTATCCTTTATAGACTACTCAAAGGCATTTGATTGTGTACAACACCAGAAACTTTGGGAAATAATGGAAAAATGGGATATCCAACACTTTTGATACAATTAAAATCACTGCTGTATCTAGACCAACAAGCAGCAATAAGAATAAATGGTGAAACAACAGCTTGGTTTGACATAAAATAAGGGGTCCGTCAGGTGTGCATATTGTCGCCCTACTTATTTAACTTGTATACTGAAAATATAATGAGGAATGTTAGAGAATATGTAGACAAAGAATAGTACTATGCCATAACAATTGGAGGTTATGAAATACCAGAGATTAGATATGCTGATGACACAGTATTATTGTCCACAACACAAAAAGGAATGGAAAAAACTAATTATGTCAGTCCGTAAGAACAGCGAAGAGCAAAACCTCTATCTTAATGCGAAGAAAGCTAAGTTGATGACAACTGACAAAACAAACAAGGCAGCTGAAATATGTATCAATGAGGAAAAACTGAAAGAAGTGGAGAATTTTGAATATCTTGGATCACTGCTAACTAATAATGGAGATACAATGAGGGAAATTAAAAGGAGGACATCTATCGCTCTTCATAAAGTAAAACAACTAAAAGAATCTGTGGAGAGGAACAGACAGAACTACAAAAATAAGATTTTTAATGGCATGCATTTTTCCCGTCGCAACACATGACTGTGAGACCTGGACACTTAACAAAACAGCTGAGAAACACATAAATGCCTTTGAATGTAAATGCTACAGAAGAGTTCTCCAAATATCATGGACACAAAAAAGAACAAATATATTCATACTACAAGAACTTAATATTGAAGAAGACTGGCTAGTAAAGAGTATTAAACAGAGAAAACTTCAATATTTTGGACACATTAAACGTCATGGTAATCTAGAGAAGACCGTCTTGGAAGGGTACATAATGGGAAAAAGAAAAAGAGGAAGACAAAGGCGAAGATGGCTGCAAGACATCGTTGATGATCTGCAAATTTATGCATCAGCAGCAGGCCATTTTGCTCATAACCGAGAGGCCTACAGGAGTGCTGTTAGGGAGGCAAAGTTCCACAAGGGACATGCAAATGAATCAATACACAGGTTGTGATCAGTGTTAATATCTGCACCTCCGTATGCCCTTATAACTATCAGAGATGTTCTGTATTGCTTTCTAATACAAAAATGATCTATCTGGTTTCAAATTCTATCATCTGGAAATATCCAAGTTTTTGAATGTATCTCTTTGTGTGGAAATATTGTGCCTCCAATGACCATGCCATCTGTTAGACATATTTCAAGTAATCTTTCTCCGTTTTGATTAACCATGTTAATTCCTTCTTTCCCCATCATTTTTTCAGCGTCGGTGTTATCTTTCCCTAACTTAGCGTTGAAGTCCTCCATAGAAATTAGGATGTCGTGTTTAGGGACTTTGTTGATGATTTGTTGCAATTGGTGATAGAATTCGTCTTTCACCTCATCATCTGCATCGTTCGGGGTGCATAACACTGTTTTATTGTCATTCTTCCGTGTCTTAGGTTGTATCGTGCTCTTATTATACGACTGTTCACTGGTTCGCATTCTACAAGGCTCTTTGCTTCTACATTTGACATAATAATACCTACCCCTTCTCGATGTTTACCGTCGTTTCTGCCTTAATGTATTATTAACTTACCGTTTTTCGCCGATCCTTCACCTGCTTCTGGCCATCGCATTTGACTGATGCCCAGTACGTCATGGTGGTATCTTTCCATTTCTTTGATGACCTGAGTAGTTTTTGTTGGTGCTGCCATCGTTCTTACATTCCAGAATCAAATCTCTGTCACATGTTTGGGGCCGACGAATGAGCTCTTCGGAGTTGACATCCCTGATGCTAGGTTGGTTTCTCTGCGAGTTTCCATAACGATATCTTTTTTTCCTATCTGGAGTCGCCTCTAGATAGGTCCTAGGATAAGGTTGTTAGCCTTCTGCCTAACTCCCGGTACATGATATGCGACAGATGAAGCGGAATTCCGCTGATTTCTGCATGCCGGCAAGAGCGTTAAAAACTTCCGCCATCTTGCACCTCACACCGGAAGCCATATATATATTCGCCTGGGGGGTTGTTTCTTGTCAGATTGTAGCAGATCTCCAAAACATTTACCAGTATATTTAGTGCATAAATTTGGCTTATAATTGGACCTGTGTATGTATGTGTTTCTATCCACGCCTCGTGTAACGCTGAACCATTTGAAACTCCCATTGTTTTGTATGCTACATGCTTGTGAGTGCGTGGTGTATGTGTGTACGTCTGAGTGTGTATGAATGTGTACGTGTATGTATCTGGTCGTCACCCAGAAGAAATTAGACTACTGTCTTGACCACCCAGAAGACATTAAATTACTGTCTTGACCACCCAGAAGACATTAAATTACTGTCTTGACCACCCAGAAGAAATTAGACTACTGTCTTGACCACCCAGTAGACATTAAATTACTGTCTTGACCACCCAGAAGAAATTAGACTACTGTCTTGACCACCCAGAAGACATTAAATTACTGTCTTGACCACCCAGAAGAAATTAGACTACTGTCTTGACCACCCAGAAGACATTAAATTACTGTCTTGACCACTCAGAAAAAACTAGAGTACTGCCTTGAGGTCACCCAGAAGAAATTAGACTACTGTCTTGACACCCAGAAGACATTCAATTACTGTCTTGACCACCAAGAAAAAACTAGACTACTGCCTTGAGGTGACCCAGAAGAAATTAGACTACTGTCGTGAGGTCACCCAGAATAAATTAGGCTACTGTCTCAAAGTCACAAGAAGAAATTAGAACACTGTATTGAGGTCACTTAGAAGAAATTAGACTACTGTCTTGACTTCCCAGAAGAAATTAGACCACACTGTTGAGATCAGACATAAGAAATTAGACTACAGTCTTGACCAGGGAAGAAATTAGACTACAGTCTTGACCAGGGAAGAAATTAGACTACAGTCTTGACCAGGGAAGAAATTAGACTATAGTCTTGACCAGGGAAGAAATTAGACTATAGTCTTGACCAGGGAAGAAATTAGACTATAGTCTTGACCAGGGAAGAAATTATGAACAAGCAAGAAATAATATATGTTTACACAAAAAATGTTTTCTTATTCTTCGTGGAGTTGTGTCCCTTGTGTAACTGTGCTCTCTAGATATCCAGTAAGGAAAGGTCTCGTCCGCTCTCCAGGATGCTAAGATATCCAGTAAGGAAAGGTCTCGTCCGCTCTCCAGGATGCTAAGATATCCAGTAAGGAAAGGTCTCGTCCGCTCTCCAGGATGCTAAGATATCCAGTAAGGAAAGGTCTCGTCCGCTCTCCAGAATGCTAAGATATCCAGTAAGGAAAAGTCTCGTCCGCTCTCCAGGATGCTAAGATATCCAGTAAGGAAAGGTCTGGTCCTCTCTCTAGGATGCTAAGATATCCAGTATGGAAAGGCCTTGTCCTCTCTCCAGGATGCTAGGATATCCAGTAAAGAAAGGTCTCGTCCTCTCTCCAGGATGCTAAGATATCCAGTATGGAAAGGTCTCGTCCGCTCTCGAGGATTCTAAGATATCCAGTATGCTTAGATATCCAGTATGAAAATGTCCCACACTCTCTTCAGGACGCCGGCTTCAGTGAGTATGATGTTGAGAGTTGCAGTGATATGCTGGGAATCCTGTCTAGGAAATGGAGGTGGATTGGCCACATACTGAGGAAACTTGACATAAGCATAACAAAACAAACATCGACTTGGAATCTCAGGGAAATAGAAATAAAGGAAGACCTAGAACTACTTGGAGAAGGGAAATTACGACAGTGCTCAGAGACAAGGGATACACATGGAAGGAAGCAGAGAAGAAATCCAAGAACTAGGACGACTTGAGAGTCTTTGGCCTTACTTCCAAGGGAGTGAAAGGCGATGACAATGATGATGATGATGATGATGATGATCATGACGATGATGAGTCCACCCTCTCCTCTGTTCTCATCTGTTTTCCGAAGAACATTATCTTGTATATTTTTCTCTCTAGGCCATCGTGTGGTTGCATGATGAAGGGAATATACTTGTTTGTTCCTCATGGAACTGACCAGCAGCGCTTGGGTTTGCTGTTGTTGTTGTTGTTGTTGCTGTTGTTGTTGTTGTTTTGGCTGAAGGCAACAGATATTTGAAATTCACACGAAGTTTCAACACACCCACACAAACCGTCTCCTTAGATTTATCTGATGTACCATTGCCACTTTTCTGAGTCAGGCTGAGCTGACATCTTGTTACCATTTTGGAACATACCCAGACAGAGATTAAGATACAGTTGAGGGAGAGAGGGCCAGCAGGATTTATGGGGTTTTTAATATAGAGAATTTCAAGAGAGAAGGAGTACTGCGGATTATTGCTTTTAGAAATGGGGAGGAAAGTGCGCACTGTCGGAAGAAAATGTGTACAACTGGGTAAAATGGGGGGAAACCAGGGAAAATGGTGAAGAAAAAAGTTCGGGAAGCCAGATAAAATGGGAAACACTGGGAAACCGTATAAAATGGGGAAAAAAATAGAGGAAAAGCAGATAAAATTGGAAAACGTTAAAAACCGGGATAAAATGGGGAAAAAAATGAAGAAAAGCCAGGTAAAATAGGAGACATTAGAAAACTGGATAAAATTGGGGGAGGGGGGGGGAATGGAGGAAATCCGGATAAGACGGGAAACATTGGAACCGGTTAAAATGAGAAGAAAATGGAGGAAAGCGGGATAAAATTGGAGGAAAGCCAGACAAAACGGAAAACATTGGGAACCGGATAAAATGGTAAAACTGGAGGAAAGCCAGATAAAATGGAAAAAAAATGGAGGAAAGATAAAACGAGAAATATTGAGAACCGGATAAAATGGGAAAAAAATGGAGGAAAGACAGATAAAATGGGAAAAAAATAGAGGAAAGCCAGCTAAAACGGGAAACATTGGGAACTGGATAAAGTGGGAAAAATGGAGTAAAGACAGATAAAATGGGAAAAAATGTAGGAAAGCCAAATAAAACTGGAAAAATGGAGGAAAGACAGTTAAAACGGGAAACATTGGGAACCGGATAAAATGAGAAAACATGGAGGAAAGGCAGATAAAATGGGAAACATTCTGAACCGGATAAAGTGGGAAAATATGGAGGAAAGACAGATGAAACGGGAAAAATGGAGGAAAGCCAAATAAAGCGGGAAAAATGGAGGAAATACAGATAAAACGTAGGAAACACAGATGAAACGGGGAAACATTGGGAATCGGATAAAATGGGAAATCATGGAGGAAAAACAGATAAAACTAGAAACATTGGGAACAGGATAAAATGGGAAAACTTGGAGGAAATACATATAAAACGGGAAATATTGAGAACCAGATAAAGTGGGAAAAAATGGAGGAAAGCCAGATAAAATGGGAAAAATGGAAGAAAGCCAGATAAAACTGGAAAAATGGAGGAAAGACAGTTAAAACGGGAAACATTGGGAACCGGATAAAATGAGAAAACATGGAGGAAAGGCAGATAAAATGGGAAACATTCTGAACCGGATAAAGTGGGAAAATATGGAGGAAAGACAGATGAAACGGGAAAAATGGAGGAAAGCCAAATAAAGCGGGAAAAATGGAGGAAATACAGATAAAACGTAGGAAACACAGATGAAACGGGGAAACATTGGGAATCGGATAAAATGGGAAATCATGGAGGAAAAACAGATAAAACTAGAAACATTGGGAACTGGATAAAGTGGGAAAATATGGAGGAAAGACAGATGAAACGGGAAAAATGGAGGAAAGCCAGATAAAGTGGGAAAAAATGGAGGAAAGCCAGATAAAATGGGAAAAATGGAAGAAAGCCAGATAAAACAGGAAACATTTGGTGAAACCGTGTGAAATGGAGAGGAAATGCTGAAAACGGAGAAGACAGAGAAAAATGCGAAATTTACAGTCTGTTTATTTTTGCCGGGCGCAGATTTTGGACAGAAACTGCACCTGTCCTCGCTTTATGAGGGGAAACTCCCAGCACACGTTTCTTGAGAATGGCTTTATCTGACATCAGTCTATTTAAGAGGGAAATATTTCTGCCTCCTTTTCGGTGGGGGGGGGGGGGGAAGAAAGGGGGAATCGAACCCATGATCTTCTTATGAGCAGGTGAGTGCACTAACCACAGCACTACTGCACCATCATGCGGAATTTATGAATAGAAGTTATGAGGCTGTTTCAAGCAAGTTGTCGGCTTGAATGAGTTAATGTTGTACTCTGGAGTATTGTCTTCGGGTCTGAACCACTTCTCATAGAAATCTTCCACACACGAATACATTTCATATTTGACAGAAGACAGTATCGCCAAACTTGGTACAGTATAACAGAGAAATCTCTGGCACAGGACCACGTCTCCCATTTGATACACGACTATTTCTTGAAGTTAGCACAGTATGTCAGAGATACCTTTAACACAAGAGAGTATCTTACCTTTGACACAAGACAGTATCGTCTCTGTGTGTCAGAGATACCTTTGACAGAAGAGAATGTCGTCAAACTTGGTACAGTATAGAGATACCTTTGATCAAGACTATCGTCAGACTTGGTACAGTATATCAGAGACATCTTTGTCACAAGATTATATCTCCAAACTGCGTACAGTATATCAGAGATACCTTTGATCAAGACTATCGTCAAACTTAGTATAGTATATCAGAGATACCTTTGATCAAGACTATCGTCAAACTTAGTACAGTATATCAGAGATACCTTGACAAAAGACAGTGTCGTCAAATTTGGTACAGTATATCAGAGACAACTTTGACACAAGACTCCATCTCCAAACTGTCGTACAGTACATCAGAGATACCTTTGATAAAGGTTATCGTCACTCTTGGTACAGTATATCAGAGATACCTTTGATCAAGACTGTCGTCAAACTTAGTACAGTATATCAGAGATACCTTGACAAAAAACAGTATCGTCAAATTTGGTACAGTATATCAGAGATATCTTTGATAAAGATATCCTCAAACTTAATACAGTATGTGAGAGATACCTGTGATCAAGACTGTATTGCCAAACTTAGAGTAATATGTCGGAGAAAGCTTTGAAAGGACTTGCTGAAAAAAGTGCCATAATAAAAATTTTGATTAAAAAAAAAAGAGAAAAAAACCAACACGATATAAAATGAAACTACGAGTTCAGCAAGACTTTTCTCTAGACCTGGTCATATCCTTGGACCTTTTTTTTTGTGTTCAGTGGAGTTTCTTTCCAGGCGATCACATGAATGTTTTCTACAGACTTCTATTTCACGTTTTTGAGTGAAATTTGAATCACTGTGACCTGTAATATAATTTAATTTTTTTTCCTATCCTTTTCATTTTGACAGCTTTCGTCCTTCTATTTTCTGCTTCTCCGCTCAAGGAAAAGTATATTTAAATTGATAGCATGAACAAAAACAAACCATTGGACAAGGCCCTACACTTAAATTGATAGCGTAGAAAACGAACATTTGAAAAGTTCCTACTCTAAAGTGGTAACACGAAAAAAAAGAACCGTTAGAGTAGTCCTTATCCTTAATAATGACTGTGTAAAAGAATCATTGAAAGAATCCTTAGATATTTCAGTGCAAGTATGTGACGGAACACTTGGACATGAAAGCTTTGGGAGTACTTCATCATTCAGAGATTTTCATGTCATGGTCAACTTTTAGTTGATTCATATAGTTGTCGTCTTCGCAGTGTTCTCCGTAAGCTGCGCGGCGCGCGCACGTAAATATACAACATATTTGCAAATGAAATGTATATGTTGCGAAAAAAAATTGATATTTTTTATTTTTCAGTTCTCTAGTGTTACTTTGTCTCCTTAGTGTTGCTCTATCTCCTAGTGTTGCTCTGTCTCCTAGTGTTACTCTGTCTCCTAGTGTAGCTCTGGTGTTACTTTGTCTCCTTAGTGTTGCTCTATCTCCTAGTGTTGCTCTGTCTCCTACTGTTACTCTGTCTCCTAGTGTAGCTCTGGTGTTACTTTGTCTCTTTAGTGTTGCTCTATCTCCTAGTGTTGCTCTGTCTCCTAGTGTTACTCTGTCTCCTAGTGTTACTTTGTCTCCTAGTGTTGCTCTGTCTCCTAGTGTTACTTTGTCTCCTAGTGTTGCTATGTCTCCTAGTGTTACTTTGTCTCCTAGTGTTGCTCTGTCTCCTAGTGTAGCTCTGGTGTTACTTTGTCTCCTAGTGTTGCTCTGTCTCCTAGTGTAGCTCTGTCTACTAGTGTTACTCTGTCTCCTAGTGTAGCTCCTTCTCCTAGTGTAGCTCTGGTGTTACTTTGTCTCCTAGTGTTGCTCTGTCTCCTAGTGTTGCTCTGTCTCCTAGTGTTGCTCTGTCTCCTAGTGTAGCTCTGTCTACTAGTGTTGCTCTGTCTCCTAGTGTTGCTCTGTCTCCTAGTGTTGCTCTGTCTCCTAGTGTTGCTCTGTCTCCTAGTGTTGCTCTGTCTACTAGTGTTCCTTTGTCTCCTAGTGTTGCTCTGTCTCCTAGTGTTACTCTGTCTCCTAGTGTTGCTCTGTCTCCTAGTGTTGCTCTGTCTACTAGTGTTACTCTGTCTCCTAGTGTTGCTCTGTCTCCTGGTGTAGCTCTGTCTACTAGTGTTACTCTGTCTCCTAGTGATACTTTGTCTCCTAGTGTTGCTCTGTCTCCTAGTGTAGCTCTGGTGTTACTTTGTCTCCTAGTGTTGCTCTGTCTCCTAATGTAGCTCTGTCTACTAGTGTTACTCTGTCTCCTAGTGTAGCTCCTTCTCCTAGTATAGCTCTGGTGTTACTTTGTCTCCTAGTGTTGCTCTGTCTCCTAGTGTTGCTCTGTCTACTAGTGTTGCTCTGTCTCCTAGTGTTGCTCTGTCTCCTAGTGTTGCTCTGTCTCCTAGTGTAGCTCTGTCTACTAGTGTTACTTTGTCTCCTAATGTTGCTCTGTCTCCTAGTGTAACTCTGTCTCCTAGTGTTGCTCTGTCTCCTAGTGTAACTCTGTCTCCTAGTGTTGCTCTGTCTCCTAGTGTTACTCTATCTCTTAGTGTTACTCTGTCTCCTAGTGTTACTCTATCTCCTAGTGTTACTCTATCTCTTAGTGTTACTCTGTCTCCTAGTGTTACTCTGTCTCCTAGTGTTACTCTATCTCTTAGTGTTACTCTGTCTCCTAGTGTTACTCTATCTCTTAGTGTTACTCTGTCTCTTAGTGTTACTCTGTCTCCTAGTGTAACTCTGTCTCCTAGTGTTACTCTGTCTCCTAGTGTTGCTCTGTCTCCTAGTGTTGCTCTGTCTCCTAGTGTTGCTCTGTCTCCTAGTGTTGCTCTGTCTCCTAGTGTTGCTCTGTCTACTAGTGTTGCTCTGTCTCCTCAGTGTTGCTCTGTCTCCTAGTGTTACTCTGTCTCCTAGTGTTGCTCTGTCTCCTAGTGTTGCTCTGTCTACTAGTGTTACTCTGTCTCCTAGTGTTGCTCTGTCTCCTGGTGTAGCTCTGTCTACTAGTGTTACTCTGTCTCCTAGTGATACTTTGTCTCCTAGTGTTGCTCTGTCTCCTAGTGTAGCTCTGGTGTTACTTTGTCTCCTAGTGTTGCTCTGTCTCCTAGTGTAGCTCTGTCTACTAGTGTTACTCTGTCTCCTAGTGTAGCTCCTTCTCCTAGTATAGCTCTGGTGTTACTTTGTGTCCTAGTGTTGCTCTGTCTCCTAGTGTTGCTCTGTCTACTAGTGTTGCTCTGTCTCCTAGTGTTGCTCTGTCTCCTAGTGTTGCTCTGTCTCCTAGTGTAGCTCTGTCTACTAGTGTTACTTTGTCTCCTAATGTTGCTCTGTCTCCTAGTGTTACTTTGTCTCCTAGTGTTGCTCTGTCTCCTAGTGTTACTTTGTCTCCTAGTGTTGCTCTGTCTCCTAGTGTTGCTCTGTCTCCTAGTGTTACTCTGTCTCCTAGTGTTGCTCTGTCTCCTAGTGTTGCTCTGTCTACTAGTGTTCCTTTGTCTCCTAGTGTTACTCTGTCTCCTAGTGTTGCTCTGTCTCCTAGTGTAGCTCTGGTGTTACTTTGTCTCCTAGTGTTGCTCTGTCTCCTAGTGTAGCTCTGGTGTTACTTTGTCTCCTAGTGTTGCTCTGTCTCCTAGTGTAGCTCTGCTGTTACTTTGTCTTCTAGTGTAGCTCTGTCTACTAGTGTTGCTCTGTCTCCTAGTGTTACTCTGTCTCCTAGTGTTGCTCTGTCTCCTAGTGTTGCTCTGTCTCTCAGTGTTGCTGTCTCATAGTGTTGCTCTATCTCCTAGTGTAGCTCTGTCTACTAGTGTTCCTTTGTCTCCTAGTGTTGCTCTGTCTCCTAGTGTTGCTCTGTCTCCTAGTGTTGCTCTGTCTCCTAGTGTTGCTCTGTCTCCTACTGTTGCTCTGTCTCCTGTTGATGTTCTGTCTCCTAGTGTTGCTCTATCTCCTGTTGATGCTCTGTCTCCTAGTGTTGCTCTGTCTCCTAGTGTTGCTCTGTCTCCTAGTGTTGCTCTGTCTCTCAGTGTTGCTGTCTCCTAGTGTTGCTCTGTCTCCTAGTTTTGCTCTATCTCCTGTTGATGCTCTGTCTCCTAGTGTTGCTCTATCTGCTGTTGATGCTCTGTCTCCTAGTGTAACTCTGTCTCCTAGTGTTGCTCTGTCTTCTAGTGTAACTCTGTCTCCTAGTGTTGCTCTGTCTCCTAGTGGTACTCTATCTCTTAGTGTTACTCTGTCTCCTAGTGTTACTCTATCTCCTAGTGTTACTCTATCTCTTAGTGTTACTGTCTCTTAGTGTTACTCTGTCTCCTAGTGTTACTCTATCTCTTAGTGTTACTCTGTCTCCTAGTGTTACTCTATCTCTTAGTGTTACTCTGTCTCTTAGTGTTACTCTGTCTCCTAGTGTTACTCTATCTCTTATTGTTACTCTGTCTCCTAGTGTTACTCTGTCTTCTAGTGTTACTCTATCTCTTAGTGTTACTCTGTCTCCTAGTGTTACTCTGTCTTCTAGTGTTACTCTATCTCTTAGTGTTACTCTGTCTCCTAGTGTTACTCTATCTCTTAGTGTTACTCTATCTCCTAGTGTTACTCTGTCTTCTAGTGCTACTTTGTCTCTTATTGTTTCTCCTAGTGTTACTCTGTCTCATGATGTCACTTTGTTTCCTAGTGTTGCCTTTCTCCTAATGTTACTCTGTCTCAGAGTGTTGCTCTGTCTCCTAGTGTTACTCTGTCTCATGATGTCACTTTGTTTCCTAGTGTTGCCTTTCTCCTAATGTTACTCTGTCTCCTAGTGTTGCTCTGTCTCTCAGTGTTGCTCTGTCTCCTAGTGTTGCTCTGTCTCTCAGTGTTGCTCTGTCTCCTAGTGTTGCTCTGTCTCCTGTTGTTGCTGTCTCTCCTAATGTAACTCTCTGTCTCCTAGTGTTGCTCTGTCTCCTAGTGTTGCTCTGTCTCCTGTTGTTGCTGTCTCTCCTAATGTAACTCTGTCTCCTAGTGTTACTCTGTCTCCTAGTGTTGCTCTGTCTCCTGTTGTTGCTGTCTCTCCTAATGTAACTCTGTCTCCTAGTGTTGCTCTGTCTCCTAATGTAACTCTGTCTCCTAGTGTAACTCTGTCTCCTAGTGTTACTCTGTCTCCTAGTGTTGCTCTGTCTCCTAGTGTTGCTCTGTCTCCTAGTGTTGCTCTGTCTCCTAGTGTTACTCTGTCTCCTAGTGTTACTCTGTCTCCTAGTGTAACTCTGCCTCTGATAGCACTGAAGAAAAATATGACAGTGTTACATACTTTTCTTATCCCGATTTCTTTGTATTCTTTTTTTTCTGTTAGAGCTTTTACGTTGTTTTACAATTTGACGTATATCCGCCGGCAGTTTTGGAGATTATACTCGCCCGCAGTTTTGGAAAATATATTCGCCCACAGTTTTGGAGAATATATTCGCACACAATTTTGGAGAATATACTCGCCCACAGTTTTGGAAAATATATTCGCCCGCCGTTGTTTAGAATATACTCGCCCACAGTTTTGGAGAATATATTTGCACACAGTGTTTTGGCACAGTTTTTGGAGAATGTATTTGCACGCAGTTTTTGGAGAATATATTTGCACACGGTTTTAGAGAATATATTTGCCCACAGCCTTTGGAGAATTTACACACAGTTGTGGAGAATATATTTGCCCACAGTTTTGGAGAATATATTTGCAGGCAGTTTTTGAAAAATGTATTTGGCCAGAGAGAATATATTTGCAGAATATATGTACAGTCAGTTTTGGAGAATATATTTGCATACAGTTTTTAGAGAAAATAATTTGCACACACTTTTTGGATAATATATATATGCACATAGAGAATATATTTGCACAGTTTTTTGAGAATATGTGTGCATACACAGAATATATTTGGCACACAGTTTGTGGAGAACATATTTGCGCACAGTTTTTGCAGAATACATGTGCAAACAGTTTTGGAGAATATGTTTTGCCCACGGTTTTAGAGAATATATTTGCACACAATTTTTTGGAGAATGTATTTCTGCAGTTCTTACGGAATATATGTGCACACAGTTTTGGAGAATATATCTGCACAGTTTTTGGAAAATATATGTGCATACAGTTTTGGAGAATATATTTTCACTCAGTTTTTGGGGAATATATTTTCACACGGTTTTTGGAGACTATATTTGCACAGTTTTGGGAGAATATATTTGCACACAGGTTTTGGAGAATATATTTGCACACGGTTTTAGAGAATATATTTGCCCACAGCCTTTGGAGAATTTACACACAGTTGTGGAGAATATATTTGCCCACAGTTTTGGAGAATATATTTGCAGGCAGTTTTTGAAAAATGTATTTGGCCAGAGAGAATATATTTGCAGAATATATGTACAGTCAGTTTTGGAGAATATATTTGCATACAGTTTTTAGAGAAAATAATTTGCACACACTTTTTGGATAATATATATATGCACATAGAGAATATATTTGCACAGTTTTTTGAGAATATGTGTGCATACACAGAATATATTTGGCACACAGTTTGTGGAGAACATATTTGCGCACAGTTTTTGCAGAATACATGTGCAAACAGTTTTGGAGAATATGTTTTGCCCACGGTTTTTAGAGAATATATTTGCACACAATTTTTTGGAGAATGTATTTCTGCAGTTCTTACGGAATATATGTGCACACAGTTTTGGAGAATATATCTGCACAGTTTTTGGAAAATATATGTGCATACAGTTTTGGAGAATATATTTTCACTCAGTTTTTGGGGAATATATTTTCACACGGTTTTTGGAGACTATATTTGCACAGTTTTGGGAGAATATATTTGCACACAGGTTTTGGAGAATATTTTTGCACACTGAAAATATATTTCACACACAGAATATTTGTGCAGGCAGGTTTTGGAGAATGTATTTACACATGGAAAATATATATGCCCACAGTTTTGGAGAATATATTTGCCAACAGAATATATTTTGCACGCAGAGAATATATTTGCACACTATCTATCTAAGTAGCATACCACATGGCGTAGGCGATCATTTTTCTCCACAGTTCCCCGTCTTTAGTCTTGATTATGAGATCCGCCGGTGAGTTTCTTCTTAGCCACACTGACAGCCCATCCAGTAACTTCTCTCTCTGTCTTCCTCTGTCTCTTCTTCCTTCAATTTTTCCAGTTGCCACAGTGTGTTCCAATTTTCCTCTTCTCAGGAAATGTCCTATAAATCTCGCTTGTTTGCCTCTGATCTTTGCTATAATTTGCTTTTTAACTCGAGCCTCTCTTTAGACTTCTTCATCGGTTTTCTTGGCTGTCCATGATACCTTCAACATTCTTCTTATAAACCACATTTCTATGGCCTCCATTTCTCGCTGCACTTTCTTATTCATGGACCATGCATCACATCCATAAAACAAAATAGGCTCGATGTAACATTTAAGTACTCGGAATCTTGTTTCCATTGATATGGATCTGTTGCACAAGATGTGTCTAACAGTCTGGAATGCTGACTTGGCCTGAGCACGTCTGCTTATTATTTAGTTGTGACATTTCCCATCAGCTGTTATAATCCTTCCTAAGTACTTGTTTAAGATTTGTGCCATCGATGGCAATTCTACTTTTTGGTGGTATTCTTTTCTTTGAGATGACCATCACTTCAGTGTTATTTTGTGTTAAGGCTGAGAACTTTACGAACTTTCACGAACCACGATGTCCAGAAGAGCCTGTAGCTCCCCTTCACTTTTAGCAATCAGAACTGTGTCGTCTGCGTATCTTAAGTTGTTAAGGTTGTAACCGCCAATTGATATGAAGATATTTGAACACAGTTTTTGGAGAATATATTTTGCACGCAGAGAATATATTTTGCACGCAGAGAATATATTTTGCACGCAGTTTTTGGAGAATATATTTGCACACAGGTTTTGGAGAATATTTTTGCACACTGAAAATATATTTCACACACAGAATATTTGTGCAGGCAGGTTTTGGAGAATGTATTTACACATGGAAAATATATATGCCCACAGTTTTGGAGAATATATTTGCCAACAGAATATATTTTGCACGCAGAGAATATATTTGCACACTATCTATCTAAGTAGCATACCACATGGCGTAGGCGATCATTTTTCTCCACAGTTCCCCGTCTTTAGTCTTGATTATGAGATCCGCCGGTGAGTTTCTTCTTAGCCACACTGACAGCCCATCCAGTAACTTCTCTCTCTGTCTTCCTCTGTCTCTTCTTCCTTCAATTTTTCCAGTTGCCACAGTGTGTTCCAATTTTCCTCTTCTCAGGAAATGTCCTATAAATCTCGCTTGTTTGCCTCTGATCTTTGCTATAATTTGCTTTTTAACTCGAGCCTCTCTTTAGACTTCTTCATCGGTTTTCTTGGCTGTCCATGATACCTTCAACATTCTTCTTATAAACCACATTTCTATGGCCTCCATTTCTCGCTGCACTTTCTTATTCATGGACCATGCATCACATCCATAAAACAAAATAGGCTCGATGTAACATTTAAGTACTCGGAATCTTGTTTCCATTGATATGGATCTGTTGCACAAGATGTGTCTAACAGTCTGGAATGCTGACTTGGCCTGAGCACGTCTGCTTATTATTTAGTTGTGACATTTCCCATCAGCTGTTATAATCCTTCCTAAGTACTTGTTTAAGATTTGTGCCATCGATGGCAATTCTACTTTTTGGTGGTATTCTTTTCTTTGAGATGACCATCACTTCAGTGTTATTTTGTGTTAAGGCTGAGAACTTTACGAACTTTCACGAACCACGATGTCCAGAAGAGCCTGTAGCTCCCCTTCACTTTTAGCAATCAGAACTGTGTCGTCTGCGTATCTTAAGTTGTTAAGGTTGTAACCGCCAATTGATATGAAGATATTTGAACACAGTTTTTGGAGAATATATTTGCACGCAGAGAATATATGTGCACGCAGAGGATATATTTGCGCAGTTTTGGAGAATATATTTGCACAGATCATCATCATCATCATCATCATCATCATCATCAGGTGCCGTGCCGACTGGCGTTAGCTATTATGCTTCTCCAGAGTACACGATCCTTCATACAGGCCATTAGCTCAGTTGGTGATCTGCTCTAACACTATCTTGTCAGACTGTCCAGTATCATTTCTCTTGGTCTTCCCCTGGCTCTTCTTCCCTCTATTTTTCTTGTTATTATATTTTCAATGCCCCCTCTTCTCACTGCATGTTCAGTGAAAGTACATTGTCTCTCTCTTATTTTTTTACATAATTTGTTTGTATCTCCAGCTCTTCTCAAACATTCTCCGTTAGTTATTTTTGCTGTCCAGGGAAT
Source organism: Achatina immaculata (assembly GCA_009760885.1). Classification (NCBI taxonomy): domain Eukaryota; kingdom Metazoa; phylum Mollusca; class Gastropoda; order Stylommatophora; family Achatinidae; genus Lissachatina; species Lissachatina immaculata. Next base: position 26,036,828 of record CM019710.1, on the reverse strand, counting down.
TCGCAACATTCTTCTAATAAACCATATTTCTGCTGGTTCCAATGACTTTTGTGGAGACTTACCTATTGTCCATGATTCACTTCCATATAACACGATAGGTTCAATATAGCCTTTAGGACTCGTTTTCTAATACTCATTGATGTGTTGTGTAGGGTCCGGCATAAAGCATATCTTATCTTATATCTTATATCCTTCCCGTGCCGTTAAACGTCACATAGGGCTCACAAAGTAGTTCGCCAATTTTTCCTGTCTTCGGCGAGTCTTTCAACCTCATCAAAGGATTTTATGCCTGTTAATTTGGCCTCTCTTAACAATGTCCTCTTCAGAGTTTCACGCGGTCTGCCTCTTTTTCTTCGGTCTGTTGTGTTCCACTTGATAGCTTGTTTTGGGATTCTCTGATTATTTCTTCTCATCAAGTGACCAACATATGTCCATCTCCTTTTCCTGATCACCCATGAAACTGGTTAATGTTTTGTTTAATGGCATAAAGCATAGCTGGATTTGTAAAATAGAAAATAAATAAGCGCTATACATGTTTTTGGTTAAAAAAAGTGAAATGAAACTCATAAAAGTGGATATTTTTATTATTACTGACAATCATATTTAGGTTTTGAAAATTACGCCGGTTAGATGACCACCATTACATTTGATACATTCAGCCAGGCGTCTGGAAAATTCCTGCATAGCACCATTTAACATGTTCAAAGGGATATTTTGAATGCAGTGTCGGATTCGATCTCTTAAGTCTGCAGTTGAGTGTCGTCGACTAGCATACACCGTGTTCTTGAGATACCTCCACAAACAGATGTCTGTGGCCGATAAATCCGGTGACCTTGCCGGTCAGTGAATATCCTCAAATCTGGAAATAAGACGATTAGGAAATGCTTGTCGCAGCATGGCCATGAACTGACGGGCTGTGTAGGCAGTTGCTCCATCTTGTTGAAACCATATTAGTCTCTTTATTTCTATTCGCTAAGTCTGGAATGAAGAATTCAGTTAACATCTGCACATAAAGATCACTATTACCAGTAAGAGGATGTCAGGTGCTAAAGCGTTCCTAACAGCTGATCGCCGAGGGCTACTCAGCAATGCCTTGCGGACTTGTTGAATTCGTTCAGGTGTCTGTTGAGTTCTTGGACAACCAGTAGACTTGTTATTAAGGCAATTAGCGGTTTCCTTAAATTTTTTGACCCACCTCAAAATTATTTTGTCCTCCGATCGGGAACATTATCACGGGGATGCAACTCAAAATGGCGACGAAACTTTAGTTGTACAGTATTAGACGATTCTTCACTTTTAAAATAAATTTCAACGGTGAATGCGCGATGTTGTGTTTGCCAAGAAGCCATTGTTAAAAATGACCGTTTGTCTGCTTCATCTCTGATGACATGTTTTTTTTTCACACATATTCAGTTTCTGCGCACTACGTCAGTTAAATCCAGCTATGCTTTATGCCAAACCCTGTATAATGTGTTTCTCATTCTCTGAAATGCAGTCTTTGCTTGGCCGATTCGTTCTTAATTTCTGTTCTGCATTTACCATCTGAAGTTTTTACTGCTCCAAGATATTTGAATTTCTGCACCTGCTTTAGAATAATTCCATTTAATTTTATACTGCATTTTGGTGGATTCTGTTTCTTAGATATAACCATTGTCTCTGTCTTTTTGATGTTCAAAGTAAAGTCTTTCTGTTTACTTTCTTTGGCGACTTTATCCAAGAGATTTTGCAGGTTTTCTTGGTTCTCAGCTATCAGTAGTGTGTCGTCAGCATACCAAAGGTTGTTAATATTGTATCCTTCCATTTTTATGCCTGGTTCTGTGATGATTGTTCTTAGAATATTCTCGCTGTACAGAGAAAAAAAAAGTTCTGGAGATAGTACACACTCCTGTCGCACTCCTTGTTTTATAGGTTAATATTTTACAGTTTTATTTTCAACTCGAATTGCTGCTTCTTGCTGCCAGTATAGATGTTTTACAATCCTTGGGTCTTTGCCATCTATATTGATGTCTTCAAGCATTTTAATAATCTCACCATGTTTCACCTTGTCGAATGCCTTGGTGTAATCAATGAAGCATTTTTTGTATCTTTTTCCTTGTTCTTCTCATAATAATTCTCAGGCGTAGCTTTGTTATGTGACATGAGAGGCTGATAGTCCTGTGGCCCTCACATTCCTTTGCACCTGGTTTCTTTGGTAGTGCTATAAACGTGGATGATCACGTAATATACACGTTATATACCCAGGTCACTGGTAAATGTCATTCAGTAACTTGGTTATTATTTTCATTCCCATCTCCTCTGGCGCGTGCGTTTCTTCTGTTGTTATATTATCAGGCTCAATCGCTTTTCCTTTCTTCATGCACTTGATGGCATCTATGATTTCATCTTCAAGTATTGGTAGTCCATCACAGTTTTCAGTATCTGGTGTTAATTCTGGTCTTTCTCCTCCATATAGCTCACCGATATACTCTGTCCACCTGTCCACAATGTCTTATTGAAAGAAGTAAAATGTTATTGGGAAAAGAAGACATTGTGGTACATGTTGTCTTCCAGCCTGTGAGTTCACTAATTCTTTTGTGCATGTTTTTGCTGTCTTTATTATGGGGAGTCCTCTATTTGTCTGCACTGTTCATTTAACCACACTTCCTAGCTTCTCTGTATTTGCATCTTATTTCTTTATTTATCCTGCTATCTGTTCTTGGTTATTTTTACTCCTCCTTCTTTTGTCCGCAGATCTCAAGATATCATCTATCCATTTATTCTTGGGGGCTTCTTTTTTCAGTGGTATTATATCCTCAACATTTTGGTGGATAGAATCTCTTAACATTGCCCATTGTTCATCTATACTATTTATCTTTGCTAGTGCATTGTATCTATTTGTTATAAAAACTTTGTATTGTTCTCACAGTTCTTGGTTATTTTTAAGGAGTTCTATATTCAGTTTCTCATTTTTCTGCATGCTTTCTTTAGCTTTATTCTAGTTTTTCCACAGAGTGGGTCATGGTCACTATTACAGTCAGCTCCTGGCATGGTTTTTGTTGTCAGTAATGCACTGCGGAATCGTTTGTTGATTAATATGTAGAGTCTATCTGGTTAAAAGTCTTTTTGTTTGGGCTGCACCACGTTGCCAGTCTTACAGGCACACAGAAAATATTTTTGCACACAGCTTTTGGAGAATATATTTGCACACAGTTTTTGGAGAATATATTTGCACACAGTTTGTAGAAAATATATTTGCACACAGTTTTTGGAGAATATATTTGGACATAGCTTTTAGAGAATATAGTTGCACATAGTTTTTGGAGAATATATTTGCACACAGTTTTTGGAGAATATATTTGGACACAGCATTTGGAGAATATATTTGGACACAGCTTTTGGAGAATATATTTGCTCACAGTTTTTGGAGAATATAGTTGCACACAGTTTTTGGAGAATATATTTGCACACAGTTTTTATAGAATATAGTTACACATACTTTTTGGAAAATATAGTTGCACACTGGTTTTTGGAGAATATAGTTGCACACCGTTTTTGGAGAATATATTTGCACACAGGTTTTGGAGAATATAGTTGCACACAGTTTTTGGAGAATATATTTGCACACAGGTTTTGGAGAATATAGTTGCACACAGTTTTTAGAGAATATATTTGGACACAGGTTTTGGAGAAGATAGTTGCACATAGATTTTAGAGAATATATTTGGGCACAGGTTTTGGAGAATATAGTTGCACACAGTGTGAAAACTTTCCGCACCAACGGCAAAATTCATACATGCAACGTTTCTATTTAAAAAGAAAAAGTTCTTTTTTTTTGTTTTAAAGTCAGATTTGATTTTTAATGTTTAAAGACAGCACAGGGCAGAAATTTGCCGAATAACTTCCTTCTTGAAGGATTCTACTTTCGCTTGAACCTCCCAGCTCGGACCATCATCTGGGTGTTGCTGGGTGCAGTGTTTTAGCGCATGTGATATTGTTTTTTCAAGTGTGCTCCTCGTTTCCTAACTAACAGGCGCCATGTTCCATTCAGGCTATTGCCTAGTTTTGGCATGGCCCTTCCCAGATCCTCCGTGATTGGTGGGAAATCTCCCATGGGTCATTACATCGTAATTTATATCTACCTCTCAGTTTAGATTTACTTTCATTTGCGTTGGTCCTTCGAAAGTTGAACGGGTTGATGCTGGGACAACTTGAAACCCGACGAAAATATTATAAGGAAATCCGGGTTGAACCTGGAAGAAAAATTCGAAAGTCGACCACAACAAATGGAACCACCCGAACCAAATCACGTGGCCTGTTCTCCTATGACTTCGATTCAATGACCAGTTACCAGATTCACTGTGTTTTCCAAGTGTACTTTTTGTGCGATTTCTTTGGATTTTGTTTTGTGTGCTCATTTTATCTTTACATTCACGATAGCGCCACAGGAAGTTACCATTGCTGAAAAGCCAAATAGGAAGCATGTATTGGCCAGGATAGAACTGAAAGAAAGGAACTTAGCACAAAAGTGGAAAGTGGTACACGAGTACTGGAGCCGGCTGTTGAGTATTTTAGTATGTAAGGCATTGTCAGTATCAACAATTTGATAGTGTTAAAGTATGATTTAGTGTGTAGCAGCATTATTATACAGATTTAAATAACCAAATGGGTAATTTTTTTTAGTCTGGAAGGCGTTAATTCAGCTGACGTGATTTCATATGGGGAAATGAAACTTGAATGTCGAACAGTTTGAAAGATGAACTGTCTCCTGGAACGGATTGTGTTCGACTTCTAAGAGCCCACCGTATTATTGGACTGTTTTGATGTTGTTGTTGGTGTAAGTCTTGTAATAGAATGATAGACAGAGCTTAGCATCTTGTGTGGTTTTCCTGTAACAAGAATTGCGTTTCAGTGTAGGCTGGTTCTCATTGCCTGCTCCCCGAATGCGAAGAGCTCATAAAACACTCGTATAGTTTTAGAATTTATTCTCTACCGGTCTGAAAATGAAACGTGTAGCTTGTTTCAAATTTTCACATAGTTCTTCAAGATTCTAGCATGTGTTTTTTCTTTAATCTGTCTCGTCCAGATCTGTCTGTGCAAGGTGCGAACAACAATCAACCCGTCTATTACCTCATATGGCTTCACTTGAGCTGTTCCCAATTATTGCGTATGGGCAGAAAAGCTTTTTTTTTAAACGCAGTCCTTATTTAAAAGTACAACAGATGGCGAGAAATCCCAGTTGATAAGTTATATTTTCGAGCGTGTAGGTTTTAATAGTGTAACTGGGCGGTTCCCAGCCAGTAAGCGGCTGGCTACCAAGAGACATTGTTCGAAATAAGAGAATAGAACAAACATGGATAATGGAGAAAGAAAGGAAAAGAAAGAAGGAAGGACGGAAGGAAAAGAAAAGAGGAAAAGGAAAAGAAAGGAAGAAAAGAAAGGAAAAGAAAGAAAAAACAATGATCATAAGCACTTCAGTGGATTTTTGTTTAACTCAATGATGTCAACTTTTTATGTTCCTATGTCTGGGCTCTGGCCCATTAGCCTTGCCGGCCTGGTTCATGTCTGGTCCAGCTCTGTTGTCGTTGTTGGAGATGCAGGTCCCAGCTGGAACTCAAAGCTGTGACCTGAAACCTTCACATGTTTTCCAGAACGTTTTGCTGTTTCATGTAGCCTGTTATATTGTGCTGCTTTACAGAGCAAGAACAAATATTTTCATACAGTCGAGGTCTGGGCATTCACACAGGTTTATCTGTAACAGTAGTTCCCATGATTTTCTGGATTGCCACCCTTTTATTAGGCCATATTCCCCACCCCCTTTCCAAAATTTTCACTCTGTTGCTGCGGTCCATAACCCTTTCCGTAGACCCCCTTTCGATCTGTGAAGTGGACTCCACATTAAAATAAAGCAATAAATATAATCCAGAAAAATCTAAGATTTCTTTCTAATTTATCACATTCAAGATATTAAACCGCAGTTCATGAGAACATGCTTAACAAGTAAGCAAGCGGTTATTTGAAGGAGTACTAGTAGAGTGGATTTTAAAAAAAAAAAGATATGGAATGAATAAAAAATTTGAATAAAAAAGAGAAGCACTGCCCGATTTAGCCAATCAGCGACACATAGCTGACATGCTATCATCGAGGCTAGTGACCCATAGCTGACATGCTACCATCAAGACTGGCGACCCATAGCTGACATGCTACCATCAAGACTGGCGACCCATAGCTGACATGCTACCATCAAGACTAGCGACTCATAGCTGACATGCTACCATCAAGGCTAGTGACCCATAGCTGACATGCTACCATCAAGACTGGCGACCCATAGCTGACATGCTACCATCAAGACTGGCGACCCATAGCTGACATGCTACCATCAAGACTGGCGACCCATAGCTGACATGCTACCATCAAGACTGGCGACCCATAGCTGACATGCTACCATCAAGACTGGCGACTCATAGCTGACATGCTAGCATCAAGGCTAGTGACCCATAGCTGACATGCTACCATCAAGACTGGCGACCCATAGCTGACATGCTACCATCAAGACTGGCGACCCATAGCTGACATGCTACCATCAAGACTGGCGACTCATAGCTGACATGCTAGCATCAAGACTAGTGACCCATAGCTGACATGCTACCATCAAGACTGGCGACCCATAGCTGACATGCTACCATCAAGACTGGCGACCCATAGCTGACATGCTAGCATCAAGGCTAGTGACCCATAGCTGACATGCTACCATCAAGACTGGCGACCCATAGCTGACATGCTACCATCAAGACTGGCGACTCATAGCTGACATGCTATCATCGAGGCTAGTGACCCATAGCTGACATGCTAGCATCAAGGCTAGTGACCCATAGCTGACATGCTACCATCAAGACTGGCGACCCATAGCTGACATGCTACCATCAAGGCTAGTGACCCATAGCTGACATGCTATCATCAAGGCTAGTGACCCATAGCTGACATGCTATCATCGAGGCTAGTGACCCATAGCTGACATGCTATAATCGAGGCTAGTGACCCATAGCTGACATGCTACCGTCAAGACTGGCGACCCATAGCTGACATGCTACCATCAAGGCTAGTGACCCATAGCTGACATGCTAGCATCAAGACTGGCGACTCATAGCTGACATGCTATCATCAAGGCTGGCGACTCATAGCTGACATACTCTCATCAAGGCTGGCGACCCATAGCTGACATGCTACCATCAAGACTGGCGACTCATAGCTGACATGCTGTCATCAAGGCTGGCGACCCATAGCTGACATGCTCTCATCAAGGCTAGGGAACCATAGCTGACATGCTAGCATCAAGGCTGGCGAACTATAGGTGATATGCTAGCATAAAGGCTGGCGACCCATAGCCGGCATGCTCTCATCAAGGCTGGGGAACCATAGCTGACATGCTAGCATCAAGGCTGGCGAACTATAGGTGACATGCTAGCATCAAGGCTGGCGCCCCATGGCAGACATGCTATCTTCAAGGCTGGCGACCCATAGCTGACATGCTATCATCAAGGCTGTCGAACCATAGGTGACATGCTTTCATCAAGGCTGGCGAGAAAAAGTAGTGACATGCTAGCATCAAGGCTGGCGAGAACCAGTAGTGACATGCTAGCATCAAGGCTGGCGAGAACCAGTAGTGACATGCTAGCATCAAGGCTGGCGAGAACCAGTAGTGACATGCTAGCATCAAGGCTGACGAACCATAGGCGAGTTGCTAGCATCAAGGCTGGCGAACCATAGGTTACATGCTAGCATAAATGATGACGAATCATAGATAACATGTTAGCATCAATGATGGCGAATCATAGGTGAGTTGCTAGCATCAAGGCTGGCGAGAACCAGTAGTGACATGCTAGCATCAAGGCTGACGAACCATGGGCGAGTTGCTAGCATCAAGGCTGGCGAACCATAGGTTACATGCTAGGATAAATGATGACGAATCATAGATAACATGCTAGCATCAATGATGGCGAATCATAGGTGAGTTGCTAGCGTCAAGGCTGGCGAGAACCAGTAGTGACATGCTAGCATCAAGGCTGACGAACCATGGGCGAGTTGCTAGCATCAAGGCTGGCGAACCATAGGTGAGTTGCTAGCATCAAGGCTAGCGAACCATAGGTTACATGCTAGCATAAATGATGACAAATCATAGATAACATGCTAGCATCAATGATGGCGAATCATAGGTGACATGCTAGGATCAGTGATGGCGAATCATAGGTGATATGCTAGCACCAGTGATGGCGAATCATAGGTGACGTGCTAGCATCAGTGATGGCGAATCATAGGTGACATGCTAGCATCAATGATGGCGAATCATAGGTGACATGCTGGGATAAATGATGGCGAATCATAGGTGACATGCTAGCATCAGTGATGGCGAATCATAGGTGACATGCTGGGATCAATGATGGCGAATCATAGGTGACATGCTAGCATCAGTGATGGCGAATCATAGGTGACATGCTAGCATCAATGATGGCGAATCATAGGTGACATGCTAGCATCAGTGATGGCGAATCATAGGTGACATGCTAGCATCAGTGATGGCGAATCAAAGGTGATATGCTAGCATCAGTGATGGCGAATCATAGGTGATATGCTAGCATCAATGATGGCGAATCATAGGTGACATGCTAGCATCAGTGATGGCGAATCATAGGTGACATGCTAGCATCAATGATGGCGAATCATAGGTGACATGCTAGGATCAGTGATGGCGAATCATAGGTGACATGCTAGCATCAATGATGGCGAATCATAGGTGACATGCTAGCATCAATGATGGCGAATCATAGGTGACATGCTAGCATCAGTGATGGCGAATCATAGGTGACATACTAACATCAAGGCTGACAAGCACCATGGCCCACCTCTCCATTGGTACCCCCCCCCCCCAAGTACGTGGCCCAACCTGGATAACAAGGCTGCCAAGCTGAAAAGATGCGATGCTGCGCCCCAACATCTTCACCACATCGGCGGGCGAAGAACACTAGCTCGCAGTTCCAGGGAGATAGGAGACAAGACAAGACACGACGAGACAAGACAAGACATGGACCTCAAGTTGAGAACAGCGTCTCTAGTGTTTCTGATGCCACATGTTGCTACCTTTACACTCCGAATCTTCTCACTGCCCACATTGGGGTGGTACTTCCATTGATTTACAGCCTGGTATGTGTGCTTACAGAATGAGCAAAATGGAGGATTGATATTGTTGTTATGTATCGAGGCAGTGGTAGAACTAGATGTACAGTGTTCAGAGTGTGGGCTACGCTTGGCTGTACGCTTCCACCTGGAAGCCCATCTGTCTAGCGACTCTAGAGAGACTTCAGGCCCAGATATGATTTCTTGTCTGGGATCAGCAGGAGGAAGTCGGATAGAGTATTGGCCATCTCTGTTTCACAGAGTTCATAAACCCAGCCATCTACTACTGTCAATTTTTGTTGTCAGAATATTTGTGTATTATCCTTATTCATCTTGGCTGGCATTTTAAAAAGAAATCTTATTTTAAAATCTTGGTTTCTTTCGCTATAATTCCCCACACTCCCTCCACCCCCCTCGGGATTCGTAAAGGTAACGTAAAATCCCCGTTTCCGTGGCATTGAGGCATATTGGGAATACAGTGTTAGATTCCATGTCCGCAACCCTCGGCGTGTGAAAGTATGATGTGGTCAGTATCACGCCTGGCGCCGGTCAGCTTCCCAGACATCCCTGGTACCCATTTTTAGGGGCTGGGTGGAACCCAGGGGCTTTTTTTGATGTAGTGGTACCAGAACAAAAAAAAACAACTCACTGCTCCGACATGAACCCAGTACCACTGGATTTGTAAACCAAGCGCCTAACCACTCAGCTCTCCAGAACCCCCCCCCCACCCCACCCCACCCTATCCTCCCCCCATCCTATTGCTACATTTAATATTTTACTCTTATTATTATTTACTTGTAGTAATGCTAATAATCATCTTATTATTAATTTTTACTGAAAAAAATCACTGTTCTCTTTAATATGTATATACTTGTATATATAATCCCCCAGCGAAGTGACGTCAGAGATTTTGATGGTAACCCGATTTATCACGTTGTATTTATTTTTTTTGTTCTGTTTTGCTTTGTTTCGCTGTTGTTTGCTTTGGAAGTAATTTTCCAGCCCCTTCTTCTGGATTTCCTTGCGTTGTTTCGCGTAATTTACGGTGATAGTGTTTTAACTGCTGGAAGGTAATGGCTTTGCAACAAACCCGTTTATTGTAGGGCTTAGTGATGGTTGAAAGATGATAAAGTCTTCACATAGCAAGATCTTGTGTTCCTTACTTGCGCATTGAATTTTCAAATGAATTGATTCGAGGAGCGTCAATCTTTTATAGGCATTCGGTCACATGGTCAGTGAGTTTTGTGTTCAGTAAATTTCACGGGATTCTCATGAACCTGTCAGTGGAACGTTCATGTTTAAGACGCTACCATCACTGATATAGCCAGAACGTGGTCAAAACCCCGGCGTCGTATCCCGCCCGAAAGTTCTTGAATTACCGAAGAACATAACGCGTACATAAGACAAGACAGAATGTTTCAGCACTAATAGGTGTATGAGGAACTATTTCAGCCTGTGTCTGGTAGTTGGCAGGTATCGTTTCTCTGAGCAGTCTTTTTTATAACTGATTCTACAAATATTTGATTTGCAAAACTGGCTTGAGAAGCTAGAAACTTTGGCAAGGACCATTCTGTTTGTCTTCTTCTTCTTCTTCTTCTTCTTCTCCTCCTCCTCCTCCTTCTTCTTCTTCTTCTTCTTCTTCTTCTTCTTCTTCTTCTCCTCCTCCTTCTTCTTCTTCTTCTTCTTATTCTACTTCTTCTTCTTCTTCTTCTTCTTATTCTACTTCTTCTACTTCTTCTTCTTCTTCTCCTCCTCCTTCTTCTTCTTCTTCTTTCTTCTCCTCCTACTTCTCCCCTTCTCTTTTTTCTTCTCCTCCTCCCCTCTTTCTTCTTCTTCTTCTTCTGCTTTTTTCTTCTCCTCTTCCTCCTTCATCTTCGTCTTCTTTTTCTTCTTTTCTCCTCCTCGTCCTCCTCCTCCTTCTTTTTCTTATCCTCCTCCTACTTCTTCGTCGTCGTCTTCCCCCGCATCTACTGAAGTTCTGTCTCTTTGATAAATTGAACTAAATGTTCGTAGTTCCTGTATAAAGCTCCGCTTCCTGTATGGTTTAGATGTACCAGAACTTGCGTCTCAGTGTACAATAGTCCTCATTTCTTGTTCCCAGAATGATGAAGAGCTCATAAAAGAATGTCTTCCTGGTTTTTCCATCAGTCAAGTCTCACAGATAAAAGACATGATATGATTTACTTCTTCTATCTCAGATCCTGCTCTACAAAACTTGTTGACGTTTTTCCTCTCGAATGAATGAGAAAAAAAAAAGAATGGAAGCGAGGGGAGCAGTTATCTGTAACTTGTAGGGAACTTGTCTCAGAGTACGCATGTTGGAGTATTGTGAACGTTGAAACGGAGACTTGTGAAGTGTGATGCCAGTTTGCTTGGTTGAGAACGGGTGGAGAAAGCGGACATCAGAGAGAGAGAGAGAGAGAGGGAGGGAGAGAGAGAGAGAGAAAGAGAAGGGCACAGTGTTTTTCAATGTGTAATGGAGAAACCATTGTAGCGTGTAACGAGAAAAGCATTGTAATGTGTAATAGGGGAAAAATTGTAATATAGAAAACATTTAAACTTGTACAGTAGTATGGAAACATTTTAACTCGTAAAAGGAAGCATTTTAACTCGTAAAGGGAAACATTTTAACTTGTAAAACGAAACATTTTAACTTTTAGTATGTAAACCTTTTAACTCGTAAATAAAACATTTTAGTTCGCAGAGGGAAACATTTTAACTTGTAAAAGGAAGCATTTTAACTCGTAAAGGAGAATATTTTAACTCGTAAAGGGAAATAATTTAGCTTGCAGTATGGAAACATTTTAAAGTAGTAGTCGAGACGGCTTTCCTTAGATGTTTTTATTGACGGAAATCCCAGTTGTTGCAAGAAATTTCTGCAAACTGTCCGACATCTCTTCTCCTCAGTTTAATTTTGTTTCTCACTTCTTGTCTCTGATATCGTTTCGTTTTTTTTTGGTTCTTTGAAGTGACAACCCATTAAGTGATACAGGAACGTGCGTGTTTGACAGTGCCGTTTGGCTAAGATCAAAGTGGCCTCTTGGCAGGTACCCAGATCAACATCTCTCTCTCTGAACCTTAAGTGCCCAGGGGACATGGGGCTTCCGCAAGGGTTTTCCACAAATGCCTGTCCTTCGCCTTTTTTTCTGCTCTTGCCCAGGTGAGCCCTCTATTGCTCAACATCCTCTTGTTGTTCTCCTCCATGTCTCTTTTGGTCTACCCTTACTTCTGTTCCCCTGTGGTGTCCATCTTAGTGCTGATCAACATGCCCTTTGGTTAAGACAAAAGCGCCGTTATTTTTTTTAACTAAACGAGATGCCTGAGGCCTGCCATGCATATTGAGTGCCAAGGGTATGGTCCACATCTCGTTATGGGTGGACCCGGTTCGCAGTACCACCGGGTCACAGCCTGTTGTTTTCCTCGTCTAAAAAAAAAAAACTGAAGGAGTACCTTGTTGAAAGTTCCTCCCTGCTTTACAATCTCAGTAATGGATTATTTTGTTGTCTTATATAATCCGCGATGCTAGCGTTTAGACGTCTCCTCTGTAAGCTGAAAACCCATTTACCGTATTGGATCACATCCAGACACGGAGATTAAGTTGCCCTGGAGCAGGGTCAGGAAGACCCTGGTTCGATTTCTCTCTCGGGCAGACTTTTTTTTTCGGACCGACCGACAGCAGAAAAGCAGGTTGAAGAAGCCGCAGCGAGGCCAGGGGCTTGCATCCCTACCTCAGATGCTGTAGAGGCCTAGATGTGTGAGGGCACCAACACTTCACACCACTGCCTCAGATGCTGTAGAGGCCTAGATGTATGAGGGCACCAACACTTCACACCACTGCCTCAGATGCTGTAGAGGCCTAGATGTATGAGGGCACCAACACTTCACACCACTGCCTCAGATGCTGTAGAGGCCTAGATGTGTGAGGGCACCAACACTTCACACCACTGCCTCAGATGCTGTAGAGGCCTAGATGTGTGAGGGCACCAACACTTCACACCACTGCCTCAGATGCTGTAGAGGCCTAGATGTATGAGGGCACCAACACTTCACACCACTGCCTCAGATGCTGTAGAGGCCTAGATGTATGAGGGCACCAACACTTCACACCACTGCCTCAGATGCTGTAGAGGCCTAGATGTATGAGGGCACCAACACTTCACACCACTGCCTCAGATGCTGTAGAGGCCTAGATGTGTGAGGGCACCAACACTTCACACCACTGCCTCAGATGCTGTAGAGGCCTAGATGTGTGAGGGCACCAACATTTCACACCACTGCCTCAGATGCTGTAGAGGCCTAGATGTGTGAGGGCACCAACATTTCACACCACTGCCTCAGATGCTGTAGAGGCCTAGATGTATGAGGGCACCAACACTTCACACCACTGCCTCAGATGCTGTAGAGGCCTAGATGTATGAGGGCACCAACACTTCACACCACTGCCTCAGATGCTGTAGTGTCCTAGAAGTGTGAGGGCACCAACACTTCACACCACTGTGAAAGTGCAGATGGCACGGAGCAAAGATTTGGGACAGGATTTATGGGTTTTTAAGTGCAGATATTTTCTTGGGGGAAAGGAGCATCTTAATTTACTTTATGGCAGAAAAAAATGACAAGGTCCATTTGTACGCTATTATCGTTGGAGACAAGGCTATAGTTTCTCCGATCTCGTCAGTGGAACATTCAGAGTATAGAGACTGTTGACACCAGTTCTTCCCGCCCCTTAGTATGACGTTCATGCCTCGGGTATCGCCGTAGTTTACTCTCAAACCTTTCGTCCTAATCCAGATGTTCTTCAATAGACCCCGGCAATTGATTGTTCATTATGATCCTGTATCCCTCAGGCTGACATAAGTATTAACAGTGTTAAGAAGTCAAGTGGTTATTTTTACTCTATTGTGGTTTGTTCTTAACCTAAGTAGAACTACGTATCTGTACATCAGTGTTTCTCAAACTTTATCCAACCGTCGCCATCCTGCTTTGGATGCTAAAGGTTTGGAGCCGTGTATGAAAGCAAGGTTTGTTTGCTCTTGCTGAAAAGCTTGTCTTATCACTTCATTTCCCATTAATCCACAAAGTAAAACGCCTGAAACTTCATTTCCCATTAATCCACACAGTAACACACCTGAAATTTCATTTCCCATTAATCCACAAAGTAAAACGCCTGAAACTTCATTTCCCATTAATCCACACAGTAACACACCTGCAATTTCATTTCCCATTAATCCACAAAGTAAAACGCCTGAAACTTCATTTCCTATTAATCCACACAGTAACACACCTGAAATTTCATTTCCCATTAATCCACACAGTAACACACCTGAACTTTCATTTCCTATTAATCCACACAGTAACACACCTGAACTTTCATTTCCCATTAATCCACACAGTAACACACCTGAACTTTCATTTCCCATTAATCCACACAGTAACACACCTGAACTTTCATTTCCCATTAATCCACAAAGTAAAACGCCTGAAACTTCATGTCTCATTAATCCACATAATAAAACGGCAGAACTTTCATTTCCCATTAATCCACAAAGTAAAACGCCAGGTGTTTCTTTTCCCATTAATCCACGAAGTAAAATGCCTTAAATCTGCCCCATTTCCGAGATTTTAAGTGTAGTTTGTAATGGCATCGCTTAAGTAACTACTTGCCACTTAAACTATACACTAGTAGCAGTGCCGGCGAGACAGAAGCTGTTGACAACTATTGGTGAGGAGGGAAGAATTATGAAAACACGTTTAGAAGAGCCTCAGTAATTAGGACTTCACCGTTTTCTGTTGCTGTCTTTTTTGATAGGTCCCTACCTTTTTTTTAAAGCAGACAAAAGGCATTTGCTTGTCACTTAATGGGGAACAAAATAAACTTGAAGCAACCTATGGGGGAAAATGAATGAGATATTTCAAAACCTGGGGAAAACTTCACAGAAAATATCCGTGTGTTTTTGCCTAGAAATGACAGTTTTAATAAAGAATTGGAATCCCGTGTTTGTTTATCACTAGTTCAAGATAAGTATCATAATAAACATGGGGAAACCTAATACAGGAGATAGAGGGGGATAGAAGCACATGTGCTTAGCTTTACACTGATATATATATTTATACAACAACCAGTCTCACGGGTGATCAGGAAAAGGAGATGGACATATGTTGGCCACTTGATGAGAAGAAATGAGCAGAGAATCCCAAAACAAGCTATCAAGTGGAACACAACAGGCCGAAGAAAAAGGGGCAGACCGCGTGAAACTCTGAAGAGAACATTATTAAGAGAGGCCAAGTTAACAGGCATAAAATCCTTTGATGAGGTTGAAAGACTCGCCGAAGACAGGAAAAATTGGCGAACTACTTTGCGAGCCCTATATGACGTCTAACGGCACGGGAAGGATATAAGATATAAGATATATTTATACAGAGGGGGAGAGAGAGAGAGAAGGAGAGAGAGAGGAAAAGAAGCTGGTGGTGGGCGTAGGAGTAAAAAGATAAAAAGAAAAACCCAATATTTCAGCAGTATGCCTTTGTCGGAAATAACACAGAAGAACATTAGAGGTCAGCGACCTGAAAAAGGAGGGTTTCGAACTACCAGCGTGGACATATTAAAAGAAAATATCGATGTGAGGCCTCGTTCTGGTATTTGGGGGCCCCTCCTCTTATAATTTTTATGCTGTAGCGTCGTGATGGGATACCAACCAAGGAATCGAACGTTCAAACAACCGCTTGTGAAATGTGAAGTGCTTAAAGGTAGAAGTGAGAAGAAACTAAAAGAAATGTGTGGAACATCGCTTTAGGCAGCGACAGTGAAGGAACTTTGATTAGAACATTCTTTGGGCAGCGACAGTAAAGGGATTTTGAATAGAATATTCTTTGGGCAGCGACAGTGAAGGAACTTTGATGCTTGGATAGTGTCAGTGAAGGAACTTTGATTAGAATATCTGTTTTGTTTTCAGTGTCGGGAAAGCGGTTCGCACAAAAGCGGAAGCCGCGGTAATTTGAGGAAAAGTAGTTCAGAAAGAACACGTCTAGCGAGGAAGCTTTATCCTCAGACAGGTAAAGAGTGAGGAGAGCCGGTGTCTGACAGCTGTGCTCTCATCTAGTATCAGTATCACAGGCGTCAGGTAACAAGAAGATCTTGCTCATTCATTTCTGGCCGTGCCGGATAACGTTGGTGATCATGGGTCTCCGTCTTGTACTTGACGCTTGTGGAAAGAAACATTCAACAGCAGAATGTCTTCATAAAGTTCCTGTGTTGAGGCGACGTCGTGGGCAGACATGACTGTCTCAGACAGAGGCGCTCTTATTCTCACCGGTGACACAGAAATGATGAAGATTATTTCCTACCTCCCTCAGGATGCTCCTAGCAACAGCCTTGCGTGCTGTCTCAGCCAGGCAGACAGGGGCAGAGTTCGCCCTTGTCGTCATGGTGATAGAGTCTGGAGGGGGGGGGGAAGGTCTACTTCAGACTAGGCACACTGATCTACTTCGCATCCAACACTAAATGCATCATTATCGAGTCGTCAGCTGTGAAAAAAGAAAAGTTAACAGTTCCATGAAGATAGTAAAAAGAAAGAGATTAGTGATGACACATACAAAGAGTGAATAATTGAAGAGGCAGGCTCGTCTGACATTCTGCCCTCATCCTTCTGCTCAGAGAGGGAGGGAGGGAAAGGGAAAGAAGAGAGAGGGAGGGAAGGAGAGAGAGTGAGAGGAGAGGAATGGAAATTAAAGAGAATGAACGAACATACTTTATTTTCAAAGTGTTAAGAAATGGGCACGCAGGCCCGTCTAACATTCTGCCCTTCATCAGACAGCTTTCACACAGTTACAGTCATTCAGCATTTGTTAATGAGCATAACAATCATGAAGATACAATTAAATGATTACATAAACAAATGTATCTCATGTCCATACACTCTACACTCTGATTTATGCAACAGCTTGTAAACTAACATGAAAAGCAGTAGAAAAAAATCAATAATCAAGTCATACTTTAAACTACTTTAGACTAGCCTTAGTGAGGCATATGGTCCACATCAAACAGATGTTGACAAAGTTTGAAGTTATAAGAACGAATATTACTTATAAGTTTTACATGAGCTGGTAGGACATTCCAAAGGTGGCCAGCTGAGTAAGATAAGCTTTTTTTAAAAAACATGTCAAGCCTTGGTTTTGGGAGAATACACTTGCTTAAACGTTGATTGTGTTTTGCGTTTGATTTGAACAACCACCACAGATAGGGTCGAGCACTGTGCGATAGAATTTTATGAATTAACTTGGCCTTGTTGAAAAAAAAACTCTTCTTGATGGGTAGAATATCAAGATATTTGTCCTTATTTGTATTTGTGAGAGAGGGAAGGAGAGAGACAGGAAGAGAGAGAGAGAGAAAGAGAGGGAGAGAGATTGATTGATTGATCTTTATTTCAAAAAGGGTTAAGAATTGGGCACGCAGTCCCGTCCGACATTCTGCCCTTTATCATACATCTTTCACTCTGTTCCAGACATTCTACAAATATGCTGCTCATATAACAAGCATAATTAACAATAAAGTAACCGCATATGCATAAAAATGACTAACTACATACACTTGTAAATGACTAACTACATACACATATAAATGACTAACTACCAAACAAAAATTTCAGTACTGTTAACATTTAACTGAATTCGGTGTCTGAAAAAGCAGTCTAAAATGACAGTTTTATGATTGATGGAGGCATGTAGTCGACATAAATAGATATTGGAAAAGTTTGTAGTTGTAGGAAGGAGTATAGTTTATATTTTTTATACAGGGTGGGAGGGTATTCCAGAGATTAGCAGCAGAATAAGTAAAGCTTTTCTTGTAAAGGTAAAGTCTAGGTTTTGGAAGATTTATGTTGTTCAAGCGTTGGCTGCACTTTGGGCTAAATTTAAACAGGTTCCATAGATAAGGCGGGGCATGCCGTGAAAGAATTTGATGTACTAAGTTGGCTTTGTTGAAGAGGAACCTGTTCTTAAGAGGCAGTATTGTGATACGTTTGTACTGGTTAGTTGTTTGTGCTTGATCATATCCACTAATAAGCTTTACTGCTCGCTTTTTGAAGTGAGTAAAGCATCTTTGTATTTGACACTGAGCAACCATCCCAGATTGTTGAGCAACAGTCTAAATGTGTTTGTAAATGTGATATGTAGTATGTCTTCCTTGTATCTTCATCGATAGAGTGCTTAATCTTGGCTACCTGGTATACTTTTGTGCGATGAGTTTTGTTAGACCTTGCACATGAGAGCTCAAGGTCAGATGTTGGTCAATAATAAGACCTAGTGTTTTGTGCTCGCTAAAGTTTTCTATCTGTGATGTTTCCGTACAGAGCCGAAGTGTTTTGTAGTTTCTGTCTTATTGTTATGAGCATTGATTTTGTTTTATCAATATTTATAATCATGTCATTGTTGTTACTCCATCTAATTAGATTGTTTAACTCGACCTGAAGAGTTGTTTCTAGGTTAATGCAGTCGTAGTCGCTTGTGTAGACTGTGCAGTCATCGGCAAAAAGGTCGGAGAGAGGGAGGGAAAGAGAGGAGAGAGGGGAGAGAGACTGACAAAGTCTAGAAGAAAACGGATAACACATAATCGTGCGACAGATAGCAGCATAAATAGCAAGAATAATGAGCAGTCACAAGCAGTCCAGGACGCGGCAAGCCCACAGACTAATATGATTACGCGCCGAGACGCCTTGATCTGTGTTTAGATATAGGAACTCTGGCGTGTGGGTCGGGGTGACCCAGTGTTTCGCGGGTGCAAGTGTTTTCAAGTTTACTTTATTTAAATTGCGATGGCGATGTCTGTGTGTGTTTCTTTTTTAGTTGTTTTTTTCTCTGTTTAAACCTGGACAGAAGTGAAGGTTTGTTGTTTGCGGCTGGTTTAATGGAGAATATTGTTGTCTGGCTTTGTTTCTTTAGTTCATTGCTATCTTCTTCTTCTTCTCTTCCTTCATCTTCTTCTGCTTCTCTTCCTTCTCAGTCACCTACTTCAGTCACTCCTTCTTCATCTCCTCCATCTGCTCATCCAACTATTTCTCTACTACTTCCTCCTCCTTCCTCATCATTTCCTTCTTCTGCTTCTTTTCTACTTCCTCATAATCTCCTTCGTCTACTTCTCTACTACGTCCTCATCATCTCCTTCATCTGATTCTCTACTACTTCCTCATAATCTCCTTCGTCTACTTCACTACTACTTCCTCATCATCTACTTCGACTGCTTCTCTGCTATTTCATCATCTCCTTCGTCTACTTCTGTACTACTAACTCCTCTGTCCTCATCATCTCCTTATCTACCTTTGTACTACTTCCTCCTCCTTCCTCATCATCTCCTTTGTCTACTTCTCTAGTACTTCCTCATCATCTCCTTCTTCTACTTCTCTGCTGCTTTCTCGTCATCTCCTTCGCCTGCTTCTCTACTACTTCTTTCTCCCTCCTCACCATCTCCTTCTTCTGCTTCTTTACTGCTTCCTCCTCAGCATCTCCTTATTCTGCGTCTTACTACTTCCTCATCATCTCCTTCGTCTACTTCTCTACTACTTCCTCCACCTTCCTCATCATCTCCTGCGTCTATTTCTCTACTTTTCCTCTTCCTGCCCCGTCATCTCCTTCGCAATTCTCTACTACTTCCTCCTCCTTCCTCTTCGTCTCTTCCTTCTACTTCTCTACTACTTCCTCATCATCTCTTTCGCCTACTTCTCTACTACTTCCTCCTCCTTCCTCATTATCTCCGTCTGCTTTTCTACTACTTCGTCCTCCTTCATCATCATCCCCTTCCTCATCATCTCCTCTTTCTACTCTCTACTACTTCGTCATCATCTCCTTCACCTACTTATTTATTACTTCCTCATCATCGCCTACTTCTCTACTACTTCCTCCTCCTTCCTCATCATCTCCTTTGCCTACTTCTCTGCTACTTCTCTTCCTTCCTCATCATCTCCTTCTCTACTACTTCTTCATCATTTCATTCGTCTACTTCTTTACTACTTCCTCATCATCTCCTTCGTCTACTTCTCTACTACTTCCTCATCATCTCTTTCGCTTACTTCTCTGTTACTTCTTCCTTCTTCCTCATCATCATTTCTTCTTATGCAGCTTATTCTGTACTGGTTCATCTTCTTTCCTCACCATCTCTTTAATCTACTTCTATTCCTCCTTATCCATCTAGTTCTCTGTTACTCCTTCCACCTTCCTAATCACCTCTTCCATCTACTTTTCTTCCTCCTCATCCGTATGCTTCTCTCCTTCTTCTCCTTCTGTTATTTCTGTTCCATACCATTGAGACACGCAAGAATTAAATCTGTCAGTGCTCATATTGTCCATGACATGTTCTGTATCAGTGAAACATATAGGAGAATATGATGTTGGAGATTTTGCTAGCAGTTTCTTGGCAAATTCCTGGAGAAGCTAGGTGCCCTTCTCAATATAGCTGATGTGACTGGAGCGCCTCGGATCCGGAACAAACCTAGGATCAATTGAGAAATCACTTAGAATAAAGAAATAATAATAATAATAATAATAAATGTTGTCCTCAATCTTCTTCACTGATAGTCACGCCTTCCTGTTTCTGGCACTCATTCTGTAGACATAGTTGTGCTGTCAGAAGCGCAGATATCATTTAGGTCTGTCTTACAGGAGCTTTTCTGTCCTAGCTCACCGGAGCGTATTCGGAGTCGGACCAGAGGGTAAGTGAACAACTTGAAATAACTAAAGGGTTGGGAATAGGAAAGCTAATAATAAGTTGGATTTTAATGCGGGGTCAAAGGGCCAGGCACTCGCTTCTGCTGCATATAATCGGATGAAGGTGGTTTTGGTTGAAATAATGTTTGTTTCAGTTGCAGTACAAATCTCTCAAGTGTACACATTTTATAACATATTTTAAAGGAAGTCTTGGTTGGGGCGAAGCTGTCCGATTTTACAGCCAGTGACCCACAGCTGATATGCTAGTGTCAGGGTTGGCGATCCATAGCTGACATGCTAGTGTCAGGGTTGGCGATCCATAGCTGACATGCTAGTGTCAGGGTTGGCGATCCATAGCTGATATGCTAGTGTCAGGGTTGGCGATCCATAGCTGACATGCTAGTGTCAGGGTTGGCGATCCATAGCTGACATACTAGTGTCAGGGCTGGCGACCCACAGCTGACAGTGTCTGAGTTGGCGACCCACAGCTGACATGCTAGTGCCAGGGTTGGAGACCCACAGCTGACATGCTAGTGTCAGAGTTGGCGACCCACAGCTGACATGCTTGTGTCAGAGTTGGTGACCCACAGCTGACATGCTTGTGTCAGGGTTGGCGGTCCACATTTGACCCAGACCTTGTCCTACCTTTCCATTGGTATACCCCAGTACCAGGCCTAGCCTGACTAACGGGACAGATATCGCCTTAGTCCCCGTCATAGTCAAGTTTTACTAAAGAAGTACTGCACACCTGCTTTTTTAGCTGAAAAGATAGCTGCCTTGACCCTCTTCTAAGCAGGCTTCATGCTGTTTCTCAACATGTGCATCGCATCGGCTGTAAAAAACACCAGCTCGCATTTCCAGGGAGATTGAAGAAGAAGAAGGGAAGTGATATTTATTTGTAATTAAAACCCTGGGTATACTCCAGGTTCCCGGACTTTATCAGTCTGCCGCCCCCCCCCCCCCCCCCCCGTTGCCTCCCAGGCCACTTCCCTGTCGCAGTATATGACTGAAACATTCATCAAAGTCCAAAGGTTCGCCACCTCGTTATGAAATATGACTGAAACATTCATCAAAGTCCAAAGGTTCGCCACCTCGTTATAAAATATGACTGAAACATTCATCTAAGTCCAAGGTTCGCCACCTCGTTATGAAATATGACTGAAACATTCATCAAAGTCCAAAGGTTCGCCACCTCGTTATAAAATATGACTGAAACATTCATCAAAGTCCAAAGGTTCGCCACCTCGTTATAAAATATGACTGAAACATTCATCAAAGTCCAAAGGTTCGCCACCTCGTTATGAAATATGACTGAAACATTCATCAAAGTCCAAAGGTTCGCCACCTCGTTATGAAATATGACTGAAACATTCATTTAAGTCTAAAGGTTTGCCACCTCGTTATAAAATATGACTGAAACATTCATCTAAGTCCAAAAGTTTGCCACCTCGTTATA
The DNA here is from genome assembly GCA_009760885.1 of Achatina immaculata. Lineage (NCBI taxonomy): Eukaryota > Metazoa > Mollusca > Gastropoda > Stylommatophora > Achatinidae > Lissachatina > Lissachatina immaculata. The sequence goes on along the minus strand of CM019710.1, from coordinate 26,014,534 downwards.
AAATATGACTGAAACATTCATCTAAGTCCAAAAGTTTGTCACCTCGTTATAAAATATGACTGAAACATTCATCTAAGTCCAAAGGTTCGCCACCTCGTTATAAAATATGACTGAAACATTCATCTAAGTCCAAATGTTTGCCACCTCGTTATAAAATATGACTGAAACATTCATCTAAGTCCAAAGGTTCGCCACCTCGTTATAAAATATGACTGAAACATTCATCTAAGTCCAAAAGTTTGCCACCTCGTTATAAAATATGACTGAAACATTCATCTAAGTCCAGAGGTTCGCCATCTCGTTATAAAATATGACTGAAACATTCATCTAAGTCCAAAGGTTCGCCACCTCGTTATAAAATATGACTGAAACATTCATCTAAGTCCAAAGGTTCGCCACCTCGTTATAAAATATGACTGAAACATTCATCTAAGTCCAAAGGTTTGCCACCTCGTTATAAAATATGACTGAAACATTCATCTAAGTCCAAAGGTTCGCCACCTCGTTATAAAATATGACTGAAACATTCATCTAAGTCCAAGGGTTCGTCACTTTGTTATAAAATATGACTGAAACATTCATCTAAGTCCAAAGGTTCGCCACGTCGTTATGAAATATGACTGAAACATTCATCTAAGTCCAAAGGTTCGCCACCTCGTTATAAAATATGACTGAGAAATTCATCTAAGTCCAAAGGTTTGCCACCTCGTTATAAAATATGACTGAAACATTCATCTAAGTCCAAAGGTTCGCCACCTCGTTATAAAATATGACTGAAACATTCATCTAAGTCCAAGGGTTCGCCACCTCGTTATAAAATATGATTGAAACATTGATCTAAGTTCAAGGGTTCGTCACTTTGTTATAAAATATGACTGAAACATTCATCTAAGTCCAAAGGTTCGCCACCTCGTTATAAAATATGACTGAAACATTATTTAAGTCCAAAGGTTCGTCACCTCGTTACAAAATATGACTGAAGGACTGGTCATGCTTCAGATGTTCACCAGCTCGGAGTCAGGAGTGACTGAAAGAAGGAACGAATTCTGATTGATGTTTTGTTTCTTCTTCTTCTGCTCCTTGTAAAACTGTTGTACACAGCTTTTCTTTCTTTCTTTCTTTCTTTCTTTCGGTATTAATAGTAAATGAGCAAGCTTTCGCTCTCTTCAGATAATTTAAATGTCAATGTTTTGAAAAATTATACATTTATGTCATTTTTATCAGTGATTACAGGGCATCTTTATTTACTATCATCATGTGGCTCGCCGATCTGCTGGATATATCACACCTGTCGTTGTCAGTTTTGTATCACTTACCTACATCAGCACAGAAACATAAACACTCAGAGCAGAAATTACAAACACTCGTTCACTTCTGTGAAATATCCGTCTGTACATCTGTCTGTCTTTCTCTGTCTGTCTGTCTCTCTTTCTGTCTGTCTCTCTTTTGTCTATCAGTTTTTTTCTGCGTATCTCCTTTTTCTTTATGTATCTTTCTTTTTTCTCTTTTTTTTTCTCTGTCTCTCTCTTTTTTTCTTTTTTTTTCTTTGTCTTTTCTCTCTCTCTCTCTTTCTCTCTCTCTCTCTCTCTCTCTCTCTGTCTGTCTCTTTTTTCCTTCGTCTCTCTCTTTTTCTATATCTGTTTCTTTTTTCTTCTCTCTCTACTATCTTCTTTTTCTCTCTATCATTTTTTCTCAATGTCTCTCTTTTTTTTTGTCTATATGTGCCTATCTTCTTTTTCTCGGCGTATCAATCTTTTTTTTAAGTATCTGCCAGATTTTCTTTGTCTCTCATCACTTCAACAATTGTCATATCTGAAAACCGAGACTTCACCTACTCTGCTGCCCACTTTTGAAATACCCTACCAACTCATGTAAAGCTCATAAGCAATACTCCTTCTTACAGCTTCCAACTTTGCCACTATCTGTTTGAGGTCAGTTATATGCCTTCTTAATATGTGTATGTGCATATGTATATGTGTATGAGATGTGTATTTACTATATGTGTGTTTGTATTTATGTTTATGTCGCTTTTTAAACTTTATTTTATTATGGCCAAGACAAAAATGCCATCTTTGCAGCAAAGCATGGAATCCAAAGAGGCAACCTTCATCTATGATCTGGCAACTTTTCTCGCGGCCCAATAAGCAGACGACTAACAAGCCGCCATTTTGTTGACCTAGTCAGAGGTGCATTGTTACGAAATCAGCATGGAGCAAAAATCTGACATTAAATTCTGTTTAAAACTCGGAAAAGTGCCATTGAGACAGTTGAATTGATGCGACAAGTTTATGAGGATAATTGTTTGTCTCGTGCACAGATATTCAGGTGGTATTCACGATTCAGAAGGGATGTGGAAATGATTACAAATGCAACTAAACAAGGACGTCCAATTTCTGTTCGTAATGAGGAACTCATTTGCAAAAGTCAGGGAACGGATACAAGAAGATCGTTTTTTGACTGTGAGAATGATGGCAGATGAATTCGGTGTTAACAGAGAGACCATTCGTAAAATTTTAATGGAAGATTTGGGCAAGAAAAAAGTTGCTTGCCGATTTGTACCACATTCGTTGTCTGATGACTAAAAACATCAGCGTGTTGAGTACGCAAAAGACATAATCAAAACGTGTCGCTGAAATAAACATTTCTTAAACGTGATTATTGCAGCGTGTGAAACATGGATTCTTCGCTGTGATCCCACAACTAAACGCCAAAGTGCTCAGTGGAAGTCATCATCATTACCAAAAGGCAAACAATTTCGTCTTCAGAAGTCGAAAGTGAAGACAATGTTGATGTGCTTCTACAACAGCAAAGGAGTTATTCACAAAGAAATTATTCCAGATGGACAGACTGTCGCTGCCAAAGTTTATTTAAGTATTTTGAAACGCCTGTTGAAAAGGATTCTCCGAGTCCGACCCGAGTATTCAACACCTGGCATTTTTTTCGGGGGGGGGGGGGTAGTTTTACAGGAATTTCTGGCCCCAGAACAAGTATGTGTTCTCAACCATTTGTCCTATTTGTCTATATGTGCCTATCTTCTTTTTCTCGGCGTATCAATCTTTTTTTAAGTATCTGCCAGATTTTCTTTGTCTCTCATCACTTCAACAATTGTCATATCTGAAAACCGAGACTTCACCTACTCTGCTGCCCACTTTTGAAATACCCTACCAACTCATGTAAAGCTCATAAGCAATACTCCTTCTTACAGCTTCCAACTTTGCCACTATCTGTTTGAGGTCAGTTATATGCCTTCTTAATATGTGTATGTGCATATGTATATGTGTATGAGATGTGTATTTACTATATGTGTGTTTGTATTTATGTTTATGTCGCTTTTTAAACTTTATTTTATTATGGCCAAGACAAAAATGCCATCTTTGCAGCAAAGCATGGAATCCAAAGAGGCAACCTTCATCTATGATCTGGCAACTTTTCTCGCGGCCCAATAAGCAGACGACTAACAAGCCGCCATTTTGTTGACCTAGTCAGAGGTGCATTGTTACGTAATCAGCATGGAGCAAAAATCTGACATTAAATTCTGTTTAAAACTCGGAAAAGTGCCATTGAGATAGTTGAATTGATGCAACAAGTTTATGAGGATAATTGTTTGTCTCGTGCACAGATATTCAGGTGGTATTCACGATTCAGAAGGGATGTGGAAATGATTACAAATGCAACTAAACAAGGACGTCCAATTTCTGTTCGTAATGAGGAACTCATTTGCAAAAGTCAGGGAACGGATACAAGAAGATCGTTTTTTGACTGTGAGAATGATGGCAGATGAATTCGGTGTTAACAGAGAGACCATTCGTAAAATTTTAGTGGAAGATTTGGGCAAGAAAAAAGTTGCTTGCCGATTTGTACCTCATTCGTTGTCTGATGACTAAAAACATCAGCGTGTTGAGTACGCAAAAGACATCATCAAAACGTGTCGCTGAAATAAACATTTCTTAAACGTGATTATTGCAGCGTGTGAAACATGGATTCTTCGCTGTGATCCCACAACTAAACGCCAAAGTGCTCAGTGGAAGTCATCATCATTACCAAAAGGCAAACAATTTCGTCTTCAGAAGTCGAAAGTGAAGACAATGTTGATGTGCTTCTACAACAGCAAAGGAGTTATTCACAAAGAAATTATTCCAGATGGACAGACTGTCGCTGCCAAAGTTTATTTAAGTATTTTGAAACGCCTGTTGAAAAGGATTCTCCGAGTCCGACCCGAGTATTCAACACCTGGCATTTTTTTCCGGGGGGTAGTTTTACAGGAATTTCTGGCCCCAGAACAAGTATGTGTTCTCAACCATTTGTCCTATTTGTCTCTCTGGCATTATTTTCTGTTCCCAAAATTAAAGTTACCCTTGAAAGGACGCTTCTTTGACCATACTGATGACATCTAAAGGGCCGCAACATCGCGTTTAAGGGGCATACCAACAAAAGAACTGCAGAGGTCGTTCCAGTGTTTGTTAGATCGCGCCACTCTCTGTATCAATGCACAAGAGGCTTATTTTGAATAAAATACAGGTTATATCTTCAAGTGTTGTTTGTTTTATTTGTTATGGAATTAGTCTCATTACTTAATTGCGGACCTGTATATAGGCAATCCTCCAGTAAAAACGCACCACTTGATGAAATTATTGTGAAACGTGAAATGTTTATGTAGGTGAGCGATTTTCAATCTCAAACTGTGCAGGTGTGCCAGTTAATGTCATGACATTTCTCGGCGATGAGTGACGTATACTTGACATTTGGCATGCAGCGCGTGCAAGTCAACTTTTTCTTCGTTTATGGCCTTATTAAAAGTGGCATGACTTTGAAATCTGGCACTCACTTTAGCCAAGTTTGAGCAAGTCAAAGGCCATTATCTGTTTCCATCCAAAGAAAGTCTGTGAATTTTTTAGTCATACCCTGGTTGTTATCACAAGAGTCATAGCAAGCTGGTGGTTTGCTCGGCAGTGGAATGACGACCAGGGATGTTTGCCAGACATTTTCACTGTCACCATTCGACTGCAGCGAGGCTGAGCCAGCGATTTCAGGCAAACAGGTACCAGGAATGTCCGTCCCAGGCCAGGTCAGCCTCTTATAACACGGTCAGGTCAGCCTCTTATAACACGGTCAGGTCAGCCTCTTATAACACGGTCAGGTCAGCCTCTTATAACACGGTCAGGTCAGCCTCTTATAACAACACGGGCTCAGGATCGCCAGATGTTGTTGATACATCTACACAATCATTTCTAAACAACAGTACATACATCTACACAACCGTTTCTAAACAACAGTACATACATCTACACAATCATTTCTAAACAACAGTACATACATCTACACAATCATTTCTAAACAACAGTACATACATCTACACAATCATTTCTAAACAACAGTACATACATATACACAACCGTTTCTAAACAACAGTACATACATCTACACAACCGTTTCTAAACAACAGTACATACATCTACACAACCATTTCTAAACAACAGTACATACATCTACACAACCGTTTCTAAACAACAGTACATACATCTACACAACCATTTCTAAACAACAGTACATACATATACACAACCGTTTCTAAACAACAGTACATACATCTACACAATCATTTCTAAACAACAGTACATACATCTACACAACCGTTTCTAAACAACAGTACATACATCTACACAATCATTTCTAAACAACAGTACATACATCTACACAACCATTTCTAAACAACAGTACATACATCTACACAACCGTTTCTAAACAACAGTACATACATCTACACAATCATTTCTAAACAACAGTACATACATCTACACAACCATTTCTAAACAACAGTACATACATCTACACAATCATTTCTAAACAACAGTACATACATCTACACAATCATTTCTAAACAACAGTACATACATCTACACAATCATTTCTAAACAACAGTACATACATCTACACAACCGTTTCTAAACAACAGTACATACATCTACACAACCGTTTCTAAACAACAGTACATACATCTACACAACCGTTTCTAAACAACAGTACATACACCTGCATGGGACGCCGGTATCTAGCCTGCATTGACGCCACAGGGGGTCACACACAGTATTAATGATGGCTATGGCTTCATGACTGTGTAAATTTTGTTATGACACCTAGGACAGACCGTTGCTCAAGAGCCGCACGTGTACTGTGTCATGTTTAAGCATACAGCAAGCTCATCTCAGTAAATGGCTGAGAATTGTCAAATCAGTGCTTTTATGTGTTTTAAATCCCATACAGTGTCTTATGGCGTTCTTAATGGTGGATAGTGTATATATATATATATATATATATATATATATATATATATATATATATATATATATGTGTGTGTGTGTGTGAAAAGTAGAGGTTTATGAAGAGTCATTCTAAATTAGTTTAGTCTGAGAATGGCTTGAATGTTGTATTTCTTATTATATATTATATCTTATTATATATTATTATATATTGTATTTCTTTACTACAAAATTCTTATAGTGAATGTGAGACAGGTTTATTGTACGTAGTTACGGCAGTGAGATTGTAATACAGGTTTATTGTACGTAGTTACAGCAGTGAGACTGTAGTACAGGTTTATTATACGTAGTTACAGCAGTGAGACTGTAGTACAGGTTTATTATACGTAGTTACAGCAGTGAGACTGTAGTACAGGTTTATTATACGTAGTTACAGCAGTGAGACTGTAGTACAGGTTTATTATACGTAGTTACAGCAGTGAGACTGTAGTACAGGTTTATTACACGTAGTTACAGCAGTGAGACTGTAGTACAGGTTTATTATACGTAGTTACCAGTGAGACTGTAGTACAGGTTTATTATACGTAGTTACCAGTGAGACTGTAGTACAGGTTTATTATACGTAGTTACGGCAGTGAGACTGTAGTACAGGTTTATTATACGTAGTTACAGCAGTGAGACTGTAGTACAGGTTTATTATACGTAGTTACCAGTGAGACTGTAGTACAGGTTTATTATACGTAGTTACAACAGTGAGACTGTAGTACAGGTTTATTATACGTAGTTACCAGTGAGACTGTAGTACAGGTTTATTATACGTGGTTACGGCAGTGAGACTGTAGTACAGGTTTATTATACGTAGTTACCAGTGAGACTGTAGTACAGGTTTATTATACGTAGTTACCAGTGAGACTGTAGTACAGGTTTATTATACGTAGTTACGGCAGTGAGACTGTAGTACAGGTTTATTATACGTAGTTACCAGTGAGACTGTAGTACAGGTTTATTGCACGTAGTTACAGCAGTGAGACTGTAGAACACGTTTATTGCACGTAGTTACAGTAGTGAGACCCTAGTACAGATTTATCGTACGTAGTTACAGCAATGAGACTGTAGTACAAGTTTATTGCACATAGTTACAGTAGTGAGACCGTAGTACAGATTTATCGTACGTAGTTACAGCAGTGAGACCGTAGTACAGATTTATCGTACGTAGTTACAGCATGATTGTACCAGTGTATGGACAAGTGATGTTTTTTTTTCATGCTTATTGTGTTTAGAATTAGAATTGCAAAAACAACATTGATCTTCAAGAATCTTGAGAATATATGGCTTTCAAATGTTATAAGCACAAATACCAAGCTTAGATTATTCGATTCAAATGTAATAATCACCTTCATTTATACATGCGAAAGCTGGAAAACAACTAAAGAAATAGGCAAGAAATTAGACTCTTTTTGGCGTGAGACATGGCCAGAGGACAGCGGACTTTGCCATGTCGACAGGGATCAGGATCTGAAGTGACCAGCAACCTCGAACGCAGAAGAAGAAGAAGAAGAAGAAGACTCTTTTGAAAACAAATACCTAAGGAAAATACTCGATATAAAGTGGAACGAATTCAAGAACAACTCAGAGATAAGGCAGATGAGCGAACAATAACCTGTCTCATGGGTGATAAGAAAAAAGAAGATGGACATATGTCGGTCACGTGATGAGAAGAAACAGTCAGATAATCCCAAAACAAGCTATCAAGTGGAACACAACAGGCCGAAGAAAAAGAGGTCGACCAGGTGAAAGAGGGCATTGTTAAGAGAGGCATAAAATCCCTTAATGAGGTTGAAAAGCTGGCCGAAAACAGGAAAACTTGGCAAACTATCATGCGAGCCCTTTGTGACATTTAACCGCACATGAAGGATGCAGGATGTAAGATGTGTTAGAAAACTAACACTGAATATCTGCGACAGAGTGAAAGCTATGTGGGGAAGAGCAGAATGTCATGCGAGCCCTTTGTGACATTTAACCGCACATGAAGGATGCAGGATGTAAGATGTGTTAGAAAACTAACACTGAATATCTGCGACAGAGTGAAAGCTATGTGGGGAAGAGCAGAATGTTGGATGGTCCTGCTTGCCCAGTTCTTAACTGTTTGAAAGTAAAGTTGTATCCATCTCTCTGTCTTTCTCGTTCCATCTCTACCTCCCACCTCTCTTTGCCTGTTTGTCTTTACCTTTCTCTCCTAATCTCTCCCTACTTCTCTCTGTCTGTCTCTCTTCCCATTTCTCTCTCCCTCCCACTCTCTGTGTCCCACACTTACTCTTTCTGTTTCTCCCTTCCTCTCTCTCTATATATCTGTCTCATTCCTTCCTTCTCTCTCCCTCCCTCTCTCTATGTTATCTGTCTCTTTCCCTTATCTCTCCCTCCCTCTATCTGTGTCTGTCTCTCTCCCTCCCTCTCACACTTTAATTATCCAGCTATCTTTCTATCTGTGTCTTTCTTTGTTCTTACCTATATCCATATCTTATTTACTATCTCTCTCTGCCTGCGTATCTGCGGGCTGTCTACCTCTTTGGCTACCGGTCTGAACGTAGATATAATAAACTGACTAAAGGCGTGAGGGTCGGCAAGTATTTTTTTATGGATGTGGAGTCTACACAGAAGCATACCTTTTATTTCGTTGTGTGAGGGAAAGTCATTTTAGAGCAGCTCTCACTCATCATCATCGTCATCATCATCATCATGTGTCCTCTTTCCATGAAAGATTGGCTACGGTACTCCTGAAAAATATTCTGCCCTTCGTTTGTACAGTGCGCCCAGCCAGTTTTGTTCATGTTGTCCGCCAATCTTTATCATTGTCTATCTCTTGCCCTTCTTCCTTCAACTTTGCCATATACCCTCTATTTTGGGTTTTATAACTGTATTATGTATCTTGACAGGACCAAATATTTGAACTGTCTGGTTTCTCTTTTCATTTTCATTTGAGCTGGTACTTCTTTGTTTTCTGTCTTGAAGTTTGCTCTGTTCTTCTTTATATCCACATTTCAAGCGTCGCTTTTGTTATTTTCCATTTTCTTGTTTAATGTCCATTGTTTCTACATCGTAGAGTAGTGCGTGGAGTGTACATAACATTTGATGACACTAAGCTGTAGTTGTTGTGGTGCATGTTTTGACGTAAGAACTTGTTTTCTGTGGAAAGTACATATGGCTGTTCCTATTCTTGTATTAATTTTCGTTTCACATTTTCCGTCACCCCTCACCATGTATTCGAAATGTATGTATTGTGTCGGTTGTTCTAGTCTACCCTCATTTATTTTTTCTGCTTACAATTGTTTTTTTTTCTTTGTTCTTCCTTGCTGGGTGCTATGATCTTTGTCTTTGTATTATTTATCTCCAGTGCATGTTCTTGGCTTGTGTTGTGTATTTGTGTCACAAGATTCTGTAGGTGATCCTGATTATCTTCTAGGGACGCTTGTGTGTGATGTGTATATCTCATGGTGTTTACTGTTTGATGACTCACTCAGGCGTCTCGCTAATATCCTTCAAGATTTCTTCTTCTTCGTTGTTCCCCAAGGCTGTGGTTTTGTCGCGGTTATGCCCCTTGACCCAACACTTCCTCGTATTTTTTTTAACCACCGGGTTCGTCTTTCCATTTGATCCTTGTTCGTTTGGCCAGACTACTGTCTGTTTTCAGATATTTTGGGGGTAGAATAGGGCCTTGGCTGGTTATGGTTCGCTAATCCTCACCTTGTAGGTCGCTGTCTTACTCAGCTTGAGTAGAGTGTCTTTGCCGCCATCTCTGTGTACACATCAGACAGTCAGGTAGACGGTATGCCTTCTTTATCTGGCCCATCATGTTATGTTAGTGCGCTTTGAATAGTCAGTCTTAGATCTTACAGCAGCTTCCTGTTCCAGATACTGGTTGCGTATCTCTACTGGAACTGGAACTGGAACTGACCTGGAGCTCTCATGTGCAATGTCTAACAAAACTCATCGCACAAAAAGTATACCAATTAGCTAAAATTAAGCACTTCATAGATCAAGACACTAGGAAGACATACTACATATCTCATATACAAACACATTTAGACTATTGCTCAACAGTTTGGGATGGTTGCTCAGTGTCACATACAAAGAGGCTTTGCTCTCTCCAAAAGCGAGCAGTAAAGCTTATTAGTGACAAAGATCAAGCACAAACAACTAACCATCACAAACGTATCACAATACTGCCTCTTAAGAACAGGTTCCTCTTCAACAAAGCCAACTTAGTACATCAAATTTTTCACGGCATGCCCCGCCTTATCTATGAAACCTGTTTAAATTTAGCCCAAAGAGCAGCCAACGCTTGAACAACATATGTCTTCCAAAACCTAGACTTGATCTTTACAAGAAAAGCTTTAGTTATTCTGCTGCTCATCTTTGGAATACCCTCCCATCCTATGTAAAAAATATAAATTATACTCCTTCCTACAACTACAAGCATTCCCAGTATCTATTTGATGTCGACTGCATGCCTCCATGAATTATAAAATTTAAAAGTTATCTTAAACTGCTCTTACAGACACCGAATACAATTAATTGTTTTCTGAATAGTCTCGAAAATTTTGTTTAGTAGATAGTCATTTATAATGTATGTAGTTACTTCTGTACTGAGTGAATGTTTAAGAGCGAAACGTAAATGTTATACTTTATGTCTCTCAGCTTCAATGTTAATTATGTTTGTTACATGAACAGCATATTTATAGAATTTCTGGAATAGAGTGAAAGATGTATAATAAAGGGCAGAATGTCAGACGGGCCTGCGTGCCCAATTCTTAACCCTTTTGAAATAAAGATCAATCAATCAAACAATCAGTCTCTGTAATCTAGGTCAAGGTCAAGTCCCCGTTTCCATGCCATTAAGGCATATTAAGGATACGGTGTTAAGCCGGTATTTCCATGACCTCCGGCACATGACCGTGTGATGTGATCAGTATCACGCCTGGCCGCATTTATCTTCTCAGAGTTCTCTGGTACCTATTTTTAGAGG